>CM062814.1:382990034-383705782 GCA_031772625.1 Pinus tabuliformis
TGCAGCAGGTGGTTTTCACCCACATTGGGTTTCCACCTTATATCATGGTGTTCATGTGTGCTTCTTGTGTGTGATGCTCTGTTCTGTTTTACTGCTCCTGCTTTCTATACATATGGTTAATGAAGTTCTGATGCTCTAACTAAAGATCAACATTTAATGGATTAACTGATTCATAAGTATTCTGGATATACGCTAGTTGCATTAGACACAGTTACGTATACACACGGGTTCCATTAACTGAAGTAGCGTATATGTATCTAAGTATGGAAATGAAAAAGTTTGTTGATTTGATAATATTTATTCACCCCCCTCTCAGTATTATTTCCAACAATTGGGATCAGAGCAGGTCCTTTGGTAGAGGCTTGATCGCTTAAAGGAGATCCATGGAACAATCGGAAAGAAGCATAAGAAGAAAGCATATAAGCAGAAGAAGACATCTCAGAAGAAATATGACAGAGGGAGAATCGATTGGGGATTAGGTGTAAGAAGCTCTTCAGATTCAGAATCATTTCAGAATGAAGATGAACTATCAGGCATGAATTTTCTATCCTCTGATGTTCCAGCTATTTATCCATTTGGAAAAGATGAAAGTGATAGAAAAACAACTGAATTTGCTCTTATGGGTGAACAAGAAAGATATCAAATAGAGGCAGAATTTAAAAGGCTTTCAGACAAAATCAGAGATCAACAAGATCTATTGAACAAAAGGGAATGTGACTTCAAAGAAGAAGCTACCAAACTAAAAGCTCAACTAGAGGAAGGAAACAAGGTAAGGAAGTTATTCAAGGACAAATATCAAAAGTTGTAGGATGAAGTAACATCTCTAAGAGATGAAGTCAGTGAGAAGAGCACAACCATCAAGAAACTCAGAGATAGATCCAGTTACTATGAAAATCTTGAAGCCACAATCCGCCTGCTAAAAGAAGATCTTGAAGAATCAAAGAAGCAAAACAAAGATCTACTCCAAGCTATTGAAAAACAGGAAAACGAAGTTATCAGCTTAAAATTTCAACTGGAATGTGCCTTCAGAATTCATCAAATGCAGCAGGATCGAAATGAAGAACAAGAAAAGGAGATTCTCAAACTAAGGCATCAAATGGAAGAAGGAAGAAAGTCTGAAGAAATTTTGAAGAAGCAATGTCTGGAAAAGGAAGAACAACTTCAGATTGAGGTAAATATCTTAAAAGGTAAATTAGAAGAAAAGGATAAACTGTTGTGATTTCAAGATAGTAATAAAGCCTTGGATTATATTCTTAGTAGTCAAAGGTCTGCTGCTATCAGGACTGGTCTTGGTTTTCATGAATCTGTTGAAGGTGAATCTAGTTCACAAGGTGAGGCAAGGAACTCTAAAGAGAAATCTAAAATGATCAACAAGGAGATGAGAGAGATGAGAGGTCAACCCCATCAACAATCAAGGAAAGAGATTCTTCAAAGAAAATCTTTTACTCCTAACTATGGAAGTAATAGTCGTCCATTTACTCAGATGAATAATATTGAATGTTAGGAATGTCATAACCTTGGACATGTTGCAGCTAGATGCAGAAGAAGAATGGTTCAAGATCATCACACAGAAAGATCATCACATTCCAGGTACCTTAATGGAAATTGCTTTGCTTGCAATATGTTTGGTCACAAAGCTGTTGATTGCTACAGAGGAATATGAAACATGTAATATGTTATGCATGTAACAAGCTTAGACATATAGCAAAGGAATGTAGGAAAAAAGTACGGACATCACACCAAAAGGAGAAAACATCATCACACTTGAGGATATGGAAGAAGAAGGAAGTACAGTCAGAAAGATGTGGCACAGCACAATGTACTCAGACACAACACAACCCAGACATAACAGACTCAGAGGGAGCTGAAAGTATAAAACTTCAGTGTCCTGAATCTCATACTCAAGTTTCATAAAGGGAAGTTGCGTATATATGCGAGTTAGACACTGCAAAGTCGCGTATATGTCAGTCTCAGGAAAAGCAGTGTGGACAGGCTCAGAAAAAGGATCTGATATGATTCAATCCATTATTTTCTCTATTGGTTAATAGTTACAATCTGCTGAGGATGTGTGGAAATGTTTTGATACTTGTAAGATGTTTAGAAGTGTTTTGATGATGATCATGTCTTGATGCTTATTGTTGATATATGCATGATCAGATCTAATGAATGGCACAGGTTGAGGGGGAGCATATGCCTTTAATAATGCATTGTTGGCATTATGGTTAATAGTCCTTGGTGATGATGTTTATATAGCTAAATGATATATCTTGCTATGATGTGGTTATGATTTGTCCATGATAAATTCTCATATGATTCTTGGGGTTACATAGTAGATGTTAAGATCATATTTGTGGATTGATTCTTAGATGGTGCATATATACATGGTGATAAGGATAAGGAGAAGTACAAAGCTTGAATACACAACTTCATTACTTAATGATAATTCTCTCATATGTTGTTGTCGTCATATGCATAAATATCATGATGCAAGGTTCCTATAGTTCTTGGTGCTCATGTGGATGAAGCCTTGACAAAAGATCTTGAGCTCAAGATACATAGCGTTGGATACATGAATGATTACTCAAAGTTGCATTGTTGGAGACTGGTGATGATGAGTTCTTACCTATATGTTGATAGGTTAATACTTACATATGTTGATTGATGCAGATATTCCCAAGTGATGATACATGGATGATCTTGTTTGGCTATGGTGTTTTACACACAGGATATAATGAGAATGATTTTATGATGATGAGTTGATATCTATTGCAGACATACCCTGTCATAGGACATTTACAGGTTGCTGATCTGGAAATGGTTGTACGCGAGTTTCATAAGGCGTATCCACGTATATACGCTTGTTTATGTGGATACAGTCATGTATATTTTGGTTTGAAGGAAATCAGTAAGAAGGGTCTGATATGGGTCTGACAGAAACCATCTGGCATAAGTAGATTGGCTACAGAAGGAGAACATGATTGCTGATGATTGACAGATGCTACTGATATTAGTTATTGGTGATTTTTATAAGTCTTGTGCTTGATATTTTGTCTCTATGTCATGTATTTATTTTATTATCAAGGTCATGTAATGGCCTATATTGGTTTCCCCACTATGCCTGGGATGGATGATGTAATGTTCTTGCTTTATCATATGTAAACTTTTGGTATATCACCATTGTGATGGGAGATATATGTATGTATGAGTCTTTGGTGCTAGGAAGGTCACTTATGATGTGTAGAGTCATGTTCTTTCTTGTAGAACAATGTTTTGCAGACCTTGCTTACAGTCAGGGGGAGCATGAACAACACAATTCAGCAAGAGCAGAGCTTTAGCATGTACTCAGAGGGAGCATGGTCAAATTGCTACACCTTGGCATATACAAAGGGGGAGCTCATTCAGAGATTTCAGCAGGTACTCAGGGGGAGTATGGTCAGCGGGATGTTTATCACAAAAAGTGAATATCTTGGTCTGCCCTTTGCCCTTGATGTCAAAGGGGGAGAGTGATTTGGTGTTGTTGCCATCAAGTCCAAAGGGGGAGATTGTTGGCATTATGATGCATGTGTTGTACTTGATGGCAACCCACCAAATAGAAGAACATCTCTCTTAGTTATAACTATATGAATCTTCAGAAGAGATATCAGATGTGACTGAATGCATGGGATGCAGGACAACTCAAAGGAATCAGATGATAGTTATAAGTGTGACAAGTTATCTTTGCCATCAAGTCCAAAGGGGGAGATTGTTGACATTATGAGACAAGTGTTGTCCTTGATGGCAAATCACACAGATGACAAATCATAGTGAAGAAGGTCAGCAGCAAGGAATTGATGAGCAGAAGGTCAGAAACAAGGAATTGATGATCAAACTACAAGAATGAAGAGAAAATACATATACGCAGGTTTATTGTGACAAAGCTACATATACACGTGGGTTAGACATTACAAAGGTGCGTATGCGTATACATGCACTTTCATGCAAGGAAAAGCGCGTATATGTTGGAGAACTTACTTTTGATCCATGGTAGTTAGTCCTCGGTATTTGAACCTATGGTTTTGGACCATGGTATCTCGTCAGAAGTGTTGATCCCAAATATTGGATCCATGGTACTGTTTTATTATTGTTTTGGACAGTGGTATTGAGCAAGGCCTAAGACTATAAAAGGAGAAGAAGATCATTAGGCAAGGGCATCGAAAAAGTCTTGAATATCTGAGAAATGATGAGATCCAGTATGCAGGTTATGGGTTGATGATGCATTGCTTGATCTGAGCTAAGGAGGGATCTCACCGGTTGATGGAGAACAAGATCTAAGGATAGATCGGGATTAAATGGTTTGAAATGAACTATCTCTATATGATTGATTATGTTTGTTCTAGATCTGTATACTGACGCATGCAATGATCTGAACTGGGTATAAATTAAGTTTGAAATCGCTGCAAGTCATGATTGAATATTTATATATCTGTACGTGGGTTGGCTTTGGTGTAAGCGCGTATGTACGCAGGTTTGGTTCATTTTAGTAGCGTATACCATTTATGATGTTTGAAGTTACAAGTGGTTCTGGTTGTTGATGATTTCTGATGACAGTAAGTATTCTGCATATCCTGTTTGGTTGATTGTGTTTAGCTTTAGTATTGATGGATGAGAACTAATATTGGATCAAGATCATAATGACTCATATTTAAGTGATCTGATGGACTAGATCTGGGTGATTAACACACATATTATCCTTGTATATGTAATGATCTGGGTATGTCTGAAGTCAGGAAGTGCAGCGAAGTTATGAATAAATAATTAATGACATATACGCTGGTTCGCTTTGGTGAAGTTGCGTATACACGCAAGTTCGGCACTTCCAAGTAGCGTATGCACTCTGATGCATTATTTTGATGGCACAATTGGTTCTGATTGTTTTTGCAGAGTTCTATTGTCTGCTCTGTGTTCTGGTGACTGTGTTGTTGACAGGGTTTCAATGTTTCAGTGATTCAGGGATTGATGATGCTAGTATTGATTGTTTTGTGCTTCAATGATATTTATGGGTCCAGTATGAAATTTGATGAAACGTGGCCTTCAGATTATAGTGTTGTGCTTTAGGAGTATCCAGTTTGAAAATTTATGAAACGTGGTCCCTGAAAGAAAGAGAAGGTTGTAGCCTTCTATAGGCCAGCACCTACGTACTAGTATCTTGGCTAGTGAAAGAGCTAAGGGGGTTGTAGCTCCCTTCCAGGAGAAGCTGGAAAACAAGAGAGGGTTGTAGCTCTCTGTAGGTTGTAGCGTGTGTACCGGTAAAGGACTGCACCAGTACAAAATATTGTAAAATGAAGTATCTTATTGAAAGAAGATAGAGATGACTTGCAGCTGGTGGTTTTCACCCACATTGGGTTTCCACCTTACATACCCTTGTAATAGTTAATATAAGATCCTAGGAATGAGGCCCTAGGTATATATGCTTCTCTATGATTGAAACCCTGGCGTGGTCAAGTTGTTAAAGTTTTGATGTTTGTATCTAAGCTTTAATGAAAAAATCCTAGTAGAGATTGATTGTAGGGTATGATAATGAAACCCAAAATGTAAAATGATTTCTCTATGATTGAAATCCTAACTTAATCCAATTGTTGATATTAAGGTTTAGTTTTGATGATGTAATCTAGGGTTTATGACAAAACCCTAGCAAAGTTTGTTGTAAGAGTCTACTGCTACGAAAGGTGTAACCCTTATTGATTGTAAACCTAACCAAGTTTAGGTTTTGGATATCTAAAAGTTTGACTTCTTATTCAAATATTTGATAACCCTAGATTCTCCCATTATCATGACATGTTAATTCTATATTGATAAAATTAACTTCGTGCTTGTATATATTTGTGCTTGGTTATACTTGTTGATAATATTTGTAGGTACATAGTCTTCAAGATGTTGAATAAGCTTACCTACTTCATACCTGATTATGAGGAAGATATTGATCATTATGAAAAGAGGGAACTATAAGAATATTAATGACACTGAATTTTACATTGATGATTAACAGATTACCTTGTTTCCATGTGAAGATAGAAGGAATGATGTTCTACGATGATATGATGATGTGAAAGAAAGAGACTATGTGGCTGAATTGTTGATGGAGTTGTCCCCTGGCAGACAAGAAGCTTGGATAAAGAAAGTGAATATCTCCCCAATTAAGAAGGAGAACATATTGTGACAACTATAGTGAATACCATGAAGAAATTATAGGATAAGGAAAAAGAATCTGAGAATAGTTAAGGCATTTTTTGATGATTGGTATTGATGTCTTGTGAATAAGATTCAGTTGTTTTGAGAAGTGTTGAAGATGAGTTTGGTGGTACTGGAGAAGTTGGAGAAGGAAGTTTTTGTCAAAACTTGTTTAGATATGTTAATGACCCAAGAAACATCAAAGTGATTGAGGACTTTGGAGATTGTGCTAGCATATCGATAATAAAAACTAGTATATTGGAAGTAAGTAGGATCATGAAGATACAATATGATAAACAGTTAGTTGATGTGTTGATCTCACCATGAGAAGTTTGAAGCATGGATATATCTAATTTGGTTGAGAGGGAGAGATGAGTACCATAAACTACCTAAATTATGGTACTTGGGAGGACATCTTGGCCATGTTAGTATTCATATCTCAAGTTGTGGTTTAGCCTTGATGATTTCTAGATCCCCGTGTGGGAGGATATTTTGGTCATGTGGAGCTTCGTTGTTGTGTTTGACCTTGTTGAGATACTAGGATCCCTAAGGGTTTGTATCAGGTAATAAAGGCCTATATGGTATCTATATCCAATCGGATTAATACGAGGGTTGTAGCCTGATGGTATCTCTAGTAGCATGTATCCTTGATGACACCTCAGTCCCTAACATTGTCTTAGATCCTTGTATTTGTGTTCTGGAAATGACACTTGGATCCTTATTTTGATGGATCCTTGAAATAGTGACATTGACACTTGGATATTTGATGTGTTTCATACCTTTGAAGTTGTGTTATCCCTAGCTTTATGTATGTTATTGTACGCTTCTTAGAACATTTAAATTGAGGTCAACCTTGTACCCATTGAACAGTTATGAATACCTCCCTAGTTAAGAGGGAGTGTTGAGAAATGCTACTAGTATTGGTCTTCATAATTCTACTTAAGTCATGATGTAATTCATTTGTAAAAAGAAATAAAAGAAAAATTTATTACAAAAGAAAATTTATTTTATAAGCATGGGTTTCATGCTTTATTTATTTTATTTCTAGGTCAAAGCATCCATTGAGTGCTCTTAGGGTTTGTGTCATAAGTCTTAGTCCTTGCCATCATGTAATAGACCCTTCTTGGGCTTTGTATATCAAGAAAGAAATTTTTAATTGAGTCAAATTATCTATTATGCCTCCTCCAGCAAGTCAGTCTACCCTCCTCCTCATGTCAGCCTCATTAAGGAGCTACAATCACTATATATATAGCCATGCATTTGACATATTGAGTGATAATTATTCAAGTGATTCAATCTAACATTCTAAGAACAAAAAAGGTGTGTGAAGGACCTTGAAAAGAAGGAAGAACCAAAGTGAAGGAATGAAAGACACTTGAAGGTGAGTTTCTCTATTTTTCTACCACATGTGTGAGCTAGGTTTACTACAGGTTTGATCTATTGCAGATCACAGATTTCAGATGCTTTGGAGAGGGTCAAAAAAATTTTTAGCTCAAATTTTGGAAGGATGATTTATGTTGACTTTGATAATTTGACCGAATTTTGACTTCTCTACATGGGAGGCTAACTTAGTGGATTGGAGGAAGTCTATGTCTTGGTCAAAAGTTCTAGGTTGTCTCATTTGATTTGATTCTAAATAAGAGAAGAAGAATTGTCAGCTGGATAAATCGTTCTTGCAGAAAAGACCGATCTCCCTAGTATCTATGGATATCTAGCGACAAGCAAGACAAACAAATTCTATCTTTCTCTAAATATTGCGATTTATATATAAAAGCCAATATATGTTTTAGACCCTACCTCAAGTCCAATGCCAGCTTGTGGAAGCCATGCTCCGTTCGTCCAAATGAGCTCCCTTTTAAAGAACCTGTAAACAAAAACAAGCACACATCAAATAACACTTGCATAGCCAATATAATAAACCATATTTATCATGATGATCAAGGAACTCATGAAATAAACCGTAGAAGACAATTTATTGAGAAAAATGAATCTGATTGTATTAACTTTAAACAAAGAATAACTTTACAACCTTGGTGCCTTGATGTTGTACAAGCTCCTCCCAGGGTCCAGCAAGAATATCCTCTACTTTGACAAGTTTCACTCTCTTCCCAATGAAGCCAAAAGGTATGTAATCTCTCCTCTCATTCTCAATTAGGAAGTCTAAATTCCAACAGCATTTACCCTCAAAAATATTCAGCTTTCAACGTCCCTAGCAACCAGCCCAAAGCCTCATTTTATAGTGCAGTGGAAGGAAGTTACTAGGTCCACCTTCAAAGGGATAGAGTCCTCCTTCAAAGGGATAAGCTCCTCTCATCAAGGGGTTAGCTCCTTTAGTTATGGGATGCATGAACCATCTATGAGAGAACTTGCCACCTCAAGATTCCTTTAGAAGCGTCCAGAATTAATCCAAAGTGAGTTTTTGATAATAAACTTGTGCCTTTTTGAATTTTACATTGGTCCGCACCCATTCCTTTAGAGACAGAGTGGGCAGGTCCACAAGTAACATGACCAAGGGATCCGAGACCGCAGGTAATGCTAAGAGAAAGTGCAGAACCAAAGTTTTAGATATTTTCAAGGACTTCCTCTCATTTTTAAGGCTTGACATGAAGAGATGAGGTTTAAGACTTGCAAAGGAGGACATTATGAGTGGTGATAGACTCACACTCACTGCAAAAATTCATGGTGACAATATTTTGTGTAACAAGAATTCTTGGGTTTTCCCCTAGGAGAGGGCTTTTCATTGGATGATTGCCTACATCTTGTGCTCTTTTCTTTGTGATATTCATATTTTTGGTAATTGTCTTCATGATAAGAACTTATTAATAAAATAGTAAATAATAATAAATCACAAGAATTGTCATGTTAAACAGAAATCAATTTAAAGAAAACCTAATAAATTGCCCTATGGATTTCTCAACAGGGTAATCCCATCCCAAAGGGGGTGGTATAAATTTATTTTTTCTTTATCTATAGTTTTGATTTCTTGCACCTACCAATGCTAAGACTCACACTCCCACATTGATGCATGAACTTGTTAATCTAGGAATTGACTAGAACCTCAAGTTTGTCAATCTAGGCACTTGTTGGTCACTAGCTGAAAAGAACACAGTTTCCCATATTTTCATAAATTATAGAGACATATTTGCATGAACATATGATAACCTTAAAAAATATGACACCTGCATCATTCAAAACGTCATTCAAATCAAGGAGGGTGCCAAACAATTTCAGTAGATGCTACACAAGGTACACCCCACACTAGAGTCATTAAACTAGAAAGAGCTTAAGAAGTTAATGGATTTGTTGTAGAAAACAATAGCCCTCCCATTTTGTATTTAACCATAATAATAAAAATGGGGACCCTTTAAACTTGTATATTATATTTTTCCATATTTCATCAACATTATACCCTTTAAAAACCCAAAAAACTTTAAAAATCTATATTCTTTAATATATGACTTTAGAGATAAAATGATCATCACAACCAAGACTTTGTATATACATACAAATAAATTATAAATAAACAAGGCCTTAAATCCAAAACCACCTTGACTGAAACATTTCTCATGCACCTTCATTTTAAACAAAACTTGACCATTTTAAAATGTTTCATGATACCTTCCTTAACTTCTTGACACGTAGCCCATAAGCATTTCACCGAAGATTTCGTGACCAACTCTTTCCATTTCTTGTGAGGATTTTCTTTCTGGGGTGACAAAATCATGCACATTAGCTTTTTGTGGGTCATCTTTTCCTTGCGATTCTCTTTTAATCTTTCTATTTTTCATATTTTATGTCACCTCAGCACGTCACCCTGAATGGGACTTTCCCCTAGGATTTCATGTGCTCCTCCATTCGGAAACGTTGGGTAGAAACTCGTGGGTCTATTCACCATTACACATGGTGCATGGCTCCCCCCCCTGCTTAGATTTTCACTATCCCATTAGGCATTCATACTCCCACCTTCCATGTAATCCTAAAACGGTTCTCCTTGGAAGTTTCAACATACATACCTTTGGCTATATCTGGGATCCAATTCCTGGGATGACTTAAAATTCCACCTATAACTTCTATTAACTAGTGGATTTTCCCATTGGACCATCATACACTTACCTTTCCATGTCACCCTGGATCCAGTCACCCTGATGATTTCTTAAAGGGTATTCCCTTTTTCTCTTAGGCTTTTGTTTCTGGGCTTATGTGAGAAGCCAGGTCAAATGACAAGCCACCTTGATTTCCAATAAAATCATGCCACTTGTTTCCCTTTTTAAGCCATCATATATATTTGCTAATCAATTAGCGTGCCCAGAATTTAATTTTTGCCCTTATGACCTTTCGAGCATTTTAATTCTTGTATGCATAAATTAGTGGTTTAACGGTTGTATGTAGTTATATTAAATTGATGGTTTTTATTATGATTATCCTATGAAATGACATACTAACCCTAGTTTTCATTGTTATAATGGAATACCCCTATGAGCCCTGCTAAAATTGTCGATATGATAAAAGCCAAGAAAAAGACATTTGTTCATCCACCAACATGGCCATTCCTAGCAGAAATTCAAGAAAATTTTCTATATTCTTCCCCATTTTTCGACAATGTTTACACAATGGATTTTGAAATTTCATTCTGGAACACAATGTATAAAATTATTGAACATGCATTATCATAAAAACATTACTCAAGGCCGATAGTTGTAACTGTTGATCAAGGAGGTAATAAAACTTCTGAGACAACACTCCAAGATGCCACAAAATCTCACCTGCACAGGGTTGTTTCATGCCCAAGACTTCCTCCCTACACTGATATGATTCATTGGGTGGTTGAAAATGTAGAAATCACAGAAAGATCATTTGTCACTTCTTGTGGCACTAGAATCAGTTATTTTAAGCCATAACATCTCCAGGGTATGTATAAACTATGTAAACTACAACTTTCGTATAATTCTCAGTTTGTTGACATTTTTATGAAAGAAGAATAGAACAAAACTGAAAAGGATCTGAATCCTAGTTTAATTATAGAATGGAGGATATATTCCAATAAACAAAAAGAGGAGTCATCATGTAAATATTCTTTATAATCCCTAAATTCCCCTTTTAGCTATGTTACTTCTATGTTGTGTAGATTATTTGCTTACCAAAATGTCTCGCAATTCCATTAGAATGGGTCCCTCTCATCAATAGGTATTATCATGGGTTTCCTTTCAATTGGGCCCAAATGTTGTCTGATAATATCACCAAAAATATTCTCTCTTTACACCAAACATATGTCTAGCCATAATCCACCCTTTTATATGTCAGCCTTCGTAATGGATGTCATTTGTTTCTCTTTAGATTTTCTACCAATGGGATGGAAATGGAATCTTGTTAACCCTATTCCTATCCACATTTATCATACTAGAATATGGAAAGAAAATTGCTTTGACCATTTTTAACAAATCTGCCATCTCGTTATGATTCCTGTATATTAAGCCATTTGCAGGTCTAAACCTCTAAGAATGTCTACGACTGTTATGGAATTTTTACTTAGAATAAGAGATTGGTTCTTAGAAGAACTTTATACTTATATCAGGATTTGAGGAAGTTATGGTAGTCCACATGGTTTGCATCTATTTATTCCAGATAAGCTTCTATGCAGAGTGGTTTCTCACCAAACGGTAGGTATAGGGATAACCCTTAAATTAAAGAAAGCTTCCAAGAGAGTGTGGCCCAAGTTCCCTTTGCAAATTGGTATTTATACTGTGTAGAACTCTACCCATGTTGAAAAATATTTAAAACCCTTGTATGAGTTAAAGTTTTCCACCATTCCTACAAAATTGCATGATTTTATTAAGTTAATCGAAGATATAACTGTTGTTGCAAAACTAAAGAAATATGTTTATGAGACTAATTATTATGATGAAATGTTTTGTGGAGCCTCTTATTATCTATTTGTCTACAATAAAGCTAAATAATTACCTCAAGTTAGTTATCAACATTTTCTAGTCTACAGGGACACAATAAGGTCTCCCTTGATATTGAATCTATTTTGATTGTTAGAGGAAGGTATATTAGTAAATGTTGCAATTTCTTCAACACAACAAGTCACTCTGCAAGAAACTATGCATGTCAAGGTTCCTCCTTTTGAGTCCCAAGAGGAAATATCTTATGAAAATCCAAAAGATAATGATATTATCAAGGATTGGAAAATGTTTGAATAAATTAATTCATAGCATGTTAAGCAAGTAAATGAAACAACCATGCCTAAAGCATGTGTTAAGACTTCAGTTGGACAAAAATCAATTGGTGTCTCCCATAACACCTCTATGACTACTCCTGCAAAACCAAGTGTTATTACTAAAACACCTATTAGTGTTCAACCTAGTGTAGAAACGATTCAAATGTCTCCTACTGCTATTATTCAGTTGGACATAGAAGAAATACCTCCTATAGAGGTATTTTATAGCCCAAAACACAAGGCCACTCTCAAAAAGATAAAAAATAAGAGGAAGGTGGTTGAGACACAAGTCTTGACAACAACTATTGTTTTACTAACAATTCCCTTGGAGGTATTTTGGGAAGCAACATTAGCAACACCTAATGAAGAATATGAGGAATTAAACCAATATGCAAGGGCTTATGATTTTGCCAATATAGGAAAAGCATCTAAATTCAAGGAATTTATCAAGTAGAAAGATGAAAGGATAAATCAACTAGAACAATGCTCTTCACATGAAGAAACCAAAATGAAAGCTCATATTTCCTTGGTCGTAAGCCAATATGAGTTTGAAATAAAATAGAAGGATGGCATGATAAATGACTTATAAGAGAAGTTAAGGAAGAATGAGGAAAATGTTTTAGATCTTGCTAAATTTAAGCATCAAGCTTGTGACTTGAATCAGCGACTTCAGCTTGAGAAGTAGCTTTTCTCTAACCAATTAGGCATAATACTGACTCAGGAAAAATTGGTCAATTCTTTTCTTGGCGATTTCATTGATATTGAAAATAAGTATGATGAAACCAAGCACAAGCTCAGTGATATTTTGACATGGCAAGAGGATTTGAAAAGGTTCTTTCCAAACTTTCCTAGAAATCAATAAAATGCAAAAGTCTAAAGGTTTTCATGTTTGGAAGACCAATATACACTTAGTTAAGGAATTGGTAAAATATGTTGAAAGGATTTGTAATTTTGTTGTTCAATCTATCATTCAATCACTTAAAGAGGCTAAAATATTCCTAGGTGTCATAGGAGACTCTCTGAGAAGTAGAAGTAATAATATCAAAATGGGAAAATGATAGAACATAGTTTTGTGAAATGATTGAACAATTATCAAAGGTAAATTTTGAGTTAACCTGGGAGAATCTCATCAAACTTCACAGTTAACTTCAAGTAACTAAGGTTATCAAGAAACAACCTACTCAATTGTTTATAATATTACAAACTCAAGTATATAGTTTTCAAGTGAGCAATAGACCTCACCCATCTCCTGAGTTGGCTCAATGGAAATCACCCACTAGATCTTCATCAAAAGTTGTTCCTCTCAGTTGAAAATTTCATTTCAGTTTTAAAAGTTGTAACAAAGTTTGTATTTTGTTCAATTTTGTTTTTTTTTTAGTTGAGAAAATTTTGAAGGTGTAACTATTTTCCTTTGTCATTTGAAAACTATTTAAATAAATCTCAGGCCCAAGGCTGGGGGTTTTAAAATTTTGAAGGAAAAGGCATGGTTGCATTTTTGCATGAGTTTATTTTCTAAGATAAGTTGAACCACTTTTGATTCCATGTCTCAAAGAAGTAGAGCAGAATTGGTACTATTATTGATTTTTCCTTGGTTATAGTTTTGATTAGAATCATTTAATTTTATTCATGTTTATAAGTGAAGGATAATAATTTTATATTATATGCAGATGGTATTTATATAACTATTTAATTGAATTAGCTATCATTTATAGTTTATTTTAATTAAACTATTTAACAAAGATATATACATCTTTCATTTCACATATGCAATTTCACCCAAGTTACAAAGTAAATGATATAGTTTAGTTAGAATTTATTCATTGTAATTTTTGTATTTGCTTAGAATCGTTATCTTGCCTTTTATATTTCTCTTTCTATTCATATATATTCAAGCCTTCATCTGCTAGAGCAACTTCCATACCGGTAACTTGACCCAATTCAAAACCAGTCAAAACCACTATCCCAAATGGAAAAGAGTCTAATTTGGGGCTCTGACTGAGTGGTTTACCAAATGTTGATGAGGTCAATTCTAGCCATCAACAAGATGCATGAATAATTTTTCAAGTCAAACATTCCACATGAGTCTCAAACCTTGTGCTAGTGAGAAAGAATTCATGATAGATTAGGCTTTGTGTCAATTTTATAAACCTTAACCAAGTCTTTGTTAAAGAAAATTATCGAGTGCCTCCCATGGAAGAAATTCTCTCATAAGTTTTAGGCTTTGAAATTTTTTCCCTACTAGATGGATTCTCTAGTTATAACGAAGTCCTCATTGCACAAGAAGAAAAATTCATGGCTAATTTTCGCACCAAGAGGGGGACTTTTTCCTATAGACAGATTGTTGTTGGGCTAATAAATGTTGGTGCCACTTTTCAACATGTAATGGAAATATAATTCAAAGGCCTTTTAGGGAATAAAATGGTAGTATATATTGGTGATGTCATCATCTTCTCCAAGAAAAGGTTAGACTACCCACATCACCTCAAACAAATATTGAAAGATGGAAAAAATATGGGATTTCTCTCAACCCAAAAAATAGAAGCTTTATTGCAATTGAAGGTAACCTTCTAGACCATATGATCTCCAAGAAAGGTATTTCTGTAGAGCCAAAAGAGTAAAAAAATACCACATAGAAACCCCCTCCCAACAATAAGAATTCCATGCAATCCTTTCTAGGAAAAATAAATTGTGTAAGATGATTTGTATCTAATTTCTCCTAGGTCATTAATCATATTTAGCATATGATTAAGAAGAATGCTCAATTTAAATGGACTATCATGGAAAAGAAGGCTTTCATTATAATAAAGTATTCCATAGCATAAGCCCCTACCTTGTACAATCCTAATTTCAAGAAGGAATTCTCAGTGTGCGCCTTCACATCTGATTTCTTCTTAGTATTCGTACTCATATAAAAAGATGACTAGGGAGATGAGAGGCCAATATCCTTTATGAGTATGGGTTTACAAGGCACTGAATTGAATTATCTTGAAATATATAAACAAGCATATGCAATGTATAAGGAGTTCAAGCAATTCCTACCATATATCCTTAAAAGCCACATAAAAGTAATAGTTTCCCACCCTACAATGAGATCATTGTTTATGCAAAAGGAGCTATGGAAACAGAGAGGAAACTGGATGACCTCTCTCTAAGAATATGACCTAGAATTCAAACCTCCCACACTATCGAAGGTCATGGTTTTTGTAAACTCTGTGTTGAGTTCGTATACCTCAACAATGAATAAGAAGAAGGATTGGAGAATGATTTTTCCATGTACTCATATCAAATTCCGTGTGTTACCCTTAGTGAATACCATGGTATTAGCATCTAAAGAAATATCTACAACAAAGTACCATGCTTGCTAATCTCAACACCAATAAGTGAAAGAGTTATAAGACTCAAAGCCTCACAATACCAACTTATCAGTGGAGTACTCTTCAGAAAGCACCACAATAGAGTCTTTCTTTCCTATTTGGAAAAGACTAATTCTAAGAATATTCTCTTAAAAATGCATGATGGGCTAGTTAGTGGACACTTCAAAGGTGAAACCACGGCACACAAAGTCCTCAGGGTGAGATACTACTGCTTTACATTGTTCAAGGACTCACATGATTATGCCAGAATATGTCCTATTTTCCAAAAGTGTGTTGGCCATGAGAAAATATATGGTGTTACTTTGCAACTAATGATGGTAGAAGAACCATTCCTACAATTGGGATTTGAAATAATGCATGAAATTTATTGTCATTCTTCCAAGCAGCACCAATAACCACAAACTACTTCACCCATTCGATGGAGGTTGTTCCATTGACCATAATTAATGATCAAGTGGTCATACAATTCCTCAAGCAACAAGTCATCACTAAGTATGGCATTCCAACTTCTCTAGTCTTTTATAAAACTTCATATTTGTCATTTTTTAAATTATTTGAATATTCATTAGACAAAATTATTTTGTTGATACACTTGGCCAATTATTACTCTAATGTAATGAATTAGTTGATTACAAAAATAAAAACATGATATATATCCTAAAGAAAACCATAGCATATCAATAAAGGAATTAGCACAATTCCTTACCCAATGCACTCTAGGAAGATTGAGTAACCCTAAAGTTATTTAGGGACCTCCCCTTATATTTTGGTTTGCAACAAAGAAGCCATACTTCAGTCCAATATTTTCCTACCTTCCCTATAGTTATCTTAAGATTCTTGAGGATTCTTGAGGCTAGTCATGTCTAGTAAGACAAAGGAGGATTAATACATTGATGAAACTTAAAGAAGAGATAACCAAAGTATGACAAAAAATTTCCACACAACAATTGACAATCAAGAAATGGCTGGATAATAAATCTACTGGTAAGAAGGACTTCCAAGTAGGCGAACTCATACTCAAATGGGATAAAAAAATGAAGATATAAAAACACCAAATTTCAATTCTTATGGCTTGGACCCTACTTAGTTGTAGAAAATTCTGGCCTAGGAACACATCTACTTGAGAATCTAGAGGGAGAAATTGATCCTCTCCCAGTAAATGACCAAATTATAACAAAATACTTAGTGTAACGGCCATAGTTATCGTTACTAGTATAAATAAACTTTGATTTCCATTTTTTCCCTAGTTTTTCTTTCATGCTCACTTTTCAGTTTCAGTTAACTTAATATGATAATATCTCCTCCAACCTCGACCTTAATTTAGAATATTTATATCAAGGTGAAGTTTTGGGTGGGGATATTAGAGAAGGATTATATGAAGGTAGAGGTGGGGGCAGATATTGGAACATTTAATCTCCCCTAATTTCTCTCCCCACCCACCCTCAAAGACTTGTTCCACCCTCATATGGGGGTGGCATTGGGGGAAAATATTAAGTAAGACTTAATCACACTCATATGAAGTGGGGGTCAAGGGGAATATTATGTACGATTTATTACCCTCATATGAGGTGAGTGTGGGGGACATATTACGAAAAACGTATTAAGACTTACATATTATCTCCCTCAAACCCCACCATCATATAAATAATAATAATAATAATAATAATAATAATAATAATAATAATATTAATTTATATTGGATAAGTTTATGTGTGTGTATGTTTATGTGTATGTGAGTTAAAATTGTTTATTTTTATTTGTAACAATTCCAATTTAGTTTGATGCATTATAAACTCTCATATATGATACTTAAATTACTAGATTATATTTAATGAGTTAAAAAATTATATATATATATATATATATATATATATATATATATATATATATATATATATATATATATATATATATATATATATATATATATATATATATATATATATATATATATATATATATATATATATATATATATATATATATATATATATATTCTAAGAAGCAATCACGGTGGTGGCTAGTTCTTGAATTTTGGAAGCAGTCACAATGGAGGTTATCTATAGAACTCATAACGTTTGAAGGAGAAGAGCATCTTGTCTACAATGCTCCAACAGCTGGTGGACCACAAATATTGGAGTAACTCTTTCTATGTCCACTCTTAGAAAAATATTCAACATGTTTTTATACGCATGGTGGAATTTGGTTTCTAGTCTACAGGGTGTCTCAGTGGTGTTAAAACTTATTATAGTGTCCTAAGTTTTCTGTTTGATTGACCCTATCTAGAACTACCCTCTACATGTAACTTCTCTACCGTTATTAGATCATTCCATCCCATGGCCAACCTGGAAAAAGGGAGTGAAGATTCTTTCGGTTATGTCTTAGTTTAATTTTATTTTTCTCATTGGTCTACCTCTCCACTAGGCTTTCTCTCTGCCCTATCAGCATATTTTCTCTTTGTGGGGGTCTAGAGGTCGTTTCCCTCATGGAAGGCCCCTAACTCATATGTAAACCTAGATGGATGTGACTATTTTCCATTCATCCACTCCACCATAAATCCAAGAGGAAATTCGTCAATTGGAATTCTTAACCACTAACAACCACTAGGCCTATTCTAAATATAAAATTCAAATATAAGTAGCTAGCTGGGACCCTAATCATACAAGGGAAGATGCAACCAATACCTCAATTCCATCAACCTCCATTAGAAAATGAATCTTCTCTTGTGCATGATTCTTAAAGAAAAGTATGAGGACCACAATGAAATATTAGATACCTCAATGAAATTTAATGAGTTCAATGCCACTAGTGCTCCTACCTATTCAATCTTGATGCCTTCCTATAACATATAGAAGGTTCCCTATAATGCGGTCTAAAACCTCTAGCACTAGCAAGAAGAAGTTCCCAATACCCAACCCTAGTAACATCCTCTGATAATTTATGTTAGCCTATCCTTTAGGCTTATGTTTTTATTTCAATAAATTAGTTTCTTTTAGAAAATGTATATCCATCTATAACTGGAAAACGATATATTATAACTCTGTCATAGTATATTTCAATGACTTAGACAAAGTCTTGAGATAATTTTTTTATGGTTTTGGATGATAGACAGGTGCTCCCATTATCGTTGGTCTAGTTTCCCTTGTGGCAGACCACAATGGTGATTAGGACAAACAATTAATTCTTATTTTTGTATGGTAGTAATTTTGAGGCAATAGAAAATTTAACCAACAAAATAAAAAGAATAAGAATATGTGTGTGTGTCTATGTGTGTGGATGATGAAGGCTCCTAAGTAATATAACATGCAAATTACTAAACTATATTGAGAGAGAGAGAGGGAGAGAGAGTCAATTGGGTTGATCATAAGTGCTTGATTGGAATGATTATTATTTTACACATGCAAGTTCAAATCCTTGTTAATGACATATTGAGCTTTGTTGCCTTAATGAATCATTTGTGGTGATGGATTTGGGACTAAGAATTTGCTTTGATGCCTTAATGAATCAGTTGTGGTGATGGTTTTGGGCCTAAAAATTCTTAGGTAAGTATATTTGTGAGTTATCCTGGTACCAACCTTACTCCCTTACTCTACCATTGCCTTTGAGAGAGGCCTTTTTCTTTCCTCGAGAAAGAAATATATATAAAGAATAGACTAAAATTCATAATGTCTTCCTCCCTTTACTTTCATATCTTCTCTAAAATCTCCCTCAACCTTCCATTCTCACAATCATGAAAACTAATATTAAAGTATATATATGTTGTTTACACACACAAACACACACATATATATCCCGGCTTATAAATATATATCTCAACTTATGTCAAAATAATTTTAAATTATAGAGAGAGAGAGAGATTTATATGTATCTCCTCATTCACACCTAAGATATATATATATATATATATATATATATATATATATATATATATCGTTTGTTTTTATTTACAACAATTATAGTTTTAGGTTCATAGATGATGAAAGTTGCAGACATAAATTACTAAATTATATTGAATGCACCTAATAAAAATAATCATGTATATCTATATCTATATCTATATATCTATATATATATATAGCAAGAGAGAGAGAAAGAGAGAGAGGATGGAGCTCCGGAACCCGCTTGACAAGGGTTAGGGTTTGTTTGCAGTAACTTCTAAAGCACCCTCCCTTTCGCTCTCGAACTGACACGGCTCCACCTACCGCCATGCCTGACGTTGTTCAACACTCAGCATTTCCCCATTTGCAGCTTTGTTTATCTCCTCATGTGACTCTGTAATTGCTTTCACTCTCTCCCCCATCCAGCTCTCGGTTACCACAGTGACAGGTTTTCACATTTTACAGCTACAACTGGTGCGTAACTCTCGGAGCGGTTATGGATTTGGACATAGTAGATTATTCAGAAGACCCGTTAGAGGGTGCCTCCATCTGGACGACTCCCCATGTGACCATGGAAGGCATTCTCCCTTTCTACAGTGAATTTTCAAACACCATTGTGACTCTGCCCTTAATCTCGGGGCCCTCTTGCTTGGTCGTGACCTTACTAGAGCCCTCCCCCTCCTGGATGACACTCTCCACCCCACCCCCATCGCCATCCTCCCTACATTTTATGGGTGGTTGTATAGGCTCTAACCTAGCTAATGTTTCCTCGGGTTGTCCACCCCCCCACCCCCCGGTCCGTCGGTTCTCATATCCCCTCATACCCCCTCCCGGAAGAACCCTCAGTTACAGTACAAGGGACTCCTCTTGTGACTCTTTTATATGCTCCTCTCTCCAACAACTTCACTAGCATCCCTCCACTCTCAAAATCTTTCCCCTCTGAGTTGTATTTGAAGCCTGAACACCCTCAACCTAACCCTCCTTCAAGAGAAGCCCGGAAGGACTCCATCGACGCGGGCCATCGACCAAGAAAAAAACACAAGTGTGTTAAATCCAGGGCACAAGACGTCATCATCCACTTAGGTGAGGATATACAGTGGGGAGACACAATGGACACAGCTGACCGAGTCCTGGTTGGAAGGGTTCAGGGTAGGAGCTACACTATGGCTTAGCTGAAGCTATGGACGTTAGAAGTATGGGGAGAACACTTAGCCAAGTTACCCTTCGTCCAAACTTTCATCAGAGGATGGTTCGTGCTGCGTTTTTCTAGAGCCGAGCATACGAATTGGGTCTTGTCCTCGTTCTAGCACATTAAACATGCCCCCATTCTTCTTTGTCGATGGAACCCTCTTTTCGGCATAAAGAGAGAAAAGCTCGACGTCGAGCCAATATGGGTCTGTTTACCAGGTTTACCCTTCAATTTTGGTTTGAAGACATCTTTTGGTACATTGGAAACTCTTTGGGCTCCTATCTGGAGTATGATAAATCGTACCTCTCCACTGGTATGATGGCATACACAAGGATTTTGGTTCATCTAGACACCAGGGAGGGTCTACAGGAACACGTCACCCTACAATGGAGAAATTTCTCCCAGTTGCAGATACTTGATTATGAGGGGGTTCCATTTCGGTGCAGAAGGTGCCACAAGGTGGGTCACCTATACAAGGACTACCCCCTAAATGGCAAGGCTTGAGCAGGGGAAAAGGGAAAGACTATACCTACAAAGGACTCTCAAGCTCCAGTGAATCCACCCTCGTTTGAAGATGCAGTGACTCACACTATCCCTGTTGCAGCAGCAGAGGCACCTACCAAATAGGTTCTGAAGAAGCATGGCAAAGCACCATATCAGCCTCCCTCACCTCCTCTAAGAAGGGCAAGGGCGGTTGCAGAGGTAGTGCTTTCTTCAAGTATGTTAGACTCTAACCCCTACTCTGTTCATCTCTCTTCTCCATCTATTTTCTTGGAATTTACTTCGGTTAATTATCAGGCCTCTGCTTTCATTCCTCAACCCCCCATTACCTTGGCATGCTCTCTTCACCCCCCCACCCCCCACCTACTCTTGCACCTTGCCATCCTTCCCGGAGATAGCCCCTGCTAAATCTTCTGAATCTGAGCATGGACCCCTATCCCCCAAATACCCACTTTGATCTCAGGTACGTTCACAGGCCCCTGACTCCATGGGCATTGATCTGGATAACCCTCCATCCCCCTGAAGTCATGTTGAGGCCGACCTTCCTCCCTGTCTAAAGCCAAATTGCAAGCGGGAGAGCAGATAGAATCTAGAAGAAAACACATTATCAATAGGGTACTTAGAGCATTGAACACCTTGGATGCTCCCCCCCATGAAGTTGCTTTCTTTCAACTACCGAGGGTTAGCTAGCCCTGGGAAAAAACTAGCTCTTTGCAGACTACTTAACACTAAACCAGTCGATGTCATTTTCCTTCAAGAAACTCTGGGCCTAGCTAATGCTATCACCCTCCTACTAGAATCCTGGCTCCCTGGTTGGTATTTTCAATCCCTTGATGTTAATGGACGATCAAGAGGTATAGCTTTGGGTATAAACTCTTGATCCATAAAAATCTATAACATTTGGGGTGGCATTGGACACATAGGGGCAGACATTTTCTCATCAGAACTCAGCACAAAAATTAGGCTCATCAATGTGTATGGACCTTGCCAACACCGTGCTGAATTCTGGGATCGTTTGTTGAACACTAATCTCCTACAACAGGACAATATAATCCTTGGGGGGGACTTAAATTTTTCTATTGGATTCTCAGAATCATGGGGACATCATGCCCAGATTGATCCCCTATCTGCATACTTCGAGAACATCCTGGAGAATCACAGTCTTATTGATATCCCATCAGCTAAAATTCAACCTACCTGGAGGAATAACAAAATTGGAGAGGATAGCCTTGCCAGAAGGCTTGATCACTTCCTCATAAAGGAGCGACTGCTGAGTATGGGATTTAGCTACCGACAATGGGTGGGATCTGGGGGCATATCAGACCATCTGCCGATATACCTTGAAATAAGAGGAGGTCTGAATAAACCAAAATCCCCCTACAAATTCAACTCCACCTGGCTAAGGGATGCAGCCTATACTCGAATGGTGACTGAATATTGGAAGTCCCACCCCCTGCTGCTGGTGGGAACATTGTCGAAGGTTTTTCACACAACCTAAGGGAGCTGAAGAGACTATCTAAAATATGGGCACACAATAAGAGAGAACAGGATGACCAAACCCTAAGGGAAACTGAAGAAGAGATAGCTGCATTTGAAAATGAACAAGGGGGGATATTCACCTCTCATGAACAAAAGGATAAGATTACATCCCTCCTATCCAAGAGAAGAAACCTGGAGGCTGAGAAGCAGAGAAATATGGCTGCTAGAGGGAGACGATAATACAAAATTCTATCACAAATTTTCTAATGGGTGCAAAGCCATCAACTCCATCTAGCAGCTAACAAATGAGTAGGGCAACTCTATGAACACCTTCCCACAATTAGCAGCCTTGGCCACATCCCATTTCAAGTAGATCTACAAGGCACCCCCCAATGCCACTCTTGCTGAAGTCATTTGAATAGCACAACTTTTCCACGGTTTGTTGATCAGGAAATCGCCTTGGACCTGAACAGGGAGGTCACAATGGGGGAACTTGAAGCCACATTAAAATGGTTCAAGCATGACAAGAGCCTAGGGCAAGTTGGCTAGTCTATGGAATTCTACATGGATTTTTTTAATACTCTTGGAGAAGATCTTCTAAAAGTTGTAGAAGAATGTTGGATCAATGGGAAGATGTATGAGGCCTTCAACACCACCTTCATCGCCCTCATCCCCAAATTAGAAAACCTTGTCTCCTATGATGACTTCCACCCCATCTCCCTGTTCAATTTCATATACAAAATCATCGCCAAAATCATAGCCAATTGCCTCCGGCCAATTCTATCCACCCACATTTCTTCTGAGCAATTTGCCTTCCTACAAGATCGACAAATCCATGAGGCTGTTGGGACTGCACAAGAAGTACTGCACTCTATCCAGATGAAGAAGATGAAAGGTATGATCTTAAAGGTAGATCTCTCAAAAGCATTTGACAGAGTAAGCTGGTTGTACATTAGAATGCTCCTAACTCATCTAGGCTTCCCCTATGAGTTTATAAAATGGATTATGTGTTGTATAACTAATGTATCTTTCAGTGTCCTTGTAAATGGGGTGGCATCGCCCTTCTTTCACTCTAAAAGAGGACTCAGGCAGGGTTTCCCTCTATCCCCATTATTATTTTTACTCATTATGGAAGGGCTCAATAGACTCATAAAAGAGGAACATAGTAGGGGAAGGCTTAGAGGAATCAGAATTACTGACAGATGCATCCTAACTCACCTACTCTTTGTGGATGATGTACTAATTTTTCTCAATGGAGGCATTGGGGATCTGACTACATTGCAGAACACTTTCTCTTTATTTCAAGTGGCTTCAGGTATGGTCATAAACAACACCAAGTCCACCATAACAACCACTAGATGCTCTCCCCAGGAGATACAATATGCTCTTCATAGATTTCCTTTTACTCTACTTCAGATGGAGGATGGCTTAAGATATCTGGGATACAAGCTAAATCCCCATGGTTATAAGATAACATACTAGACTTGGTTAATATCTAAGATGGAAAATAGGCTCAACATTTGGTACCACAAGTACCTGTCTAGAGCAGGTAGACTAGTACTTATCAAAGTTGTTCTTGAAGCCACCCCTATATTGGATGTCTCTGGCATGGATACCCAGAGATATCCTCTCCAAAATTCAAAATCTTTGTTGTAGGTTCCTCTAGAAAGGCAATCAGTCAAGGAGAATATATGCCTGGGCCAAATGGGAGGCGCTTACTCTCCCAAAGAAATGGGATGGTTGGGGCATAAAAAGGCTGGAAGACTTCTCCTCTGCACTGGCAACCAAGCTTGGCTGGAAATTAATCACCTCAAACAGCCTGTGGACTAAGGTGGCCTCTACAAAATACACAGCCTCCCTAAACCTGATGGACTGGCTATGACAGCCACAGTGGAATAAATCAGGGATATCTATCATGTGGAAATTTGTACTTAATTCGATGCCCATTATCCGAGGGGGACTCACCTAGAGAACTCAATCTGGAACATCAGTGCAAATAGGTGTCGACCCCTGGATCGGATGTGGTAATGCTCACAGGATGCCTGATGACCTTATGCTACAACTTACCAATGTGGGTATCACCCATATCAACCATATTGTGGACATCGAGCGCACCACCTTTTTACAACAAGCATGGAAAACTTCTCGTGCATTGCACATCCCACAACTCTAGCAACAACACTGGGTGGAATACATAATAGCCTTAACTGAATCCCATATCAGAATTGTTGAAGGGGAGGATGAGATAATCTAGGCGCCTGCAAAAAATGGGAGATACTCCCCTAAAGAGGGATATATAGTCTTAGCCGATACCCATACACCACTAGTTTGTGAACAATAGTGGAAAGGTATGTGCAAATTAAAAGCGTCCCCTAGGGCTCATTTACTCATGTGGGAAATTCTGAAAAATGAATTCCCTACAGGTGACAACTTAATCAAAAGAGCACAACATGGACCTTTTTGGTGATGTCTATGCAAGAACAACACCGAAGATACAAACCATCTCTTTCTTACATGCCCTACCGCTAAGGAGCTCTGCAACTCTATTTTTCAACTATTCCCACCCAATGTCGTTGGCAGGGCCTAATTGTAAAGGAGGCTTGGGACACATGGTGGACATCTACTTCACTGACAAAAGCTAGGAACCTTCCTCTCCTCATCTGCTGGACAATCTGGATAGCCTACAACCAATACATTTTCCAGGACATTGCTCCCCATTGGCCCTCCATCATTACTAACAATCTAACATATTATCACACCATTCCAAAGGAAGATGAAAACTCTATTCCCGGGCACATTGTCCCTTAAAACATTAATCACTCTCATCCATGGGCATACTCTGATGGTTCATCATAGGAAGATGGTTATGGGGGTGGAGCCATTCTATACCTTTCCGAATCTCATCACTTCCATATCCAAATGGGCCTGGGGAGGGGCACAAACAATTTTTTTGAATCAATTACAACCAAATACCTCATATAATATGCTCTCGGAAAACATTGCAAGAATATCCAAATGTTTGGGGACTCAAAAATTGTTTGCAATTCGATAAATAAATCTTCTAACTGCTCTGCTTATTCTCTGAGACCTGTTTTGGACGAGACTCATCGACTCATCACACTTTTTGATACATTTGTTTGTCGTCATATATACAGGGAATGCAACTTATCTACCGATTTACTATCCAAGGAAGTTGCATTCAGGCCTCTCGGCACTTGGCTAATCCAAGAGTAGAGGGATGGTGCACACTATGAGTATTACCGTCGACCTTTCACGAACTTTATAGACTAACTGGATCATCTATAGCCTACTTATTTTTTATTATGTAAATAATATTATTGCTCTTTTAATTTATCAGATATACACAATGACAGTCATATAATACTCTCTACGTAGAGTTTTTTGAACAATTACTGAAGCACAATGCCTCCCTGCGTGGAGTACACTGCACTATTTTTTGATACCTCTTACTTGATAGGCATTTTTGCCTCACATACAGCATATGCTTTTGGCATCTACAATATGTAATTTTCCTTTACTAATGAAAATTACGATTTTTCCAAGGGGAAATATATATATATATATATATATATATATATATATATATATATATATATATATATATATATATATATATATATCATTTGTTTGGATTTGCAACAATTTAAGTTTTAGGTTCATAGATGATGAAATTTGCAAACATAAATTACTAAATTATATTGAGCGAGACAATAAATTTTGTTCATAAAATAATGCCTTAAAGTAGTATTGTTTGGTCAAATTTTATTTGTTTGACTTGATTGTGAAGGTTTCATTTTGTAAAGTGATTAAGTTCCTAACTTTGTGGTAGTTAAAAGGAGATATAAAAGTAAGCATAAAAAAATTGTTCATGATAATGGATGGCATGACTAATCAGGTGCTCAAAATTAAGCTCCAAAATCAAAGTGTCAGAATCTTGATAAACTTAGCTTTAGATCAGAGAGCTCGTCATTCTGTTTCCAACAGTGTGAACGTAACTCAAATCTAAGCTCATATGCAGAAGTTAGAGGAAGTCAAAGTTCAAGTTTGACTTGGACACATCACAAGATTGGATGATGTTGCAAGGTCCTTCAGCGAATGAGGATGTGCCAAGTGGCAAGCCGCCATTAGCCCCAACATTTCCCAAATTACAACTCACAGGCAGATCATGTTAAAGAATCAACCCTCGAGCAGGGAGGGTTGCGATGCAATAAATCGCAATCGCAAATCAGTGAAGGGAAGGCTTTATAGAAAATTGACCCTCGGCAGTTATTGGGTTGCGATGCGATCGCACATCACATATCGCATGCCACTACAAAATTGACCACGGTAGGTTCAGGTTGTGATGTGATATCACAATCGCAAATCACAAGAAGGCAGAGTCCTGTAGACCTTAAGACCACTGGAAATCCGTCGATTACAATATCCTAGATGCAATTTGTTTATGGATTCCAATTTACGATTATGTCAAGTTTGCCACAATGCAATAGCATAATCACCGCCGAGTTCAAAAACCTTAAGCACGATGGTCCCTACTGATTGTGATTTGCGATAAGACTCGGCTAACAGAATATGGCCCACTGTGTGGCAAAATTTTCGCCCAGTTAGCACATTTTTTGGGCTAATTTGTAGGATCATGCCGGATGTGGAGAATTTTGTGGAACGAATAGTGGGAAAACTAGGAGAAGTCATAACTCCTTCAGTTTTCCACCAAATTGGTTGCAAAAACATGCTAGATAGTCATTTTTTTAGTATTCTAGACAGATTGAAGTAGGTTTCAAAAGCATTTGAGCATTGTAAGCATAGATTTTTACACTTTTGAGCATAATAGAGGGGCCCAAGCTATTGGAAGCTAGAACAAGGAGACGTAGCCTAGGAGGGGTGAACTCCTTTATCATGTGCTTGTTGTAATGTGTTTTTGATGATGTTCTGTATATGTTTATGCTATTGTTCAGTTTCTGATTTAGGTTAAATTGCTTATTAAATTAACATAATAACTCTTCATTTTACTTGCAAAAATTGATGAATCCTTAATCATAATGAAATCATTTTGTTTATAATCTAAGGAAGATCTTAGCAATGCAAACTAATATTCTAGATCAGATTAATTTGGTATCAGATCAAAGGGTTTTCCTTGTGAAAGAAGGATTTAATTGTTTGCAATTTTATGTCATGCTTACAAGGTTAAAACTCAAAAGAGGTTAAGGAAAACTGGTTGGAAGCCCTGAAGTTTGGTTAAGGGGAAGAAGAGCAAGGTTGCCACAGTCTCAAACACCAGTTCAACCTCAAGTTGTAGTTGAGACTCCAGAGATCATGTCTCATGAAGGAGAACTTACAAACATGACAAAAGATGAGAAGACCTCTAGAAGCTTTCTTTGATATGACAGAGATGGTGAAGGTCCTCTATGAAGAGAGGAATAGCAGGTTGCAAGGAGAAAGTTCCAAACCTCCCAAAGGAGAAGGCTCTTCAGGAGGAGGTAATGGAAAATGAGGTAATGGGAATGAAGAAAAATCTCCACTCTCTCCACCATATTCTTCATCTTCTTCTTCACAAGAATCTTCACACTCTTCCACTAATACAACCCTTACTCATTCTCATCATCATTCTTCAAAAGGAACTGGTAAATCACCTTTTTTTAACTTGATGTTAATTTTGAGTTGCCCATGTATAATGGTGAAGTGAATGTAGAGAAGCTTGATAATTGGATTCGTCAATTGGAGGTCTATTGTAGGATTCAAAACCTTCAAGAGGATGACATAAAGATTATGTTAGCTTCTTTGAGAATGGAGGGTTCAACACTTATATGGTGGGAATCAAAGACCCAAGAGGAGATTAAGAAACAAGGTAAGATCTCAATTTATTTGAATGATTTAATTACTACAATTAAAAGAAAATTCTACCCTCTAGATTATATGAGGAAAGCCATTATGAATTGGCAGAACTTTAAACAACTTAAAGGTCAAAATGTGCAAGATTACACCCAAGAATTCAAAAAAAGGTCTCTGATGTTAGGTGTAGATTTACAGTCACTGGACACTTTGCTGAAGTACATAAGGGGTTTACACATTTACCTTAGGCATACTATCTTAATGTTTAATCCCAATAATCTAGATGATGTGTGTGTGCAAGCCACTCATCTTGAGGTAAGAGGGAAAAACACCTTAGAAGAAGGTAGTAAAAATTTGTTTAAGGGTAAAGAGAAAGAAAAGGGTTTCAAGGGGAAGAAAAATGCATCCATTAAAAAGGAAGGAGAGAAAGCAATCTGTAAACATTGTTCCAGAGAGAGTAAAAATGAAGCTTACTATTGGAAGCTTCATCCCAAAATGAAACCAAAGAAATTCAATAACAAAGGAAAAGAAAAGACAGCTGCAATGACTCAAGAAGAGGATTTGGGATACGAATCGGGTGATGAAATAAAAATCACATCCATGGGGTTTCAAGGAAAGGAATCCATTGCTAGCAATAATTCTTCAAACTCACATAATGAAACTCCAAATGAAAAGAGGAGAATAGAATTGTTTCACATAAGTGTGATATAAAAACATAACAATATTGATATGTTGTTTGATAGTGGCTCTCAAGCCAATCTTATCTCAAAAAACATTTTCAAGAGTTTAAATCTGGAAACTGTTCCACATCATAAACTGTATCCACTTGGATGGGTATGTGACAATGTGAAATTGTAGGTTACGAGAAAGTGTAAACTAAAATTCGTAATCACTGCAAAATCTGTAGATGAAGTGGAGCTTGACGTTGTGCTGTTAGATATCGTTGGCATCGTTTTGGGCAGCCCATACCTTTATGACAGAAAATATATTTTTCGTCGACATGAAAACAAATATCACATATTAAAAAATGGAGCAGAATATATTATGAGAGCTCATAGCAAGAAAACAAATCTTTTGCTTGCTAATGCAAGGAAGATGAAAAGACTAGTGAATTTGAGCAAGAATTGTATGCTTCTCATGATCAAAACCAGGAATGATATTGATCATGAAGCCTTTGATGGTTGTAATTCAAATTTGAAAACTAATTTGGTTGACACTGTTAACCAATCTGATGAAATGTTTCAGGAATCAAAGGGATTACTTCCCAAGAGGGGAATCAAACCTAAGTTACAGTTGCAGCAAAAGTTTCTTCTTCCTAACATTGGCATGTACAGGATGTCAATGATGGAAAGTGCAGAAATTAAGATGCAAATCCATGGATTTTTGAATAAAAGGATCATTCGACCTATTCCTTTATTGTGTGGTGCACCTCTTGTTTTGGTGCTTGAGAAGAATGGTAAGAATTTGCTTGAATGGGATTCAAGAAGTGGTTTTCATCAAAGTAGAATTGTTGAAGGAGATATAGGGAAGACGACATTCAAAATCAAGCAAGGTTTATTTGAATGGCTTGTTATGATTTTCAGTCTTTTCCATGCTCCTAATACTTCTATGCATATGAAGAAAGATGCGTTGAAGCCATTTTTAGATAGGATATTCTATTTCGATGACATTTTCATTTTCAGAAAATTTCATTATGAACATATAATGTGTGAAAAGAAAATACTTGTTGTCGTATGCCAAGAACATTTGTTTCTGAAGATGTCAAAGTATATGTTGGATGAAACTTCTTTGATGTACTTGAGCCGTGAAATTGGTTCTTCCAAGCATGTTCAGGTTCCCAAGGGCTTTTTGGCAGTCTGTATGGGATGTGGAGAAGGTGAGTTGAAGTTATACCTCTCCAAGATTAATGTCGTAACAGTCTGTGGTGGTATTGAATTCATTCTCGCAGACACAAGTGAAAGAATCATACATCCCCGTGAAGTCGCAGATGCCTTTGCTCTGCTCGCAATTTATGCAAGAAAGCTCAAGATAGTCATTTGGATAAGAGGTTTTTTGGGAGCAGCTCAATTTTAGAGGAGAAATTTTGTTAATTTTTCTTCTATTGTAGTTCATTTGCATCCGTTGGTAGTTGTCCAAAAGATCTTCCAGTAGGGAGGCAAAGAATGAGAGGAATTTGATGCTTTAAAACAAAATATCATTATAGCTCCAATACTTGCTTTTGCAGACTTGACATAGTCATTTAAGTTTTAGGTTGTTGTATGTGACTATGCCATCGGTGCTGTATTTTTACAATGTGGTAAGCCCATTTCTTTTCATTCAGAAAGGAACTTCCATTGGATGGGTTTTCTTCTACTATTCCACTCGGTCAAAAGGTATAAGAAAGGTATAAGAGACAGGTGCGTTAATGTAACTTCTAGGCCTATAGTTTATATAACTACTTTCCTCAAGCATCTTTTTGTTTTACATGAAATTTATGTTCAGAAAAATACATACTTTCAAGATGCATATTCAAGCTTGAGGGAATCAAGTGGAGGAATTTGTTTACCATTTGCATCATAATGTATTGTATCACCTTGGTAAGAAGGATATTGCTATTGATAGTAACATGGACAAGGCCAAAGAGTTCATTGAATGACTCCAAATGGTACATCAAATAATGCAAGAACAACTTGAAAAGGGCAAAGGCAAGTACATAGCAAGGCATGACAAGAATCGTGGAGATCACAATTTCCAATTTAGTGATCAATGGATCGAGATTGGAAATGTGAGGGAACCGTACCCTCACCTACTGGTCAATTGAAAGTGATATTTTGGGGTCAAAAAGACTTCCAGTGGAGAGGAGAGATCAGGTGCTCAAAATTATGCTCAAAAATCAAAGTGTTAGAATCTTGATAAACTTAGATTCAGATCAAAGAGCTCATCATTCTGTTTCCAATGATGTGAGCGACACTCAAATCCGATCTCATATGCAGAAATTAGGGCAAATCAAAGTTCAATTTTGACTTGGACACATGGAAGGATTGGATGATGTAGCAAGGTCCTTCAATGAATGATGAGGCGCCAAGTGGAAAGCCTCCATTGGCCCCCGCATTTTGCCAATCGCAAGTCATGGGTAGATCGTGTTAAAGAATCGGCCCCCAAGAAGGGAAGGTTTTTGATGTGATAAATCGCAATTGCAGATCAGGGAAGGGAAGGCTTTACGGAAAATTGGCCCCTGATAGGTACTAGGTTGCAATGTGATTGCATATCGCACGACACTACAAAATTGACCTCAACAAGTTTGGGTTGCGATGTGATATTGCAATTGCAAGTTAAAAAAGGGAAAAGTCCTGCAAACCTTAAGACCATCGGAACTTCGTTGTTTGCAAGATCTCGAATGTCATTTGTTTATGGATTCCTGTTTACAATTTCTTCGGGTCCGCGACATTACATTCACACAATCACCACCGAGTTCACAAACATTAAGCCCAATGGTCCCTATAGATTGTGATTTGCAATAAGACTCGGGTGACAGATTATGGCCCGTCGCGCGGTGAAATTTTTGCCCAGTTAGCACATTTTTGGGGCTAATTTGTAGGATCATACCAGATGGGGTGCATTTTATGGAATGAATAGTGGGGAAACTAGGAGAATTCATAACTCCTTTAATTTTCCACCAAATTGGTTCCAAAACAAGGCTAGATAGCCATTTTTTAGTATTATGGACTGATTGGAGTAGGTTTCAAAAGCATTTGAGCATTGTAAACACAAATTTTTACACTTTTGAGCATAATAGAGAGGCCCAAGCCAATGGAAGCTAGACCAAGGAGACGTAGCCTAGGAGGGGTGAACTCATTTATCATGTGCTTGTTGTAATTTGTTTTTGATGACGTTCTGCATATGTTTATGTTGTTGTTCAGTTTCTGATTTTTGTTAAATTGCTTATAAAATTAACAAAAGAACTCTTCATTTTACTTGCAAAAATTGATGAATCCTTAATCACAATGAAAGCATTTTGTTTATAATCTGAGGAAGATCTTAGCACTGCAAAATAATATTCTAAATCAGATCAGTGACCAAGATAAATGTGATATCTCCGTAATTTTGGCATTGTAGATACCCTTAAGTCATCATTTCTTAGACTATATGCTAATGAGAAAATTCAAAAAAATATTTAAAAAATTTGACATCATTTATAACAACTATTTTTAAATTAAAAAAATAAACTTTTACGAATGAAAAATAAATATATATTAATTTATTATAACTTTTAGTATTTTTTTCAAGTCTTACTAGCACAACCAGTTGAGGATGGGCCTCGTTAGCAAGATGACCCAGGATCAAACCTCATGGGGATGATTGTTCCTACATTAGGTGGAGGAGACATGTTAAAAAATCTAGTCAACTCGGGGCTTGTGTGGCCCACGCTAGGTCCAATTCCTGGGTGACCTTGACGAAGGCTTGTGTGGCCTAGGTTGGGTGTCATTCCGGGTGACTTTGACGAATTAAATGCCCCTGGGTCGTGGTCTCTCAAGCCACAAGTCAAGCCTAGAGTATCACAGACAACTTGACAAACAAACAAAAGAAAGTTTTAATATTTTCTGAATTTCATGTTTACCCTTAATTAGTCTTTATTTGACCATTGATTTTAACCAATTTCTTTTAATAATAATTTCTATCCCTCATTTCTTGATCGTTAATTTTTAATTTATTAATTTATTATTTTTCATCCTTGTAACTATTACTCCAATCTCATTGCTCTCATTACTTATTTGATTAGCTCTCACGCTTACAATCTATTAGTTTTTTATTCCCTAATCATGGGTGAAGTGTCCACCCAAAAATCCAAATAGGGAAAACTACTACACATTTTTAAATAACTGTGCAAATCTCCACTCTCAAAAAATAAGCTTATTTATAAAATTTAAATGAATTTAATAAATAATTATAACATATAACTAAATTAAACCCTCAATCGGGGTGCAAGCTAACAGATCACCTCATTAAGACAATGTTAATGTGTTGTACCACGAGGTACAGAACCACCACCCCCCACACGCTCGAGGCGATGGGTGCGGTGGCCTTTTGCATGAAGATGGATAGAGTAATAAGGAAAGGTGATAATGAGAGGAGGGCAAGAAATTATGTTTGCAGTTACCCTGAAGGGGAGCGTAGCGATAACCAGAAAGACCGAGTAAGGCAAGGGGACTAGAGTGACGAGTTGGTGCAGCGGCTCCACGAGTGACAGAGAACCCACCGACTACAAGCGAAGAAACCTAGGTATGTATTTTGCATCCTCTTTCCCCCCATTATGCTACCCTGTTTCTGGTTTCATCTGCGGGAGATGCAGGGAAATAAGGGGATGGGGAGTTGGGATAATTGGGGATGGGGGCGTGGGTTGGTGGCGATAGCCTGCAATTGCATTCAGAATTCGATGGGAACCTTAACAATCTCACTCTGTTTCGAGATTCTCTTATCTCGTATGGGAATTATTCTGTTAATGGGCAGGGAGCATAGTGTAGGAGCATGCAGTCGCTTCGCTAAAGAATAGGGGGTTGGGTATTGGGATAATGTCTGCATGTACATTCACATAATGGTAGGAATATTTTGTCTTTTAGCTATGGAAAGTTAGGGTTGGGAATGTAGGGACCATGGGATTGGGAAGATGAATGAGAGAAGTCACAGGCATGGGACCTGGCAAGGAATAGAGACTAGCTATGTCAGAATAGGAAGGAGGGGGGACGAATGTTGTGTTATGGGGCTTGGGGATGGCTGGCTACCTAGATTGGGCACCCATGATGCTTATCGTGCTGGCAGCAAAATGCAACCCAAACTAGTATGGCTGGTGGCCAGATGACAGTTGGGCCACTATACCTAGGATGCAGGGAATAATGCATGCAAGAGCGAAGGTAAGGGGGGGATTCAATTGGAGCATAGACCTTCATGTATGGGGCAAGGGTAGGGACTTTCTGTGTATCCTTTTTGCAGCCAAGGGGGGTATGCAACTACAAGCGCCAGGGGGATGGAGTGGCACAATTATACCAATCGAAATCTTGAATTATGCAGTAACACAGTGACAATTGACTGCTCAATTGGATGTCTTGTCTGCAAAACAGGTTCGTCGAGTGGTAAGCCTACCCCGAAATATAGAACCTTCAGGCCTAGCTAGGAAAAAGCTTGAAAATCGACTAAACCACCACGCAATACAAGAGGTTGGGTCGGTGAGATCATGGCACGACCAACAAAGACTCAAGGTCGCGGTAAGAGGCCACGAGAGACCAAACCTGACACTAAACCCAACTCTTCAGGCAGTCGATGAGGTAGAAAGTCTGTCGAGAGCCTAATCAATGAAGCGGCAACTGCCTACCGGGAGGGAACCAATGAGGAGGTTAGGCGACTGTTAGAAGAATGGGAAGTAGACTTGAAAAGGCAGGAGAGTGAGATAGAAATGGAGCTAGAGGATTGGAGAGTCCTCGTACCAAACCCCAGGAACATGCGAGGGAGAATTACCCAGTACAAACAGACCCTCTACTTGTACTAGTTGATGAAAAGCTTGTTGGGAAAGGCAATGGAATAGATCTCGGTGGGCATGGCAGTTACGGTTCAGGGACTACCAAATTACAAACAGGAATTTCAAAAGGTGCAGTTCCAACTACATAAACAAGACATCCGCCTCGGCCGAATTGAGAAGCATTCCGCTGCATACTGGCTCAGACAGAGCTGCCAAGATCCAATGCCAAAGACCCAACTCTAGTTGAATCAGCGTCAGCTGAACAACATGAATAGAATGCTTACTTAATAGTTTTGTTTATATATGCGGCTAGCTTTTAAATTTGTTTATGCAGTTACATATGAATGTAGGACTTTAGAGTATGGATGTGGACAGGAAACTGAAACTTATATTGCTTGGATAGAGAGACTTAAGATTTTTTGCTACTAGATAGCATCTAATGTGGATAGGTGGCCAACAAACTTGGTTTCCCATTGAGCAAGTTGAGACCACCTAACCAATTCTATATAGTGTTAATTTGCTTTTTATTAATAAAAAATAAGATCTACAAAATTTAACAAAAAAACATATAACTAAATTAACAAATTATATATAACTAATATATTAAATCTTCTTTAATATTTCTTCTAACACATTTTTATATTTTATTAATTTTATTTTAATATATTTTTCTATCACCATTTCCACATTTATAAAATGAACAAACATATATATATATATATTAAATTTCCTTACTATTTTCATTTTCTTTTTCCGCTTCCGTTTGGCTTCCGTAAAGATTAAAAAAACAAAAAAATATTGAATGAGTAAAAATAATATTAAATTAAATTGAATAAGTATACTCGTATTTCTAATTTGAAGTTGTTTGTTTATATGTGCAACATTTAGATTGAGAAATGGAAAAATCCCCACCGTCATAAAAATAAAAAATAATATTGAATGAGTAAAAATAATATTAAATTGAATTGAATAAATGTACGTTTAAAATAAAATTGAATAAGTAAAAATAATATTAAAGTGAATTGAATAAGTGTACGCATATTTCTAAGTTGAAGTTGTTTGTTCATATTTGCAGCACTTAAATTGATAAATGGCAAAATCCAATAGATGTAAATAATATTGAACGATTCAATATTATTTACATAATATTTTATATAATCCAACAAATATTTTATATAATATAATTTAAAATAATAATAAATATTTTTCTATTTAATAAATTTAAAATAATAAAATAAATTATTTTTAAATTAATAAAAATAATTACAAAATTTAAATTAAATTAATAGATAACGAAAATCATATTGAATGAGTTGACCGACATTTTACATATAGTAATCTAAAATTATAATTTATTTATTTTTTTTAAATGAATGATAAGTTTATTTAATATTTTCTTCTAATCTCATTTTTTATGTTATTAGAAAAAAAGGCATTATTTTTTTATATTTTTATATGTTATATTTTTAGTAGTTTTTTAATTTCTCCACTATCGTTACATTTATTTAACAATTGATCTAGGGTATATATATATTTTGATTGTAATCATTATATAAGATTTTAGGTCTAACAAGGGTGTATCAAAAACAAGTTATAGGTGTTTCATTTAAAAATATTATTTGTGTCTCATTTAAAAATATCATTTATCTTTTTACATGGTTTCAAATTCAATGCAATTATTTTTATTTTTATTTATGCATGAGGAATGAATCTTATGCTCGGTTTATTCTTGGTAGAGGGAAATTTTATTAGCAATAGAGATAAGGGGCTCCAATGGGTAGGTGTTGGAAATGTTATTTTTGTTGATACCGAAGATAGGAGACTATAGATGTCCAAGATAAAGATTGCAAGATGAATATTGTTGCGAAAATTGTTTGAATAACTAGTTTTTTGTTGATGCTCAAGTTGGGTACCCTATTGTATTTGAAGGCATTCTTACTCTAAATACCTAGCTCAAATAGAAGCATATGATGTACGGTTGAAAAGGTTATTCTGAGACATTTCCAATGACATATGACACTTCCTTTAGCTCCACTGTAATGAGGAGATATGAAAGACTGTGTTAGGTTAGTCCAACTAGTTTTACCATTTAACCCCATCAGTGAATGTATAAACACTATAGATAAAGCATGTATGAGTGCATTTGAATAGCATCCAAGTAAGAAGAGATATGAGGTGCACAACAAAAGTTGGGGAATACTCATGGGGTCTTAAAAGTTGAGCAAAAATGTGATTTGTGGAGTGAACAAGTCATCTCGGCATTTTAATTATAACCTCTTTTATGAAATGTTTCAAACTATGAAAGTTGCAAGTGACAGAGGGGAGATATTCATTTAACTATGGTAGAAATTTTAGAAATTGGTTCGTTGTGATTTTAGATATATCCTCTAAGGAAGTTAGGGTTCTCAAATGCTCCTAAAATCTACTTCAAACAAGTTAGCTTGGAATTTTCAGTATGAAGTTTCTTCTAGGATGTTTCATACCATGAAAAACAGAGGAGATGGAGGTTAACTATTCATGTAACTATGGTAGAAATTTCAAACTTTGATTCACTATAATTTCAAAGATATGCTTTAAGGAAGTTAGGGTTCCTGAATGCTCCCAAAATTTTCTTTATATATGTTAACTTGACATTTTCATTGTAACTTTCATTTTTAAATCCCCTAAAAAATTAAATCATTCACCTTGCAAAGTACCTTCTTTGAAAAGGTTTGAAAACTCCATTTATTATGTAAAATTGTGAGGATTCTCTTTGACTAGCTTCCCAATACGTTGTTCACTAAGGCACCAACTTAATCCACTTATCAAATCATGAATTCATCTACATCGATGTGGTGGTGGAATGAATTTTTCATACCTCACAATAAGTATGTCACTCAATTGGCAAAAGTTGAGAAATGTTGTAACGCTCAAATAAACATCAAGGTGCAAAAATTTTCTCCAAAGTGCACTAAGATCAACAATATTCATTGTTTTGAAAAGTAAACAAAGGGATCCAGCAGAGTCAAACGTAGCAAAGACCAAGCCACTATCAAAACTTTGATGGTGTTGTAATGCACAGGACCCAAAGCACAATCCCGTCTCATCTTTAAAATGAGTTTTACCCACTCCAATCAAGTTGTAGAGTCTCTCATAACCTCCATTGGACTTGTCTATAATGACCTCTTTGAATATGTTGACAACATTCACATTAATTCATTGAGATTATAAGTAGAAGAAGAACAATGTAATATTGATTCTATAATTATGATGTTATTTTTTAATCAAACCGAGGTGTTGGCATCACTATTCCAAATTATTTCTACCATATTTAATTCAACCATTTCATTGAGAGTCATGACGATGCTATACACATGGCCATATCCACCATTGTTAGTGTTCTTCAACATTGTCAATCCCATTTGGTATAAATTTGGCTATTATGCAATGAATTTTTTCATCAGCAATTGTGTTTGCACAGAAAAATGGCATACAAAGAAATTAGATGGGAAGACAATCAAACTTCAAATTGCAAGGAAATAATGCCATGAATTTGGGATTGTGTATTCTTGCAATTTCATGTTATGTTAATTTTTTTTTGTGGAATGAATGGAAGTTCTTTATTCTTTGAAAAATTGTTCCTTTACAAAAAAAATAATAAAGAAGTAGATTGTCACATTGAAGTAATTTGGGATTTTGTAATAAATTTGTGTATGATTCTTGTGCTTACGTTATAAAGCACAATAAATATATTCATGGCATATCTTATGAATGAGATATTAAATTTCAATGGGACACCACAAGACAAGAGTGGTTTACAACAATAGTAAGTCGATATTATTGTGGTGCTCATGGTATTATTATAAGTATAGACAAATTTTCGATCATGGATTTATGTAATGTCATAGAATGCATGTGTTTTGCTTAATGTTGGGCCATATATATGTAATGCAAACAAATCATCTTTGTTAAATTCAATTTATAATTTGGTCTGGGTTCTAAGATTGATAAATATTATGACTCTAGTTAGGCATGTTATTGTTAGTGTATCTCATGGATGCCACTAAGTGTTAGAGATCTAGTAATATAATGATGGATTTTGTCTCAATATTAAGGGATTTTATTCTTAATGAGGGTTAGAGAGCTATGTAAACTTGACTTGAACCATATGCTGAATATAAAGAAAGACCACATATTATGTTTGGCTTTTGGGTCTTAGGTTCGTTGAGCACACAAGTTATACATATATATATATATATATATATATATATATATATATATATATATATATATATATATATATATATATATATATATATAGATAGATAGATAGATAGATAGATAGATAGATAGATAGATAGATAGGGTTGCTTGTGGTTGGTCCCCAAGGTGGGATTATTATCGGCCTTGTTAGAGAAGTGGATGGGGTTCTTTTAAAATTCAATTTATCTAGACATAAATAGGGACTAGGCATTGTGTATTTTACATATAGAAATAATGTTTATCGAAAAAGATATGGCATAGTTCTTCTAGCTCATTTGTAAACTATCTTCTTCTCAACTTACTAAAATATATTTATAGCATCAGTGCATAGGCTCAATGTGTTTCCATAGAATTCTTGCATTTTGACTTACTCCAATCCATATATTCACCTTTTTAGGATCAATTGTTAATGGATTACTCAAAATTTTGTTTGACATTGAACTTTGTAAATGCAAATTACGTCTACCCACATTTGCCTCAACATTATGGGTAGTAGTTTCTTAATATTTACCCCAACTATTCTCAATTGATATGTGACCCATTTTTTCATTCATACTTCTTGGCATTTTTCCTCTGGTCGAGATGGAAAAAAGTACATTGAGTTCCATAACCCCAGGTAAATTTCAAAGTTCCATATTTTATTTACAATTATAGATATTACATATTCCTCTGTCACTCTTTTATTAAATTTACTCAAGCCTATGGTAACATGGATTACGGATGCATGTTTATATTTAAAAAAGAAATGAACTTTTTTTTCCCATGGAGAAATCGTAATTTTATTCATATTGAGAAAAATTACATTTTGTAGATGCTGAAACATCATATGATTTATCAAAACTTGTCCTAATACAGTAGGATCAAATAAAAAAATAATTTAATGGCTATCTATGCTTTCCCACCTTTCCTTTTTTCCACTTTCCACCAACCTCCATTGTTGGGTGTGGATGTTACAATAGACATTTGTGCTTCATTTGTAGCAATTGAGGTTTCTTTGTTAGAATCTGAACTTTCTGTAGAGTGTGTTCACTTGCTACCACCAATTTCTTGCCGTGGTATAAGTTGTTGACTTTGTTGTTGTGGAATGGTTGTCTTTGGAACTAATGCAGAGAAATTCTGATTTTCATCATTTTGTGGGTTGTGTAGGGTGCTTTGTTCGTTGGGTTTTGGATTATTTCCTGGATATTTTGCTTCTTGGAATATGTTGTTTGTGGTAGTTTCTATGTTTTCGTCCTCTTATATGTCATTATTGGGTAGCGACAGCCCCGCGCAATGGTCAGAGGGCACGAAGCCTGCAATTTTGGGTAAAGCGAGGGTAAAGATTCTACGAGAAGCACGAAGCGCGATTTGTAATAAGTCAAAGTCAAAGGGTAGTCTGCCCAAAAATAATGTAAAGAAATGTAAGTAGAGTCAGCCTGCCCATGGATCGCAGTACATGGAAAGGTATAAATAGAGTGAGGCTTTATGGGTAGAGGAGGCTAAGTTTTGTTGTATGTTTTTGGATCTTAAATGTAATGGGTTCTTGAGAAAATGAGTCTTAAAGCATCTGTAAGTCTGAATCAGGTATTTGGGTAGTGATAGAGGTTCTGTAGTTGTGTGCGCAGAGGCCTAAAAGAGTCCGCAGCTATGTGCGCGGACCCCTGCAGCTGAGTGCGTAGGGCGGATCTGGATGTATGGGTGATAAGTAGAAATAAAGATAAGTTTCTTCTGCAAGTTCTATGTTGCAATCTGAGTTATCACAAATCTGACTATATGAATGGTTGATATAACTGTTTAATCTATGCGCATATGCTTATGCTATAAATATATATGAATTTAATTTTATTCTAAGTGTGCGAACTGGTTAAATATGTTAAATGTTTGCTTAAAGGCCCTTCTAAGTAGAACTTAATTAAAAGACTTCATCAAATAGTTTATATCAGTAAAAAGCGCAATCTCAAAAGGTTAAAGTCATCCTGGGTCTGGATCTGCACAAATATAGAGTAGTGCGAGGCTGTAGAGCGACGCGCGATACCTCCAGACCACATCCAAACATCCCAAGGGTCTGGAAACCTAGTTCCAACACCCTCCCCTGCTACCTTGAGTGAGACTTGAGTCCTCGCTCTGCGGACTATTGCCGAAAGGGCTGGTAGCTGCGGGATTTGATTGGCTAAATAATCCTTCCGAACTTGCGTCAGGGCCATATAAGCCAACAAATGGTTTCGTGGCCGGGACTAGGATCTACCTAAGGGGTGTTTGATGTGGGAACACTGGAACCCTACAAAGAAAGAGATTGAAGAGTGGTGGGATCTAAAACTCCACGAGTTCACAGTTTAAGAAAACAAAAACCTGCAAGTATTAGAGGAAGATTGGCTGGACCAGTATATATTCATAGACATTCACGAAATCTTCTTTGCATAATTTCCGGTAGAGCTGTATGAGTGGATCGCAAGGCTAGTTGACAATGTGGGAAGGTGCAGATTGGACCAACCTATTGTGTGGACCCTGGAACTGTTGCGTAGGCTAGAAGCCATCGAGGATAAAATCGCGCATGCAGTAGATCATTGGCTGGATTGGGTAATAGGAGGATTTATTACCGAGTTCATGATAGATACAACTGTGAGCTATAGCGAAGTAGAAAGGTAGTTTCTTCAAGGACCTCGGGGTAGGTATATCAAATCATTGAATACTTGGATTAAGATGTTGTTGTGAGAAAAAAGATTATGCGCGTTTATTGATGTCTGGAGTAATGCGGAGCAGAAGAGGTTACCACGAAATGGGAGGAGTAGAGAACAGTCCTTTAGCTTCTATTTCCTAGGAAAGCGAGGAGGAGCTCGCGAGGTTCTCACCAGGAAGTGTGGTTTGGTTGATCATGGAGCGCTTTCCACTGATACCACCTCCATCCATGCCACCCCCTGCATCACCTTCATCGAATCCATCCACACCAACCCTGACCCCACCTCCAACCCCACCACCACCAAAAGTTGGGATGGTGAGTGCAATCAAACTACCAATATTTAAGGGTGTAGGGAATGAAGAACTAGGATGATTTTGGTTTGTGATACGGTTTGTATGGGATGCCCAAGGCATAAAAGATGAGAACATCAAAAAGGCCACCCTAGTTAGTGCACTACAGGACCATGCGTTGACGTGGTACAGAAAATACTCGAATGATCATCCGAATGAGGGAATAGTGGCAATCCAGGATGTGTTAAATAAAGAGTTTGGCCGACCAAATTTAGAAACCCAGTCGGTTATTGGCTTCAAGGAGATCGTAATGTTGCCTGGCGAAACTCCATGGGATTTGGACCAAAGGTAAAAGAGCACTATTCGCAAAGCCAACATGACCTTGACCGATGCGCAACATTGCGCGTGGTTTGTGGTGTCACTAACACCACTTTTGAGGACAACTTTGTCACAACAAAATATCTCAACCCAAGCTGAGGCACTTGAGATAGCAATGAGGTTGCACGAAACCTCAATACCAGATCTAGGATTGGGAGTTCAGCAAATCCATGTTCAACTTCAAAACTTGAGTTTAGAAATGCAAAGCTTGAAGCAATAAAGAGTGTCCTGACTAGAGGCAGGTGAGGAGGTAGGTTGTATTAAATGTAAGAGCTAGGGGCACGATAAGGACCATTTCCCTGTCTTCGCGAACTATCTAGTGAGGGGAGGCCCGATGCTGTTAAAATTGGAGGTGCAAGAAGGACCAAGTCTCGCACTTGTGCTCTGGTGCGCGATTTGTCAAGTGGGTGGAAAACACGCAACAGATAACTACCACCTATTACAAAAGTATACCCAAACCCCGTAGCAAGTGTATTGCAATTTTTGTTGGTCAGTAGGACACGATGAACAAACATGTCGAAGTTATTACTTAATGATGGAAAGAACCCAAACTTACAGAATGTCGATTGAAGTGCGAGGAGGATTTCAAGGATACGGCCGAGGAAGAGGAATGGGGCCCAGGTGGGGCCGTGGACAACTAATCTATTATAACTGTGGAGGGCTGGGACACTATGCTCACGACTATCCTAACCCAACCAGGACTCCGTGCCCCTACTGTGAGCAGTTTGACCATGAGATGGTAGATTGTCCAACATTAATTGCTCAAATGCGCGAAAAGGGAGCGCTACAATCTCCACCAACCCAAAATGTCTAGATGATGTGATCAGAACCTCGCGAAGAGGACCCCAGTATAAATATGGTACTGAGGAGCAGCGCAACTATAGAAGGAAATCCGCAAGAAGAGCATGCAGAAATTGGAAAGAGGCGCGACACACCTACAAGGGAACCTGACTCTGAGTCGGAACTAGGGATGAAGATGCCGAGAGAAGCCCAGTGGAGCTTTTTTGAAGCCTCTACTCTAGGGAGGAGGGATCAAATGGAGATAGGAGTGGACCCCTCCATGATTACTACCTTTCTCGAAACTTGCATGAAACTGTTGCGCGATAGCAAATCAGTTCAAGGATTACAGGAGCTGATCAGGAGGTGTGCCAAATCAGGCGAGCCGCATGAAGTCCAGAAAATAGGAAGACATGCTCTGTGCACCAGACGGGAAATGAGGCTGACAGCGCAAATCAATGAGTATGAAATGGATCAGGTCATCCTGGACTTAGGTTTGGATGCGAACATATTGCCTAAACAAACCTGGGAGCGCATAGGCAAGCCCGCACTACAATGGTCCCCGATTCAGCTACGAATGGCCAACCAACAAAAGATCTTACCAATGGGCCAACTGCAAGGAGTGATCGTAGATATTGATGGTGTAAGTACACAGACTGATTTCAAAGTCATAGAGATTGTTGATGAAAGTAATCCTTACCCTGCATTGCTCGGAATTGATTAGGCAACGGACATGAAAGGGATCATTAACTTAAAACATTCGAAAAGAAGTCATTGCGAGTAGTAGTTTCGTTGGACCCAGCAGAAGGAGAATGCTACAGCAAACCCATGAATGATGAAGAAAGCGACAATGAACTGGATTGCATCTATTAAATAATAGCGCAAGACCAATATCGGGTGCATTCCACCAACGGTGGAAGAATCTCGTGGGAGCACGATAGCACCAACACAGTGGATTTTGATGAGGAGACTGAATGATGGCGGAACCAGTTGCAGGAAGCTATGACACTGAATTGCAATATGATGATTTGGTCCTTGTAATGCGTAACCACTGAGGAAAGACAGTAGCCAGCAGAGAGCGACGCAACAGATGAAAGGCAACTCGTCCAGTCAAGCACCTTATGCGTAGCATGGAAGCAGCATAGTGTGTCGGAAGACATGTTGCACGCACTTAGAGGGGGACCGCAGAAGCCAAAATATAGGAGGCAGTTCCAGGTACAGACTAGAGGACATGCGCAACAGCCAAGTTGGTATAGAACGGTCGTTCATCAATGACGAAGGGTATGGGTGCACATCAAGTGACCCTCAACCCACCCAGATCTGCGCGGAACGAAGGCATGCATGGCCGGGTAGGGAAGTCCCTTTACAACCAAACAAACCAACACAGATATAGCCCCCCCCACCAGTGACAGCATCCGCAAAAGGATCCAGCAACACTGGGTAGCCATTTTGTGTGGTAAAATGCATCTTGGAAAGTTAGAAGCAATAGGGGCCAGACTCCGAGGATAGGGTGCGAGGCTAGATGAAGCAATTAATAAGTTGTAGTTAGAAGTCACCTAAACGAAGGAGCTAACGAAGGGAATGGACAGGACTGGCTCTCCTACCCTGCTACAAGTAGTAACGCCACTATCATGGTTGTACTTGCACCCAGGAGGACAAGGATGCACACACTACAATCCATTAGCAGAATCGAGGGAACGCAAAGGGTGCTCGCAACCTAGGCTAGTGGGGAAACAAAAGACCCGTGTGAGGGGTTCGCCCACTGGAAAATCTATAGGAGGCCCAGTCCCAGCGCCCCATGTAGTTGGAAGAGCACGCGAGACTATAAAACAGGCTTCTGTGAAGCTGTCCGACATGGCTACAACATACATGCAAGAACCGCACTTGCATCCCTGGGGATTCACTGCTGCAAAGCAAAGATGGAAAGCGACCATTGTAGGTACTATTCGTGATATGATGGCCCATTTAAGGGACACTGGAGTGGGTGGTGGGAAATTAAGGCAGAAGAATAACCGCTAAAATCGTATTTATGAGCTGTTGGAAGGGAGAACAGCGGATTTTAAATTTAAAATCATATATAATCATAGTAAGGGTCACACCACCATGCTTTACCATCCTGCAAGAAAGCCGCCTTGGGTCCGAGATAAGCACAAGATGAGTGACAAGCAACTTGAAGAAAGTTCGTGGTTTCAGGCATTGCCAAAACATTACTGGGAAGCAATCCTCAAAGCCAAAAACTCTACCCCAGATAGTCCACAAGAAGCCACATCACAGGCAACCAAGCTCCCTAAATCACCCTGCACGCTGAAGACTTGGAAGGACCCTCAAGTTCCAGAGCCAGTAAGAAGGTTGCCATGACACCTGCACTTTAGCAAGTTCACAATGGAGGAAAATGGTAAAACTGTCACAATTGAAAGCAATGAGGATGTAGAAGATTCTCCCACATACGTCGAAGAAGTAAATCCTGACCAGGATCCCATCTAGCCAGTGCAACGACCCAAGTATGTGTCTCCTAGCAAGGGGAAGGTGAAGGTACCTACAAACCTGGATGAAGTCGACAATATAATCGTTACCCTGGCTCTTCCAAAAGCAGTCCCAATGGAAAGCTCAGTGGTTGGCCAAATTGCGACAATGAAATTCGAATACTGGGACCTCACAGATATAGTAAAATTTCCCCACCTGGTGACTGACGCACTGATGGAGCAAAGTGTAGAAGGGATAGTGACAATGCTATAGCCAAAAGAGTGGCTGCGGAAGGTGGACAAAGCTGGGTTGCTTTGTCTCTTGTCTATTCCTCACTCTCTCCATCCCCCTATCACAATGATGGTAATAAAGAAATTGCTCTATTTGGTTCATGAGGAAATATTATGGGTCAGCAAACCCATCTGCATCATAGCTGAACTGGTTCATCGGGTTTTGCAACTTCCCTGCGACATAAGAGATCCCCAAGAAATTGTCGATCGAAGTGGCGATGTCGCGATGATCAAGAACCTGAAAAGGAAGTATAAGCTAGCGACGGGGAAGCGAGGGTACATCATTAATAGAATTTTAGATAACACGGTCTGTGTCGCCACTCAGTTGCTGGCTGGGAAAGTAATGAGGAAATTTCATGGCACTGAGGTTCCTGCAGTCATCATTGCCCTCACTGAGGAATGTGCAACTGGGGTATGGTTCAATTGGTCACAGTTCCTATGTGAAGAGTTTCTGACCAACTGTCGAGAGGTTCAAGAGGAGGGCAAGACCTTCCATTATGTGTGGCTACTCCTGTCCATGATGCTAGTCGCCACTGACTTAATCGAAGATAGCCAATTTCCTATCTTGCACTCGGAGTGGCCGGAAACCGCTAGATATGCTTCCCTCTAGGCAAAAAGGGACGCGGGACGAATTTGAAACATAAAAATATTTTGGATACTGATGGATGCAAATGTGCACCAATGGATTAATGAGCTACCCTACCTGTCCAATGGGATCTATGAAAGCATGAAGCATATTTCCGAGTTTAAAGCATACATGCATCGTATCTACATCAGGGCGCGTAAGGACCTGACACAGGCATGGACCTCACTCCGCTTTATTTCCATTGATGATGTTGTGAACGGGGTTGTGGATACCTCGCCACCGACATGGTGCAGACCAGAGGCTGTAGAGCGCAACGAGGCCACTATCCGGTGGCAAAAAGAGGAAACTAATCCTGCCACACAACAAAAGCAAAATGAATAGCTCGTCGTGAAAGTTTAGGCAACTTGGGAGGTGGCACTGATAGTAGCAGGAATGACACCACCAGGAGGGGATACATTGACAATGGCCAAAAGCAGTCAGAAGCTCCCACTGAGATGGTCGTGGACGAGCCACCAACAACTGGCACGGATTCGCCTTTGAAATGGCCAGCACAACAAGAATGGCCGAAGCCATGAAAGAAGGCAAAGGCATCCAAAACAGACAGTGGAGTCACCACCTTAACTGATTGGGACCTAAATGATATAGAAAACATTGTTCGAGATGCCACTTAGGATGCAGTCAATGACGCCATGACAAAGTAGCAGATTGTGTTGGGGGAACTCAATATGCAGCTACAAGAACATGGAACAAGGATCGCGCCAATAGGCACCAGCGCTACTCAAGGGATTCCTGGTATCATAGCCATTGAACCATTATTGAAGACCCAAATGGCTCATTCCATCACGATTCCAGGAGGAGCATTGATCACCGCAAATGCGGAGGACCATGCTGTGCTAGGATGACTTAAAGGGCTGGGACTAAACGTGGCTGCTCTACCGCGCGAAAGTTTGCAATAGCTCCAAGACAGTGCCACAATGGAGCTCCACACTAGGGCCAACCACGTCAAACAAGTACTCTAGGAACATAAAATTAATATCGAACAACTACACCTCCAATGAGATGAAGCAGTTACGCAGAAGCAACAGGTGGAGAAATTAGTAGCGGAAGCTTGCTCGAGTGCTCGTGAGTTAGAGATTGCGGTGAAATTTCCTATTGAGACACAACTCCAGAAATTGGCTACTGGGTTTAGACACACAAAGGAGGAGGACGCACGGATCCAGCTTGAGCTCAGCTTGCAGATCACGGACTTAAAACTACAGGTTCCACCGCTCACACCACTAGAGATCCTAGAGCAATGCAGGAATGTTATTACTATGGGGCACGCAATGCTCACACATTCGATGGAGGAATGTACCGAGCTACTAACTCAGTTGATTGTTACACTCACCTCCCTTCAGCAGGATCCAACACTTCGCCAATTGGAAACCGAGGCCCAGGAGCTCCAACAAGCTTATGATCAGATCAGAGGAACCGTGCAGAACATTGCTATTACACAGTGCTTGGCTAAGATACGGGAGGCTCAAGACCTAAAAATCCAAGCTGATGCTACCAGACAAAAGGAAGCAGTGATTAAAGCCCGTCTATAACTGTGGCTAGATGAGGCATTTGCGCTTTTAACCACTATAGAGCGCAAGGCAGCCCACATGCAAGCCAAGTATGCCACTATGGAGACAACAGAGACAAGGACTAAGGTGTCGCTGACACACGTGGAACAAATGCAGTGAATGATAGAAGAGTTTGCTGCCAACCCAGCGACGCACAGAGGCTGATAACTGATCTCTGTGCAAATTTGGTCGAACTAGTTGAGTGACTCGAGACGAGTCATGATGATTGTGTTGGGGGATTTTTGGGTAGCGGAAGCCCCGCACAATGGTCAGAGGGCACAAAGCCCACAATCTTGGGTAAAGCAAGGGTAAAGATTCCGCGAGAAGCACAAAGAGGGATTTGTAATAAGTCAAAGTCAAAGGGTAGTCTGTCCAAAAATAATGTAAAGAAATGTAAGTAGAGTCAGCCTGCCCATGGATCACGGTCCATGGAAAGGTATAAATAGAGCAAGGCTCTATGGGTAGAGGAGGCTAAGTTTTGTTGTATGTTTTTGGGTCTAAAATGTAATGAGTTCTTGAGAAAAAGAGTCTGAAAGCGTCTATAAGTCCGAGTCGGGTATTTGGGTAGTGATAGAGGCTCTGCAGCTATGTGCGCAGAGGCATGGAAGAGTCCGCAGCTGTGTGCGTAGGCCCCTGCAGCTGAGTGCGTAGGGTGGATCTGGATGTATGGGTGATAAGTGGAAATAAATATAAGTTTCTTATGCAAGTTCTGTGTTACAATCTAAGTTATCGCAAATCTGACTGTATGAATGGTTGATATAACTGTTTAATCTATTCGCATATGCTTATGTTATAAATATATATGAATCTAAGTTTATCCTAAGTGTGCGAACTGGTTAAATATGTTAAATGTTTCCTTAAATGCCCTTCTAAGTAGATTTGAATTACAATACTTCATCAAATAGATTAGAACGGTAAACAACACGATCTCAGAAATTTAAAGTCATTCTGGGTCCATATTTGTGCAAATATAGAGTAGTGCGAGGCTGCAAAGTAGCACGCGATACCTCCAGACCACATCTAGACATCCCAAGGGTGTGGAATCCTGGTTCCAGCACCCTCCCCTGCTACCTCGGGTGAGACTTCAATCTACGCTCCACAGACTGTTCCTGAAAGGGCTGGTAGCTACGGGATTTGCTTGGCTAAATAATTCTTCAGAACCTGGGTTAGGCCCATATAAGCCAACAGTCATCAGTCAATGTGGCTGAAAAATGCCATCCTTTCGGCTTTGGTGGTTGTCTTCTTTTCCTGTCTTTTTTGTTTTGTGGGCACGCACTTTGTATGTGACCAGCTTGATGACAAATGTGGCATCTAAAGGCATTGTTTTCATAATCAAGTGGCTGGGCCCATTACTTTTCATTGTGGAGTAAGAGGTTGTGGTCTAGTAATCCTTGACTGAGATCAACCTCCACACAGATCTTGGCAAAAGTGTAGATATCCTTGCAAAGGTGCTCACTGTCTACTTTTAAGAACTTCCCCAAAGCGTTGCCAATGGTTGCTAATACTTTGATGTGCCAAAAGTGTAGAGGTAGGTTGTATAATTTTACCCGCGCAGGCATTTTGGAAACACCATGGTGTTTCGGTCAAATTCCAGAGAGCAAGATGTCATAAAAAGGCCAGCATTACCCCAGAACCATGGTCCCTAGTTCAATGCATATTCCTTATCATTGACTGTGTAGAATTTGAAAATAAAAATCCTTTCGAACAAAGGTAGATATCACAGTTTTTTGTCCATATGGAGTAAATCCATTGACTAAGGGCTTCCGGTTTGGGCCAAAACCCATTAAACTTGCATATCACTGCTTTAGATAAATAATCATCATGTATTTCATTTACCTCATGTATAGCAATTGTTAATGCAGGGTTCTGAGTTGTCTGCTTGATGATGTAGACACCAGGGGTCGTATCTTGCTATTTTGTTTGCGCTTGAGGTTCCATATTCCCATTTACTGCATCTTTGAAGGAAACAGGTCCTTTTGAGCTTGTGTTAGAGCAACCTCCATAGAGTCTTGTGTTAAGGTAGATAGTTGAGTCGTTTCCTATGTCGTATTCTATTAGCTTGTGCTCCTCCTGCAATACTTTTCCTGCGTAGATCAATAGTTGTTTGCAATGTGGGATACCTATCCTTTCTTGTATCCTCTATTTGAGTGTTTTTATCTCCTCCCAAATCCCTATCTTGATGCATACTGTGTTCCCTTCCATAGATCTGATAAAGAGGTTACTTTGTTTACCTTCGAGCATTTCAGGAGTAGAGGATTCAAGATCCAATGTTGGGGTGTTTGCCTCTTCGTGGTGTTCATGCACAATCATTGTAGTTCTCTATTGATTTGTTTTGTTTCGTTTATGGATCAATGTTACTCATCGGTGATCGTCATATACTGGTCCAAAGTAATCCTTAGCACCAGGCCTTGTATGCTGCTCTGCCCTCCTCCCATGGATCGTGGCTACCATTGCTCTTTGAATCTTCTTCATGGCACCCCATTTTTCCTATTGTGGAAAATCCCCACCTTTTGATAGAGGAAACCCCCAAAAGAATGGGTCATTAGTCGGTAGTGACCTCCTCGACTACAAATATGCAACGAGGATCTCTGATTTGTGAAAATCAGTCTCACCCAAGGAAACATGTACGATTTTTCACTCTGGACCTGGGGTTTTGATGCCCCTGGTAGTTCTCGCCATGCCTCTGCCACTGGTGAAGAGATGTGAGCCCACAGAGCACATTCTCAAAACCCTAGATCTCCTCTGCAACACTACCACCAAGCACTTCCCAGTGCCCGCCATAGTGACAACTCCGCGACAGCCATTGCCAACGGCTTGAGCATTCCTCTGAACTTGGGCAAATAAGCAATGTCTGGTACCCTTATTAAACACGAAATCCAGGCGCCGCAATCTGGAAAACTTAGATCAAACCGGTGACGATGTGTTGGAGACGAAAACATACTTTCTACAACCAATGTGGATTGTCGCAGAGCTGGAGTTGATTGCCATGGCTGCCATTATTCAAATCCCTCCTTCTAGGGTTTCCAGCAATCCCCACCCCCCCCCCCCCCCCCCCCCCCCCCCCCCCCCCCCAAAAAAAAAAAAAAATGAACTTATCTCCATTTTCTAGTTTGTTTATTTAATGGCATTTTTATTCTTCACTTTTAAGATAGTAAAAGTTTTCTTATACAAGCCTCGAGGGTTATCTCAATTGGTTGAGTCTCTATCATTAAAGCACCTCTATTATTAAGAGGGCACAGTCTCAATTCTCTTGACACCCTTGGGATCATGTTTCGTGGTTGAGCCTGTAAGAATTGATTTCTTTAGATAGATCTGTTTGATACAAATATTTTGTAGATATAGTAGTCACCAATCTTAGAGGTCTGTGAATCACATAGAAAAGGGAAAAAAAATCTTATATATAACATTAAATTTAAACATTTTCTATTAATTAGTCAACAAAGTATAAAGAATTGTTTGATTTATATTCAAATGAGTTGTGTCAATATCTTTAAAATATGATAACTATTTATTATATTGAATATGATTTGTGATGTAGTGGCAATTGTTTGATCTATAGTTAGATGAGTGGTGTTGGTATATGTAAAAGATTATAAAGCTTTGTTCTATTGAATATGGTTTGTTGTGTATTGACCATTAATTGATTTATGGTGTAGTGACCATTAATTGATTTATAGTTTGAGTTAGATGAGTGGTATCTATAAAAGATGATAAAGCCTTATTTTTTATTTTATTGAATACGGCTTGTAGTGGAGTCGTAATTATTTGATGTATATTTAGATTAGTGAGGTTGATATGTGTAAAACATGATAAATATTTATTTTATTAAATATATTTTGTTGTTGATGTAATTTAATAGAATTAATATTTTCAAGTTTATAGATACGTTTTAATAAGACCTTGATAGTTATGAGATTAATTTTGGCATTATAAAGGTAAAATATATGTGTTGTGGTAATGCTAATTTAAGTTGATGAAATTAAATAGCTAAATATGGATATGTTTATATTTTTGTTAATTTTTTTCAATTGAAGAAATTGTGTGTGGAGTCACTTTTAAATATACATAGTTTTATTTAGAATTAGATCACAATATCTATGGAACTAAATCTCCTCACTTAACCATTAAACCACATCTTTAAAACGATTTATATTTTTTATATATTTATAAATATAAATTAATATTAGTAATTAAACCTAAATGTAAATTTAAATAATTTTAATAAAATTAAATTTTTTACTAAAATGTATATTTTTATTTAAAATTATAAAAAAAAACACTAAACTAAATAATATTAATAAATCTCATATAATATTAAATATAAACCCGACATCATCATTATTTCAATTTCATTATTTAAATTTTATATTTTTTATATGTAAAATTAAACGATACAATTCCTCATTATCCATTTTCATATGTAAACATTGTTTCATAGTGCAAGGTTGTAGCTACTTAGATTTCAAAATTTCTACGTCCAAAATATCTTACAACTAGCATTTGCACCAGATGTTGCAAAGGAAACGCCGTAAGGCATAAATTTGAGAAGAATCATGAGATAAAGAAAATCACTGAATAAAATTTAGTAAACAAAATTTCATTCAAAGCTTGATGATAAAGAGAAATCACTTACATTATACTTTTATACATTCGAGAAGAATCATGAGATATAGAAAATTACTAAATAAAAATTAATAGACAAAATTTCATTCAAAGTTTGAAGATAAAGAGAAATTACTTACATTATACCAACCCGTAATTAGTTAATAATAACGAAGTGAGACTTTAAATACATTCTTGGGTCAAGAATGTTAAAGTATGTTATGAGGGTTAAAAGAGGTTGAAAAATAAAGAAATTAACAAATGCAAACAAATACTTTTCTTTTAATTGAAATGATATAATTCGATAAAACGTGTTAAATTCAAACAAATTCCTTAAACTTTTGAATTCAAAAGATGTAGATATCAATTTCAATGAATATAATGTAATTTTCCTTTTTAGATTTTCAAAAAATAGCCTAGTATCATAAAATAGAAATGTGTCAAAGCAAAAAAGTCCACCTCAGAAACAATAATTTAAATTTTTTCCTATAAATTTTTTCTACTAAAATGTAATAAATAATGCATAAAGTAATGCTCTTTAATTGTTAATGAATGGAAATTTTCCCACCTTTGTTAGACAGATTCTTATATATCGAGAGGAAGGTTTAAAGAGGATGACAGTTTTGACACGAAACCAGAAAAGGTGGCAGCGTATTCGGTACAAGCTGTGATATTGCGCAATAAGCTAGTGAGCTAGTGAATAGATTCGCTCAAATGTTGTACTGGCAAGGCTAAGACATGACAAAAATGGTTGGTTAATGAAGGGCACTCTGCTTTATAGGTTTGATGTAGCTGGTTTTTTTTTATAACTATGACAATGAGAATCAACATGGTCAACAATCTTAGTACCTGTAAGTGTTCCATAACTCGATTTTAGCAGAGCATGGAGTTTTGATCGGTTGTATTAATTATATTTTGGATATTTTTAGTGTCGCATGAATATTTATGATATAATCTCTCCTAAGATCAAATTTTATTCCTATCAACAAATCCGAAACTATCTCCTTCCTCGGGAGAGAGCTTCTAGGACAACTTTTCAGAATTTGAGATATCTAATCTGCACAAATATTTTAAAAATTTGGTCATCTATGTATCCGCGGAAATGGGCGGTTTATATAATAGTTTCCAGCATGGAATTATTTTTTTAAAATATATAATATTTCAAAATATTCTAAGAATTTGGAATTCGTAAACGCAATGAGGAATTTATTTTTCTAAATATATAATATTTCAAAATATTCTAAGAATTTGGAATTCGTAAACGCAGTGAGGAATTTATTTTTCTAAATATATAATATTTCAAAATATTCTAAGAATTTGAAATCCAGTTAAATGCTTGGTAAATACAAAATAAAAATTTATTTTTCTAAATATATAATATTTCAAAATATTCTAAGAATTTCGTCACAAAGAAAATAGAAAACAGAGGAGAATGAAATGGGGGAAAAGAAAAATAGAGAGAGAAGGCAGAACAATATGACGAGAAGCAAATAGAAAACAGAGGAGAATGAAATGGGGAACAGAAAAAGAGAGAGAAAAGGCAGAACAATATGACGAGAAGTAAATAGTAAATAGGAGATAACAGTTGTAAAAAGTTCAACTATTTCCCATAAATCTTTCAAAATTCAACTTTTTGAAAAACTTGACAAGTAAAATATACATTTTTTTCTCCAAACAAATTTAAAAATTTTGAACAATAGAGATAAGAATTCTGTACATTCATATTTCAGGGGAGAAATATGTCATTGCTTTAAACAAGGCCAAATATTATTCATAATATCAGTGTACAAAAAGACTGGCAGTCCGAATAATATCTTGGTGACCCAGATTCTCTACCAGAAATACATGTCACCTCTTGTTTGTTATTGACAAGGATTCACTCTGAATATCCAAGTAAAATAAATAGATGAACACTTCGTGGGATAACAACATGATAAACCAAGGCATTTTTGTGTAGATATAATCCCAAAGATGACTAACACAATGATTTGAACAAAACCCTCCAAACTTCCATGCCTTAACTTCGTCCTTGATATCATTAAATTGTTAAAAAAAAAGCCTTTCAACCCATTAAAGTCAAGAGAGCTAGCTCTTTTCTTGGCAAGCTTACCTTCAATTAGGGGCATTAGGTAAGGAGGTTTATCGGTTATTAGGGCATATAGAAGGCATCATTAGGTTAAAAGGAAGTGTCCAGTCATGTAACATAATCTGTAAAAGTACTACTTCTTACATAAAACAAGATAATCATAATAGAGTAGTTATTTCCCTATTCCTTCTGCCTGCCACCAATAATAATCCATCAGTGATGGAAAGAAAAACCATCTAGAACTTCGTTGTGGAGGTTCCAGAAAGATTGCATCAGCATCATTACCTTGTATGCAGTATTTTTCCTTCATATAAAACATTCACAGCCGAGGGCAGCCAGAATGTTAGAATCCACCAGTGGTCTCTCCCACATAGAAATGAACATGAATCCTCTGAAAGAACACGCAAGAACTTGCCCTATAGTAAATATTGTTGGTTTCCTTAAAGGGTCCATCTACCAAAAATGATATTTCACGTTCAACACTCAAAATGTCTATAAAATAAATTCTCTTTTGGAGAAACCATTGAGAAACCCTTAAGCCATCAAGAAATTGTTTAGCAACAAGAAACTCTAACTATTAATTTTTTCTTAACTATTAACTATTAATCTGACAGCCTCTTCTGATCTTTATACCCTCTTGGATTTCTTCTCTCTTTATGCTATAGGATTCATTTAAAGTTTAAACTTAACCAGTCCATGTGGTTGCTTCATTGGATCCTTGGTGTTAAGTAGAAATTCTGTGATGTAGGTCAAAGTTAATAGTAGCAATGCAGCTCCTCTCTACAAGTTCTTGAAGTTAGGCAAAGGTGGGCTTTTTGGTAATGGAATAAAGTGGAACTTCACTAAGTTTCTGGTGGACAAAGATGGGAATGTTGTAGAACGATATGCACCCACTACGTCTCCATTGAGTATCAAAATCTTGGAAAAAATCTCTTTGTTAATTCCATGTATCATATATGAAGATCCTTGTTACCACTAGCTCACTATATAATTACTTTGGTGAAAACTTGTTTTTGTGTGCACCAATGACACCAAACTTGAACTAAGGACACCCACAGGGAGATATGTTGTGAAGAACATCACTCCTTGGAAAAAGCAAAGAGATTGTATGCAAATTGGCACACAGAATAAGCCATGACGTTGTCGAGAACAACATGCTGTTAAAAATTAAGTACCTTGTTCTTCAAATCGATGTCTTATTTACATTGATGATGCAATAAACCATGATCTCCAGGGTGATATAAGGCCTAATACCTATGTTGCATCATATGCAAATGCAGAATAGAATCAGATTTTAATTTGTATTGACCTTGCCAGTCATAAGGCCTATGTTTCAAATAGCTTATATAGATTATAATTGTATTCCACTGAACAAACAATTGTACAACTTGAGTTATGTTTGCCTCACAGCAAGAGCAGCAGGGCTTGTTTTCTTGGCCTTTTATCTTCTGGTATTTCTCAGCACTCGTGGAAATACTAAGATGGCATGTATCTAGCAGTGAATAATTTAGTATAATTACTCAAATCCATATTAATGCATGATCTATGATGTGGTTAACGCTATCAAATTCCTTGATGCAACAATTTCAATGTTAAGATGGATGTGTTCTAGCATTCTTCTGAATAACTTCATATGACTGCCAGGTTGGATAACTAATAGGCAAGGTATATTTTTAAATAGTAGATATATAAGCCCTATTTGATAAACCTGACCTGAAGTGTAGATGAATCCCCATTGCAAAATAAATTTATTGAAATGAATATCCAATTTTGCAATGACACTGAATTTCTCCCTTACGGTGTTTGTTGATTTTGTTGATTTTTTAGATTGATATTGGGGTTTAAGGAGACCATTTTTTCTCCTTTGAATGGATGGGAATGAAAGCGATGCTTATTTTTGTCAGGGCAGCCCAGGCTATATTCCCAGCATTTGTTAATGGATGGTATTACGAAATGCCTAACAATACCTTGGTATGTATCTCTCTATCTTCATCATCGTTGTCACACTCTCTCAAACTCACACACGTCTCTCTTACAATTTCTTTCACTTGTAGTTTGTGCTGGAGAAGGCCAGGGAAACTGTTGCTGGCCAAAATTTGGGTTCTGTTGGACTAGAAGCTGCCAGTGCAGAAATCTCAGAATTGGCTTCAAAAGTGTCCAGTGAATGCCTCAACAATGCTTTTTCTAGTTTCCCTGAAATGCCATCATTATACAAGTAGCATCAACATATGGTACATGCTATGCATAGCCTTAATCAGCAATTTCAAGTCACATATTTTTCAATGGAGAGTTGTTTGACATCAACTGAGAGTTCTGAAAAGAATTTAGTTCCGATTATGCAGAATGCTGGCAAGATAAGATTGAGAACATTACAGAATATAAATGTACCTTTTTGGCAGACTGACACTTCAACATCACTGATTGTTTTTAGTGAAGATAAGTACTTGTCTGCTCCTAGTGCAGTCTCTGAAAGAATGGCCTGTTGTAATATCTTGTCCCTCAAAAGCATATCTGTTATCTCCCTCCTGATTTACTGTGCAACCATCTTGACTCTCCTTAGATGAGCCATGCATATAATCTGATTTTGTTTTGGGAATTTGCTAAATTTGGGTCCATGGGAGTACAGGTAATTCCGATTTGGGGTTCTGTTAAATTTGGGTCCAATGGAGTATTCGAAATGTTTGAGAGTACACAAGTTTAAAGAATGTATTGTTTTTGTCGTCTACGCATCAACCACGAGTGTGTGGAGGCACTGTTGGGTTGCAGGCAATGACTATAGACTTGTTTGATGAGCTAGGAGTTGCACCATGTTTCGAATCAACAGTGAACGATGTGTCGATATTATCTACTATTTGTTCATCTATTACACCTGTTAATGCGGGTGCCTACTATAATCAGACATTTTTAGAAGATATAAACAAGGGGCAATCTATTTTCATGTTTACTATACTCGATTTTTCAGGGGAAAGTACCAACCTGGAAGCAAAATTGATTTTCATGAACTCATTTAAAACCAACTGGCAAATTTTGCAAGTAAGTATTGTGAGCCACGAACCTGTTCTTTTCAACTGCTCAGTAGTAGACAATATTCTATATGGACTGAAAGGCAGAGCCAGCACTGTTGACATTGAAAATGCTGTCGTACATTTCAAAAACCTTTAGACATGTTTTAAATCTCGTTTGATTTGAACTAGAAACATGCGACTTGTATTGTCAAATTGAGAGTACAATTAGTTGCTTTATTTGACTATTTCAATGAATATGGAATTCTCCTAAATTTGAAACATTGTCCACTTCTGACTCAACAAATACAGAGAATGGCCATTGCCCATGAGTTTGTATCAAATTTTCTGGAAGGGTACAATACACTTGTTGGAGAGCATGGTGTGAAGTTGTCAGGGGGTCAAAAACAGCGGATTGGAATAGCAAGGGCATTACTGAGGAATCCTCGTGTACTTCTTTTGGATGAAGCTACGAGTGCTTTGGATGCAAAGAGTGAATACCTGGTTCAGGTGATACCATGACCCAAACCATGATAGCCTCTTTGTTCTTCTATTACTCTTGATTTTTCGTGTGATCTTATTTTCTTCCTTAACAATGCCCTTGCTTGTATTTAATCAGGATGCCATGGACCAATTGATAAAAGGACAGACGGTTTTAGTTATAGCACATAGACTTTCAGCAGTCTAAAGTGCAACTACCGTGGCAGTTGTGTCAGGCGGTCAGATAGTTGAAAGTGGTACTCATGAGGAATTGTTGAAAAAGAATGGTATCTATGCATCTCTAATTCGAAGGCAACTGCAAGGATCCAAAACTAAAAATTAAGTTTTCTTAGCCCGAACGAACATGGAGCAAACTACCCGAGTTGCGTTTCATAAATCCATACTACATTGATCGCTAATTACATCTAGTCTGAATCTCTGATACCAGAGTCACTAACACAGAAATTTGACGATTAACAATTGTTAGATGATCCTTGCTTATAATTTTATGGAAGGAAATCTTGTTGAGTATTTGCCCGGTGCACAGTACAAATGATAAGCAGAGTATGGAAAATGAGCTGTATCATTTCTGTAGACTTTGCTACCATTGGAATTCATGTGATAAGGTGGACAGACAGCAAGGTTATCAGGTCTACACCAGCTCGTCACCTCAGGATTTATGATCATCTCACTGTATCTAGTAACATCTGTTTCAACCTCACCATCACATGGCTGTCCATCATTCTTCCAGCAGCTACCGATATCAATCAAGTAAAACTGGCTATTTGAACCACCTCCGCGTATAACATTGAGTGTCAATCTTACCTTGAAATTTGGTGACTCTGGCAACTAAACGAAAAATATTGAAGTGAGCATATGAAGTATGCTGAATGCATTTTCCTAAATACTAAACAGTAAGACAAATAAGGACTCAGGAAAGACCTTCAACATCATCCCACGAGTGTCGTAATGATATCCCCCAGAAAATCCTTCGGTGGCATCAGCACGCAAATACAGCATCAACCAAGGATATTTCTTGGACGTTCTCAATTTATGGGAAAATATCCATCTGCCTGTGCTAGCTTGCTTCTCCCAAACAACAGAAAACTAAGAAATATTATCAATGTCAGCTCCTAGACTTGCATTCAGATCATAAGTGCCATAGAAGCTTCCCCTTAAACTGGGTGATTGTGAATCACAGGAATAAATTGCATTTTCTTGAGGCTTTGTCCAGTTGTGGTACACAAGAGGTTGATTCATGCAGCCTTTCCCAAAACACGGAAAGGTCCTACTTGTAATGATCGGACTGACTTTTCTACCATTCTCTGGACCCAATTCAGATTTAGTATCAAAGTTCCCATTCTTCAACATGATCATCCAAAACTGCCATGGATTTGATGAGTCCCTTACTTCACAGAGGGAACCAAGATATAGCTCTTTCTCCGCAGCATATTTGTCTGGATTACTCTGAGACTCAAAAGAGATATTTGGAAATTGATCCCCACTCCTTAGTTTATTGTCTACCTCAGTGACTTTCTGATTTACTGTGCAACCATTTTGTTTTCCATAGAGGCAACCGCCCACAGGATCTGACATGAAATAAAATAAGAGGTTATTAAGCAGATTGTAGAGAAAGCTAAAAATTACATAAAAATATCAAACATACTGTTCCTCAAATAAAAGGCCCTCTGTTTTGGCCTGTAAGGGTAGAAAGATAGGTAAGAGTTCACCTTGCTGTCACATTATCGAGACATCAGCTTCCCTGACCAAAGGGGCTGCAGTCTGGGTCCAAGCACGCTATCACCACTTACTGCTGAACTCAACTCATTGTCTTCAGAACAAAAAAGCCCATGATTGTGAATAGTTAAAAATAATTAGTCCTCTGAGAGATCAGATGTAGTCATGGCTGATGAGACAGTTCCAACAGATGTGGAAATTATGGAAATTGTGGGTGTCAAGGAAACCATAATACTAACTGGGTTTTGTGGAAAAATCAGAGAAAAACTGGTGTTGCAACTGTCTGAATACGTATTGACGCTAAGAATGCAGGTACTAGGAAGTAGACAATGTGACAACAGCTGGAACTAATTCTTGCACCAGAAATGGATTCTCATCTGCTGGGTCTGAAATTAACTGGGCTTTATCATTATGGTCATCATTCTGATTATTTTTTCAATTGCCCAGTTGATTTCTTCCATTGAATTCATCTCTTCCTGCTTTCATTTTGGGAATGGTGCATGAGGAAGTTGCAGCTTAAGCTTCTACATTAGCATTACAAGGACCTTCCTTTTGTTGGAAAGCTCACCATCACTTCCAAGATTCTGCAAGATGGTCACATGTATTATGCTTCTTGCTGGTTTCCAATCCAATCTCAATTTCTGAAGCTGGAGAAGATTTTAAGAGCATTCTCATAGGCTAAGTATGGAAGATAATGGGTTCTCTCTTCGCATCTCTGCATCATGCCAAAGCTAGAAGGTTGACAAGGGCTTATTGATATCGAAGATTCTGGCAACAATGTGGGTAGTAAGGAGTCTTGTTGGAGAGCCCCATTTGGAAAGCTTAACTCATCCACAGAGACTATGTAATGCAGTCATATCAGCAAAAATTAGGGTCACTTTTCACTATGTGGAATCATTTGTGCTCCTCAATACTTCAGAATATAGGAATTTCTTGTCCTCAAGAGTGTTTGAACTTTGGGAAGCCTGGAAGCCCATGACTAAGTGTATTTAATGGGAATTTATTGGCAATAGGAGGGGATCAGATCTCACCTTCCATCCTATTTAGATTTTGGAGAATGCAATAACAATGCATTAGAACTCACAAGATTTTAGCCAAGGGAACTCAACAAGAAGGGTGTTTTTTTGTGGCATGGTTTTTGGGATATTGATCAAAGGACATGGACAGAGTAGAGAACCCTTGCCTATTCTAATAGTTTTTTTTCTTCCAATAGAATGATTATCAGAGAATTACATGCTACTATTGATGTCGAGGATCTGTCCAAAATGATCTTTCTAGAAGGGCAATTGGAGAGATTACGGATGATCTCTATTTTTTTTAAATTTGAAAAATACTTCTTATATTTACAAAAATATATATGTCAAGAGAAAACAAAAAATAGAAAGGTACATAAAATGGTATTTACATTACAGAATATAAATGTACCTTTTTGGCAGACTCACACTTCAACATCACTGATTGTTTTTAGTGAAGACAAGTACTTGTCTGCTCCTAGTGCAGTCTCTGAAAGAATGGCCTGTTGTAATATATTGTCCCTCAAAAGCATATCTGTTATCTCCCTCCTGATTTACTGTGCAACCATCTTGACTCTCCTTGGATGAGCCATGCATATAATCTGATTTTGTTTTGGGAATTTGCTAAATTTGGGTCCATGAGAGTACAGGTAATTCCGATTTGGGGTTCTGTTAAATTTGGGTCCAATGGAGTATTCGAAATGTTTGAGAGTACACAAGTTTAAAGAATGTATTGTTTTTGTCGTCTAGGCATCAACCACGAGCGTGTGGAGGCACTGCTGGGTTGCAGGCAATGACTATAGACTTGTTTGATGAGCTAGGAGTTGCACCATGTTTCGAATCAACAGTGAACGATGTGTCGATATTATCTAATATTTGTTCATCTATTACACCTGTTAATGAGGGTGCCTACTATAATCAGAGATTTTTAGAAGATTTAAACAAGAGGCAATCTATTTTCATGTTTACTATACTCGATTTTTCAGGGGAAAGTACCAGCCTGGAAGCAAAATTGATTTTCATGCACTCATTTAAAACCAACTGGCAAATTTTGCAAGTAAGTATTGTGAGCCACGAACCTGTTCTTTTCAACTGCTCAGTAGTAGACAATATTCTATATGGACTGAAAGGCAGAGCCAGCACTGTTGACATTGAAAATGCTGCCGTTAAATCTCGTTTGATTTGAACTAGAAACATGCGACTTGTATTGTCAAATTGAGAGTACAATTAGTTGCTTCATTTGACTATTTCAATGAATATGGAATTCTCCTAAATTTGAAACATTGTCCACTTCTGACTCAACAAATACAGAGAATGGCCAATGCCCATGAGTTTGTATCAAATTTTCTGGAAGGGTACAATACACTTGTTGGACAGCATGGTGTGAAGTTGTCAGGGGGTCAAAAACAGCGGATTGGAATAGCAAGGGCATTACTGAGGAATCCTCGTGTACTTCTTTTGGATGAAGCTACGAGTGCTTTGGATGCAAAGAGTGAATACCTGGTTCAGGTGATACCATGACCCAAACCATGATAGCCTCTTTGTTCTTCTATTACTCTTGATTTTTCGTGTGATCTTATTTTCTTCCTTAACAATGCCCTTGCTTGTATTTAATCAGGATGCCATGGACCAATTGATAAAAGGACAGATGGTTTTAGTTATAGCACATAGACTTTCAGCAGTCTAAAGTGCAACTACCGTGGCAGTTGTGTCAGGCGGTCAGATAGTTGAAAGTGGTACTCATGAGGAATTGTTGAAAAAGAATTGTATCTTTGCATCTCTAATTCGAAGGCGACTGCAAGGATCCAAAACTAAAATTTAAGTTTTCTTAGCCCGAACGAACATGGAGCAAACTACCCGAGTTGCGTTTCATAAATCCATACTACATTGATGGCTAATTACATCTAGTCTGAATCTCTGATACCAGAGTCACTCACATAGAGCCTTAACTTCTTGATATCATTAAATTGTTTAATAGTCCAGTCATGTAACATACTCTGTAAAAGTACTACTTTTTACATAAAACAAGATAATCATAATAGAGTAGTTATTCCCCTATTCCTTCTGCCTGCCACCAATAATAATCCATCAGTGATGGAAAGAAAAACCATTTGGAAATTCATTGTGGAGGTTCCAGAAAGATTGCATAAGAATCATTACCTTGTATGCAGTAATTTGCCTTCCTTCCGTTCTATGGTATAAAGATCAAAGAACTTGTCCTCCACTTATCTCTGATACCAGAGCATTCTTATAGGCTAAGTATGGAAGATAATGGGGTCTCTCTTCGCATCTCTGCATCATGCCAAAGCTAGAAGGTTGACAAGGCCTTATTGATATCAAAGATTCTGGCAACAATGTGGGTAGTAAGGAGTCTTGTTGGAGAGCCCCATTTGGAAAGCTTAACTCATCCACAGAGACTATGTAATGCAGTCATATCAGCAAAATTTAGCGTCACTTTTCACTATGTGGAATCATTTGTGCTCCTCAATACGTCAGAATATAGGAATTTCTTGTCCTCAAGAGTGTTTGAACTTTGGGAAGCCTGGAAGCCCATGACTAAGTGTATTTACTGGGACTTTATTGGCAATAGGAGGGGATCAGATCTCACCTTCCATCCTATTTAGATTTTGGAGAATGCAATAACAATGCATTAGAACTCACAAGATTTTAGCCAAGGGAACTCAACAAGAAGGGTGTTTTTCTGTGGCATGGTTTTTGGGATACTGATCAAAGGACATGGACAGAGTAGAGAACTTTTGCCTATTCTAAGAGTTTGTTTTCTTCCAATAGAATGATTATCAGAGAATTACATGCTACTATTGATGTCGAGGATCTGTCCAAAATGATCTTTCTAGAAGGGCAATTGGAGAGATTACGGATGATCTCTCTTTTTTTTAAATTTGAAAAATACTTCTTATATTTACAAAAATATATATGTCAAGAGAAAAAAAAAAATAGAAAGGTACATAAAATGGTATTTACATTACAGAATATAAATGTACCTTTTTGGCAGACTCACACTTCAACATCACTGATTGTTTTTAGTGAAGATAAGTACTTGTCTGCTCCTAGTGCAGTCTCTGAAAGAATGGCCTGTTGTAATATCTTGTCCCTCAAAAGCATATCTGTTATCTCCATCCTGATTTACTGTGCAACCATCTTGACTCTCCTTGGATGAGCCATGCATATAATCTGATTTTGTTATGGGAATTTGCTAAATTTGGGTCCATGGGAGTATAGGTAATTCCGATTTGGGGTTCTGTTAAATTTGGGTCCAATCGAGTATTCGAAATGTTTGAGAGTACACAAGTTTAAAGAATGTATTGTTTTTGTCGTCTAGGCATCAACCACGAGTGTGTGGAGGCACTACTGGGTTGCAAGCAATGACTATAGACTTGTTTGATGAGCTAGGAGTTGCACCATGTTTCGAATCAACAGTGAACGATGTGTAGATATTATCTAATATTTGTTCATCTATTACACCTGTTAATGTGGGTGCCTACTATAATCAGACATTTTTAGAAGATATAAACAAGAGGCAATCTATTTTCATGTTTACTATACTCGATTTTTCAGGGGAAAGTACCAACCTGGAAGCAAAATTGATTTTCATGCACTCATTTAAAACCAACTGGCAAATTTTGCAAGTAAGTATTGTGAGCCACGAACCTGTTCTTTTCAACTGCTCAGTAGTAGACAATATTCTATATGGACTGAAAGGTAGAGCCAGCACTGTTGACATTGAAAATGCTGCCATTAAATCTCGTTTGATTTGAACTAGAAACATGCGACTTGTATTGTCAAATTGAGAGTACAATTAGTTGCTTCATTTGACTATTTCAATGAATATGGAATTCTCTTAAATTTGAAACATTGTCCACTTCTGACTCAACAAATACAGAGAATGGCCAATGCCCATGAGTTTGTATCAAATTTTCTGGAAGGGTACAATACACTTGTTGGACAGCATGGTGTGAAGTTGTCAGGGGGTCAAAAACAACGGATTGGAATAGCAAGGGCATTACTGAGGAATCCTCGTGTACTTCTTTTGGATGAAGCTACGAGTGCTTTGGATGCAAAGAGTGAATACCTGGTTCAGGTGATACCATGACCCAAACCATGATATCCTCTTTGTTCTTCTATTACTCTTGATTTTTCGTGTGATCTTATTTTCTTCCTTAACAATGCCCTTGCTTGTATTTAATCAGGATGCCATGGACCAATTGATAAAAGGACAAACGGTTTTAGTTATAGCACATAGAATTTCAGTAGTCTAAAGTGCAACTACCGTGGCAGTTGTGTCAGGTGGTCAGATAGTTGAAAGTGGTACTCATGAGGAATTGTTGAAAAAGAATGGTATCTATGCTTCTCTAATTTGAAGGTGACTGCAAGGATCCAAAACTAAAATTTAAGTTTTCTTAGCCTGAACGAACATGGAGCAAACTACCCGAGTTGCGTTTCATAAATCCATACTACATTGATGGCTATTTACATCTAGTCTGAATCTCTGATACCAGAGTCACTCACACAGAGCCTTAACTTCTTGATATCATTAAATTGTTTAATAGTCCAGTCATGTAACATACTCTGTAAAAGTACTACTTTTTACATAAAACAAGATAATCATAATAGAGTAGTTATTCCCCTATTCCTTCTGCCTGCCACCAATAATAATCCATCAGTGATGGAAAGAAAAACCATCTGGAACTTCATTGTGGAGGTTCCAGAAAGATTGCATAAGCATCATTACCTTGTATGCAGTATTTTTCCTTCCTTCCGTTCTATGGTATAAAGATCAAAGAACTTGTCCTCCACTTATCTCTGATACCAGAGCATTCTTATAGGCTAAGTATGGAAGATAATGGGGTCTCTCTTCGCATCTCTGCATCATGCCAAAGCTAGAAGGTTGACAAGGGCTTATTGATATCGAAGATTCTGGCAACTATGTGGGTAGTAAGGAGTCTTGTTGGAGAGCCCCATTTGGAAAGCTTAACACATCCACAGAGACTATGTAATGCAGTCATATCAGCAAAATTTAGGGTCACTTTTCACTATGTGGAATCATTTGTGCTCCTCAATACGTCAGAATATAGGAATTTCTTGTCCTCAAGAGTGTTTGAACTTTGGGAAGCCTGGAAGCCCATGACTTAGAGTATTTACTGGGACTTTATTGGCAATAGGAGGGGATCAGATCTCACCTTCCATCCTATTTAGATTTTGGAGAATGCAATAACAATGCATTAGAACTCACAAGATTTTAGCCAAGGGAACTCAACAAGAAGGGTGTTTTTCTGTGGCATGGTTTTTGGGATACTGATCAAAGGACATGGACAGAGTAGAGAAACCTTGCCTATTCTAAGAGTTTGTTTTCTTCCAATAGAATGATTATCAGAGAATTACATGTTACTATTGATGTCGAGGATCTGTCCAAAATGATCTTTCTAGAAGGGAAATTGGAGAGATTACGGATGATCTCTCTTTTTTTTAAATTTGAAAAATACTTCTTATATTTACAAAAATATATATGTCAAGAGAAAACAAAAAATAGAAAAGGTACATAAAATGGTATTTACATTACAGAATATAAATGTACCTTTTTGGCAGACTCACACTTCAACATCACTGATTGTTTTTAGTGAAGATAAGTACTTGTCTGCTCCTAGTGCAGTCTCTGAAAGAATGGCCTGTTGTAATATCTTGTCCCTCAAAAGCATATCTGTTATCTCCCTCCTGATTTACTGTGCAACCATCTTGACTCTCCTTGGATGAGCCATGCATATAATCTGATTTTGTTTTGGGAATTTGCTAAATTTGGGTCCATGGGAGTACAGGTAATTCCGATTTGGGGTTCTGTTAAATTTGGGTCCAATGGAGTATTCGAAATGTTTGAGAGTACACAAGTTTAAAGAATGTATTGTTTTTGTCGTCTAGGCATCAACCACGAGTGTGTGGAGGCACTGCTGGGTTGCAGGCAATGACTATAGACTTGTTTGATGAGCTAGGAGTTGCACCATGTTTCGAATCAACAGTGAACGATGTGTCGATATTATCTAATATTTGTTCATCTATTACACCTGTTAATGTGGGTGCCTACTATAATCAGACATTTTTAGAAGATATAAACAAGAGGCAATCTATTTTCATGTTTACTATACTCGATTTTTCAGGGGAAAGTACCAACCTGGAAGCAAAATTGATTTTCATGCACTCATTTAAAACCAACTGGAAAATTTTGCAAGTAAGTATTGTGAGCCACGAACCTGTTCTTTTCAACTGCTCAGTAGTAGAAAATATTCTATATGGACTGAAAGGTAGAGCCAACACTATTGACATTGAAAATGCTGCCGTTAAATCTCGTTTGATTTGAACTAGAAACATGCGACTTGTATTGTCAAATTGAGAGTACAATTAGTTGCTTCATTTGACTATTTCAATGAATATGGAATTCTCCTAAATTTGAAACATTTTCCACTTCTGACTCAACAAATACAGAGAATGGCCAATGCCCATGAGTTTGTATCAAATTTTCTGGAAGGGTACAATACACTTGTTGGACAGCATGGTGTGAAGTTGTCAGGGGGTCAAAAACAGCGGATTGGAATAGCAAGGGCATTACTGAGGAATCCTCGTGTACTTCTTTTGGATGAAGCTACGAGTGCTTTGGATGCAAAGAGTGAATACCTGGTTCAGGTGATACCATGACCCAAACCATGATATCCTCTTTGTTCTTCTATTACTCTTGATTTTTCGTGTGATCTTATTTTCTTCCTTAACAATTCCCTTGATTGTATTTAATCAGGATCCCATGGACCAATTGATAAAAGGACAGACGATTTTAGTTATAGCACATAGACTTTTAGTAGTCTAAAGTGCAACTACCGTGGCAGTTGTGTCAGGCGGTCAGATAGTTGAAAGTGGTACTCATGAGGAATTGTTGAAAAAGAATGGTATCTATGCATCTCTAATTCGAAGGCAACTGCAAGGATCCAAAACTAAAATTTAAGTTTTCTTAGCCTGAACGAACATGGAGCAAACTACCCGAGTTGCGTTTCATAAATCCATACTACATTGATGGCTAATTACATCTAGTCTGAATCTCTGATACCAGAGTCACTCACACAGAGCCTTAACTTATTGATGTCATTAAATTGTTTAATAGTCCAGTCATGTAACATACTCTGTAAAAGTACTACTTTTTACATAAAACAAGATAATCATAATAGAGTAGTTATTCCCCTATTCCTTCTTCCTGCCACCAATAATAATCCATCAGTGATGGAAAGAAAAACCATCTGGCACTTCATTGTGGAGGTTCGAGAAAGATTGCATAAGCATCATTACCTTGTATGCAGTATTTTGCCTTCCTTCCATTCTATGGTATAAAGATCAAAGAACTTGTCCTCCACTTATCTCTGATACCAGAGCATTCTTATAGGCTAAGTATGGAAGATAATGGGGTCTCTCTTCGCATCTCTGCATCATGCCAAAGCTAGAAGGTTGACAAGGGCTTATTGATATCGAAGATTCTGGCAACAATGTGGGTAGTAAGGAGTCTTGTTGGAGAGCCCCATTTGGAAAGCTTAACTCATCCACAAAGACTATGTAATGCAGTCATATCAGCAAAATTTAGGGTCACTTTTCACTATGTGGAATCATTTGTGCTCTTTGTTAGCTACCTATACCAATAGGTTTCATATTTCATGATTGGCAAAGAAAGTTCCAAATATGCTCTGCTTTGGTGATGCAAAGATCCCATATTTCCAAAAGAAGACAATGTGTGCACATAAGCTTGATGTTGATTAAATTTTGATGGGTGGTCCAACAGCCTAATCTGGATCATGCCATGTTTCAATTTTTTGTTGTAGAATAGAGAAAGAAGTCTGTCCAAACTGTTTAATCTTGGCAGACCAGTAGCTTAGGTAGAGAAGTAAGGTTCCCAACTGCTTAATCTGGGACCTTGGAAGCAATAAGGGTAGTTCTAGATAGAAAATCAAAAGAAAAAGCCAAGAGAAAAGAAAAGGCAAATAAGGGTCTGCAAGTCTAAGTGCACCCTCCATGAAGAAACAAAAAATGCTAGGCAAGTAGATGGGTAGGCAGATGGGGTTGCAAAAATGTCATTTCTTTCAAATGAATCTTGCTGGTCTAACACAAAGCAAACATCAGTGCATAGAGAAGCTCCTCTTCTCCATCATGTTGCAGCAAAGCAAAGGAGCATGACTAACTTCCTTGTTCCCCTTTCACATTCATTACTAACATCCCTTCATCAGTTGTGTTCATGAAAGAAATTAAGGTTTTATGTTGGTTCTTAGTCTTTTAAAAGCCACATTTCTTGTCTAAAATTCTTTTCATTTTTCACTACTCCTTAAGCTAAGTTGTTTTCATATAAACTTAGTGAATTCATCCCTCATTCACTTCTTCCATTCATATTAACCCCTAACTTCTTATTATCTAAATCCCCTATGTTACCCTTTCCCTATTATTATAAACACTATGGTGTATAAACCCCAAGCATTCTATAAATATCCCTTCCCCTTGGCATTATAGCCATATGTTCACAGTCAGGGATTAAATTGACATCTGGTCAGTTTAAAAACCCAAACCCTACCCCTCTTCCCCCTTCAGAAGTTATCAAAACCATTAACCCCTTCATTTGCTAAAAAACCTTGTAAAAAACCCCATTTTCACCCCTAACCCGCTTCATTTGCAAAAACATATGAAAAACCCACTTTTTTCATTTTACCCAAAGTTTGGGCGCTATGCGCATTTTTATAAAAAATACATTGAAAACCATATGAATTTGTCGAAGTCCTAAGTCCCCGCCGGGCACAATTTTCAAAGAAAATATTAAAATATTCTCCGCCCGCTGCCGTATTGTCCTGGCACTTCAACGACCCGTCGACCGTCGGATCTGGCCCTTTTCATCCGACGGCTCTCATGCATATCGGAGCGGCCCCGACGTCCGTAAGTTAGCTTCCGATATTTGTCAGAGGGTGACGTCAGGCCTCTGCCACGCGTCACCCCCAAATCGTATCGGAGCGCCCTCTGACAATCCCACTTCCGTATATAAGGCGGTGCGATATCAAACCGCTTACCGTCTCCGGTTTCCATTAACCCGCCTTGCCAACGTCACTACCACGTCATTACCGCGTCACTGCTACATCACCGCCGCGTCAGCGCCCCCGTCTGCCACTGCTCTGACCTGCCCGCCACCTCACCATCCCCGTGGACCACTCTTAAGCCGCCACGTCACTCGATGACGTCATGCTGACGTCATCCGACCCTGACCCCACCTGATGATGTCATGCTGACGTCATCCAAAAAGGCGCCAATGTTCCAAAAAATCCATATTTTGGCCAAAAACCGTGTTTTTCGTTACTTTTGCAAAAGAGACTGTTACTTCCCCTGCATGCATTTTACATCCAAACTGTCGCCAACCTGTAGAAATCGACCCGAGGACCGTTGGCGCGCCAAATCCACCTGCATTATCACCATTGCCAAGCAAATTTACCATGTATTTATCAAATTTACCTCCCCTGTGCTCGGTTGTGTCCAGAATTGTCTGAAACAAAGCTTAAAAGAGTGAAAAAACACTGAATTCACCGGCAAACCTTCAGTGACCTGGGCCTATTGCTAACTGTTGAGCCAAAATTTACCTGCAGCGTCGTGTTCATCCAAATTTTCACCAAACCTGCAGTCTTTCCGCGCATTCGTGGATTTAGACCCCGAAACTATAATAATTCACCGCGGAGACACTTGAATTAGTCCTGATATTGGTTTTATAGTCCTCTGTGCAGTATTTCAATTGCTGCTGCTACAATTTACCCTCTGTTCCTTGCAATTCACCTCTCTATTGCAAAAATACCCCTTTGGTATTGTTCTGTTCATTAACACCAGTTCACATACAAACAGAGCCCTAAAGTAACCATGGATGCACCAGTAGCTCCTGTAGCCTTGAACATTGCCCCATTAAATGCCCCTCAGAGAGAATTGGAATGGCAACCATTAGCAGACCTGGATTATCAGATATCAGAAGAAATGCTAATGCACAGCAAGTACCACATCCACTTGCTAAATGAATTGAAGATTAAACATGAGTGTGGAACAGATGTATTGGGCATTTGGGATTCTTTCCTCCCTATCTTCAAGCTCCCTCAGGTCAACCAGTTCCCTGACCTAATCCACCTATGTGCTGACTGCTATGACGCCACTCAGAGGGCTGTGATTGACCCTTCAGGCTCAGTTGTTTTCTATGTCACCCCTGAAGCCATCAGAGAGATGCTGCACTTCAAAACTGAGAAGAAATTAGTTCCTCTATCTCTGATTGATCTGATAAAGCAAGGAGCTAAATTGACAGATGCTCAGATCACCAAACTAAATCAATTGTACATTGGCTCTGACACTGTGAAGTACCCTCCCATTTCTCATGTTTACCTCAACCAATTGGGCAGGGACCTTGTAGACATGATCAGTCCCATTCTGGGCTATAATTCAATTGAGTTTGTTGATGAAACTGTGCTGGTGATGATGCTCATGTTTGCCCCTGGCAAGTCCCCAGTCTGTTATGACTATGCCACCTATATATCTGATAAAATACATGAGCAGTTGATGAACTTGGCAAGAGAAAGGGTGTTCAGATACACCTCCTACATCTACCACTTAATTTTGTATTATCAACATGAGAAATTTCACTTTGCTATGAAGAGAGTGGATGCACAAGGAAATCCAAGGTCAGTGGTTTATTGGTCCTCTGCCTTCCACTACAGATCTTGTTCTCCATACACTTATTGTGAGTTTATAGACCTCTTCATCCACCCAGCCATGTCTTTTCTTATGAGCTCACCTCCTCCAAGACTAACTGATGAGATGCAGAGAGTCCTTCAGTTATCTAAGGTATACAGCATTGGGGATTGGTACTATTACCAAAACCACACAGTTATCAGGATATATGGGTGTGAGTTACCCCCATACCGATTTCCCAAATATGTGCCCATGAGATTGTTTGCCCTTGAATACTTCAGGCAATTTGGGAATGCTGATGTGCTACATTTTTCAGGCAAAGGCAAGAAAGCACAGCTCAAAGTAAGAAACCAATTAGGCCACTTCATTTACAACAAAAGAGAGGAAGGTTGGCAAGAAGCAGACAGAATGCTAGAATCCCTTGGCCTACAGACCAGTTTCCTTTGGAAACCTTATGACCCCAATCACTTCATAACTTTAAGAAGGGTCAAATATAGGCTGTCCGGTTATGACCATGTAAGGTTGCCTCACATAGAAAAGTATGCAAATCAAATAAAGTGGAGGAGAGGAACCTTAGAGGAGGCTGCTACACAAGAAGAATTAAATCAAAGAGAGTTTAAAAATCTCCAAAAGATGGCTGACTTGGAGCTTTGTTCACAGGTATTTTCTCTTCCAAGCACTCAAGTGGGAGCAGCTGCCTCATCCTCCACAGCACATCAACAAGCAGCCAAAGCTACTGATCAAACCTCTAGCAAAGGCAAAGAGAAAGAGATGGAGCCAGAGCAGCCACCTCATGAAGAGGTGCAGCATGAACAGGTACAGCAGCAGGAAATGCAGCAACAGCAACAGGTACAACAGCAACAAGAGGGGCAGCAAGAAAAGGAGAAATCAGGGCAGCAAGAAAATACATCACAGGCCCCAATTTCCACTGAGCAGCAGCCACAACAAATTGTGCCTCCTAGGCAGGAGACAACAGTGGAGGCCTCAGTCCTCCAAACCCCACAGAAAGAAGACATAAGTAGAAAGAGGGACAGAGAGACTCCCCTCACAACATCAACAACTCAAGGGGAGAAAAGACACAGAATGAATCCCCTCTCAGAAGAAGAAATGCCTATAGGGCAATCTTTGGGCATGGGCCCACCTAGTATGGAAGCATCTGCAAGTTCCTTCCAGCAGGAACAAGAGAGGACAGTGGGAGGAGGAGTCAGCTCCTCAAGCCAGCAAGGAGGAGGTGAACTGGGCATCAAGCAACAATTCATTGACATAAAGAAGAGGAATGAGCCCATAAAAATACAACTATATAATCATTTGTTGAAAATGGCTCCCACTAACCAGCAAAGACTAATGTCTGCATATGATGTCCATGAAGGCAAAATGATCATGAGCCACTTCATGCCAACCGCGTTGCAGCCACAGTCCCCTGCAGACTACTTGAGGACCAATCTTGAGGTCCTTGCCAAGGACATCCACCCGATGGATCAGATTGAACTACATAAGCAAACGGGTGAGATGGTGTATGCCTCCTTGGCGGATAAGACATTGGTGAACTACAGGCTAGAGAATAGCCTAAACAAAACAACTTCCCAACTTGAATTGGAAAGAGCATCCTCTCAAACAAAGGACAACAGGATCAAAGCCTTAGAAGAGATAATCATAGAAATTGGGCATGATCCCAAGGACATCAAGGCCATACAAGCATTATTGAAATTAAGAGATGCAGATATGGCAGCGTTGAGGAAGATGATCAAAATCCCAGCAACTCTTCATCCTCAAACAGAAGAGGTTGCCCAGCTGAGACATGACCAAGATGCATCAGCTATGCTGGTCGCATTATACAAACAGCTGATCCTGACACAGGAGAAATTGGGAGAATCAGAGGCTGCACAGGCTGCACTGCAAGCAGCATTACAACAAAAAGAAGGAGGACAAACATCTCAGCCTCCTCCAGAGATAATCAACCTGGAGGAACCTCCTAAGACTACTGCACCATCTACATCAACGCCAGCACCAACAACTGAGCAGGCTCCAAGCCTGGATATGCAGAAGCTAAGGAATGAAATCCAAGCCTTGGAAGCCCAAATGAAAGAACTAAATGAGGCCAGGGAGAATTTAGCCAAGTTGAATGAAAAATATGATAAATCCAAGCAGACTGTAGCTGAGAAAGGAAGAGAGATAAAGGCTCTCAAAGAGAGGATAAAGGAGCTGGAGAAGGAGCTCACACTTGACAAAGTGATAGCTGAGCTCAAGACAGTCTTATGGGCCAACATTAGCCAATCCATCACTGATCAATGGAAATACATTGAGACCATTCATGAGCAAATAGAGCTCATAGGGAAAGCACATAGAGAAATCCAGAGAGCAAAGGCATCTCTAGGCAATATGCCTGAGGTTGCCAATAGAATGATTAATGTGCTTGATAACAGAACAAGTGCTCAGCTGGCGACAATGGGAATTACAAGCAGAACCGAGACCATCCAGCTGATAAAGAGGGTCCTGACATTAAAAAGCCTGGTACAGACATTGGAAAGAAGAAGTCAGGACATGCAGACAGAGGTTAATAAGTTTATGGACAGATTTGCAGCATTACAAAACAGAGGTCTTCCTGGCTTACTGAACAGCGTAGGGAGGCTACTTTCACATGAGCATTATGCCAAAAGGGTCAATACATTCTCTACTAATCAGATCACTGAAAGACCCAGTACTTCATAAGAACCAGGACCAGCAACAGGACAAAGTCTCTACAATAGGGTAGAGAACTTATTCTTTATAATGAATGAGATCAAACATTTGTTTGAAGTGCCTCCAAATTTCTATAAATACACAGAGGCAGATGAGACCTTAGAGGCAATTCTGAGACATAAATTGCCCACACAGGAATGGTGGACTAAGACCATACAGATGATATTATAGACAAGAAGCCATTCACCAAATTTTCATCAAAAAATATAAGTTATCATGCACAGGAAAAATTTTATAAATTCAACATGTATGGACAAAAATGGGCTGAGCCAACTCAGCAAAACTATTCGGCCACCAAGGCAGTACTGACAGTCACAGGTGATACGGCCGAGAAAGCTACAGCACGACAGCCATAAAGACATATCATCCAGCATTAAAAACAGAACGTTCAAACCGACTTAGTGGCCTCCAAAGGTCAAAAAGTCTTCTGACAGAATTAAAGGGCATTTATTTTGTATTCAAAGCTGTAATAACTTTCTCATCTGTTGTTCTGTAATAGTTGGTGAACATATTTATTTCTCAGATGACTCAATGCTCCAGATATTTTTGTATCACCATTTGTATGTATTCCCCCCTCGCATAATCTTGCAGGGGTTGTTGTTGATTTCTCTTCCAGAGTTCCTGTGCTGTAAATTTTTAGAGAATTAATACAAAGCTGATGGGATTTCCAAAGCTCTGCATTATCTGAGGCACTGTGGTGTTTTGCTGAATGTTACAGGATTCCTGCGTACTTCATGGTTCAATAAGTTTTCTTAAAAAACTCTTCGTTATGTGTTTTTTTTATCTTTTCATATCTCATTCATGTTCTGTGTTTCACAGTTAATGGCAAGGAAAAAGAATAGTTCTAGGATTTAATCACAAATTACCCTGAACTCAATCTAAGCTATTATAAACGTTTTTCTTCAGTTATAGTAATAAAGGTGTAATTCTTAATTGCTGCACCTCCACACTATATCTTTCACAGTGACTATTGTTTCAGGAATTCAAGTTTGCTCCTGTGCAGTATATCTCTTTCTCACACTCCCAGCTTGGTGGAAAATTCTTAATTTCTTTTCACTGGTTAAACACACTTCACCATCACAATTTCAAGTTTGTTTCATGAAGTATTTAAATGGCCCTGTAGTTTCAGCAACTCAACTCAATATTTTCAAACAACCTGTAGCCACAGACTCCATAGCCCAATGGATTAGAACTATCTGAAGACTTTCACCTTAGGTACAAAAAGATATCCCTCAACCAAAACATAAAACCAAAACCCTGAACTCATAACTAGCCTAAAATCTTCACAAAACAGAGACAAACAGTAAAGAGAGAGCCCTCTCTGATTACAGCTTGGCTAGAAGCTGTAATCCAAAGATTGGTTAGTGGTTACCCTGGCCGTATTCCCTTGGGAGTCAAAGGGAACAACCTGGGTGTTAACATAATTGGCGACTCCACTGGGGATTCCTCAGGATTTTCTAATTTCTGTATATTTCTTAAAGCTGCTTCAGTCAATTTTCATGCTAGCTTTAAGATATACACAGTCACTCCAAAATCTTGTCTGGCCCTTGTAGACACATAAATATTCCAAAAAACATACTCAAAAACAAGTTCAGAAGTTGGCTCCCAAGAAGAATCCGCGATATACAAGGTCAAATCCTGACCCTAATCCACCAACTGTTTTTGAAAATCCTAACACAATCCCTAAGATCATTAGGAAGCAGCAAGGACAGGAAACTCTTGCTGATTTAAGTCCTGAGACAACTTATCCAAATCCTGTTCCAACTCCAATCAAGGTTCTATTTCGATCTACCCTTGATTCCCCCAGTTCACCATCCACGTCTCAAAGCCCTCCTTTCACACCTCCATCCACTGCACATAGTCCCTTGACCAACACTCTAGTTTCTACCGTTCCCACTACCCCTGTTGTACCAGTCATTCATGTCATCCCAGTTATCCCTGTCAACCCTATAAATCCTGCAAATATGGCTAATAGATATGCACCCCTGCAGTTGCCTGCTAATGCTGCAGCTCTACCTCAGGACTACCAATCCAAGATCTCATATTTTGACTCCACTGGCCCTTTCACAGCAATTCAGCATGCCAATAGGATGCAAGACCATTTTGAGAACTATGAAATAGATGATGATAGTGTGAGAATGAGAATCTTTGTTCAGAGCCTGACAGGGGATGTAAGAACTTGGTTTAGATCACTGGCTGTAAATACCATCACAACTCCTGATGAGCTTTATCAAGCCTTTACTAACAGATGGGAGAAAAAGAAAGATCCCTGCACATACTTGGTGAATATGATACAATCAAACGAGGTCCCCAAGAGACCGTTTTGGAGTATTGTGCAAGATTCAACAACGTATATAACGCAATACCACAGAATTTAAGACCTCCTCCTGATTTAGCCTTTTTCAAATTTCCTGATGGTTTTGACCCTGATATGGCATATCAATTGAAGGAAAGAGCCCCTGAAACCCTTGAAGATGCCCAAAAGGTTCCTGTCACCGTAGAGGCTAACCTGATTGCCAAAAGAAACAGGGCAAGATTGGAAAAAAGAAACACCTTCAAAGAAGAACCCTCAACCTTTGATCAAAAACTGGATGCAATACTCACTAGTATGAAGAGATTGGGGGATAGAGTAGAATCAGTGGAGAGAAAGTCATCATGGGAAGCACCACAAAATAACCCTATCAGGAATCCCAATTTTAGGAGAAATCAAAACCCAAACGTTGGCAAGGCCGTTTCTGATCCAGACATAAGACCTCCTTTCCAGGAAAACTATACTGAGACATCCACTTCGAATGAGCAAACAGATGACACCCACATTAACCTGATGGGCCTGAATGATGAGCAACACATTTTACTGAGTCAAGAAGATCATAAGGATGATGACATTCAGCAATTCCAAACCAGGTCAGGTGAGTCATTTGACTTTAAACAAGGATATGACAAAGCTGTTTATGAAGTTCATAAGCAATACAAGCTAAGAAGCAGAACTATAAATGTGACACGGCCTGAAAAGACAAAGGACATTCCATAGCCTAAGAAGGCTATTGTCGCAGAGCCAAGTGACAAAACTGGTCCAATTACAGATGAGGTAACAGTTGAGGAAATAACTGAAATATCTCCCTCAAAACAGCAACCAGTAGACACAACACCCTTCCAACACAACCCAAGTAATACTCCTCAAGAGATGAGTAAGAAGGACAAGCCTCAAGATCAAGAAAAGAAACAAGAAGAAGACTTAGTGAACAAGGAAAAGGCTGTCACCCACAACACCAAGACCCCATCTGAAAGACCCTTTGACTTAGAAGCTGAAATTGGCAAATTGAAGATAGCTATTCCTCTTTCAGAACTAGCCAAGCATGACATTTATAGACAACAAATCAAGAAGTCCCTTCAACTTACTTGTAATAAAGATAATGTCAATGTGTTGGATGACACCCCAGAATTGCTTTTCGGTCCAGAGGTTGATGGAAAGACAGCAGTTACAGGGATCTTACCTTTCTATGTCAGCCTGCATGTTCATGATAAGATACTACACAATGCAATGTTTGACTCAGGTGCCTCTCACAACTTGATGCCTAAATCAGTCATGGAAAGATTGAATCTAGATATTACAAGACCATATAAGGACCTATTCTCATTTGACTCCAGCCAAGTTAAGTGTTTAGGTATCATAAAAGATCTCTGTGTCTCACTCGTCCAATATCCCAATAAGACAATCCTGATGGATGTTGTAGTTGCTGATATCCCACCCAAATATGGGATGCTGTTATCAAGATCATGGGGGGCTAAACTCCAAGGTTCCCTACAATTAGACATGTCGTATGCAACCATCTCAGTCTTTGGTCAACCCAAGAGGTTATATAGAGAGTCACTTATGAAATACATGGTCAGCAGTGAAGAAAAACCTCAAAACTTTCCCATATATGCTGTCCATTCTGATATAGATTCATATATTCTCTTCAATGATAATTCAGGTCTTACAAGCGATGATGAAACCAAGACACTCAAACAAAATCAGGACATTAATGAACAAGCTTCTGCTCTATAAATAAAGCTGATCCAATCAAGTGATGAGACTGTCCTAAAACACAAACTAAATGAAAAACCAGAACTTCAACTCACAATCCCAGATCACAGAGAAGTTATTAAGTCTCCCCTAGAACAAGAGATCCTATGGTTCCTTGAATTTGATGGGTCAGTCAACAAATTAGGGGCAGGAGCTGGAGTTTGGATACATAATGAACTAAATAGTCATGCACAAGGTCGAGCCTATAGACTAAATTTCAGATGCACTAATAACATGGCAGAATATGAAGCTCTTTTACTAGGCCTCAAACTAGTAAAATCCTTACAAGCCACAAAGGTTTCAATCACGGGAGATTCAGACTTAGTTATCCAACAAGTAAAGGGAAATTTTGTCACTAATGACAAAAGATTGAGATCTTATAGGTCTGCTGCTGCTGAAATACTAAATTCCTTCACCGAATTCCAAATCACCAAAATCTCTAGAGACCATAATCTTCATGCTCACAGTTTGGCCACATTTGCAAGTACCTGCAAGCTACCTTTTGAGCCCCACCATTGCTTTACAGCTGAGGTAAAACACAGACCTTCTGTCCCAAACAATGTCAAGGACTGGCAAGTATTTGAAGATGATACACAAATAAATAATTTCTTGACCTTACAACAGGAGTTTGCAGGACTAAATATTGACACTGAAAGAGCAAGTCAATCACAAATACTTGAAGGAGCAAGTCAATCACAAATACCTGATCAACAGAACCACAAGCCAATATCACCCAAAACAGCTAACCAAAGGCTACATCCAACAATTTTCAACAAAGACAACATACAAGAAATTAAACAAACTAGTTGTGAAGAAATAGCTGGTGCTGAAGCTGAAGTGATACAATTGAAAGACAATTTTCTTCCAACAGGCCTAACTCCACTAGAGGATATTTTTGATTCAAATGATGTCCCTAGAAAACCAAAAATGCAGCCCCTTAACTCTGCCATTGAAGAATGCAACATTGGAACCATTGAGAAACCCAAGATAATAAAATTATCTGCATCCCTACCCCCTGATCAGAAGCCCAAATACATTGACCTTTTCAAAGAGTTTCAAGATGTCTTTGCATGGAGTTATGAGGATTTAAAATCCTATGACACCTCTGTTATCCAACACACCATCCCTCTCAAGCCAAATCAAAAGCCATTTAAGCAAAAATTGAGAAGAATAAACCCTATGCTTCTCCCTGCAATTGAGAAAGAGGTACAAAAAATGTTTAAAGCTGGTATCATAGCACCAATCAGGTTTTCTGATTGGATCTCAAATTTGGTGCCCACAAGAAAGAAAACTGGTGAAATAAGACTTTGTGTTGATCTTAGAAACCTAAATCAAGTGTCCCTCAAAGACAACTATCCCTTACCTAAGATGGATCACATTCTCCAAAGAGTGGTAGGGGCCTCAAGGATTTCATTACTTGATGGATTCTCAGGCTTTAATCAGATCCTAGTACACCCTGATGATCAAGACAAAACTGCATTCACAACCCCATGGGGAACTTTCAAATATGTAAAAATGCCTTTTGGATTGAAAAATGCAGGGGCTACATTTCAAAGAGCAATGGATATTGCTTTTGCCAAAGAGATTCATGACTTTCTTGTCATTTATTTAGATGACCTCACACCTTTCTCAAAATCAGACCAAGAACATTTGAAGCATTTGAGACAGATCTTCTTAACATGTAGGAAATATGGAATTTCCTTGAATCCAAAGAAGTCTCTATTTGGTTTGGAAGAAGGTAAGTTGTTAGGACATATCATTTCAAAGGATGGCATCAGAATTGACCCAGACAGGATACAAGCTATCTTACAAATGCCCCACCCAAGAAACATCAAAGAATTGCAAGCCTTCTTGGGAAAGATCAACTTCTTAAGGAGGTTTATCCCAAATTTAGCAGAATTGATCAGATTACTAAATAACATGCTAAAGAAAGATTCAAAAATGAAATGGACAGTAGAAGCAAATCAAGCTTTTGAAGGCATAAAATTGGCCCTTACCCAAATGCCGGTCTTAACAAATCCTCAATTTGACAGAGAATTTATCATTTTCTCTTTTGCCTCCCAGCATACTATTGCTGCTGTTTTGTTACAGAAAGATGACCAAGGAAATGAGAAACCCATTGCTTTCTTTAGTAGAGCTCTTAGAGATGCACCTCTGAAATATCAGATCATGGAAAAACAAGCTTATGCTTTGATCAAGGCCATTAAAGACTTTAGGATTTACATCCTTTATTCCCATGTTATAGCTTATGTGCCAAGCCCCATTGTAAAATACATACTCACTCAAGAAAACTTAGAGGGCAGAAGAGGAAAATGGATAGCCAACATCTTAGAATTTGACATTGAAATAAAACCTACAAAACTAATAAAAGGGCAAGGTTTGGCCAAACTAATGACAGAAGCAAACTTCCAAGCCTTAGACATAAACGAGCTGGACAATGAACCGGAGCTGGCGACTCTAAAGATCAATGCAGCCTTTGAACAATCCCCTTGGTACTCTGATATATGTTATGTGTTACAAAACCTGTGTGCTCCACCAGGATTGTCCAGAACTAAGTGTAGGTTCCTAAAACTGAAAGCTTCAAAATTTTGTGTCATGGATGGCAATTTGCTTTGGAAAAACCATGAGGGTATACTGTTAAACTGCTTGATTGAGAATGAGACTAACAATGTCACCAAAGAATTTCATGCAGGTGACTGTGGTGGACACTTGTATTAGAAGTCCACTGTGGATAAGATACTGAGGGCTGGTTATTATTGGCCCACTGTTTTCTCTGATGTCAAGAAATTCACCACCTCATGCCATAAATGTCAAGTGTTTGAGGGAAAGAGAAAGTTATTGCCACTTCCTTTGAGGCCTATTGCAACAGAGAGACATTTTCAACAATGGGGCTTGGATTTCATTGGGGAAATTCATCCCTCATCTTCAGGCCAACATAGATGGATTCTAACAGCTACAGACTACTTTACTAAATGGATTGAAGCTATTCCATGCAGACAAGCAAATGATTCCACTATCATTCAGTTCCTTGAGACCAATATTCTTTCTAGATTTGGCTGTCCTGATAAGATAATAACAGACAATGTTGTTGCCTTCAGATCTAAGAAGATGGTGAATTTCTGCCACAAATTTCACATTACCTTGGGCCATTCTACTGCATACTATCCCCAAGGAAATGGCCTTGCTGAATCATCAAATAAAAGCCTTGTAAACATCATAAAGAAGGTGTTGGAAGAAAATAAGAAGAATTGGCATAAGAAGCTTGTGAATGCCTTATGGGCAGATAGACTAACAACCAAGAGATCAATTGGGATCAGCCCATATGAGTTATTTTATGGATTAGAAGCCAAATTTCCTTCATCACTAGGGGTCCCTGTTATGAAACTACTTCAAGAAAGTCAAGCTGATCCAAATGATATGCAAAGAAGGATCAATCAAATAATATGCTTGCAGCAAACTAGAGACCAAGTTTACAATAGAGTTCAAGTTTTACAAGAAAAGTTAAAGAAAGCCTTTGACACAAGGACTAAGGCTGAAGATTTCAACATTGGTGATAAAGTCCTCAAGTGGGATTCAAGAAGGGAAGATAAGGGAAAACATGGAAAATTTGATTCCCTTTGGAGAGGACCATTTGCTGTTCAAGCAATACAAGGAAACAATACTTACTTCCTTAAAAGTCTTGATGAAGCTGATTTGGATGAAGGTCCTGTGAATGGCAGGATGTTGAAGCACTATTTTGACTACTATCCATAAGTGCAGCCTGAGTTTCCCTTGTACATAATCAGGTGTATATATTACTTTCTGTTAAAATGTAAAAATGTAGTTTCTCAAGTTTTATAAGTAATCAGCAAAAGGAAAATAAGTTCAGAGATTTACCAAGATGGGAAGAGCACAATTTTGGCATTTCAAAGAGGAATATTCCAAGTTTGGGTAAAAGAACTCATGGACCAAGGCATTCTGACCTGCTGTTCTTGGTCTTTCAAATAGAAAAACCATCCCCATGTGGAGCCACTGTTAGCTACCTATACCAATAGGTTTCATATTTCATGATTGGCAAAGAAAGTTCCAAATATGCTCTGCTTTGGTGACACAAAGATCCCATATTTCCAAAAGAAGACAATGTGTGCACATAAGCTTGATGTTGATTAAATTTTGATGGGTGGTCCAACAGCCTAATCTGGATCATGCCATGTTTCAATTTTTTGTTGTAAAATAGAGAAAGAAGTTTGTCCAAACTGTTTAATCTTGGCATACCAGTAGCTTCGGTAGAGAAGTAAGGTTCCCAACTGCTTAATCTGGGACCTTGGAAGCAATAAGGGTAGTTATAGATAGAAAATCAAAAGAAAAAGCCAAGAGAAAAGAAAAGGAAAATAAGGGTCTGCAAGTCTAAGTGCACCCTCCATGAAGAAACAAAAAATGCTAGGCAAGTAGATGGGTAGGCAGATGGGGTTGCAGAAATGTCATTTCTTTCAAATGAATCTTGCTGGTCTAACACAAAGCAAACATCAGTGCATAGAGAAGCTCCTCTTCTCCATCATGTTGCAGCAAAGCAAAGGAGCATGACTAACTTCCTTTTTCCCCCTTTCACATTCATTACTAACATCCCTTCATCAGTTGTTTTCATGAAAGAAATTAAGGTTTTATGTTGGTTCTTAGTCTTTTAAAAGCCACATTTCTTGTCTAAAATTCTTTTCATTTTGATATACTCCTTAAGCTAAGTTGTTTTCATATAAACTTAGTGATTTCATCCCTCATTTACTTCTTCCATTCATATTAACCCCTAACTTCTTATTATCTAAATCCCCTATGTTACCCTTTCCCTATTATTATAAACACTATGGTGTATAAATCCCAAGCATTCCATAAATATCCCTTCCCCTTGGCATTATAGCCATATGTTCACAGTCAGGGATTAAATTGACATCTGGTCAGTTTAAAAACCCAAACCCTACCCCTCTTCCCCCTTCAGAAGTTATCTAAACCATTAACCCCTTCATTTGCTAAAAAACCTTGTAAAAAACCCCATTTTCACCCCTAACCCGCTTCATTTGCAAAAACATATGAAAAACCCACTTTTTTCATTTTACCCAAAGTTCGGGCGCTATGCGCATTTTTATAAAAAATACATTGAAAACCATATGAATTTGCTGAAGTCCTAAGTCCCCGCCGGGCACACTTTTCAAAGAAAATATTAAAATATTCTCCGCCCGCTGCCGTATTGTCCTGGCACTTCAATGACCCGTCGACCGTCGGATCTGGCCCTTTTCATCCGACGGTTCTCATGCATATCGAAGCGGCCCCGACGTCCGTAAGTTAGCTTCCGATATTTGTCAGAGGGTGACGTCAGGCCTCTGCCACGCGTCACCCCCAAATCGTATTGGAGCGCCCTCTGACAATCCCGCTTCCGTATATAAGGCGGTGCGATATCAAACCGCTTACCGTCTCCGGTTTCCATTAACCCGCCTTGCCAACGTCATTACCGCGTCACTGCTACATCACCACCGCGTCAGCGCCCCCGTCCGCCACTGCTCTAACCTGCCCGCCACTTCACCCTCGTGGACCACTCTTAAGTCGCCACGTCACTTGATGATGTCATGCTGACGTCATCCGACCCTGACCCCACCTGATGACGTCATGTTGACGTCATCCAAAAAGGCGCCAATGTCCCAAAAAATCCATATTTTGGCCAAAAACCGTGTTTTTCGTTACTTTTGCAAAAGAGACTGTTACTTCCCCTGCATGCATTTTACGTCCAAACTGTCGCCAACCTGCAGAAATCGACCCGAGGACCGTTGGCGCGCCAAATCCACCTGCATTATCACCATTGCCAAGCAAATTTACCAGGTATTTATCAAATTTACCTCCCCTGTGCTCGGTTGTGTCCAGAATTGTCTGAAACAAAGCTTAAAAGAGTGAAAAAACACTGAATTCACCGGCAAACCTTCAGTGACCTGGGCCTATTGCTAACTGTTGAGCCAAAATTTACCTGCAGAGCCGTGTTCATCCAAATTTTCACCAAACCTGCAGTCTGTCCGCGCATTCGTGGATTTAGACCCCGAAACTATAATAATTCACCGTGGAGACACTTGAATCAGTCCTGATATTGGTTTTATAGTCCTCTGTGCAGTATTTCAATTGCTGCTGCTACAATTTACCCTCTGTTCCTTGCAATTCACCTCTCTATTGCAAAAATACCCCTTTGGTATTGTTCTGTTCATTAACACCAGTTCACATACAAACAGAGCCCTAAAGTAACCATGGATGCACCAGTAGCTCCTGTAGCCTTGAACATTGCCCCATTAAATGCCCCTCAGAGAGAATTGGAATGGCAACCATTAGCAGACCTGGATTATCAGATATCAGAAGAAATGCTAATGCACAGCAAGTACCACATCCACTTGCTAAATGAATTAAAGATTAAACATGAGTGTGGAACAGATGTATTGGGCATTTGGGATTCTTTCCTCCCTATCTTCAAGCTCCCTCAGGTCAACCAGTTCCCTGACCTAATCCACCTATGTGCTGACTACTATGACGCCACTCAGAGGGCTGTGATTGACCCTTCAGGCTCAGTTGTTTTCTATGTCACCCCTGAAGCCATCAGAGAGATGCTGCACTTCAAAACTGAGAAGAAATTAGTTCCTCTATCTCTAATTGATCTGATAAAGCAAGGAGCTAAATTGACAGATGCTCAGATCACCAAACTAAATCAATTGTACATTGGCTCTGACACCGTGAAGTACCCTCTCATTTCTCATGTTTACCTCAACCAATTGGGCAGGGACCTTGTAGACATGATCAGTCCCATTCTAGGCTATAATTCAATTGAGTTTGTTGATGAAACTGTGTTGTTGATGATGCTCATGTTTGCCCCTGGCAAGTCCCCAGTCTGTTATGACTATGCCACCTATATATCTGATAAAATACATGAGCAGTTGATGAACTTGGCAAGAGAAAGGGTGTTCAGATACACCTCCTACATCTACCACTTAATTTTGTATTATCAACATGAGAAATTTCACTTTGCTATGAAGAGAGTGGATGCACAAGGAAATCCAAGGTCAGTGGTTTATTGGTCCTCTGCCTTCCACTACAGATCTTGTTCTCCATACACTTATTGTGAGTTTATAGACCTCTTCATCCACCCAGCCATGTCTTTGCTTATGAGCTCACCTCCTCCAAGACTAACTGATGAGATGTAGAGAGTCCTTCAGTTATCTAAGGTATACAACATTGGGGATTGGTACTATTACCAAAACCACACAGTTATCAGGATATATGGGTGTGAGTTGCCCCCATACCGATTGCCCAAATATGTGCCCATGAGATTGTTTGCCCTTGAATACTTCAGGCAATTTGGGAATGCTGATGTGCTACATTTTTCAGGCAAAGGCAAGAAAGCATAGCTCAAAGTAAGAAACCAATTAGGCCACTTCATTTACAACAAAAGAGAGGAAGGTTGGCAAGAAGCAAACATAATGCTAGAATCCCTTGGCCTACAGACCAGTTTCCTTTGGAAACCTTATGACCCCAATCACTTCATAACTTTAAGAAGGGTCAAATATAGGTTGTCCGGTTATGACCATGTAAGGTTTCCTCACATATAAAAGTATGCATATCAAATAAAGTGGAGTAGAGGAACCTTAGAGGAGGCTGCTACACAAGAAGAATTAAATCAAAGAGCGGTTAAAAATCTCCAAAAGATGGCTGACTTGGAGCTTTGTTCACAGGTATTTTCTCTTCCAAGCACTCAAGTGGGAGCAGCTGCCTCATCCTCCATAGCACATCAACAAGCAGCCAAAGCTACTGATCAAATCTCTAGCAAAGGCAAAGAGAAAGAGATGGAGCCAGAGCAGCCACCTCATGAAGAGGTGCAGCATGAACAGGTACAGCAGCAGGAAATGCAGCAACAGCAATAGGTACAGCAGCAACAAGAGGGGCAGCAAGAAAAGGATAAATCAGGGCAGCAAGCAAATACATCACAGGCCCCAATTTCCACTGAGCAGCAGCCACAACAAATTGTGCCTCCTAGGCAGGAGACAACAGTAGAGGCCTCAGTCCTCCAAACCCCACAGAAAGAAGACATAAGTAGAAAGAGGGACAGAGAGACTCCCTTCACAACATCAACAACTCAAGGGGAGAAAAGACACAGAATGAATCCCCTCTCAGAAGAAGAAATGCCTATAGGGCAATCTTTGGGCATGGGCCCACCTAGTATGGAAGCATCTGCAAGTTCCTTCCAGCAGGAACAAGAGAGGACAGTGGGAGGAGAAGTCAGCTCCTCAAGCCAGCAAGGAGGAGGTGAACTGGGCATCAAGCAACAATTCATTGACATAAAGAAGAGGAATGAGCCCATAAAAATACAGCTATATAATCATTTGTTGAAAATGGATCCCACTAACCAGCAAAGACTAATGTCTGCATATGATGTCCATGAAGGAAAAATGATCATGAGCCACTTCATGCCAACCGCGTTGCAGCCACAGTCCCCTGCAGACTACTTGAGGACCAATCTTGAGGTCCTTGCCAAGGACATCCACCCGATGGATCAGATTGAACTACATAAGCAAACGGGTGAGATGGTGTATGCCTCCTTGGCGGATAAGACATTGGTGAACTACAGGCTAGAAAATAGCCTAAACAACACAACTGCCCAACTTGAGTTGGAAAGAGCATCCTCTCAAGCAAAGGACAACAGGATCAAAGCCTTAGAAGAGATAATCATAGAAATTGGGCATGATCCCAAGGACATCAAGGCCATACAAGCATTATTGAAATTAAGAGATGCAGATATGGCAGCATTGAGGAAGATGATCAAAATCCCAGCAACTCTTCATCCTCAAACAGAAGAGGTTGCCCAGCTGAGACATGACCAAGATGCATCAGCTATGCTGGTCTCATTATACAAACAGCTGATCCTGACACAGGAGAAATTGGGAGAATCAGAGGCTGCACAGGCTGCACTGCAGGCAGCATTACAACAAAAAGAAGGAGGACAAACATCTCAGCCTCCTCCAGAGATAATCAACCTGGAGGAACCTCCTAAGACTACTGCACCATCTACATCAACGCCAGCACCAACAACTGAGCAGGCTCCAAGCCTGGATATGCAGAAGCTAAGGAGTGAAATCCAAGCCCTGGAAGCCCAAATGACAGAACTAAATGAGGCCAGGGAGAATTTAGCCAAGTTGAATGAAAAATATGATAAATCCAAGCAGACTGTAGCTGAGAAAGGAAGAGAGATAAAGGCTCTCAAAGAGAGGATAAAGGAGCTGGAGAAGGAGCTCACACTTGACAAAGTGATAGCTGAGCTCAAGACAGTCTTATGGGCCAACATTGGCCAATCCATCACTGATCAATGGCAATACATTGAGACCATTCATGAGCAAATAGAGCTCATAGGGAAAGCACATAGAGAAATCCAGAGAGCAAAGGCATCTCTAGGCAATATGCCTGAGGTTGCCAATAGAATGATTAATGTGCTTAATAACAGAACAAGTGCTCAGCTGGCGACAATGGGAATTACAAGCAGAACCGAGACCATCCAGCTGATAAAGAGGGTCCTGACATTAAAAAGCCTGGTACAGACATTGGAAAGAAGAAGCCAGGACATGCAGACAGAGGTTAATAAGTTTATGGACAGATTTGCAGCATTACAAAACAGAGGTCTTCCTGGCTTACTGAACAACGCAGGGAGGCTACTTTCACATGAGCATTATGCCAAAAGGGTCAATACATTCGCTACTAATCAGATCACTGAAAGACCCAGTACTTCAGAAGAACCAGGACCAGCAACAGGACAAAGTCTCTACAACAGGGTAGAGAACTTATTCTTTATAATGAATGAGATCAAACATTTGTTTGAAGTGCCTCCAAATTTCTATAAATACACAGAGGCAGATGAGACCTTAGAGGCAATTCTGAGACATCAATTGCCCACACAGGAATGGTGGACTAAGACCATACAGATGATATTATAGACAAGAAGCCATTCACCAAGTTTTCATCAAAAAATATAAGTTATCATGCACAGGAAAAATTTGATAAATTCAGCATGTATGGAGAAAAATGGGCTGAGCCAACTCAGCAAAACTATTCGGCCACCAAGGCAGTACTGACAGTCACAGGTGACAGGGCCGAGAAAGCTACAGCACGACAGCCATAAAGACATATCATCCAGCATTAAAAACAGAACGTTCAAACCGACTCAGTGGCCTCCAAAGGTCAAAAAGTCTTCTGACAGAATTAAAGGGCATTTATTTTGTATTCAAAGCTGTAATAACTTTCTCATCTGCTGTTCTGTAATAGTTGGTGAACATATTTATTTCTCAGATGACTCAATGCTTCAGATATTTTTGTATCACCATTTGTATATATTCCCCCCTCGCATAAGCTTGCAGGGGTTGTTGTTGATTTCTCTTCCAGAGTTCCTGTGCTGTAAATTTTCAGAGAATTAATACAAAGCTGATGGAATTTCCAAAGCTCTGCGTTATCTGAGGCATTGTGGTGTTTTGCTGAATGTTACAGGATTCCTGCGTACTTCATGGTTCAATAAGTTTTCTTAAAAAACTCTTCGTTATGTGTTTTTTTTATCTTTTCATATCTCATTCATGTTCTGTGTTTCACAGTTAATGGCAAGGAAAAAGAATAGTTCTAGGATTTAATCACAAATTACCCTGAACTCAATCTAAGCTATTATAAACGTTTTCCTTTAGTTATAGTAATAAAGGTGTAATTATTAATTGTTGCACCTCACACTATATCTTTCACAGTGACTATTGTTTCAGGAATTCAAGTTTGCTCCTGTGCAGTATATCTCTTTCTCACACTCCCAGCTTGGTGGAAAATTCTTAATTGCTTTTCACTGGTTAAACACACTTCACCATCACAATTTCAAGTTTGTTTCATGAAGTATTTAAATGGCCCTGTAGTTTCAGCAACTCAACTCAATATTTTCAAACAACCTGTAGCCACAGACTCCATAGCCCAATGGATTAGAACTAACTGAAGACTTTCACCTTAGGTACAGAAAGATATCCCTCAACCAAAACATAAAACCAAAACCCTGAAATCATAACTAGCCTAAAATCTTCACAAAACAGAGACAAACAGTAAAGAGAGAGCCCTCTCTGATTACAGCTTGGCTAGAAGCTGTAATCCAAAGATTGGTTAGTGGTTACCCCGGCCGTATTCCCTTGGGAGTCAAAGGGAACAACCTGGGTGTTAACACTCCTCAATTCCTCAGAATATAGGAATTTCTTGTCCTCAAGAGTGTTTGAACTTTGGGAAGCCTGGAAGCCCATGACTAAGTGTATTTACTGGGACTTTATTGGCAATAGGAGGGGATCAGATCTCACCTTCCATCCTATTTAGATTTTGGAGAATGCAATAACAATGCATTAGAACTCACAAGATTTTAGCCAAGGGAACTCAACAAGAAGGGTGTTTTTCTGTGGCATGGTTTTTGGGATACTGATCAAAGGACATGGACAGAGTAGAGAACCCTTGCCTATTCTAAGAGTTTGTTTTCTTCCAATAGAATGATTATCAGAGAATTACATGCTACTATTGATGTCGAGGATCTGTCCAAAATGATCTTTCTAGAAGGGCAATTGGAGAGATTACGGATGATCTCTCTTTTTTTTAAATTTGAAAAATACTTCTTATATTTACAAAAATAGATATGTCAAGAGAAAACAAAAAATAGAAAGGTACATAAAATGGTATTTACATTACAGAATATAAATGTACCTTTTTGGCAGACTCACACTTCAACATCACTGATTGTTTTTAGTGAAGATAAGTACTTGTCTGCTCCTAGTGCAGTCTCTGAAAGAATGGCCTGTTGTAATATCTTGTCCCTCAAAAGCATATCTGTTATCTCCCTCCTGATTTACTGTGCAACCATCTTGACTCTCCTTGGATGAGCCATGCATATAATCTGATTTTGTTTTGGGAATTTGCTAAATTTGGGTCCATGGGAGTACAGGTAATTCCGATTTGGGGTTCTGTTAAATTTGGGTCCAATGGAGTATTCGAAATGTTTGAGAGTACACAAGTTTAAAGAATGTATTGTTTTTGTCGTCTAGGCATCAACCACGAGTGTGTGGAGGCACTGCTGGGTTGCAGGAAATGACTATAGACTTGTTTGATGAGCTAGGAGTTGCACCATGTTTCGAATCAATAGTGAACGACGTGTCGATATTATCTAATATTTTTTCATCTATTACACCTGTTAATGTGGGTGCCTACTATAATCAGATATTTTTAGAAGATATAAACAAGAGGCAATCTATTTTCATGTTTACTATACTCGATTTTTCAGGGGAAAGTACCAACCTGGAAGCAAAATTGATTTTCATGCACTCATTTAAAACCAACTGGCAAATTTTGCAAGTATTGTGAGCCACGAGCCTGTTCTTTTCAACTGCTCAGTAGTAGACAATATTCTATATGGACTGAAAGGCAGAGCCAACACTGTTGACATTGAAAATGTTGCCGTTAAATCTCGTTTGATTTGAACTAGAAACATGCGACTTGTATTGTCAAATTGAGAGTACAATTAGTTGCTTCATTTGACTATTTCAATGAATATGGAATTCTCCTAAATTTGAAACATTGTCCACTTCTGACTCAACAAATACAGAGAATGGCCAATGCCCATGAGTTTGTATCAAATTTTCTGGAAGGGTACAATACACTTGTTGGACAACATGGTGTGAAGTTGTCAGGGGGTCAAAAACAGCGGATTGGAATAGCAAGGGAATTATTGAGGAATCCTCGTTTACTTCTTTTGGATGAAGCTACAAGTGCTTTGGATGCAAAGAGTCAATACCTGGTTCAGGTGATACCATGACCCAAACCATGATATCCTCTTTGTTCTTCTATTACTCTTGATTTTTCGTGTGATCTTATTTTCTTCCTTAACAATGCCCTTGCTTGTATTTAATTAGGATGCCATGGACCAATTGATAAAAGGACAAACGGTTTTAGTTATAGCACATAGACTTTCAGCAGTCTAAAGTGCAACTACCATGGCAGTTGTGTCAGGCGGTCAGATAGTTGAAAGTGGTACTCATGAGGAATTGTTGAAAAAGAATGGTATCTATGCATCTCTAATTCAAAGGCAACTGCAAGGATCCAAAACTAAAATTTAAGTTTTCTTAGCCCGAACGAACATGGAGCAAACTACCTGAGTTGCGTTTCATAAATCCATACTACATTGATGGCTAATTACATCTAGTCTGAATCTCTGATACCAGAGTCACTCACACAGAAATTTGACGATTAACAATTGTTAGATGATCCTTGCTTATAATTTTATGGAAGGAAATCTTGTTGAGTATTTCATGTGTTTGTGGTTGTCTCCTGGACTTATTGCAAATCCTGCTTAGTATTTATTTTATACTTCTTAAAGAAGATAATGCTCTTAAAAATCATGGGAAACATAAAGTTACCAAAATATCTGAGGAAAAAGTTACCAAAACTTGTTTACAGTGCCACCCAGTGAAAGGCTGATGGAATCAAGGGTAAGAGAAAGTATCACGAGAGAATAACTATCTTGGCTGAAGAGCATGTTGCTAATTGCTTTTAAATTGTTGAATTCATTACAATGTAGTCACTGAAACTAACAGTAAAGTAGTCTGAAATCCTCTAAAAGCGTGTTATTGACAAGGATTCACTCTGAATATCCAAGTAAAATAAATGGATGAACACTTCGTGGAATAACAACATGATAAACCAAGGCATTTTTGTGTAGCTATAATCCCAAAGATGACTAACACAATGATTCGAACAAAACCCTCCAAACTTCCATGCCTTAACTTCTTGATATCATTAAATTGTTTAATCGTCCAGTCATGTAACATACTCTGTAAAAGTACTACTTTTTACATAAAACAAGATAATCATAATAGAGTAGTTATTCCCCTATTCCTTCTGCCTGCCACCAATAATAATCCATCAGTGATGGAAAGAAAAACCATCTGGAACTTCATTGTGGAGGTTCCAGAAAGATTGCATAAGCATCATTACCTTGTATGCAGTATTTTGCCTTCCTTCCGTTCTATGGTATAAAGATCAAAGAACTTGTCCTCCACTTATCACCAGGCGTTCTATTGCACACACAAGGCAAGATTAAAAAATAATAATTGTGCCCACGGGGCTTTGGATTGACGGTGAATGGGTGCGCTGTTAAGGCACTCCTTGCGATAGGTCACTGGTTCAAATCCCCCGTGGGTGCGTAGGTTAGTCTTAACAAGCAAAAAAAAAAAAAAAATTGTGCATATTGCAAAAAAACCATCAATATCATTTCCCACAACTTTGGTGAAAATTTGATTATCTCTTACAATATGCCAAAGAAATATGTTACATGCACAACCTTGAAATGAAACTGAGGTTACCCCAATGGAAGTCCTTATGCCACACCTTGCGATGCAAACTGCATGCATGACGCACTCTAAAACCATTAGCCCCGACGAACCAATAAACAAATCCATAACATTTTTTACTTGGTAGCAAAAGCCCAAATTGATTGACTTCCTCCACTTACAAATCTGATCTCGTAAGCTTGCTCATCAACATTATGAACTATTGAACACTCGAAGACAGTTTTTCCTACTCCCAGTGCTGATAATATCTGGCCTTGAAGAGTTTAATCAGAATGATGTCCATTTATACCTCAGGAATCAACACCCTGCCAAAATGCATGCCAATTTCTCCCATAAATGTCTATGTTGGTAATATCAACAAAATAACCCGCCAGCACCTAGTTCACCTTGTCGCAGCTCCTTTCTCCGCTACTCTTCTAAAGGATCTGGACTCTAAATAATCCGCCGCATTCGCCTAAAACCAAAAGCATATCTGATTATCCATGTAGCTACACAGTATGTTCATGATCTGCATATTGATCCAATAGCAATTTCCTTAATAATGCTAACAAATGACACAGCCATTAACAATTAAAGCATCGTACCTATCATGATCATGTCGAGCTAGATATGTTGGCATAAACTCTTTTGATTTTGGCAATGGAGCCTCCCTAAACCATTAATGCCTGAGGGCTTCTTCTGATGTTATTCGCTGCACTTCATTGAACCACAATCAGCTTCAAAACAACATAATACCAAGCACTATTTAGTATTTATAACTAGGATCCCCAGAAGCAGTTAAGTAAATCAAAATAGAACAGAAAAAAACATGTAAAACAAAAATTATATGGGTTTCCAGAACGAGTCTATTGGAGGAATGCCACCATTGAAATCAAACTCCCAATAATTTTGAAAGGTATGTTTCAGAGATTTTCGAGAAAGCAATTAAATATTAACTAAATTTTTTGAGCTTGATGAAGTTTAGGGAAAATCCATATCAAGATAACTATGTCAGGGTCCAGAGGAAGAGGTGAACCTGTAAAGACTAAGCACTATGTTAAAGCCTCACGTAGTTGGAATACGTAGTTGGAATACTTAAGGATCACTAACACTGCGTCTCGTGGTTAGCCATGTGCAAAAAATGTCGTAGAACACGAAATCAGAAGACAGGGTAGCAAATGCTCTGCCATGGAGATGCAAAGGGTTTTCAAATTTCATGCCATGGGTAGCAAACCCTCCACCATGGAAGAAAGAGACAATGGGCAATGACTCTGCAGTCTCGACAGGAATGAAGAGAGGAACCTGCACTCCCGTTGGGGCATGGAGGAGAAATATAACACTACTCGACGCATATCCAATACCAATTGTAGAGGGTACAGGGCTCTGTTGTTGGTAAGAAAAACAACTTAGGGTTAACTGAAAACTCTTACAGAGCATTTATATGGCAGTGAATGGCCCCATTTGTCTGCAGAAAATGTCGTAGAACACGAAATCGGAAGACAGGGTAGAAAATGCTCTGCCATGGAGACGCAAAAGGTTTTCTGATTTCGTGCCATGGGCAGCAAACCCTCCACCATGGAAGAAGGATATGATGGGCAATGACTCTGCAGCCTCGACATGAATGAAGAGAGGAACAATACCAATCGTAGAGGGTACAGGGCTCTGCCTTTCCGCTCCGCTCCTGTGGTCAAGCACCTGGAAGTAGAGGTGAACAAGAGCGATCCAGATAATGCCGAGAAGGGCAAGGGTCAAATTAATCGAATGGCTCACATTATTTTAATCGTCTAACACTAAAATCAAAGGCCCACAAATGTACACGTATATTGAGAGGAGAGTTGATTTCATAGAGGAACGCCTTACGGCGTAAATATCTTATAATCTATTTTAATTAGCAATATTACATATCTAATTATTATTTCATGAAATATAAACCCCACATCATCATCATTATTTAAATTTTATAATTTTTATATATTAAATCAAACGATACAATTCCTCATTATCCATTTTCATATGTAACATTATATATCCCATCATTGTATCTAATTATTATTTCATGAAATATAAACCCCACATCATCATCATTATTTAAATTTTATATTTTTTATATATTAATTCAAATGATACAATTCCTCATTATCCATTTTCATATGTAACATTATATATCCCATCATTGTTTCATAGTGGAAGGTTGTAGCTACTTAGATTTCAAAATTTCTATGTCCAAAATATCTTACAAATATCTTATTATCTATTTTAATCAGCAATATTATATATTTAATTATTATTTCATGAATTACAAAGCTATTATTATTTGGAATTTGGGAAAGATGAAAATATGTTATTAATATAATGTAATAATTTAAGAAAAGTGTTTTTTATAAATATTGTAACATTATTGTAAGTTTAATTAGAAATATAGTATTTAGAAAATGACAAATAGAGGATAGAAAGTTTATTATGGGTTTGAAAATAATTATAAATTATATTATATTATGATTTCATATTAAGAAAATATTTTGTTTGATATTTTCTTCATTCTTGTTAGTTTTTTTTTCTATGAAGTTTGGGGATGCAACATTTCTATAAAATCATGGAGAAAAATAGAGTAGGTCCAAAATAACTTTTTAACTTATAATGTAAAAATTGAAGGCAATATACCATATCTTATTCTCCTAATAGAATTAATCATTTCCATTGTTGAGAGCACGACTATGACTAGGTGCCTAATGCACAAGAACAAGTTAAAAAACATGGAAAGAAAGATGCTTTCCAAAATTGCTTCAGACTCTAAGAAAATCCACTTATTGCTCAAGCAAGGATGGCATAAAGATGTCAAACCTTGGCTACATCATTAGGGAATAAAGTAAGAGATCACTATACAAAGTAATGATAATATTAATAATATTATTACACCTAAAGTAAAAGAGAAATTGTACTGCAATAAAGAATTAGAAGATAAAACAAAATTTAAATCTTATAAAGAGGTGATTTTCCCTAATATTGAAGATCAAAAGAATCTCTCTTTTTTGACTAGCATAAAGAAAAGAATCAACATTGTTACAAGTGAAAATTCTCACAAACTCCAAAGTGAAACTTAATATTGAACAATTACCAAAATGCCATGGGATGAAAGAATTTGTCATCTTTGTGACATTAAGAGGGTTGAAGATAAAAATAAATTTCCCTTAAATGCCATGTGTATATGCAAATTAAATTTCAAGTCAAAAATATTTTTCACAATACCAACCTTATTCTAAACCATCAAAATGGTTTTGGGACACTTCTCTCAACAATTTTTGAACATAGAAATAAAATTCTAAAGAAACACAAGTAATATGTAATATAACTGCAAACATATTGAAATCTCTGCCAAAATCAATCTAAGAGGGATACAAGAATAATACATGAATGTTTATTTATTAACAGAAAAACCCTTGAGGTAGGGTAACACCATACAACTACTCCTTAAGGAAGGAGAATACTCCACAAACCATATGTTTGTCAATACAAACAATACTCGACATATCTCTAATGGAGAGCCTCTAGCCTTTATATAAGCTTCAGACATACAATACCATGGGTAATACCATGAGCCCTCAATACCGTACATCCAATACCATAGGCTTATTTCATTTACATCACATTATTTCCTAACTAATTATGGTCCCTTCCACAATGTGGGTTAACCACTTTATTTATTTGATGCAGGATCATCCAGCTAGAGCACCATGACCAGGTGTTGGTCTTCGCCAAGATGGAATTTGTGTTAAAAAATATTTTTTTTAATGTCAGTTTGTCAAAGTAGGGTGGAATATTTTGTTTACTTTCACTTTCAGTACTAGTTAGGGATAGTTTGGTTGGTTAGGGTAATTATTTTGTCTGTCTTTAATCAATAGAAATTTAATAACTGTTCTGTCATTTTGGAGAAAAAAACAAGATGTGTTTGATGTAAAATCTTGTCAAAAATCGAAACCGAATACAAGCATCGTTATGTAACTAAATAGAATTACAACTGAAAATAGTTACTACACAGTTCAAGTAACTGTGAACAAAGACTACAAATGTACATGAAAAATCCATTGAAAAGGTTCAGCATTCTTAGCATTCAAGCAATAACAATAAAATAACAGATAATTCGAATCCATCTGTGTGTCCATAACATTTTTGTTTTTGTTTCCTAATTCACCGAACATCAGAGTAACTGATACAATGCATACATACAAGTTTATTTAATTCTTATTTTTCTAAGAAACAGAGTCCAAATAGCGAGACAGAGATGCACTTCCAGAACGAGGGTTTGTAACCCGTGAAAGAAATCGACAGTGAATGAATAGGAGCGAACGCAGACAAATAAATCAGACAAGTTAAGCACATATGAGCCATACATTATTTTCCTAATTTCGAAATCAACCACTCTAATGAATACTAGAACAACTATAGTGCTTTCTATTCGTGGAAGAAATTACAAACACAACTGCAAATTAACAATCCTAATTCAAGGGCGTTTAAGTCAGAGTGAAAGGAACGACAACCAACAATTACCATTAAAACAAAGGTAATCAAAACCAACATTTCTCTGGAATTTTTCTTTCAATTATAATATGAAATGTATGAGCATACATAGCAGAGTTCCAACATAACCCACGAACAGTCACATAGTCGACAGTCGACAAACCCTAGGTGAGGGTTTTGGGAAGCGGCTCCCACACATTATAAATTACAGTCAACAAGCACAGAATCGAGGAAGCCTACGCTAAACAAAATGACCAAGACACTAGGCTACAGCTGAGAGACAACATTGACCAAGCATTGAGGAAAACCAAACCCTCAATCTCACAGGCCTAATCCTAAAACTAAAGATTAGTTGTGTTGACAGAGCCTACCAAGCAGAGGCCGACGTGATTGTTCTGAGCATACCCAAATGCAAACCCTATCTCTTGCACAAGAACAAAAATGTAGTTGTTAGCAACCTGTGAACAGAGGGAAGAAAAAAAGAACAAGTGCATGAATGAAATTGTAAGAGGGATTCATTCCCCTACCTGAAGGGTTCACAGCAAGAACAGAGTATAAGCCCTTGAACCTCGAATTTGAAACAACGACTGAGACAAAGGAGTGGCCACAATAGTAACAGAAGGACAAAAATAGCAAATTGAAACATGGACGGAAGAGGCTACCTGCATTGAAGGCAAAGATTGGAGAGAGCCATGGTTATGCAACTTGAGTGCATTCCAACCCACTGAGATTCACAAGCAAGACAACCTCATATCAAAAACCAAGCCTCTAGAGCAAAGACAAGTTGAAACAATTGCAAAAAGAGCACATGAAAACACTTATACAAGTGGCAGAACCATTTTTGGTTGCCTAATGAACGAGGACCAAAAGTTATCCAAGCAAATATAAGAGTCACACTGTCAGACAAGAAAACCCTGAAAGTGCACCCAATAGGTGCAGTGTAGCTGCATACACAGGCAGAAAAATAGAGCAAACCTTGACGACAAAGTGCAAAGAACAAAAGTGGTTGAATGAAAGATGGTGGAAGGGTTTTGGCGTAAAACGAGGAACGGGAAACATGAATCGAGATACAATACAGTGTATTAATTGCACACATAATTGCCACCTTATCATTTTCCAGAAAAATCCGAGAACGATTGGTAATCATAAACTAATCCACGGTTAATCACATTTAAATCATTTAATTGTTGAGCAATCCTAATAGTGTTGGGCTGGTCCCATCATTATTAGTTATGGCCTATTTATTCATTATCCTTAACCAGAATAAATAATGAGGTTCAACCACTTACAATTGTCATTAATGTGGGTAACCACTTACGTGCTTTATTTACTAAAGGTGTAGTCTAACTGATAGACACAATGGCCTTTTTCATGACATTTTTTTCTTGTATTTTAAACAAAATCTGGTAGATATTTTTAAAAACTTCAGTTGAACTTGTTTAATATGTAGAATTCAAGTGTTGCAGGGGTTTTTCAAGGTTCATAATCCATTTATGCATTCAAAGATGTATTTTAGAAAATAAAAAATCACATTCTAGCTTGAAATTATCTTGTTGGGTCTGGGTGAAAAATGTTCTTTCATCTATAAGTTAAACTATACCTTTACATAACTAACTAATTGTGATCCCCTTTTTTACATCCCACTATTCCCTTGGGTACCCCCTTACGTACCCCATATTATCCTCCTCTTGGTATACTACATAATCACTTACCTTTTTTAAGATTCAATCAACCAATTTTAATCTCAATGGACATTAACCACCACCACCATCATTAATAAACTTGAATTTGTATTTGAGTGATTATTCATTTCAAAATGTATATTTTTATTATAAAAAATTTATATTTTATATATTAAGTTTAGTTTGAGTGGTTTAGAAGAGGAATGTTATTATGTCAAACAAAAGGTTAAAATCTCACTTGTAACATATTTTCTTTTCATGGAATAATTGTTAATAGGTTAACAAGATATCAATAATCTCATTCAAGGCTAGGTGTAACTTCTAAGTGAATTCGATAGTATAGATGTGCTCTTCATAACACAAAAACTTAGTCAAATAAATTTTATATCGAATACTTTTCAAAAAGAATGTTAGCATAAAGAGACAAATTTAATTGTATGATTAAGTGTTAGCTCCATTGTTGTCACTAATGTCTTTAGACATTTTTCTATTAGATAAATATACGTGTGCATTGTGTGAACCCGTCTATAGTGATTAAAACATATGTCATAATAAAGTATCAAATAAGGCATGTAATAGAAGCAATTAAACCTTTTACATTAAGTACAAAGTACTTATCCACTCAAGTTTAACTCACTAAACTCTCGTGTGTGGGGGGGTGGGGAAAGAAAAAAGAAAAAAAATCTATAATAAAACTTAGTGGTTGCCACTATAACATCAAGAGTATATCCAACATCTTGTAAGCTAGATATACCATAAATTTATAACTTAGAAAAAGTTGAGAACTCCACGAGGTTGGGGGAGCCTAATCCTTGAACCTTATTTCAATGTGCCAAAGATGCCCCCCTATGGGATTTGAAACTAGGTGGAGGGTATAAAATCTCATTGTGCCAACCACTTGGTCGTCCCACAATGAGATTATTTCCACATTTAATTATAAAACATGAATTGTAATTTTTTTAAGATCAAACCATATAATGTTTCTCACAACTTAAGTTAAAACAATTCTTATTATGGATTGAATATTCGGTTGTTGATAGTAATTTTTAATTTTTAATTACAATTAAAACAATCTAATATTAAATTCTAAATAATTACAATAGATGTGTCTATTTTACAATAGGGATTTCAAAATTTTAATTTAATTATCAATAATTATTAGATGGATGATAGGGATTTAACCTTCAAGAAATATTCTTAGTAGTATTCACAAATCAAAGATTGAGAGTTATCTCCAAAGCTATTATGTCATTTTTTCACTTTTAATTAAATTTATTAATTAAAAAAATGTCATATGAACAAGTGTCATAAGAAATAAGTTATGGTTTTTTGGGCATGTGGTATTGATAATCTGTGGTATTGGCCCATGATATTGTAACAAAGTCTACTCACTGATTAAGAATCTTCATGGTAAAGTAGGAGTGAATATCCATAGTTAAGAATGTTGTACATGTTTTTATAAATGTATATATGTTCAACTTATATATTAATTCTTTTTATAATTGGTAATAATAATAATGATAATAATTTAAAATAAAGTTACAATTTAGTTATTTTTTATTATTATTATTTTTTTAATTTTAGCAACATGAGATGAATCATGAAGTGTTTTGATGCTTATCATGGATTGATGTCTATCGACATTTATTAGCCATTCAGTTTATATGGTTTCGCTAATAGAAATTTAAATCAATGATAAAAAAAATATTGTATTTTTTATAAGATCAAATCATATACAATGCTCAACATTGTTTTGACATATGATTCTTGATATTAATTGTCTTATCATTCTTAACATTGTTTTGATATATGGCCTTGAGAGTTAGTTCAGTTGCTTGAGTCACCATTGTTAAATCATTTTTGCTATTGAGATGTTTGTGGTTGAGCCGACAGGAAGTGATTTATTTTGATATATAGATGTTGATATTAATTGTCTTATCATAAAGAGACTCAATAAGCACAGCAAATTAAAATGTTAACTCTTAATTACAATTAAAATCATCTAAATAGTAAGTTGTAAATATTTTAAAGTTAAATCAATGAGTGAAAATTAAAATTACATTTATATAATAAAAAAAAAAATATATATATATATATATATATATATATATATATATATATATATATATAATTTCATTTTTATAAATAAATAATTACAAAAATATTCTCGATGGGATGGCCAATGAAGTGACAAAGGTGGTAAGGATTCGGTCATAGTCGCCACAAGAAATACATGTTGCAGATGTGGCAGGCCAATTGATGGAGATAATTAATTTCTTCTCTTCCGTGATCTAGATTTCAGTGCACTTCAACACTTCTCATTACTCCATAGGTTCAATAGGCATGGTAATTCCTTGTCTTAATCAATTTGAATTCTTCATTGTTCTCTGAGCTCTACTCCTCCTTCTTACTTTGTTCCTTACCTAAATTTTTTTAGCAAGAATCCTTTCTTTGTGGTCTTCCCTACTCTAGATTTATGTTCATTCTCTATGTTCTCACAGCTGTTTCCTGCATTGAGCCTGGGCCCTAGAAAAGAGACAATCGGCGCGAAGGTTTGCACTAGGGATCTCAAAGTATTTTCCTAGATGCATTTCCTCATCCCCTTGACAACATGGTCTCTTAATCCAATACTCTTTTTCCTCCCATCTACTGCCATGATAAGCTAGTGTGTGATATGTAGGTGAGGTGTCGGAGGTTGTGGCTCTCCAAGTAGTGCGCACACTCATTTTTGTGTTGAGTCTTCTACTTAGCTCTACCATGACCAAACTCCATTAGAAGTGCAGCAAGAGTAGGAAGACGTAGAGAATGGCACATGACTCAAACAACAGTAGCATTCAAACATAGAGGTGATGGAGGAACTTGTTGCCTGGGTGTCGGACACTAGGTACACATGAGGGAAATAAAAATGGTACTTGCATTCACTTGATTTGTATTATCACCTAAAAAAATTGTTTTGTAGAGTCTAGATGGATTGTCATGCAACACAGGACATATTTCTAGTGGTGCTTGAGGAAATTGAACTCTAATAAACAAACATAGAGTGATGACTTTCTTGCATTGAAGTAGGGTCGACTCGTAGGCCATCCCCAGATACTAAATTCAAGGTGGTAGCCAAGCTCATTGAAGTGAAAACCTCACCTTCCCCTTTGTTTGACATTTATGTTTCCTTTTAAGTTTTTGTTAGTTGGGGACTTCATCTATATGACAACATTTTTTATTTCAAACAGCTTTTCTTATAGCCAAGATAACTTGTAAAAACTTAAGCTTTATATCTATTTTATTTTGAAATTATATGGTGTTGATGGGTTATTGTTATGCTGCTGGTCTAATTTCCCAAGTGGCAAGGCGCACATTAACACCCACCCATAACATGCTTATTCATAAAAATTAACCTTAAAACATTATAAAAATAATTTCATTATAAAATAGGTATAAATTAACCAACAAAAAAATATATTTTTTAATTAATAATTGAAAAAACACGTTATTTATAATAATAAAATAAATTGGATACTTCAAACATTTTATTATTATTATTTATTAATTAATAATAATGTATATAATTAAAATCAATTTTATTAATTCAAAATTATTTTTAACGACTTTCTAACTTCTAGAAAAAATGCGCACACAAAAAAAAGAAAAGGTATTTTTCATGCCATTTATTAAATTATGAAAATAAATCCGAGTCAGGAACCATTTACAGATGCAAACAGACCAGAGATACCATCCCATCCCTTGTACCAAGTCCCCTTCAACGTCAGTGCACAGTAACATTTTCCATGTCGTTACGAAGACTGAGTAAGAACGTTGAAGCCACCATACAGAGTAAAGGATCTGCTTATTCATTAACAAACTGCCATCTGTCAAATGCCGGGGCAGGTGATAACCAGAGATATCGTCAGCTCCCATGGGGTGCAGCGAACTTAACTTATTCTTGGGACCGACCCAAAGAACACCATAAAATTCACCCTTGCTGTGCTGAGATGAGGAATATCTCAACAATGGAATGCCTGCAATGGATCCTAATTGTTCTTGCATCTTGTCTGATTGTGTCGGGGAACCATAGGTAAGAGAAACCCTTGGACTGCTCTAACCCTATTCCCCCAACAATTGCACGGTTGCGCCTGCAATGGCCAAAATCTTAGTTGTCAGGCCTACACAATTACAAAGGCCAAACAGGCTACCAGTCCGTAGAAAATATCAGCTCCATCTTCTATTCAAATAAGTCCCAGATGGCCTAGATCAATTCCTTGGCTCACAGTTCTTTGCAACAGGAAATGGCTCTCTCTTGTTTTGAAGGATCGAAGTAATGATTGGCAGGTGGGTTCATGGCAAGTTTTCCTGTTGGTCCTTGACAAGGTTATGGCATGGCAGAATTATGGTGTTGGAAATTTATGGTTCTGTATGTTTCCTATGCACATTTTTTTGTTGTAATCTTGGTGTGTGGTAAGTATTTGTTTTCTGTTCAATGTTACTTTGCTTCATGGATATGAAAGGTATAGCTTAGATCTCTTATCTTAGATATAGTTTTTCTCTCTTAGCTTCGAAGCATCAATTTGTTGTTGGTGGGTGTTGTATTCATGTTAGATGTAGTATTGTGGAGACCTCTATTGTTAGGCTGTTATCTTTTGCAAAAATTAGATATGTGATCTCAATGTACACTCTGTTTTATTAATAAAAATAATTTTGACCGGTTCAAAAAAAATATTTTTAAAGTAATAAAAATATTTATAAAATTTTAATTAATTAATAAATAATAAAAATGATATTGAATGAGTTAATCAATCTTTTATATTTTGTAATATTAGATTTTAAAAAAAAAATAAGTGATAAGTTTTTTTAATATCATTTTATACTCACATTTTGTATCTTATTAAAATAGAATTGCATCATAAGACATTCTCTCTTTATATGTTGTGATTTTTAGTAGCTTTTTAATTTGGTCACTATCATCACATCTATTTTACAACCATGCATTTGATCTAGGAGGACATGCATATGTAATAGCTATCTCAGTTCATGAATACAGGATTTCATGTCTATTGAGGGTGTATAAAAAACAAGGCATATGTGTTCCACTTAAAAATGTCATCTATCTTTTTACATGGTTTCAAATCCACTCAAATCATTTTTATTGAGCACCTCTCAAATCTATATGCATACAAGAATGAATCTTATGCTTGATTCATTCATAGTAGAGAGATTAGCAATAGAGTTTAGGGAGTCCAAGGGGTAGGTGTTGGAAATGTTGTTTTCGTTAATGTCAAAGATGGGAGGGGACTATAGATGTCCAAGATAAATATTGCAAGATGAATATTGTTGCAAAAATTGTTTGAACACCTAATTTTTTGTTGATGCCCAATTTGGGTACCCTATTACATTTGAAGGAATTATTACTCTAAATACCTAGCTCAAATGGAAGGATATGGTCTATGGTTGAAAATATTATTTTGAGACCTTTTCAGTGGCATATGTCACTCCCTTTAACTCCATAAGAATAACTTATGAAATATTATGTTAGGTTGGTCCATCCAATTTTACCAATTAGCCTCATAAGAGTTATCTTGGTTATCTTGAGTGGTTGAGTGGAATGATTATTGTCCAACCCACCCAAGTTCAAATCCCAACTAGTGACATGTTGAGCTTTGATGCTTTGATGAATATTGTGATAATGGTTTTGGACCTAAGAACTCTTAAGTGAAGATATTTGTGGGTTGGTCTAGTACCAAAAACCTCACTCTTGTCTTCAAGTTAAGAGGGTGATTGATTTCTTTCCTTGATATGTATGTATATATATATATATATATATATATATATATATATATAACTAAATTCAATAATATCCTCCCTTTTACTCTCATAGCTTCTCTAATATCTCCTTCAATCTTCCATCCTCATGTTTATACAATGTTAAATTATATACATATTCGCTTTTTTTAATATATATATCATCATCCCTATCCCTACTTTCATCAAAAATAATTTTAAATTATAGAGAGAGAGAGATTTAGTTGTATATCTCCTCATTCCCACCACCCTCCTAATAAAAATAATCTTAAATTATATATATATATATATATATAAAGAAAGAGTTGAAGTTGTTTGTTTGTATTTGCAACCATTTTAGTTTTAGGTTGATATATGATGTAAGCTCCAAACATAAATTACTAAATTATTGAATGAGAAAATAAATTTTGAACATATTATAATTTAAGTTAATGAGTTAAAGTAGTATTGTTTGGTCAAATTTCATGAATGTGATTTGGATTGAAGGTTTTGTTTTGTAAAATGGTCAAGTTCAAAATTTGTGGTAGTTAAAAAGAGATATCAAAAAAAATATTCATAGTAAAAGATGGTGTAACCAAGATGTAATCCCCAAATAATTTTGACAATGTAAATACCCTTAAATCATAATTTCTTAAACTATAAATTAATCCTACCCATTAGAAATTAATCCTACCCATTAGAAAAAAAAAATTAGATCCTTTATAAGCATTGTTTTTAATTTATAAAATAAGCTCATTTATAAAATTTAAATTAATTTAATAAATATTTATAACCTATAACTTAATTAATTTATAATTTGTTAATTTATTGAGTTATAAATTATAAATATTTATTAAATTAATTTAAATTTTATAAATAAGTTTATTTTATAAATTAAAAATAATAGTTATAAATGATCTATTCTAATATTGCTTCTCTAATATATATAATTTTCTCTGATATTTCTTCAACACAATTTTACATTTTAATATATTTTTCCATCACCTATTTTCACTTTCATAAAACATTATTTTAACAACCCTCTATATATAAAACATTATTTTAACAATCTATATATATTATGTAAAAATTATTATCTCTTATTTAATATATTTTTCTATCGCCGTATTTTCACTTCATAAAACATTATTTTAATTCTCTCTCTCTCTCTCTCTCTCTCTCTCACTCTCATATATATATATATATATATATATATATATATATTACTTAGCAGGAAAGGTATAACGTATTTAAATATGTTGAACTTTAAATTAATTTATTGTTGATCAAAATTTTTAAACAATATGTAAAGTAGACATTAGACAATAAAAATAATTTATTTATTTTAATTATTAAATTTTATTTATTTATTTAAAATATATGCAAAATGCTTGGGACGAGACTCGCTGGAGCAAGAACATGGTGACCTAGGGTTTTAACTTTTCTCAACGACGGAGTACTGCTCAGAGCACGGTGCCTCTGATCCACCAACCCTGCAACTCCTGTCAGCCACGCACGTCAGCTCATAGTTTAGCCTCAATGGCTTCCCCGATGGGGGAGGACTCAGAGCCTCCCCCTGCTTGTGAACCCTACGCTATGGGCCACAAACAACTCTAACAATGCCTTTAATCTGCAAACGCAAACAGATCAGCATTACATTGATTCGCACAATGAACCACAGGGTATAGATTATATGCCCCGGACAAGAAGCAACACACAGTGGGAGATGATGAGAAACCCAAAGCAACCTCCACAACCTGCAAACCTGTAGCTACAGAACAACCTAAGATTGAACTGCCCAGTCAGAGAATCAACACCTAGATCCAATACATGAAGGATCATGCCCTTATTGGAAAATTTATTGGGTTTTGGCCAACAGAGAAAGCCTTACAAGGATGGATAGCTACCAAATGGAAACCAAAAGGACACATCAATATGAAGCTAGGACCGGAGGGTTTTTTCACAGTGATCTTCAACTGCATAGAAGATCGAAACAGGGTCTTAGACAACAGCCCTTACTTCTTCAATGCCACTGGACTTTATTTACATGACTGGATCAAGTGATTCAACCCGAATAAAGAAGATCTTAGCTCAGCACCAGTTTGGATCCGGCTATATTACCTGCTGCTGGAATATTGGGATGAGGAATCTTTAAAATACATTGGAAATGGACTGGGAGAATTCATAAAATTTGCGGAAGAAACAAAACACAGAAGATACACTTCCTATGCCTGCATCTGTGTCTACATGAACCTGAACAAAGCTCTTCCGGACTCGATAAGTTTATTCCATGATGATTTTGAATGGATTTAGACTTTAGATTATGAGCATGTTCCTTTCCGATGCTGAAAATGTCATGCACATGGGCACCTATTCCGAGACTGCCCACTTAATGCTAAGCCCTCCTCCAACACCGCCTCTGAGCAATCTAATCAAGAGGGCTTTACCAAAGTGAACTCTCAGAAAAGGAATCACAAAAATCTTGCTTCTCAACCTAAAAACACCCCTCCCAGCAATCCAAATCCCTCAACCAGCAATAGCTTTGATATTCTAGCTCAGACTAAATTTGAGGTCCCTAAACCCCCCATGCACTCTCATGAGATTCCCAATCAGCCCTCTGCTAACCCTCAACCCTGAGCAACCCCAATTTCCCCCCTCCACTGCCTCCATTAAAAAGATGGCCTGCAAACCTAATGGTATGGACATCGATACCCTTTTGATTTATCCCAAGATTGTAGCGAACATCATGACTAAGAGAAGTGAACTCAAGAAAATGGATAAAGAGCCTGAAAGCATTGACCTAGGAGACTTGGATATTTTTAGCCTTGAGCAAGCATGCAAGCAAAAACAATATGATAAGATCCCATCAAGACAGCTAGAAAGTCTAGAGGTCATCCTATCTAGAGCACATCACCAAAGATCTTTAGGAATTCAACCAGGAAATCAATGGGATGGCAAGAACTTGTTCAAGGATACTAAGAAAAGACGTAGAAAGACAGATCTATAGCGAACCATCCTCATCGGGGAAATGCTAGTAGAATCCAGAAGATATTCTAAACACACAAAGTACTATAGGCCATTCCCCAACCCTAAACCATGAAACTCACATCATGGAATATAAGAGGGTTGAACAGCCTTGGGATATACATAATGATAAAGAATTTGATACAGAAGGAGACACCTCATATCTTCTTTATGCAAGAAACGAAATGTAATAGTACTCTTCTTAGTACCATTCTTTCAAAAGCATGGCCTGGTTGTCACACAATGGCGGTGGATGCTATAGGAGCCTCGAGTGGATTGGAAATAGCTTGGAATGCATAGGTTATTGTGCTCATAGAATTCAATGAAAACCACCACTTCATTCAAGCTAACTTCCATATCATAGCGACCAATGTGCATGGTCATCTTACCAATGTGTATTTCCCACAAGCTGCTGAGGAAAAAATCACAACTTTGGACATGCTCACACTGCTGAACGCCAGTTGAACCCATCCACTCTAGATCACGAGAGGCGATTTCAATATGATCACCAAATTTAGAGTTAAAATCAGGAGGCCAAATCAGATTGGACAATGAAAGTGAGAACTTCAAGGAGTTCATACAAAGCAACTAGTTAATCGACTTGCCTTGCAAGAACGGAATATTCACCTGGAATAACGAAAGGTCTGGTCCTCATCAGATTGCTTCAAGGCTTGATCGATATCTACTATCAAATAACGTTATTCACCTAGGAGGAGACCTCTCAACCTCTATTCTGCCATATGCAGGATCGGACCATTGGCTAATTTCACTTCAGTGGCAAAGACCGGGAAACTCCACTAGAAGACCCTTCCGCTTTGAATCCTTCTGGTTGACCCATCCACATTTCAAAGATCTAGTACAGCATGCATGGAAAAGCTTTCTTCCCCTACAGGTTCCAAAATGTTCCAATTTCAGCAAAAGCTGAGGTTCCTAAAAGAGAAAATCAAACAGTGGAATAGTGCTACCTTTGGAAACATTTTCAAGCTCATAAATCCCTAGCTCAGGAAATGGAGAAACTCCAGCAAACCATCATTAAAGAAGGCAGGACTGAAGCCCGCAATGAACAGGGAAAGAATCTTCAGACTTAGATCAATGAAAGAGAAAAACAAGAAGAAATCCTATGGAAACAGAAATCGCGAATAATATGGTTAAAGGAAGGTGAGAGGAATACAAAATTCTTCCATTGTTCAGCAATCCAAAGGAGAATGCACAACAACATCACCCAAATTCACAACCAACGGGGAGACTAATTGGAAGACCATAGGGATATTGGAAAAGAACTCATCAAGCACTTCAAATCAGTCCGTCAAGAACCTAACACGAATAGAAAACCTGCATTTGACAAGTTACTCCCTCATATCCCAAAGGTGATAACAAATGAACACAACCAATTGCTTCTTCATCCAGTAACCTTTCAGGAGGTGGAATCAACTATGAAGCTACTTCAAGAAGGAAAAGCTCCTGGTCTAGATGGCTTCACCTCCAATTTCTTCCACCAATTTTGGGATATTATCAAAGAGGAGGCTTGGTAGGTAGTTGAAGAGTCTAGAACTCTCCATTGGATGCTACCCTCCCTGAATGCTACATTTATCACTCTCATCCCCAAGGAGGAACACTCTAACACACCAGACAAATTCAATCCTATAGCCCTCCGCAATGTCATCTACAAAATGATATCCAAAGTTATAGCCTCACGTTTGAAGCTGTTGCTTCTCCTGCTCAGCAGAACAATTGGGCTATGTCGAAAGAAGACAAATCATAGACAGAATCATCCTCACCCATGAGATCATTCACTCTTTCAATCACCACAAAAAAGTAGGTATGCTACTAAAAATTGACCTCTCAAAAGCTTTTTATAAGTTGAGTTGGGTGTACATTCAATTGATGCTAATAACCTTTGGTTTCTCACCTGTTTGGGTTCGATGGATCATGAGCTTAATCTCCTCAACTTTCCTCTCCATACTGGTTAATGGAATCCCTTCCCCCCCACCTTTCAACCCTCAAGAGGCATCCGCCAAGGGGATCCCCTCTCTCCATTCCTCTTCATTCTTATGGCTGAAGGGTTGGGTAGAACCATAAAGCATGCCCTCCAAGAGAAACAACATAGAGGAATCTCCCTTCATAATTCCCCTGCCATTACCCACCAATAATTTGCGGATGATAACATGTTATTTGGGCATCCCTCGGTCCAAGAAGCCTGAAAATTCAAATCCCTCCTTGATGATTTCTCCACCGCTTCTGGTGCCAGTATTAACACAGTCAAATCCCAGTTCTTCTTTTTTCATACTCCTGCCATAAATCAATCCTCCATAGCTACCATTCTGGAATTCTATGTTGCCTCTCTCCCCTCCAAGTACCTTGGTGCCCCATTAACTGATTCTACCCTCAAGCACTCCTCTTGGCAACTCCTCCTTGACAAGCTGGAATCCTGCCTAGCCTCTTGGACATTTAGAGCCCTAAACATGGCAAGTCGGCTAAGCCTCATCAAAGTTGTACTGCAATCTATGCCTCTTTATCTATTCTCTATTTTAGTGATGCCCAAATGGGTTCTCCAAAAAATCAAATATATCCAAAGGAACTTTCTATGCGGATCAGTGGGTCATAACCGCAAATGGGCACTGGTAAAGTGGGATACTGTTTGCCTCCCAAAAAACCTTTAGGGAATCGGTCTTAGAGACCCTCAACATAGTAACGTTGTCATGGGAGCACGAATCTGGGGGAAGTGGTTTTCAGCCCCGCATACCCCCTGGGCGATCCTATGGAGAGCCAAGTATGCCAACCACAAATCTAATGAAGAACTAATCAAGCTTACAGACACGGGTAAGGGCTCCCTAATCGAGGACTTAGCTAGAATGCACAGAAACATGATCCAACAACATAGCTTTTGGGAAATAAGATACGGCAATAATGCTCGTTTCTGGATGGATTCATGGTAGCAAAGACCCAAACTCAACAACTTAATATCACCTCCACTAACAGAGGACAAGGAAGTAAATCGTTGGGAAACGATCAACCAATACTGGATTTCCACCCTCGATCAAGGATATAGACAATGGCGCAAAGAAAAATTCATCATCAGGAATGGTATAGAGATAATGTATAAGGAGCTAAACACAGAGCTAACCAATAGACAAATCAGATTTACTGAAGAAAAGGATATACTACATTGGGGATACAAACCACATGGCACCTTCACCACACAAGAGGCATGCAACCTTACGATCAATCCTCATACCAACAAGGACCCTCTTTGGGACAAACTGTGGTCCCCTAAAATTTGGCCCAAGATCTCAACTTTTCTATGGCTGCTCTACCATAAAATAATTCTCACTTAGGACCACTTAAGGAAAAAAAAAATTCATGGCCCCTCAAGATGCCCCAACTGCAAGCAAGAGGAGGAAACTATATAGAATCTCATGGATTCCTGCAATTTGGCAAACAAACTTTGGGAAAAAACAATTTTCAGATGTCAAAAAGATGGCAGAGATAAAGAAGACATCACCAAAATTGTTCGTCACTGAGCTAAAAACCCATACAAGAGTCCCCTGCTCAATGCATTATGGAGAATCGTTCGAGGCCTCCTCATGTGGAAAATCTAGAAGGAGAGGAATAGGTGTATCTTCCGGAATCAATCCACCCCCATAGAAATCATATGGAATAATATGTGCAGCAACCTTCAGGAAACTCTAGCACTCCAATCTTGGAGTAATGAGGACATTTCTATCGAACCGCAAGAATGAAATATATGGATGAATTCGAACCTCACGATCCACCCAACAAATCCATCCTTGCTCATCAATATTCCAGCAAGCGGTGCCCTCCACCCTCAGAATTCACCCCACTCAACATTGATGGCACTTCTAAAGGCAATCTAGGTCAAGCCAAACATGAAGGAATCTTTAGGGATCATTATGACAATCCTTTGCTACTTTACCTAGGCACTTTAGGATGGGACATGAAAAATTCGGCTGAATTGGAGGGACTATGGCAAGGTCTAAATCTCGCTTAGCAGCATAGCTACTTTCCCTTAATCATAGAAGGAGATTCTCAAATCCTTATCAACATGGCCCAACAAATTATACATAGAACTCCAGTAAACAAGCTATCCTGTAGCTAGAGACTTGCTACTCATTTGCAACACATTGAGCATTTTCTTGCAACTAATAAGGCAATCACTTTCAAACACATCAAGAGAAATGGCAACAAAGTGGCCGACCTCTTAGCCAATCTAGGGGTGATAAGTGATCGAACTTTATACACAGGTTCACTTGAAATTATAAAAGATGCCACACACCAACAGGAATACACCAAGCTGGTGCAAATGGATGAAGCACCCCCGGATGCGGGTGTTAGATGAGCAATTAATGCACATCGGTCGCTGGACAAGCAGGTGGCTGATCCTTATGGCAACCTGTGCCTTCCCCTGTGGGAAATTAAGGCAGGTCCTAGCTCCTCAGACGGTGCCATTAACCAATTGTGAAAACCGAGAAATTCTCTGCAATTTCAGAAATATGGAGCACAACTCCCTGCAATCACCCATTCGGCCTCTCAATTGCTCTTGCCACCCCACTGCAACAAAGCCGAGCCTTCGCACCACTACTGGAAGATGTTGCAGACTTCTCTGCTGCGTCGAACTGGACAATGGTCATCATTTTTCTCGGTCCTTTCTCTGCAACCTGCATTCTGAGGTCTCAACCCCTCTCTCTAGCCTGGATTTAGATTCCCCTATTCCTCTCATCAACCCCTTCATCATTCTTGCCCCACCTCCTGACCCTAAAATTCATCGCTCGTTGCAGCTTTTTAGTCAGATAATCATGTGCCATCACCATAGAATGAGGTGCAGGCGAGGTTGTATTCGAGGTGGCGCCACTCGCCCTTCATATTTTCCCCCTCCTATCTCCACCTCCCCTCCCCCTAGCCCTTCCAATTCCCACTTCCTTGGCAGATACCTGGACACCCGCAGCGGCCAAGGTAGAATGGGCACCTGCGAAATTCAATGTTCAGGTGGAAATGACCAGCACACCACTTCCACTGCTTCTTCCCATCAAGCAAAATTCTAGTTGTGCTGCTCCATGGTTAGGTTCGTCATCATTGCCACCGTCATGGTAGATTTCAGAGAGGTAACTAACTCATGCCCCAAACCTGAGCTCAACCCAAAAATGAATTAGGCTCCTCCATCGCTCGTCAACTTTCAAGGGGAGCCGAGCTCCAACCACCCACCGAGAGACATGTACCATCTGTCCAACAGCCATCAGCAGACTCTAGGAGGTGATGCCACCCATAAAGACAAAGGAATTCACATGGGGAACCGTGAGCCATAGGACACTACAGGTGGCAGGCAATTAGTGGAAACTAGTTAGAAGAATATGGCTGGTGTCCGATCATGGAGGAGAAGCCACCAACATAAGCCACCTAGCCACTGCGTGCCAGGTCACATGTCGAGTTCTAAGTTCGGTTTTGTTCATTTGCGTTTTACTATGGTCATTTTTGAGTCTCGCATCTAGCTTGGGTTTCAAGTTTTGGTTCTCTTCGACTGTTTTACTGTGGTTAATTTTTAACTATACTGTGGGTTTTACTGTGGCTGTCTTTCTGAATTTTACAGTCTTTTGGTTAAAAATTTTCAATTCTAGAACTGTAGCCCCTACGTGGGTAAAATGAACTTTTCTTATCTCGTTCTTGGATTGGTTTCCCCAACTAGGGCAGTCGCGATGTCAAGACTTGATTTTTAAATTGGTCATATAACTCACCTAGTACCACAAAGGCCGGTGCCTCTTTGTACATTATGTTTTTATTAATAAATTAGTTTTACATAGAAAATTTTATATATATATATATATATTTAAATTTTTATTAGTGTAAAGTAATTGGAATCTTATTTTGTAATTCTTATTTCACCTTTAACATTATGAATTTGTCACATCAATCGTAATTAAGTGTATCTGGGGTCCTCTCATCTGGGGATCCTTGTTTTAAGCTTTTTCAAAACACTCCTTTTAATATAAAATTAGATATAATATCTTTTATTGATGCTTTAATATAATAAGAGAGAACTTTATCTTTTTATAAATATTAAAATAAAAAAATAAGATACATTTTATAAGTACGATATTCAAATTATTGAAAAGTTATCCATGATAATCATTTCTGTGATTCTTATTTCACCTTCAACATTATGAACTTGTAATATCAATTGTAATTAAGCCTACGTGGGGTTCTCGGTTGCGTGATATAGATTCCTCAAAACACCCCTTTCAATATAAAATTAGATATCATGTCTTCTATTTGATGTTTTTAACATAATAAGAGAGAATTTTCACTTTTTGTAAATATTAAAATAGGAAAATAGGACACATTTTATAAGTACGAAATTCAAATCATTTAAAAGTTGTCCATGATTATCATTTTTCTGGAATGAGTCATGTTAAATATTTAATACTTTCTTTATTTAATTAAAACTAATTTCCATGAGCAGGACATTCGAACAAAGTTTCTACCCATCTTTTATGCAATTTTAAAAGTTGGGTATTTAATATTTAAGTTATTAAATTGTAATCCACTTAGTATAATGAGGCTTCAAATTTGTTTAGACAATAATGGAGTTTTTTTTTTAACTTTTGATCAAATTAGGAAGAAATTTTGGGAGATCCTGGTTACAGCTAGCAGTCAGGTTTCAAGATTTAGGGTGCCACAATGTTTTTTTACTGTGCTAAATCAAATTCCACAATCAAAAATAGGATTCAAACACTCCTTCTGTCAAGATTTAGGGTGCCACAATGTCTTTTACTGTGTTGAATCCATTTCCACCATCAAAAATAGGATTCAAGCACTCCTTTTGTAAGATTTGTTGAGAAAAAAAAGGTCAGATTTGGGCTATTTTTTACCTCCACGCAAATTTTCCACCTCAGTACACAATGCCATTATAGTATATGGATATTCAATTTCGAAATTAAGTAGATTCACGGTTTGATAATTTAAACTATTCATTTTTTAAGTATATAGCTTAAATTGAAATCTAGGAAATATTATTTTGGGATTATAATTATTGGTATTCAATATTTAGATATTTTAATAAGATTTTTAATTAATTAATTAATATTTTTTAATAAATGAGATTGAAATTTCAAAATTATTATTTTAAAATGGTATAGACTAACTTACAGACAAAATATGCTGTGACAAAACAATTTCAAGAAAGATTGTGATTTTTTGTTGTTTAAAATGAATTTTTGAATGCATAAATGGATTCAACACCAGGAAAACCTTTGGGTTGCTTGAATTCTACAGATTAAACAACTTAAACTCAAGTTTATAAAAATCTCTCCCAAATTTTAGTTAAAATTAATTAAAAAAATAAAATAAAAAGTAGATTATATGACTTATATAGCAAATAAATTTTATTATTTTTTATATATTTTTAAAAATAAATTTGATAAAAAAAATTGACTAATTAGTAGAATTATAAATTTAAATTATTAAAATTAAAAAAAAAAAGAAAGAAAAAGAATTATTGTCCAAAAGTAAAATGAATATCAAAATTTTTGAAAAAAAATATTATTATCAAAATTGTATCTTTTCATTATCCAATTATATTACTTAATTTATGAAAACATTACAAGACAACTAATTTATTCCAATAAGTTTTTAGAATTAACTTATTTGATTAATAAATACCAAATCATTGAACAACCGCATAAATACCTTTACTAAGATTATGAGTGTTATTAAGCACTAAATCAATTTTGCTTAAAAATAATTAATTTAATTTAGTATATAAATATTATATATAAAAAAAAAAATTCTACTCACTTATCATAACTTACGCTTTTTTTTCTCTCTGAGTTACCATAACTTATGTTATCACGATATCTTATGAATCAATGAAAACATACTAAATATATTATGATACATATAATTAAATAATATAGTTTAATTATTTTTTTAATGTTTGTAGGAAATCTAAATATATAAAGTGATAAAAATGAGTTTATTTTTGAGAGAATGTTCTTTTACAATGAACTCAATACACAAAATATTATGCTTTAGAGAAAGTTCATTGTTCATATACTAAAAAATTCAGAATTTTACTAGCGCAACATTTCTTCCACCTGTTAAGCCATTAGAGCATTTTTTAAAATGAGATTTCAACTTTGTACTAACTTCAAATTGTGAAATAAAATGAGATTCAAATACCTCATTAATCCAAAAACCATGAATAACATCATATTACTTGATACTTCACTAAATAGTACTTAAAAGTGTCATCTAATTTCTATTTAAAAAATAATAATAAAATTATTGTGTGGAAAAGAGAATTCTATAACCAATATAAGAGAGACTTAATTTCTTTAGTGCTCCATTGAGACTCTACTCATGTGGTTTCTAAGATAATCAATAAAAAAACATGTTAGCTATATTTAAAAATAAAAATCAACATGCAATTAATATTACACAAATTAGTATTATTTGGATGTTTCAAATTAGACATTTTTGTGATTGTGTAAGACACTTGGTTTTACCACATTAAATACAAGTATGAAAATGTTTCAATTTAACAACATCATGATCTTACATTAGGATTGTTCTACTTTGAAAACTTTGTGATTTCGTAAAATGATTTAGACAAAAGAATATTAGTTATGAAACAAGGAACTTAAAAAACATGATTAATTGAAGACTAATATAATCAAACTCAACCCTTTGCACATAAAATTTAAAACTATGGCTTATACTTTGCCCATTATTATGAAAAGATGATTAACTAAAGGTTAATACAATCAAACTCAAGGCTTTGCACAAAAAATTTAAAACTAAGGCTTATACTTTGCCTATTATTATGATTACATCTCTCTCACTCATCCCCAATGAAAGCATAGTTTTTTACTCTAATTCATCTATATTTAAACTAAGCCAGAGTATCTATAATGTAGCTCTTGTCCAAATGTGGCTATTGGTTCATATCTTTAAAAATTCAATAATTAAACTAAGTGGCAGGGAATACTAGCTATACCATCATATTTAAATTCCCTAATTATTTTCCTTTCCCATTCCCATTCTTATTCCCACCATCATAAATAAATAGTTATAATAAATAAATAATATTAAACGAGTGTAAGTGTATTTCAAAATTGAAATTTGTTTATATTTGCAACATTAAGTTGATAAATGGCAAAATCTCATAACTAATTTTACAGTTAATTTTAAAAGTAAAGTATATTGAATGAGTTAACATTTTTTTATATGTTATAATTTAAAATGATAAACTAATTATTTTAATAAATATTATTATTTTAATAAATATTATTATTTTAAATAAGTTAATAATTTTAAAATAATAAATAAAATATTTTTAAAATAATACAAATATTTATAAAATTTTAATTAAATTAATAAATAATGAAAATTACATTGAATGAGTTAACCAATCTTTTATATATTGTAATATTAAATCTTTTAAAAATGAATTAAGTGATAAGTTTTTTAAATATCTTTTTGTATTCACATTCTTTATTTCATTAATATAAAATTCTATCATAAAGCATTATATTTATATGTTATGTTTTTAAGTAGCTTTTTAATTTGGCCACTATCGTCCTATCTATTGCATATATTTGATTTAGGAGGACATACATAAGTAATATCTATTTCAGTTCATATTTTATAACCATAATACAGGATTTCATGTCTATCGAGGTGTATAAAAAATAAGTCATATGAGTTCCACTTAAAAATGTCATTTATTCTTGTTGTACATGGTTCCAAATTTAGTCAAATCATTTTTATTGATCACCTCTATTAATTTTTATTGATCACCTCCCTAATAGATATGCATATGGGAATGAATCTTATGCTTGATTCATTAATGGTAGAGAGAAACTTAATTAGCAATAGAGACAAGGGATTCCAAGGGGTAGGTGTTAGAAATGTTGTTTTCGTTAATGTCAAATATAAGAGGAGACTATACATATCCAAGATGAATATTGTTGCAAAAATTCTTTCAATATCCAATTTTTTTGTTGATGCTCAATTTGGGTACCCTATTATATTTGAAGGATCTTTTACTCTAAATACCTACCTCAAATGGAAGCATATAATATATGGTTGAAAAGATTATTTCGAAGTGTTTCCAATGGCATATGGCACTCCCTTTAACTCCATAGGAATGAGGAGATATGAAAGATTCTGTTAGGTTGACCTCTCCAATTTTACAAGTTAGCCCCAAAGGATTCATCTTTCTTACCTCAAGTGGTTGAGTGGAATGATTATTATCCAATCCACCCAAGTTCAAATCTTGGCTAGTGACATGTTGAGATTTGATGAATATTGTGGTAATGGCTTTGGGCCTAAGAACTTTTATGTGAATATATTTGTGGGTTGGTCTGGTACCAATTACCTCACTACCTCACTCTTGCCTTCAAGCTAAGAAGGCAATTTATTTCTTTTATTTCCTTGGGGATACATCTTGAGTGGGCCTAATGGTTAAGAAAATGTGCTTCCTCGTAAGAGGTCACATGTTCAAAACTAGAGGGGGGTAGAATATGTATGCCTTCGTAGGACATGGGTCCCTTGTCCCACAAACAAGAGGGTCTCATACACCAATTTCGTGTCTGACTTTGTTGTGACCTTAAAATTATATATCTCTATATATATATATATATATATATATATATATATATATATATATATAAAGAATAAACTAAATTTCATAATATCCTCCCCTTTACTATATCTTCTCCCTTTTCTTTCCTTGGGGATACATCTTGAGTGGGCCTAATGGTTAAGAAAATGTGCTTCCTCCTAAGAGGTCACATGTTCAAAACTAAAGGGGGTAGAGTATGTATGCCTTCATAGGAGATGGGTCCCTTGTCCCACAAACAAGAGCGTCTCATACACCAATTTCGTGTCTGACTTTGTTGTGACCTTAAAATTATATATATAACACTAAATTTCATAATATCCTCCCATTTACTCTATCTTTTCTAATATCTCCCTCGAACCTCCATCCTGAAAATTACAAACTTCTTTAATATCTCCCTCAAACCTCCATCCTCACAATCATAAGAAATTATATCTATATCTATCTATATCTATATATGATCCTTGGTCAAAAAATAATTTTAGATTATATATAAAGAAGTTTAGTTGTGTATTTCCTCATTCCCACCTCCATCTTAATAAAAATAATCTTAAATTTTATATATAAAGAGTTGAAATGGTTTGTTTTTATTTGCAACCATTTTAGTTATGTTGATGGATGTTGAAAGTGCACAACATAAATTATATTGAATGAGAAAATAAATTTTGTATATATTTTAATTTAAAATAATGAGTTAAAGTAGTATTGTTTGGTCAAATTCCATCCATGTGACTTGATTGTGAAGGTTTTATTTTGTAAAGAGTCATATTCAAAATTTGTGGTAGTTAAAAAGAGATATCAAAAAAAAGTTCATAATAAAACGTGGTGTAACCAAAATGACCAAAATACAATCCCCAAATAATTTTAACAACATAAATACCCTTAACTCATAATTTCGTAAACTACATACTAATCTTACAAATAATTTTTTTTTAAAACATATTTTCTAACAATTATCTTTAACTTAAAAAATAAACATATTTATAACCTTTAAATTAATTTAATAAATCTTTATAAAATTAACACTTATATAGATAAACTTCTCTAATCTTTCTTGAACACAATTTTATATTTTATTGATTTTATTTTCATGCACTTTTCCATCACCCATGTTCACTTTCATAAAATATTATTTTAAACCCAATTTAATATTTTATTTATTTTATTTTAATATGTTTTTCTATCACCTATTTTCAGTTTCATAAAACACTATTTTAAACCCAAATTTATGTTTTATTAATTTTATTTCAGTATATTTTTCTATCACCAATTTTCACTTTCATACAACATTATTTTAAAAATCTATATATGTTAGGTTAAAGTTATTTAAATTCCTCTTATTCTCGTTCCCATAAATAATTACATTAAATATATTGAATGAGTGTAAGTGTATTTTAAAATCTATATATGTTAGGTTAAAGTTATTTAAATTTCTCTTATTCTCGTTCCCATAAATAATTATATTAAATAATATTGAATGAGTGTGTGTCTTTCAAAGTTGAAGTTTGTTTATATTTGTAACATTTAGGTTGATAAATCGAAAAATCTCGTAACCAATTTTAGATTCAGATTATATTGAATGTATTATAATTTAAAATGATAAGTTAATTATTTTTTAATAAATGTCTTTATATTAAATAATTTTAAAAGGTGTAGTTTAATTGGTTAACAAATAATTTTTTAGTATGTGTTTGGGTTAATTTTAATTAAAATTTGGCAAATATTTTTAAAAACTTGATTTTAAGTTGTTTAATCTATATAATTCAAATACCCTAGAAGCTTTTCAAGGTGCTAAATCCATTGATGTATTAAAAATTGTATTTTAAACAATAAAAAAATTATAATCTTGCTTGAAATTGTTTGGTGAAAAATAGTATTTCTTCTATAAGTTAGACTATGTCAATTTAAAATAATAAAATAAATTTTTTTTAACATAATAAAAACCTTCGTAAAATTTTAATTAAATTAATAATAATGAAAAATATATTGAATGAGTTAACCATTTTTTTATATTTTGTAATATTAAATCTCTTTTTAAAAAAATGAGTGATAATCTTATTTAATATCTTCTTCTACTCACATTTTTGTTTATTGTAATAAAATTCCATCATAAGACATTTCCTCTTTATATGTGATCTTTTTAAGTAGCTTTTTTAATTTGGATTGTATCGTCACATATAATCGACAACCATATATATGCATTTGATCGAGGAGGACATGCATATGTGATAGTTATCTCAATTCATATTCTATAACTATTATAGAAAATTTCATGTTTATCGAGGGTGTATAAAAAACAAGTCATATGTGTTCCACTTAATAATGTCATTTATACTTTTTCATGGTTTCAAATCAGTCAAATCAATTTTATTGAGAACCTCCCTAATATATATCCATACATGAATGAATATTATGCCTAGTTCATTCACGGTAGAGAGAAACTTCATTAGCAGTGGAGATAAGGGAGTCCAAAGGGTAGGTGTTGGAAATGTTGATTTCATTAATGTAAAAGATAGGAGGAGACTATAGATGCTAAGATAAATATTGCAAGATGAATATTGTTGCAAAAATTGTTTGAATACTCAATTTCTTGTTGATGCCTAGCTTGGGTAACCTATTATATTTGAAGGAATTCTTACTCCAAATACCTAGCTCAAATGGAATCATATGATATATGGTTGAAAATATTATTTCAAGACCTTAACAATAGCATGTGGCACTCCTTTTAACTCATAGGAATGAGGAGATATGAAATATTATGTTAGGTTGGCCCATCCAATTTTACTAGTTAACCCCATAAGTGAATGTCTAAACTGAATAAATAAAGGAAATATGAATGCATTTGAAGACCATCCAAGTAAGAAGAGATATGATGTGCACAACAGAAGCTGGGGTATACTCTTAAGGTATTAAAGGTGGAGTAAAAATGTGATTTGTGGAGTGAACAAGCCATCTTGGAATTTTCAGTATAACTTCTTTAATGCAATGTTTTAGACCATGAAACTTGGAAATAATAAAGGGGAAATATTCATTTAAATATGGTAAAAGTTTTAGACTTTGGCTTGTTGTAATTTCATAGATATGCTTTAAGGAAATTAAGGTTCTTGAATGCTCCTAAAATCTACTTCAAACAACCCAGTTTGGAATTTCTCTATACAGTTTATTCTAAGATGTTTCATACCATAAAACATGGAAGAGATGGAGGTCATATCTTCATGTACGTATGGTAGACATTTCTCACTCTAATTCACTATAATTTTGGAGATATGCTCTAAGGAAGTTAGGGTTCCTAATTAATGCTCCTTAAATCTGCTTCAAACAAGTCAACTTGAAATTTTCACTATAACTTTCTTTCTGAAATGTTTCAAACTGTGAAATCTTGAGAAGACAAAGATGATATCTCTCGATAATTGTGGTGGAAATTTCAGACTACGGTTCACTATAATTTATGAGATATTTCCTATGGAAGTTAGGGATCCTGAATTCTCCTTAAATTTCCTTCAAACAGATTAGTTTGTCATTTTTTTTTATAGCTTATTTTTTGGGAATTCAAACTATGAAAATTTCATAGATCTAAGGAGACATGTAGAAGCTGCTCAGGTAAAAAATTCATAATCTTATCTAAAAAATTGGAAATGGGGCATCTTGTGCAAGTTCATTCATAGGAAGAGGTGAAAAACAACAAGTTTTGGTATAGGAAGACATGGTGAAGGTAGAAGAAGTAAGAAAACTTGGTGAAGGAAAAAGTAGAAGGATCAAGCAAACCCGGTAAAGGAAGAAGAAATTAACAGACTTGGTGAAAGCAGAAGTAGCCAAAAGACTCAGTGAAGTAGGTTGGTGTCCACAAATCTTATATTAGAGGAAATTGGTGTCTCCTGTAGGTTGGTGCCTACAAATATTATGACAAAGGGGATTGGTGTCTCCTGCAGGTTGGTTCTTACAAATATTACAATAGAGGGGACTGGTGTATCTCATAGGTTGGTTCTTACAAATGTTACAACATAGGGGATCATTATCTCTTATAAATTAGTGCCTATAAATATTGTAGAAATAGGATTAATATCTCATGTAGGTTGGTGCCTACAAAGTTTGTTTGAATAGCTTGTTGGTTACAAAGATTTATTGTAAATAAGTTTCCATTTATCTCTTGTGTTCCACATGTGAGATTGTTTATTTATGATTCATGAATGTTTAAATAAGTAAAAACTTATCTTATAATGGTTCACCACCCCCCTACTCCCCTGCTCCACATCCCCCTCTTAGTATAAGTGTGAATTCAATAGAGGGATCCATTGAATGTTGGTGAATCATTAGGATGTTGAGAAGGGATGACTAAGCCTTACATGACTGGATGGATATATTAATGGGGAAATTTGATATTGTTTAGATTATAATTTTGAGGGAGGATGGTTGGTAAGAGGAATTTAATATTGCGAACAAAAGTGAATTCCCTAGACCTAATTTACTGGTCTAAAACAATAGAAGACAAAGAATATAGAGTTTTTCTTAGAGAAGTTAGAGAATGGGAAAGAGGCCTACCTTGAATCTATAGCAAGCTTCATGTTCCTCCTCACTTGTAACCTCTAATTGTACCTCCAAGTGCTATAATTAGAACGTGCACACATGACTAAAGCAAGAAAAGGATCTATGATAACCAAGTAGCATAATCTATCATCTATATTCAATGAATCAACAAGGCATTGAAATACATGAGAGAAAACATGAGACAACACATATAGGAAAACAAGATACTCTTTGTATTAATAAAAATAGGAGAGAGTTTACAACCATAAGTAATAGTTGATCTTGTATAAATCTCCCCAAGTTGACATGTCCTTCCTTGCGACAAATCACACTTCAATATCAACTATAATGCATGAATATGATGACTCCTTTAGGTTCAAGTCAACAACATAAGGGCACATTCAATCCCCAAAAGTCAACCCTGATGCTATAGATGGCAGTAAATTTATAGGAGAGGGATGGTAGTTTAGGATTTACCATAATTGGCTTGAGATCCACATATGATGGGAGGATGAGCTCAAGGGATAAGAGGTGAAGTATTCAAGGTAGGATCAAATAGGATTCAGGCTCTTATCCATGGTAAATAGTTAAAAAAAACCTTGAAAGCTTCTAGAAGAGGAAGCTTCAGAATATTTTTTTAGTTTTCCCAAATTTCTAGAATCAGCACACCTACAGAAAGGAGCAACAAGTGTTGATCAGTGTTGGTGCAGAAGGGAGAAACCAATGTTGAACGCATGAGGCTAAAGGGACAAGGTGCGTTGGGGCCAAAAAATCGATTTGAGCAATTAATCCAAAAAACTTGAACTTTTTGGAAAGGTCATGCTTAGGCCTTTATGAGTCGATGATGACAACATGTTCATAGATGTTAATTGATCCGGTTTGTAGGCATATTGACCAGATGTGACAAAATGGTCTATAACAGATTACCCCTAAAGTACAACGTCTTAAATGACAGTTGATGATTGAATTTCTTTACCTCGTGACAAGTTTGAATCAAGAACAATTGGTCGAGATCATCATTTGTTACAATAAATTTTCATCATGATATATGTGTTGAAGGAGGCATACCCATGCTCAACACATAAGCTAACATTACATGTACAATGATCAAAAAGTCGTATCCATGATGAAAAAGAGAGGACTCATGCTTGGATGATTTTTTGTATGATCATGGCCATCATGATTTGTAATCTTGAATTAATTCTGAAATCAAAGCTCGGATGGATGAAACTAGATCTGGGGTCTTCTATTTTATTCACTTGATCATCCAATGTATGAGTCTAAACATGCAAATAAATGAGTTGAAGCTGAACATGATAGAAACCATCTCATTACCGGCCAGTGATGTAATTTGATAATATATGTGAGAGAAACCATTAATGATGTTAATGGCTCTTAAGGTGCCATAGTACAATCAAATGGTGTGAATGAATGAGATGAAGTCGAACACCACACAGAATCTTTCAGTCGAAGGCCAATGATGAAACCCTGTCATCGAGAACAAGGAAACTTTCCATTAATGTATGAAACAAGAGGGGCTTGATGTATCCCCCATCAATGACACGAAAAGGGTATCTAGATTTGAGACAAAACGATGTTGATTTGGAATTGGTTTAAGAATGGCAGACATGAAATGAAGGCTTAAGGGTATCGTAGAAGATACCAACTAAGCAAGTTCTCTTGAACATATCAGTGATACTGAATGGATTTGGCAGCATTGACCAAAAACCATATGTGGAGGCTTTGATATGGTGCGACGAACCAAAGAGACAAAGCAGATTTCCCAACCCAACAATCATGGAGATCAAGTGGGAGAGTATCATGTTCAAGAGAAACTCACTATCAATAAATAGATTAAGTACCTTGTTTTCCAAATTTCCCCAACCATTTCTAATCAGTTCCTCTTTATTTTTTAACAAGCTTGAGGAGGATAACATATGATTGATTTGTAAGTTCATCATTCATATGAATCCCTCTGAGTATATTTAACGAACCTTGAGAAGGAGTGGTTCATTGCTGTCATGTTCAACGAGTCCATTGTTGTTTGATGTTTTTAGGACTCCAACGAAGGAGTAACTTAGCTCCTTTTTCAAACTTAGAGAGTTTGGAAAAGAGGCAAAAAAGAAAACTCCAAAGGTTCCTTTCCATAAAGTAGTCTCTTGAGTCCGAAAAGGCAGAAAACAACACTGAGGAGAACCTCTTAGCCATGTTCGACTAAGGTATTCATTTTTCATAAATAGTCTATCCCAATTTGGGAAAGGGTTAAACTTATACTCGGAAGAAACCTTTTCGTTTACTTTAACGATTTTGAAAATACAAGTGCTCGGCAATATTTTCATGTTTAGGGAGTCTAAAAAGGGTTCAAAGAGGACTCTAGGGGGTTCCTTTTTTGCAAGTTTATAGAGCTCAAAAAAGTAATAAAACTACGCTCCATAGTCAAAATTATTTATTTTAACTCAAAAACATCATTATCTCCTTTAAACAGTTGTTAACCTACTCATAACATCATTAAGAGATTAAAAATATCTTATACATGGTAAAATTAGGTCAAATTTAGATCGAAGTAATAAAAATATAATTAAATATTCACAAAAATTACCATAAATAGGTGAAAAGTAATTTCATTTCACCATTTCACATTTTGCCTCTTGGTGAGTGTGCTTTGAGTGCATTTTGTCCCTGATATTCAGTAGCTGATTGTGGCTAATCTGTTGGATCATTTTTGATGTTGTCACTTCTTGGTAGGAGATCTTACATTCCTCTTTCTTTTTATAGTTTCAGATTATCATTTCATGCAAATTTTTTAAAGTTTTGAGTGACTTAGGCCATTTTTTTATGCCCTAGCTCCATCACACCCCAACAATGTCGAATAGAGTGTTGGGACAATAAAATATTAATTGTGGAGAATGTTGCAGCACACTATCCCCCTTTAGTAGGGTGCATTGGTCGAATTTTAAAATTTTGTTTTAATGCTTTCACTCAACTTTTTGCATGGGATTTATTCTAATGATTTATTTTGTCATGTTTCGGGTATCCATCGGAATGAAATGGCTTTGTTTTGGTGAGAAAGAGAACATGAAATCTAATACATGGATGTCGCTAATGATTCAACAACCATTGAGGCATCGAGAAACTGTGGACTTCTCAAGTTCTTTTGGATTCCTAGGATGAGACAACATGTGGAAATATTGGAGTATCTTGTCAGAGCATGGGATGTGAAGTCATAGTCCTTCAAACTTGGAGTACATATGTTCAGCATACAGGTGGAAGACATATATTTCTTGATATTTTTATCGAGGGGAGGTGCTCCAATCGCGCTATCTTGTTTGAGAATGGGTGGAGAAACTGTCAAGGATTATATTGTTGCACATTGTAAGCCTCAATCCAAACAAACAAAAGACGGGAAAATTGAGATAAAGAATGTGGTCCTTCTACCTTTTAGGACAATCCTATTCATTATTTCTAGAGTGGTCAACAGCACTACCTTTCATTTGGCTAACAAGTCCCAAGTGCAATATGCATTATAATGCATAGAGCCAATAGTATTCAACTGGAGTGAGGGGGTATTATCAAACATGAAGGAACAACTCACCAAATCAAAGCATGGATGATTAAAAAACCTTAGGTGTGGTTCCATTTTGATATCATTCGCTTTGGAGAGGATTCCATTACTCCATCCACAACATATCTCAATCGAACTTCCAGATCCTAAAGCACCACAAATGAGACGATGGGTAGACATGTGTAGACATGCTAGTCGATAATCCATGATTTTCATGCATGTATTATTTCAAGGGCTATGTATGTAGCTCATTATGGTTGAAGATTATCCATATGTCATGATAGATTATCATGGAGATCTAGAGCTCATGCTACCTGAAGACAAGAAATGGAGTGGCATAGGTAAAACAATATCATTTTGATTTTATTTATTTATTTTGTTTTACAACAACAAAAAATTGGCAGTTTTGTGTGTCTAAGACTAACTATTGATTTTTACATGCAGACATTAGAGCCATTCGAATAGTGACTTCATCCTATCTTTAGCTTCCTAGAGACCCACAACAGGCACATGTTAGAGTATAGGTTGTTGCAGGGCTGTGAGAGGTGTTATAAGACCTTAATGTGGCTAAGACTCTTACAAAGTTCGAGCAATATGTCCAGGGATTGACCTAGGGCATGCTAGAGACTAGGGTTGATCAAATCCCTATGACACTGTAGCAGCATACTATTGGCGTGCCTGAGCGTATTAGTCAACTACTGGGAAAAGTAGCTCATACAGTTTCTTTTGTCATGAGCACCATCAGGGTTATTCTATTAGGAGGCTCTAAAGCCATATTTTGACTACATGTAGTTTCTTTATATGATATGTCGTGTGTCCATATGTGTCATGGGCACATATTTTTGTAAAACCAAACTTTTATATAAATACAACTATCTACCTATCGGTGTTTCTCATGTGTTCTATTATCTTGTTTAATGTATGTGATGTGAATTTAATTTAATTTACATATGCTGCAAATGTATGTCTAAAACATGATTTTTCAATGCATTTGTTAATGTGTTTAAACTTCTAGGAATGTGTTCATATTGTGTAGAATCAAAATGTCTTTCCATAAGGAAAACCCTTAAAAACATACAAAGCATAGTTGGAATTCTAACTAAATAGACATTAGTCAAGTGTAGTACTACAAGTTGTGAGTCAAGTCTGACAACCATACAGTGGATACCATAAGGGATAACATCAGATAATAGCTCGATAATTGCACTATACTTAGTGATATTATTGTTAGAGTGACAAATACAAATCCCTTGAAAACTCACTAACTCACCACTTGGAGCATATATATCCCACGTTATAGAGGAAAGGTTTCGAGTACTACAACTAGCACCAGCAACATAAAAAATGTATGGTTGAAGGGGCACCAACATCTGCAAACCAAATGTAACGCAAGATTAACATAAATGGTAGGAAACTCTGAAGGGAACACATTGAAAACACACTCAACACACTATAGACAATATGTATACAGTGAACTATACAAAAATTACTTAAGCATGATATTTTTTTATTTACAACCCATTTTTGGGTTGTGCCACTAGTACTCCATTAAAATCAATAAGCTCATAGGCTCGTCTAGCAAGAACATGTTTAACAATGTATTGGCCTAGCCACATTGGCTTGAACTTTCTAGACCCTAACTTATCAGACTCTTGATCATACAAGAGGACAAGGTCACCTTCTCAGAAGGCACGAGTCTTAAAATTCGTGTCGTATTGTGCCTTAATGCATTTTTTATGGGCCTCATTGGCCATCACGGCATCGTGTTAGGTTTCATCCAAACATGTTAGATGTAAGAGATGCTCTTCTTCTGAAGAAGTGATAGGTAGGAGTTCGATAGCAAGTTTTAGAAATGGAATTTCGCATTTGATAGGAAGGATTATGTTAGGTACCTATAATACTAGTGTATTACCCTTATTTTTATTAGTGTATCCCCCTATTATTATTGTTGCACCCATGTACCCCCCATGTTGTTATTGTTGTGCCCCATAGAAGCCCACTACTGTTATTGTTGTGCCCTTACATTATTGTTTCTATGTAGGCTCTGATTATATTGTGACCCCTTAGACTCCTATATATACCAAGGAGGCCTTATCATTTGAATCATCCAAGAATTTTTCATTTAAATATTCCCCTTGAAGAGGATAATTTTTAATTCGTTGATCTATCTTTTCAGTGAGCTCGTTGCATAAAATTTGGTATGAGAGCTTTGGATTCTATAGTTTCACTTCTTCAAACTGGCCATCTTGGAATTTTCACTATAACTTTTTTTCTATGAGGCTTCAAAAGCTTAAATTTAGACCACGTGGAGCCGAACTCTTGGTGAACTTCATGTACCAATTTCAGATCTTGGTTCACTATATTTTCTAATATATGATCTGAGGAAGTTAGGGTTTTTGCAGGATCCAAAATTCCATCGCAAACAGGCGACCTAGGGAAAATCATCATAACTTCTGTTTCAAGCATCAGATTTCAATTTTGTGAAAAGTAGCTAAAATTGCACAAACTATAGTTTTTTTGTAGTAATTTCAAGGTTGAATGTTGAAACAGTGACACATGGTATCCTATACAAATTCGCTCTACTAAACTAGTCCATAATCACATCATCATGGAAGATATGGAATAACTATATATTGAATAATCCAATATTGGTTCAACTTGTGGAATTGGAAAGAATATTCATATGGCTACCACAAGACCAAATTTTAGACCTTGGAAATCCGAAATCTGAAATTTCATAACCTTTTTTTGAAAAATAATTTTGAAGTGATTCAAAGGGAATATTGAAGCATAGATATAAGTATTTGGTTCTAAAATGTCTCCAAAACAAACAAATTCTACACCTATTAAGCCCTGAGGAATCTCTATTATGACGCATGAAGAGGAAGACTTGTAGCATGATATATCAAAATTATTGGACCAAATGCAACAAATTTCTCTCTCACAAAGGGCAAACAAAGATGACATGGATGGTTTAAAAGAAAACATGGAAGGTTTGAAGGATGGCATGGAAGCTAATATGGATGGCTTGAAAGCAGACATGGAAGGTTTGAAGGAATGTTTGAAAAAGTTGTTTCAAGAAAGGCTTCCCAGTGGTGACAAGGTAACCCATGAAAATCATGATGAGGACAAAAGGAATATGAATTATGATTTTTGAAATTCTAATGTGGGGTTTAAAAAACACCACATTCCAAAGATAGATATGAGGAAGTTTGATGGCAAGGATCTGGTAACATGGATATTATAGATGGAGCAATATTTTGATCTAAATGATGTGCAACACACACAAAAGGTATGCATTGCATCTTTATATTTAGAACCCATTCAATTTGTATGGTATTGATGCACTTGTTCTCATAAACCACTTGTCACTTGGTCAATTTTTGTGGAGAACATGATAGCACATTATGAGGATATAAGGAGCAACACCTTCCTTAGCCAATTTATAAATATCAAAAGAAAGGGTTCAATGATGAAACACATTGAGGACTTCCAAAAATTGAATATTAGGGTAACCGATATTATAGAGGAGCATATGATTGATGTATTCATAGGGAATTTGAAGGATAACATACAACATGAGGTTCACCTTTGGCAACCTGATTCATTGGATAAGGCATTTAGATTGGCAATAAAAAATGAAAGAAAAATTATGGAAACAAGGAAGTCTACCACTTACAACTATATAGATGGAAGTGTTGTTGTTCCTAGCCTTCCACAACATACAAGGTTGGCACACAACAATTGGAGGAAAATAGAAAAAGGGATTTGTTATAGTTGTGAATGAAAATACACTAAAGGTCATAAGTGTCCTGATAAGAAATTATTCTACATAGATTGTGAAGAGGAAGAAGAAAAGGAACAAGAAACATCAAAAGAGGAAGATATACACTAGGAACCAACCCTAGAGAAAGAAGAAATGAATTGACCATATCTTGTAATGCATTGGCAGGAATTACCACTCCTAAAACTCTCAATATAGAAGGATATATTAAGAAGAAAAAGATAATAGTGTTGATTTATTCAGGTGGTACTCATAATTTTATTCATTGTAAGATATCCAAATAATTTAATTGCTTCTTATATCCTTCACCCGAGCATCAAGTGATGGTTGCAAATGGAGGACCTACAAATTTCTCTAGAAAGTGCCATAATATCAAGCTAACCATGGGGGAATATGTATTGAATAGTCCAACGATTTCCATTCCAATGGGTAGTGTTAATGTTCTACTAGGAGTCCAATTATTACAATCATTGGGGACAATAGCTTTTAATTTTCAAGAACTTTCCTTGATTTTTTTTGGGAAGGAAAATAAGTTGAATTAAAGGGTATAGCAAGGAAACTAGGAAAGATAATTGGCTCTAATGGCATGAAAAATCTTCTAAAGAAACAACAACGAGGCATAATTTCACAATTATGCTCACTAGAGGTTCAAACATCAAAATCATTTATTTCTCCAGATATCCAAAAAATATTATACAATCATTCCAAGGTATTTGAGACTCCAAAATGCCTCCCACCTATCTGTAGGTATGATCATGTTATTCATTTGGTTCCAAGAAGTGTTCCTTCAAACATCAGACCTTACATATATCCATATGCCTAAAAGAGTCAAATTGAATGTATGGTTGCAGAAATATTAGAGGCTAGTATAATTCAACCTAGTCAAAGTTCTTTCTCTGCTCCCATTACTATTGGTGCACAAGAAGGATGAATCATGTTGTATGTGTTCGGATTATAGGGAGCTCAACAAGCTCACTATTAAAGATAAATTTAACATTCATGTCATTGATGAATTTTTGGTTGAATTACATGGAGAAATTTACTTCACCAAGTTGGATCTTCATTCAATATATCATCAAATTAGAATGAATACTAAAGACATTCTGAAAACAACATTCAGAACTCATGAGTGTCATTATGATTTTTTGGTCATGCCTTTTGGCCTTACTAATGCACGTTTGACATTTCAAGGTTTGATGAATTTCATTTTCAAACCCTTCCTTAGAAAATTTGTATTAGTATTTTTTGATGATATACTAATCTAAAGAAAGTATTGGAAGGATCATGTTCAACATGTTGACAGGGTGCTCAAATTAGTGGAAGAGAAAAAATTATATGCAAAAACATCCAAATCTTTCTTTGGACAACATGAAGTGGAATGTGTGGTTCATATTGCATATCATAAGGTTGTTAAGGTAGACCCTAACAAAAATAAAGTCATTAAGGAATGGAAAATCCCCACAACCATAAAGCATCTTAGAGGATTTCTCGGGTTGACATGGTATATTGCAAGTTTGCTAAGAATTATGGGAGAATAGTAGCACATCTAACAACACTACTAAAGAAATATGCATTTCCTTGGACTCCAGAAGCAACTAAGGCCTTTGAACATCTTAAAGAGACAATATTCAAAGGATTAGTCTTAGCTATGCATAACTTCACGAAAACCTTTATTGTGGAATCTGATGCCTCAAGAAATGGAATTGGTGTTGTTTTAATACAAGAGGGAATACATGTTTCATTTGAAAGTCGTCCAATAAAAGGAAAGTATTTACTCAAACCTATTTATTAAAAAGAAATGTTGGCAATACTACATGCACTAAACCACTGAAGACCTTACCTAATGGGAGGACACTTCAAGGTAAAAACAGATCATGATAGTCTTAAATACTTTTTGGAACAAATATTATATTCAAAAGAGAAGTAAAAATGGGTCACAAAGATTGGTTTATGACTTTGAAATCATTTACAAAATAGGGAAGCAAAATTTTCTTGCAAGTGCACTCTCAATAAAGAATGAGGTTGGAATCATTGCTTTGTGCCATTTCTATTATCAAACCTGATTAGATAACCAAAGCAAGGGATGAATGGAAGAATGACAAAGAGGTGTGGGTACTCATTCAAAATTTGTAGCAAGATCCTAGTACATCTGATATATTTAGCTGAAAAAATGAGTCATTATGGTACAAAGATCACTTATACCTTTATAAGAATTCCCAACTCAAGAAAAATATTCTTTTGGAATTGTACACCTCCCCCTTAGGAGGGCACTCAGGATTTTTGAACTTACCACAGGGTCAAGAAGGAATTTTTTTAGGATGTCCTCCAATCTGATATTCAAAAGTTTGTGGTAGAATTTTTGGTTTTCCAACAAAATAAAGTGGAGACAATTAAGACCCTGGGTCTGTTACAACCTTTAGCCATTCCAAGTCAGTGTTGGGAGGAGGTCTCAATAGATTTTATCACTGTTTTACCCAAGTCTAAAGGAAAGAGTGTCATCATGGTGGTAGTTGATAGACTTACCAAGTATGCGAACTTTTGTGCATTATCTCATCCTTTTAAATACAGTACAATTGCTACTGCATTTATGGAGACAATTCAAAATCTACATGGAAACCCAAAGATTATTGTAAGTGATAGAGATAGCTTTTTTCTTGGAAACTTTTGGACGAAATTATTTTCTTGTCTTGGTACTCAACTAGCTCATAGCTCCTCAAAACATCCTCAATTAGAAAAGCAAACTGAGATAGTGAAAAAATGTTTGGAAGGATATCTTTGTTTCTTCATATCAGATAGACAAACACAATGGGTCAAGTGGTTACCTCTAGTTGAATGGTGGTATAACACTTCCTTCCATACTACAGAAAAAATAGCCCCATTTATTGCATTTAATAGATATCATCCACCATCCATCACATCATCTTTAAGAGAAAATTCTAATGTTCAAGTAGTGGAATATCACATCAACCATCAACAACAAGTATCCAACTCTTAAAGGATAACCTCACTCTAGCACATAATGAAATGAAACAATAAGAATATCAACATCTCAGTGAAAGAATTTTTGATGTAGGCAATTGGGTATTTTTACAGCTACAACCATACAAAAAAATGTAAATCAAGCAAGCTAAGAAGGATAATAAATTATCACCCAAGTATTATTGTCCTTACAATGTGTTGCAAAATATTGGTACTATGGCATACAAATCGTAGTTGCATGCATCTTCCAGAGTACACCTATTTTTCCATGTGTCATGCTTAAAGAAGGTTCCTGGTGACAACATCCCATTTCAAACGATCTTTCCAAAACTTGATGAAGAAGTAAAATTCATGTTTGAGCCTGAAGCAATCACAGAAACAATAACTCAACAGCTGTGGAATTTATTAATTTCAGAGTATCTTTGTAAGTGGAATAACTTACCCGCTGAAGATTCTACATGGGAGGACAAGAATTTTATACAAAATCATCTGAAACTACTCAAGCATTGAGGACAACACTTTTTTGAAGGAGAGGGGAATTTTAGGTCCCTATTATACTACTGTATTCCCCTTATTGTTATTAGTGTATCCCCCTATTGTTACTGTTGTGCCCCATATAAGCCCAATATTGTTATTATTGTGCCCTTACATTATTATTGTTATGTAGGCTGTTATTATATTGTGACCCATTAGACTCCTATACATACCAAGGAGCTCTTATCATTTGAATCATCCAATAATTTTTCATTTATGTAATGTAAAGGAGGTTTCCCCCTCGAAGAAGATAATTTTTAAGTCACTGATCTATCTTTTATGTGAGTTGGTTGCATAACAGATTACGTCTAATCCATACACCAATTAAAATGGTGTGAAGTTGATAGCAGTCTGAACAGAGGTTCAATATGCCCATGAGGCTGCATAAAGAATAAGATGTCAATCTGATTTTTGGATCCCTATCATGCGTTGAAGCATTATTTTCAAAAAAAAAGTGATCGCTTCAACTTGCCCAATCATATGTGGGTAGTAGGGAGTTGAGCTCTCATGGTGAAGGCCCAACTTAGCAGTTAACTGGGACATCATATGATTATGAAAATGCTTCCCATGGTCTATAACTATAACATGTGGTATACCAAACCATGCAATGACATGATTGAAGAGGAAGAGAGTAGTTGCTTCGCTAGTGTTATTAAATGTAGGCATCAACTTGACCAATTGGGTAAAATAGTTTACCACCACAATAATGTATCCATGCCCCCCAGATGAGTGAGGGTTACATGTCATAAATTCAATGCGCCATTTCGCAAAAGGCCCAATGGTAATAGCAAGGTGTAAAGGAATTGGTGGAGCACGTGTTTTATGATCATATACCTAACAAGCATGACACTTTTTAACCACAAAGATACAATCGCAAAACATAGTAGGCCAAAAGTAACCAACACAAAAAATATTTTGTGCAGTGGCATAACCAAAAATATGTCCACCACATGGCCCATCATGGAATTTTTTAGAGCTTTCTCGTCCTCCTCATGAGTGAGGCATCATTTAAAAATTGTATTGGTACCATGACGATAAAGGGTGTTACCAATTATTATATAATTTTTGGCCTGGTACCGAATATGTCGTTGGTTAGAGTGAGAGATATCAAGTTGAAAATTCTGGGTTTGGAGATATATGATGATGTCTCCATACCATGGGTTAGATGAATCTATCAGGAACAATGACTCGTCTAGAGTAGAATCGTTAGATGTTGCTTTAGTTTCGGAAGTGGGAAGGTCACAGATCAGTTCAACAAAGACTAAAGATTTCTTGGATTTGGATTTGATGAAATCCAAATCGAACTCCTCGAGGATTACAATCCATTTGGAATAATTTCGCCCCAACAATTTTCATGAAAAAATGTATGTCATGGGGTTGTAGTGAGAAACAACCATAGTCTTGCGAAGCGGGATATAGTGGTGAAAGGTTTGGATAGCTTGGATAGCCACCAAAGATAAATTTTCGACATGAGTATATTATAATATTGGCATCATTTAAGTTATAATTCAAATAATAAATGGGATATCCATCCCCTACGCTATCCTCATGGACCAATACCATAGCAATGGTAGTAACTGCAATGGCGAGATACAGGAAATAATCACATTGATAATATGGGGGATACAACAATGATGCTCGAACCAAAACATCTTTCAAAGCATCAAATTCTTTTTGGGTAGTTTCATACCAATGAAAGTGAGTCCCTTTCTTCAATAAACAAGTAAATCCTTTGGTCAATTTGGCATAATTGGGAAAAAAATCTCCGTAGAAAGTTAGCCTTCCCTTGGAATCATTATAATTGAAAAAGAGAGGAAGGAGCAGGCAGATCTAGGAGCACCTGGACTTTAAATGGATCAATATGAATTCCTTGCTTCAACACAATGAATCCATTAAGTCATCTAGATTGCACACAAAACATACACTTGTGTGAATTTAGTTTGATGTTATAATGTCGAAAATGTGGAAATATAGCCATGAGATGCATGGGATGATCTGCACAATGTTTCGAGTGGGAAGATAGGTCAACCAAATATGCTTGTAAAATGTGTTTAATTTCATAGAAGGTATAATTCATTTCCCTTTGAAAGGTTTCCTCAACATTTTTCAATATGAAAGGGAGCTTTCGATATGAAAATGTGCCCCATGGACAAACTTAACGTGGTTTTATGTTGGTCTAGTGGGAGAATGTTGATCTGATTATAGCCAAAGAAACCATCCATTAATGAAAATATTTCTCTTCTAGCACAATCATCAACAATCTGGTTGATAAATGGAGTAGGATAATTGTCCTTAGGACAATCATGATTTATGTCCCGGTAATCGACAAACACATGTATTAATCCTTGCTTTTTCATGACAGGAACAATTTTTAACACCCAATCAATGACAAGTACTAGGTATATGAAACCATCACGGATAATTTTTTCAACTTAAGCCTTAATAGCAGTAACCTTGTTAGGATGGACTGAATGTTGGTGTTGTCACACATGCTTACCATCGACATATGTTATGATTTCATGCACAACAATGTTTGGATCTATACTTGGAATCTCTTCATATCACCAAGAGAAAACATCTCAAAATTCTTGGCAAAAGGATTTATAGGTCTTGATCTCATAGGGAGAGAAAGATGCACCAATATGTACATTCTTGACAATTTCGGGCTTAATCGAAATATCAAGAGGGATAGTCTCTTCAATATTCGACAAATTTTCTCAGAATCTAAATAGTGGATAGATACATAATTCACAAATATCTCAATGACATTGGGTGAATATATATTACTAAGATTATCCTCGAAGGAAACGGGCAAGGAGGAATGATAATGATTCTCATCCCACAAAGCATCATCTAACATCATGACCTCCATGATGCTTTTGTTAGTAGAGAATGTACTAAAGAAAGGATCAAAAGATGTACCATAATCTAGGGAATGATCAGCCCAATCGGTTGATGAGAAAAAATCAGAATGTGCCTAACAGGCCAAATAGATGGCTTCATATTCAAGCTCGATATAACTTAGTAGCATGCAGTCACCAAAGGTATCAATATTAGATGCATCCACTCTATCCAATGATCATATGGATTAGTATAAGAAGATATCATGTTAACATAGGAAACCAGTTTTGAGTTATCGAGAAGGGGAGAAGGAAGAGGAGGGGGAAAATAAAAGGTTCCCATAAGAGAATAATCCTTAAGAAATCCCACCCCAACATGTTGATATGGATGTGGGGTTTCTCCCACAAGAGGGATGCTTCCAATAACTTGGGAATTATTGGCAAAGAAGGTGAGTTGTTCAACAGTTAATATGCCCCCTTTATGAGGGAAAGTTATCATTCTGAAATAAATCGAAACGATAGCAGCTATAGCATAAACCCATGTACAACCAAGTAGAAGGTTATAATCTAATGGTCTATCAATGAATTTGACTTCTACTGACACCATATTTCCACCTCATTCAATTTGCAATGAACTTAAAATTCCATAAGGCTTGAAGCCCCTACCATCAAAGGCCTTTAAAGTAGTCAGTGATTGATTGAGTTGAGGAGAGCCAATAGCCTTCTAGCAAGAAAGTGACATGATGCAAGTAGAAACTCCTTCATCCACAATGGTTCGATGGATAGTCTTACTTCGCACAATAACCTAAATGATTAAAGATAATTGAGATGGAATTTTAGGTGGATAAGTCTCATGATTAAAAACTATGAGGTTAGAATCCAAAGGATCAACAACTCAAATCACGCCAAGTAAAGCCTTCTTTTGGGCGGGATGATTTTGCAGCACCTCAAGAGTCGACATTGTTGAAGGATCTTGAGCCAGATCCTCAGCTATGTTATAATTTTGTGTAGCTCTCGCATGAGTGTTGAATGAGAATTTATGAATAAATCCCTTAGGAGCTTTACTTGTTAATTCGGTAGGAACCAGATTTGGAGTAGGATCCGAAGAAAATGAGGTAGAGCTGGTAGGTTGATTAGTAGTCTAGAAATTCAAGGGATTTGAATTACCATAGTCCTTACTCCTCATTGCCACCATAACTTCATTTTTCGGCTTGCTAGAGAAAACCATCATAACCAAAGAAGATGAAGTGGGATCCTAAGCAACCATGTTAGTCTCTTGATTATGAAAGGGATCTGTCAACATAGAGGGTGCGGTAGAAGATTTAAGAAATTGATTTACTTCCGCTCCATGTGGACATTCGTGAGTGAAATCATCCTCATTATAGATTAACTAAGGATAACAAGATTTTCACTTTTCTTCAGAAGACTGGTTATTGTGTTTATCCTATGGAGGACTATCTTTCTTCTTTTTACCTTTTCCTTTCTTCTTACTTCCTGGTTGCTAATATTTTCCTTTTTGGATTGGATGGCATTGATCTCAGAAGTAGAAGCCATAGGAGTAATACAAGGCAAGTTTTGGGTAGCCACCTCAAGAGTTGAACTAGATGGTTTACCCACTGACTGATGGCTAGAAAAACTAATCATGCCATCGGTGGCATGTGATTCTTTCCCATGAGGTTATGGAACAGTATTCAAAGGTTGTGGAGAATTTGGTATTTTATCATAGACCATATCAGATTGATTATAAATAAGATCCACATATTGGGCATGAGAAATTACTTGCTCTTCGGTCACTACTCTGCATTTACCAACATATTTTGTTATAAATGGTATTAGAGACTTAATAAACCATTCATCTAATAATTGGTCAGCAATGAAGGTTTTGAATAAATGACGACAGTATTGGCTCTCATGAATATGATCTGAAATATGAGTGGAATCAGATTTTTTGAAATTGGTCAAAAGTTCAATTCCAGTCTCTTAGTGAATGGGAAACTAAAAATGAGTTAAGAATGTGGTTGTTATGGTGCTAAAAGTGTCGAACAAAGCTTGTGGTAATTCAATATACCACTTTTCTTCTGTACTCGTAAGTTTCCATTGGAAAATATGCAATCAGATAGAGTCATCATTTAAAGAGTTTGAAGAAACCAAAAATGATATGTCATGAAGTGTGTAGATGGGTCTTCTCTAGGATTTCCATTGAACTTTGGGATATCACTGGGAAATTTAATATGAATAACCGACCATGAGGGAGAGTAACAAATAGATCATTTATAAGTCGAGTCAGATTTGGAAATTCAAGAGTTGCCACAAATGGAAATTATCAGGGTATCTTGCATAAGAGGGGATGGCTTGAGCAACAAGTATTTGTGCTCCTGCATAGGGAGGATTCTGATAACCTGGATAAACATAACCTTGCTACCCAATTCTGGGATAACCTTGTTGTTCAATTCTAAGATAACCTTGCAAAAGTTGAAATGGTTGCGTTTTCATTTTCGGACCTTGGTAAGGCATTTGAGGAATACCTTGATATGTTGTCCTATAGGATTTTGCGTCATCTCTACATAAGGTGGGATAGGTTGTGTATGTTCCATGCCATATACAAGTTTACCTATCTACATTTGAGGAATAGCTTGACTTGACAGTGGAGGTTGTAAGGTACCTTGAAAAGTTTGGGTAAGTGGGACTTGGGAAACCCCATATACTGGTGGAAAAGTTTGACTTGAAGATACAACCTTCTAAGGTTGACTTACATGAACTGGAACTTGAACAGGTTGAGCCATGGGTTGAAAAATAAGAATCGTATGTTTAGGTGGAACAGGTTGAGAGGTTTGAATTTGATACACAATCGAGCCAGATTGCATGGGCAACGTTGGTTGCTAAGAATCAATAGTCATTTTTGGATATGGAGTACTCGAATGAGGTTGAGCATGTGTTTGAGATATTTGATTAGGACATGGGAAAATTTTGACAACAGGTTTCCTCCTTGTTTTGAAGAGGAGGAAAATATGAAGGAAACTGCCCCCCAAGAGGAGAGTTCCCAATATGGGAGGAATTGGGATGTTGTAGGTGTCCATACCCACTAACACAAGGACCAAATAGCTACACTACTAAAGATTGAGAGGGAGGTGGAGGAGAAAATTGGATAACACTCATCAAAGAAGTGTCATATAGTATTCCAAAAGAAGATGACATTTGATAATTCCATGGACGGGATGTTGCACCAGAAAAGGTACTAGATATCGATTGGTAACTAGACGGGACAGATGGACCACCATATAAATGTGTCTTCGGTAATGTTGTAAACATAGAAGAAGCCAAAACATGGGTTTTATTTGTCATAGTAGTAGATACGGGCTGAGAAACCATAGCAGACTCAATCATGGTTAAATTTCCCAAAGAGGATTGTTGAGGGAAATTCAAGGGTGAGTTGAAAGGAGATGAACCAGACAAAGGAACTTGTGATGGAGTATGAGGAGAAGGAAAAGGATAGGCCTGGTAAATATGAGTCCATCTCAAATGGATAGGAGAGGAGGGTCAAGGCTCTTCTTGAGGAATCTCCTCAATGCTCACAAGGCCAAGTGGAAGTGGTTCATCGTTAGGTTTGAGATAGATAGGTTGAGGTTGGGCCTAAGACAGAGGAAGAGAAGAAGAAGTACTTGAAGTAACAGGTGTAGTTAACTAAGGTGCCTCAGGTTATATAAACTCAAGTTGTAATGTCTCTAATTCAGTATTTTCAAGTTCAATAACCTTAGGTAATGAAATCTCAGGTGCTTCTTTTTCAATTGTGTCGAACTCACAAACTAGTAGAGAAGTAATCTGAAGTTCAATACTCACAGGAAAAAATGATTCTAGTGGATCAATTTCATATGGAGGACTAGAAGGAGTAGCTCCCGAAGAACTAGATTCAGTATTCTGCGTCTTTTTTTCTTCTGACAACATCGAGGAGTTGCCTCAGGTGGAAAAGGAGGCAATATTCACATCCTCCACGAATGACAATGTTCAGGGGGTTGTTCTTCCATGTTGGTTGAATAAATTTTAGAAATTAACAACAAAAAATAAATAAAAAAGGGGAATCTAGGAAAAAGGGTTTACCAAGCAACTATGAACTACAATATACAACCTTGGAGAACCAAGGATTTACATATGGAAGGAAATTTCCTTGAATGTTGTGTTCGGTGTATCACAGTGTACAAGGCAGCTAACTCAGTGACCTAAGGTGAGGATAGAAACCTAGTGTGGACTTCCAAACTATACTCGAAGGTACACGGAAGCACAATCTATGTTGGTGTTGTCTAATGTGTAAGTGTACACTGAGAGCCTTTCCATATGCTTTTCATGTGTGGAGCATCATCCAATATACTTGGAGGTATGTGGAGAATGGTTTGATACACTTACATACATGGAACAAGATATCAGCCCCAGAATGCAACGCAGGAGAAAAATGACAACTCGTATATTTATAGAAGTCGGAAAATGTCTCCAGCCTATACCTCTAGATTTTTGTGTTAATGTTTCAAAAATTCCTTAAGATTTATTCAATAAATTTTAAATTTTATCTTGGATTAAGTTTCTGTTTGGAAGGCTCACCACGAATTTTACCTGAATATCCTAAAGATGCAATCTAGGATGATAAAATGAAATATTTTCTTTTGAATTAAAATCTATGTACGTGAGGGAAGAAACAAAGAGAAATGCAGCATACAAAATGCAGAAAACAAAATTGTTATTTGAATTTCCGAAATGCAACTGTTTCAATTTCCAATTTCACACACAAAAACCTAGATGCAATGCAGAATGCATAATGACGATATTTTTCTTCTCAATCCTCTTAATTTCCAAATGAAATGAAAACTAAGATGATTGCTAAACCACTGATGATAGAAACCACATAGAATGATGATTGTAGTATTGATTTCTTCAGACAATCAATGATCAAGGAAAAATTTGCTAATGAACTAAATGATAAGAATAATGCAAAATCCAAATAAATTCCTACCAAAAGGCTATCAAAACCAAAATAAAACTAAGTGAAGGCTTTTCAGAGATAAGAACACACTCAATGACAGCAAGAAAATAAGTTAGACCAAAGAAAATTAGAGAGCAAGGCAAGAATAGAAATTTTTTGCATCTTACAAGAATCATTGCAGGTGTAGAATAGGCACTAGTGCTTTGCAGCACAGGTATAGAGAAGGATAGGGTGCATTGAAGTGCTATATCTCTAGACTAGGGGTGCACTAAGGAAGAGTCAGCCAAAATATGACACAAAAAATGAAATCAAGCTCAGAGAGTGTTTTCCTAGGGTCAAACAAGGTCAGAGTGAATCAATCAAGATCATTTTAAGAGGTGAAAAAGGTGTTGAGGTTGAGGAAACCACTAAGGTAAGAAATTAGTTCCCAAGTGAAGTCACTAGTTTTTTATGTGGAATTTATGATTGCGGACAAAAGTGAATTCCCTAGACCTAATGGACTGGTCTAGAACAACAGAAGACAAAGAATATAGAGTTTTCCTTAGAGAAGTTAGAGAATGGGAAAGAGGCCTACCTCAAATCTGTAGAAATCTTCTCATTCCTCCTCCCTTGTATGCTCCAGCTGTAGCTCCAAGTGCTATAATTATAACTTGAAAACACAACTAAAACAAGCAAAGGATCTACGACAACCAAGTAGCATAATCTCACATCTACATTCAATGAGTCATTAAGGAATTGAAATACATGACTGAAAACATAAGACAACACATATTGTAAAATAAGATACTCTCTGTATTAATAAAAATAGGAGAGAGTTTAAAACCATAAATAGTATTTAATCTTGTACAAGCATCCCCAAGTTGATTTGTCCTTCCTCGCCACAAAGCACACCTCAATATAAACCCTAATGCATGAATATTGTGACTCCCTCAAGTTCAAGACAGCAGCATAAGAGCACAATCAATCTCCAAAAGCCAATCCTGATGCTATGGATGGCAATAAATTTATAGGAGAGGGATGGTAGTTTAGGATTTAGCATAATGGGCTTGAGATCCACATATGATGGGAGGATGAGCTCAATGGATTAAGAGGTGATTTCTCCAAGGTATGATCAGATAGGATTCAATCTCTTATCCATGGTAAATAGTTAAAACAACCCTTGGAATCTTTGGAAGAGGAAGCTTCATAATATTTTTTTATTTTCCTAAATTTCTAAAATCAACGCACCTACAAAAAGGATCAACAAGTGTTGATCATCATTGGTGGAGAAGGGATAAATTAGAATGCAGGTGGCTAAAGGAATAGGGTGTGTTGAGGCCAAAAACATTGATTTTTAGAAATTAATCCCAAAAACTCAGAATTTTTGGAAATGTCATGCTTAGGGCTTTGTGAGGGGATGATGACAACATGTTCACAGATGTTGATTGATCTGGTTTGTAGGCCTATTGACCAGATATGAAAATTTATCCTATAACAATGGTATGTACCAATTTAAGTATGGTATTACTAAAATTGTATTTCTTCCACAAACCCATGGAGGATCGATCATGCTTGCATACTTAGATCCCCTAAAAAATTAAATTATTCACCTTGCAAAGTGCATGATTTGAAATGGATTGAAAACTACCATTTATAATGTAAAATTGTGAGGATTCTCATATACTAACTTCCCAATAATTTGTTTACTAGGAACCAACTTAATCCACTTGTCATATCATGAAGTCATCAACATCGATGTGGTGGTGTTGTGATAGACCCGGTCACTTTCACCTTGGTAGATATTGTAAATATTTTGAAAGAAAAATATGCGCCTAGGATGAGTCAAGGGACATTAATTCTAGGGGACATTGATGTTAGAAATAATGGAAACTAGGACCCTACTGAGAGAAGAGGTGAATTAGTAGTGTGGCCAAATTATAAAAATCTTCACAAATTACACTTTTCAATAACTTTAACAATTATTCATCGATCAACAACACAACTCAATCATGCAGAACATAACATTATAAACATAAATCACATGAGAAACATATACACAAGAAATCAATCTTATTTTTATTACAAACTTCAACTTGGTTACTTCATTTTCCCACAAGCCACTACTTGTAGGTTTATTAGGTGCTACTGAAAGGAACTTCTAACCCAGATCGTTTATCAGCTACCACTAACAGGGATTGTTGCCCCTAATCGTTTACTAGTACTCACTGGAAGGGACTTTTTCACTACACGTTTATCAGTCTCTACTAAAAGGGACTCTTTCCCCTGCTCATTTATTAGCACCCACTAGAAGGAGCTACTATTTTTGATCTGCAAGCTACTACTTGTTGGCCTTATTAATCCATCCTTCATCCATTTTCAAACTAGAACCAATAGGCCACTCTCAGCAATCTCTTATTACTATTACAAAACACCAATAATATTACCTTCAACAACTTTTGATTACTGAAAAAATCATGCACCAGTAGCACCAACACCAATCACTAATGCACTTCTTTTCATCTTTAAAAACATCTTTTAGATACCAAGATTGGTCTTTGCAACACCTCTAATGCATACCACCATTATGCATCATGTTGCACCAAGAACCTCTAATCCACACACTCTACTCTTCCCTTGTAATTCTACGACTCAAATTCTGCATATAAAGATTTCTGAAAGATATTGTTTGATTGGAGCTTTTAGTTAACTTGCCTTCAAATCTTTGCATGAATCTTCAATTTTTGCCTTTGTCTTGTTCATTATATTCTTTTGCATGTCCTTTACAAGATCTCTAACCTTAATCATCCTTTTATGCTTGGTAAACTTCTTAATTTCTCTAGTTTTATCAATTCCATACTTTTACAGGTTTTAGGTGGGCTTCCTCTATTTCTATCTGTAGTTATCTCTGGCTTAACTACCAATTTTGCTGCCAAACTGATAGTTCCACTAAATTTAGAGGTTAAGCCCCTTTTTCTCTGCTCCTTACCTATTCTTCTACCATAGGACCAGGTCTCTGTGACCATTGGCCAAGGCTTTTAGGTGCTTATCATGTTTAAGCCCTTCGCGGGCCAAAATCCTTTGTTAATGGATCCGCACCATTTTTTTCATTTCTACGTGAAATGACCACAAACTAGCACTAAGGCCAAAGATCCCAAACCCAATGATATTAGCATGTGCCTCTTGTTGTTCCACCACACTCTTCATCTATTTCTACATGAAATTACTGAGGTTCAAGGCTTAGCCCATAGCCCCTTCTATCCCAGCACATTACCTCTACACCCTCTTTATAAATGATTGAGGTCTATCTACTAGGTTGACGTGTCCCATGGGGACCACTAGCCTATGCTATGAATTTTGCCACTTTCAAACCTATCTATCCTTCATGTTTCAGCACCCGTTTCTTGATGCTTCTGTTGTGCTCTATTGACAAACCCATCAGGGTCTATCCTACGGGATGAGTTGTTCTGGTGGGGTCATTATGCTATAGAAAAGGCCAATAGAAAAGCTCTAAGGGCTAAGTCAACTGCCTCATCGTCTTGATGCCTCTTTCCCATTTCATCCCTTCTCTACAGTATTAAAAGCACGTCATGATGACATCATGATGATGTCACCTAAGCTACGTGTTGGACTATGATAGGTGACATGTGCCACTTAAATATGGGCCCTTTGGGTACCCAAAAATGTGAAATATGATTGCCACATGTCCACCTCTCATTCAACCATGTCATGCTTATGTCATTAGCCACTGTCATCTCCCAAGAGCTAATAATATGTTGCCACCTGCTTTCCATCAAAGAGGAGAGAGAAAGGGTCCCAAGGCCTTGGTTTTTCACCAATTTCCTTTCTAATTTTTGTTTAAGGGTTCTTGACCATTTCTTCTATTTTGCTTCAAAATCCTCTAGGAAGGCTCTCGTGCACTTGTAGCTTCGATATACCTTCAGGTTCAAGAAACCATCCTTGGCACTACTCCATTGTGGTTTATGGTATTAGGGGGAGTGGTCTCGAAGTGGTTCTTTGTCATTGATCTACATGATCGGTGGTATGGGAAACCACTTCTCGACACCTTGAGGTCTGACAAGACTAACGCCCATAGTGTTGTCGAAATGTCGTTGCATGGCTCGATGCTTAACCTTCTACTCCCCAAATAATTTTCTAGGCTCACCCTCAACAAGTTGAGCTGTCGTAGTGGGGACCTCCCGCTAGACTCCTCATTAGTCCTTGCTCTACTGTAGTTTCTTGGCATCCACCGCACGATACTTTTGCTTTGTTCATTCTTTTCAATCCTCTGGGGTGTACCCGTCGAGGTAAGTCCGCAGGGATGACACCATCACTTGGCATCATCCTACTCCATTCATCTCGACGCTAATACTTTTGTACCATAACCATTCCGTTGGGGTAATACCTCTGGGTGGGATCCACCAATGCCCAATAGAAATGCTTCCTGCTGTGCTATTGCTGATGTGACATATGCCTGGTCCACCTTTGGATTCTCTACTAACTTTTTAGTTGGGTTTGGCTACTTTTATAAACTTGTCTATGCACCAAAAGTGTCTCAAACCACCTCTTTAACTATGCTAACTTTTACTTCAGTCAAGAAACTTTGACTGGATCTATCTTTTCAATCAAGAGGTTATTTTCAGACTTCTACATACTGTTGGAAATATCTTTCAGATCTCTTCCCATCTGAGTGGGTTTCACCTACATCTGATATGATCTACTACATAAGGACAGGATCTGAAATATCTACAACTTTTAATTACTTTTTCCATTCTTTTCCATTTCCTTTACTAGTTGCAATGATTTTTCCTTTTCCATCAATGAAATATATTTCCAACATCTCCCCCTTTAGTATTAATGGCAACACCAAAATCAAACAAATCATCTTTATAAAAATATAAACAAATCCTTTAAGTACTGCTACCCCTTAGATTCACTTCTCTTGTCCTTAATGGTTTATGTTGTTGTTGGTATTGTTTGTTTGTTGGATCTAGTTTGATTACCCTCTAGCACACCATGTTTCCTTCTTTTTGTTTGATCAACAATACTTATCCCCCTTTGACGTAAATGGAAAATACACCATCATGCTCCCCTGTCACCATACTCCATCTGTCAACGATATTTATCTATCATATTGATCTTGTGGACTTGGAAGGTTAACCTTTATATGTTGAAAATGCAACAGTTTCCTTTCTTCCTAAAAAAGGAAGAGCTAGTGGAGGGAGGCAAGATACATAGTTCCCAATATTTTCCTCAAATACTCAAATTTTTCTTTAGGAAGTGGCTTAGTGAAGATATCAGCAAATTGTTCTTTTGTAGGAACATACTCTAGCTTCACAATATGAGTTGCAACTTGCTCTCTCAAGAAATGATACTTGATTGGAATATGCTTTGTCTTGGAGTGAAAAAATGGATTCTTAGACATGCTTATGGCACTTGTGTTGTCAAAAAGGATGGGGATTGGCTGATCATAAAATGCTTGTACATCCTGTAAGGTTTGCTTCATCCACAACAGTTGAGTGCAATAAGAAGTTGATGCAATATATTCGACTTCAGTTATAGATAAGGAAATGGAAGATTGCTTCTTGCTCAACCATGAGACTATACATTCTCCAAGAAACTAATCACCACCACTTGTGCTATTTCAATTATCTACATCACTTTCCAAATCAGCATCAATATAAACAATGAATGAAAAATAATTACCTCTAGGTGCCACAGTCCATAATCCATTTTTTCTCTGAAATATCTAAGAATCCTCTTGGTTGAAAGTAGATGACTTTGTTTGGGAGCTGCTTGGAATCTTCCAACTATAGAAATGACCTGCATGATATCTGGTCTTAAGGATGTTAAATATAAGAGGGTTCCTATAAAATATTTTTAAAGAGTCTGGCCCACTACTAGCGTTTCATTAGTCTTGGTAAGTTTTCAACCTATCACCATTGGTGTGCTCACTAAAGAGAATTCTTCAATATAAAATTTCTTTAGTACATATTTGAGATACTTACCTTGAGAGATGAATATTCCTTTGGCATTCTACGCAATCTTCAATCTAAGTAAATATGATAACTCTCCAAGCATGGACATCTCGAATTCAACCTTCATATCAGTTGCAAATTCACTGGTCAACAAATCTGAATCACTGGAAAAGATGATATCATCAACATATACTACCACCACAATAAGTTTTCCATCCTTTTCTTTGACATATAAGTTGTTGTCAGTTGCACCTCTTTTGAATCCACACTTGAGCAAGTATTTGTATAGTTTTAAACACCAAGCCTTGGGGGCTTGCTTGAGGCTATACAAGGCCTTCTTGAGTCTGCAAACATAATCTAGTTTCTTTGTCAGCAGAAAACCTTTTTTCTACTTTGTTTATACTTCCTCCTGTAATTATCCATTGAGAAAGGAAAATTTGACATTCATTTGATAGATTTTAAATTTCTTGAAACAAGCATATGCCAAAACTTTTCTTATTGCTTCTAATCTAGCAGCGAGAGTAAAGGTTTCATGAAATTCTAGTCCCTCTATTTGAGCATAGCCTTTGGATACCAATCTAGCCTTGTTTCTTACAACTTCTCCATGATCATTAAATTTATTTATGAAAACTCACTTTGTGCCAATGACATTCTTATTAGCAGGTCTTGGAATAAGTTCCCAAGTATGATTTATCTCTATTTGGTCCAATTCTTCATTCATTGCTTTTAACCAATATTGGTTTTTATTGACTTGTACAATATCCTTTGGTTCCTCCATGGATAGTAGGGCAACATGTGCTTGCATAGGGGGATTTAATAGTTTCATTCTTTTCTTCACACCAGTATTTAATTTAGCAAAAATCTGATGAGTTTGGAGGTGCTTTAGTACATATCTTGAGGGATATTTTTCTTAAGGACTAGAGGGTTCTTCATCATATCCTTCTACAAGTGACTCATCATGTTCCTCAGTGTTGATTGATTCAACAACATTGATTTTTTCTAGTTGTTTCTCTTCATGTTCAGTGTGTTCATCCACCTTGACATCAATATAGTCAATGATCCTCTTGGTTTTCTTTTTATAGCATTTGTATCCTTTGTTGTTGTGTGAGTATCCAAGAAAAATACCTTCATCTTCTCTTTCATCGAACTTTCCAAGTTTCTCATCATTTCTCTTGATGTAGCATTTGCTACCAAAACGTATGAAGTGTTTGACTGTTGTGGGTCTACCATACCACAATTTTTAGGGAGATTTTTCACTATTTGGTCTAAAATGAGCTTTGTTTAGGATAACAATTGTTGTATGAATAGATTCTTCCCAAAACCTCTATTGAACAATTCTTTTGTTCATCATGGTTCTGGCTAATTGGTTCACTGATTTGTTTTCTCTTTCTTATATACCATTTTACTGGGGAGTCTCTGCTACTGTAAACTTCCTTTTGATGCCATCTTTTTTATAGAATTCATCAAATTCTTTTGAAGTGAACTCACCTCCATTTTCTGACCTTATGCTTTTGATTTTGCAATCAATTTCATTCTCAACCATGGCTTTGAAATCTTTGAAATTATCAAAAGCTTCATATTTCTCTCTGAGGAAGGAAACCCACATCATCCTGTTGAAATCATCAACTATTAACATAAAATATAATTTACCTGTGGGTGACTGCATTATAGATGGTCCACATAAATCCATGTGTACCAACTGTAATAGATTTGATGATGAGTTTTCTTTTGATTTGAATGAAACTCAATATTTCTTTCCCAATTAGAAATATTTACAAATTGTATTATCTGATTTTGAAAGCCAGGGAAAATCATTGACAACATTTTTCTTGTTGAGCTTGACTATCTGATCAAAGTTCATATGTCCAAGTATTTTATGCCATAACCAAATATTATCAATCATTTTCAAGCAACACCTCTTTGTATTCTCTTTGAGCACATAGACATGGTTATCTGTTCTCACAACTTCAGTAATTATCTCACATGTTACTGTAGACTTGATTTGATAGTTTTTGGCTTTAAAGATCACATCATATCCTTGATCACACATCTTAGATACACTAAGAAGGTTATGCTTCAACCCATCAACATATAAAAAATTCTTGGCGTTACCTTTTCCATTTCATAAGCTAACCACTCTTGCAATTATTTTTCTTGGAGCATTGTTGCCAAAAGTCACATTACCTTTATCAACTAGTTTCCAAGTTAGAAACTTCCTTCTGTCTCTTAACATGTGCCTGGAAAATCCATTTTCCACATACCAATGGCTCCATTCATTATGTGCATACAATGCAATATCAGATTGCTCTAATTTCCTCCTTTCTTTCAAGACCTTAGGTTTTTTTATCAATTTTCTCAATTATTGGCTTTGTATTCTTCTCTTTTAGCCTTCAATTAACTATTATATGCCCAAAATCTTGACATTTAAAACATTGCACTTGATAATTCAAAGGAGAAAAGGAATTATTATACATGGGTTTTCTTTATCTCTGTTGAAATCTTCTTCTAGATCTTAGCTACTTGTAGGAAATATTGACTCTGCAATTCGCTACTTTGTGACCATAATTTGTGCATGTGAAATGAAAATACCATTTTACATGGAAGGTTATCTTCTACTCTGGACTAGATTATGGGCAGTTCGATTTTCTTGGCTAATGTTCTTCTTTTGTTGCTACTAATTTTTCTTTGGTTATGTAATTGTCTTTTGTTGTTGTGCAGTCCCTTCTGGAACAAAGGTGATTGCCTTTTTACCTTTGAATTCAGTTGTTGCACTAGAATTAGCTTCAAATCTAAGGCTACTACTATATTTAGATACACGCTGATCTTCTAAGATTTCATTCAAATCTTCAAGTCCCTTTTCCAAATTTTTGTTTGAAGCTGAGTTGTGTTTTATCCTTCTCCAACTCCTTCAGCAACATGATTTCTCCTTCCAACTTTTCACATGCTTGATTATTTTCATTTAGCTTCTGATTTAGAGAATCATGAATATTTTTACCTTCTTCTATTTGCAAGAGTAATGGCTCAACAACCTTAACCTTTTAATTTATCAAAAATTCCTTATGGGTTTTGTTTTTCTTTCTTAGCCTCTCTATTTCCTTCAGTGCACTTACCAGTTCTCCTTCAAGATTGACTTCTCCCTCTTCATTATCAGAATTAAGAGCTTCAACTTGTATATTTTCTATGGCCATCAGCATAAATTCTTTAGACTCTCATCATCTATGTCCTCCTCTAATGATTGGCTAGGATCACTCTCTGAGGAACTCCCTTCTTGAACATGGAAGCCTCTCTTCTTAGTATTTTTTCGGTGCTTTTTTACTTTCTTAAATTTATCTTTAGGATCATAATCTTTCTTCTTCTTTTCAATACGCTTTGATGCATAGTGACGAAATTTTCCACAATTAGAAAACTTAAAGGGTAACTTTCCCTTATACTTGCTTGATCCTCGCTTGAGCTTCCTCACAAAGTTGGATTCTTCTTCATATGGTTCATAACATGAGTCATCATGCTCATCCTTGCACTTCTCTTATTATTTGAAGGTTGATTCTTTGGTTGTAGACTTTCCTTTCGAAATTCTCATCTCATAGGAAATAAGTATACCAAGTACTTGATCTAGAGTGAGAGTGCTCAAATTGGTCATTTCTTCAATGGATGATACCTTGGAATTAAACCTTGGGAAGAGATATTATCACTTCTTGAACTACCATAGCTTCATCTAGCTTATCATCAAGCCCTCTTATGGTGTTCACAACTTCATCAACTCATAAGAAAAATTTTGCAATATCTTCATCATCATCCATGCTTGAAGATTCAAATTTCATCCTATAACCTTGGAGTTTATCTTTATTTACCTTGTTGTCTCTTTCTTACCAGTTTCTCATATTCTCTCAGATAGCTTTAACAAATGTGCAATCCATTACTTTGACAAGCTCTGCTTTGAGTAAGTCATTAAGTAGGGCATTCATTACTTTAGAATTGCATGTGAACTCCAACTTCTGATATTTAGTAACCATTGTTGGAGGTCTTTGATATTCTTCTTCCACAACATCCCACACATCATCTCCAAGTGGTTGAATGTAGGTCTTCATCCTCACTTTACGAAACGCATAGTTTGTTCCATTAAACATAGGTGCCCTGTTGGTAAAACTTCCTTCCTGGTTTTCCATTGTCTCTGATCTTTCTTCTAGCTGTTAAATTGATCTGAAGTAACTTTCCTCTTATAATAATTTCGAGAAACAATGGAAACTAGGACCCTATTGAGAGGGGGGTTGAATCAATAGTGTGGCCAAATTATACAATTATTTACAAATTACACTTTTCAATCACTTTAACAATTATTCATGGATCAAAAACACAACTCAATAATTTATAACATAACATCATAAACATCAAGCACATGAGATACATATACACAAGACACCAATGTTCTTCTTATTACATCATTGCCCCACAAAATACTACTTGTAGGTTTATTAGATGTTACTGAAAGCAACTTCTATCCATGCTCGTTTATCAGCTACCATTGAAAGGGACAGTTTCCCCTGCTCGTTTACTAGTACTGACTAGAAGGGACTCTTGCCCTTGCTCATTTACTAGTCTCTGCTGAAATGGAAACTTACCCCTTCTGGTTTACTAGGACCCATTAGAAGGAGATAATACCCCTTATCTGCAATCTTATACTTGTTGGATCTGTTGATCCATATTTCATCCATTATCAAACTAGAACCAATAGGCCACTTAAGTCAGAAGAAAATAAATCTTTCTCACTACTACTTCTCACTAAATCCATCTTACAAACACATTCAAAAATCTCTGATTATTGTTACAAAACACCAATAAGATCACCTTCAACAATTTCTTATTACTGAATAAATCATGCACCAACAACACCAACACTAATCACCAATGCACTTCTTTTCATATTCAAAAACACCTTTCAGATACCAATATTTGTCTCTGATACATGTCTAATGCATACCAATGTTATGGATCATGTTACACCAACAACCTCTAATCCACACACTTTTATCTACCCTTGTAATTCTGCTACTCGAATTCTCCTTATAAAGATTTCCGAAATGATATTTTTTTATTAGAGATATGTTGACAGTGTTGGACCTGCCAACATTCAAAGGATCTCTCTAGTAAGAAGTCCCAGGAATACCTCAGACCATTTGGAGTAGGAGTCCTAGTAGTGGGTGGTAATGTAATGACTTGACTGCGGTAGTGCGTAGAGATAAGTATGATAACTTTGGGCTGAAGCAAGTGTGAGACCTTGCAGCAAGTCAAGTGAGATGCATGGGGGTTATAACACATGGAGGGGAAAAGGAAGTGTGCCCCTTAGAAGCCTGTCATAGTACGCAGCTCAAAAGGGACACATGAGCAAAATCACATCACAAGCTAAAATGTGGAACAATCCAAAAATTAAAGTGGCGGGTTAATCCAACAACACACATTCAACCAGATCCATACAATTGAATATAAATAGCTCATAAAAAAATGTGTAAGTTAAAACAACATACATCGCTAAAGAAATCAGAATAGTCCAACAACAATAACAACATATGCATGAAAGTGTGATGGCTCTGTTATTATTATTATAAGTGAAAGTTCCATCCATACATACATCATTGACGACCACTAACCCCAATAATGGAACATTACATTCAAGAACACCTACTCCTCCAAAGAAGTATACTCTCTCTAAGCTATGGAGAAGCCAAGGATCGTCACAATACTCCCAAGCCTTTTCTAATCCTAAGCCTCACCAAAACCTTGGATCCCAAAAGCTCATTCCATGAGTTATGAGGTTCTATTTTTAACAAAGGGTGGGGTGACCCTTGACATTCCCCTTTGTGACTCCTTGACTACTCTCATGACTCTTCAACTTCTTTAAAAATAACTCATTACATAATATGATACCCTTTCATATTCCACTAATGACACTTGGAATTTCACTTACAACACATTTATAGATAATATTACATTTTCCACATGTACCCATGTGAGAAAAATAGGCTAGAGATAGCCTAACATGACAAAACACTATGACTTTGAAGTTTGGGTAAATACCAACTCAGCAACCTCCACTTGGTGGTTCCTGGTCACGTACTCATGCCAAGCTCGGTATTGTGAGACAATGTCCCCAAACTAGTTGATGGTGTCTTTTTGATAGTGGACTCTTGCCTCCATAGCATCTAGGTATATGGTCTTGGAACTTGTATCCAACTTGTCTTGAAGCATGTACATCATGGTCTCGACCATGACAGGATCGCCAACATACTTTTGTATGTTATGTGCGCTAAGCTCCAAGTCATCCCTAGTGGCCTCTCACCTTAGTTGTACCATATACTTGTCGATCTATAGTAGGACTTGATTCTTGTGTTTAGCCTTAGTGAGGGAACCTATTGAAGGGATCTTGTGCATTCTTACCATGAAATCCAAACTCCTATAAAACCTTGCATACGAGGCCTGTATGTTGGTGACGAATGGGGCGAGTTGCTCATATTTTTGGATTAACATCCTGACCTTTGATTTCTCCAGCTCTCCCTGAGGCTTCATCATCTTTGGTAAGTGAAACAGGGCTCCTTTGTATCGCATTGTCCACTCTTGCACATAAGCAATGGCAACATTAATGTCCCTAAGAGTTTGAACAAAATTTTTGCTCCATTATTGTAATCCATGCACATGGAAAATTTATTTATCCACAGTGACGAATCTGTCATATAGCTTCTACATGGTATTCTCAAGTGTTGATACTTCATCAAGTATCACTTTCCACATCTTTGGCATTGTGGAAACTGCGCTCTTCTCTCTGATTTGTTCTGCCTCTTTCCTGGCCGCCTGTAAGCTATTTTCCATTTTTTCATTCTTGGCCAACATTAGCTTAACATTTGAGCTCATTGCTTCTTCATAGGCCAAGGTGGCATTGGCAATGGAATCTGGATGCTTTCTAACATCTAACACTATCACCCTTTCCTTCATGAATGTAGGTGATGCGTGATCATCCAGAAAATGTTTCCTCTGTGCCTCTACAATCTTCTTTTGTAACTCATCGAATGAAATATTGTACACATCCATAACCAGATCATCACTAATGAGAATAGCCTCTCCTTGCTCACTCAAGATTCATTCCTACACTGGAGGTTGTGGAGACTAAGAGGTGACCTCAGGTGCTCTCGGCACAAGGTCAGTGTCTTCATTTTGTGGCTCATCCCCCAACTTCATGCCCATCATTTCAATCAGTTGCTCAATCTGTTGAGAAAGCTCTCGATCCTACATTTGTTAACCCTCTTCTTCAGCTTCTAGATGTTCTAACCCTTCAACCTGTATGGCCATTATTTGCTCTATCAATGTGCCTTTCCTTTCTTCTTCCACATGTTTCTGTTCCTCTTCCCTTTCTCTCCTTCTCATCTCCTACTTTTCCTTCAATTCCTTCTCCATTTCCTGCAAATTTCAGTATGCTTCCTCCAACCTTTGGTTTTCTTTCTCCCTTCACTCTACCCTTTTTATCCACTACTCCCTCTTTGCCTCCACTACCAAAGATTCTTTCTCGGTGATGGGATCTTCTCTCATATTGTATCTTTGCTCTACCTCTAGGTTCTCAGAAATCTTCCTCTTTCCCTTGTCCTACGATGGGTTATTGCTAATTTTTGTTGTATGTTTTTACTTCCTATGCTACTGTTGCATGCAGAACAACCTTCCAAGATGTGGCTATACTGACTAGCTCATGGAGCTTGGAGTCATTGTCACAATATCTCTAATGGTTCTCCTCGTGCCAGTGAAATATCCCATGGATCCATGGAGAGTACACGTTTTCACAGTGGTTCTTTCAAATACCATGGGGTCATACGGATTAAAGTCCTTGGTGCCGAAATCGAACTTTAATATCTCCTTAGCTTCGGCATTTGCATATTTCAAGCTCTTAATCTCGTATAACTCGATCCACAAAGGAAGAGAGGGCCATGATGCCTTCTTCTTCCTATGTAGTCCTGTTGATAACCCTATGGAGAGGTGATATGAGACCTCTTGCATGACCATATTTTCTATGGCATACCTTGGTAGAACACGCATAGGCTTCTCTCTGCCAAACACTCTGATGAAGGTGCCACCGGGTGAGGCATACCAATCTGCAATGTTAAGTATTGCCTCCATCGCTTCTTGGAACATGCAAGGTGGATCCTACTCAAAGATTAGCTTGTACAACAGGATGATGAAATGGTCAATCATCCTTGTCATTACTCCGCGGTAGCTATAGTCAAAAATAAACTTGCAATGAATTTTGACGACAGTCTCTTTCGATGTCCATGTCCATCTCATGTCAGGAAATTGTTGTTTGGCACAGATTGAATCCAATAAGTATGTGGAAATCTAGAATCTCACTTTCTCATCCTTGGGTGGATTCCAGACGTTAGTCACATGGAATTTCAACTGATAAGCCAACAAGTCTGACCAGTTGAATGGCCTTCCATCATTCACCAACTGGTCCAATACAACTACCCAACCTTCAGGAAAGGTCTCAGTGCTTTCTTGACTATATATTCAGCATGCAAAGAAGATCAATAATTGGTGGGCCTTCCTGAAGGAATTTTTCTTGTAAACATGATTGGATGTTTTTCTGAACTTTGTTGGCTCTTTCACGTAGCACTTGACTATATCTCTCATGTTCACCTGGTTGTGCGTGGCATAGAAAAGTGTGTCCATACGCCTCGCCAGCTGAGGTAAATGATAAATCTGATGATATTTCTCTGCCTTGAAGGTGGAAAGCTCTATCCTTCGGGAACTACTCAATGTCATAGTCTCTGGATCTATGTGTGAGATAATCCAGTTGATAATTTTCGCGCATGGGAAGATTGGGTACATGCATGCAACCTTGTAAAATCGTTACTTCCAAATACTGATATAAACCTTCCAGTCCTCTAAGTCTTCCTTGAAGTCTTCTGCAAAGGTATCCTTGATCTATTTCCATTTCAACTTCATGCCATTCTCAATGAACAACTGAGTGTCTACATAAAATTGAAGGTTAACTTATAGCTACTCAATTGCTTCCCTAGTTCTGCTCTCAACAATTTCCTTTGATGCAGTTCTCTTGGATGCCATGTTAACTGTAACTTCTAAATAGGTTCTCAACAAATATTGTACCTGGTGACAAAGAGGACACTCATGGCATGCAAATGTCAGCCTCAAACCAAAATCACTTCAAGGGAAGACCAAAGTTACAAACTGAGCTAATTCTAGGAGAGATTGTGCAATACGGGTTCATAGAGGTGATTGGATGCCTACTAGAACTGTGCATTACGCAGTCCCAACAATCAGTGGGGCAGGCTTTCTGACTGGAAATGAACAATGCGCAGTTCAATCTGGTCACAGGCTAGGAGGGTTTATGCATTTCACGGTCCCAGTGGCCAGGGCTAGGAGGTTGGCTCCTGGAAATGAGGAGTGTGTAGTTAGAGCTAGGACAAGAAATCCTCTACACAATTCTAGAAGCCAAGGCTTAGGCTTTGAGCTCCCAGAATGCACAGTGCATGTAAGGGAAAGTGAGATCTGGGCAAGGGAAGCGAAAATATGCCCAAGAGGAGTGTGAAAATGAGCATATCTGAAGGATAATGAGATTTTGAGTGCAGACCTGACTAAGTGATGATGCATGAAAGTAAAACAAGTGCGGGAATCAATCAAACTAAAGGAAAATGAAATATGTGGAGAGAGTCACCGCAATGAAAATCGTTAGTGTAAAAACTAGGTAATTCATGCAACACTTAGGAAAGGTAATGTAAAACTTTAAAAAACACTTCTACAGGCTAAACCAATTTAAACCGACAACAGTTGTTCAAAAAAACAAGTGAAACAACACTCTCACAAGTTAAACAAGCAAAAGTGACAAAAAAAGAAACAAAAGACTAGAAAAGCAAGACTTACCTAGAAAAGTGACGAAAATCGCACTGAAGGTTCCTTAATATCCTTGGGAATGCCAAAACTCCAAGATCAAATGTGAAAATGAGCTCTAGTTGCATTGATTAAATATATTTGGCCAATTTAGGGTTTATGACGTGAAGGCCAAAAATCAAGGAAAAAGTGACACTTAGCAGCAGTTTCCAAACAAACTTAAGTGTCTCCTCTGGGATGCTAAAAATAGATCCCTATTTTCTAGGGATGCTTTTTCAATTTTCCTTTTTTCTTTTTTTTCAAGAAAAGTTGCCATGCATTTCCTAGAGATATTGCACAGTTCCGGGAAGGACTGGGCAACTCACTAGCTCATGCATTCAGAAACTTCTAAGCAAGAGGTTTATGTGCACTTTCTAGGTTGAGTGGCTCTCGGAAACCTCTTAGGCTCTATGCAATTTGTCAGTTGAATACTAGTTGTCAATTGGCTCTACACAATTTTGGATCTAAAGGCTCAATGTGAGCTTGAACTATGCAATTCCAGAGAGCAAGGCTAGTTGTCATCAAGGATTGCATGGTTCTCTAAGGCAAGCCCAGAGCTAGGTGGAAACCAACTCAAGGGATCATATTGTGGGTTAGACAATGAATGCAGTAAGAAAACAAAATCCATGATGAGAAATATGCAGCTCAATTAAAGCACAAGTACCTGGGTCACGGTGAAATGAACTGCTGTAATTTAGAAGGGAGGCTCCAAAACGAATCATGGGAAAAAATTTGGAGGGTGGTTATAGCTGCTACAACATTGGCGACACACTAGTATAACTCTAGCTCTTAGATCTGCATAAACTGGAAAGTTAACTGACACCTGCTCAAATTCTTCCCCAGTACTACTCTAGAGAGTTTCCATTGATGCAGCTCTCTTGGAGGCCATGTTAAATGTAATTGTTAGAGATATTCTCAACCATTGTTGTACCTGGAGACAGAGAGGACACTCATGGCATGAAAATTTAAACTTAAAACCAAAAGCACTTCAATAGAAGACCGAAGTAGCAAATCAGGCTAATGCTGAGAGAGATTACAGAATCCTAGTTCACAGAGGTGATTGGCTTCCTACTGGAACTGCACATTACGTAGTCCCATCAGTCAACGAGGCAGGCTTGTTGACTGGAACTAAACAATGTGCAGTTCAGTTTGGGCACATGCCATGCGGGACTACGCATTGCACAGCCCCAGTGGCCAGGGTTGGGAGACTGGCTCCTGGAACTGTGCAATGCACAATTGGAACCAGGGAATCGCAGCCTCTAAAAAATTCTAGAAGCCAAGGCTGAGGCCCTGAGCTCCCATAATTCACAATGCATGCAAGGAAAAGTAAGATCCAGTAAAGGGAAGCCCGAATCTGCCCAAGAGGAGTGTGAAATGAGAATATATGAAGGATGGTGAGATTTTGGGTGAAGATCTAACTGAGTGATGATGCATGCAAATAAAACAAGTGAAGGAATCAATGAAACTGAAGGAAAATGAAATATGTGGAGAGAACCACCGCAACAACGATCGTTAGTGAAAAAATTGGGTAATGCATGCAACACTTGGGAAAGGCAACGAAAAACTTAAAACAACACTTCTACAAGATAAAACAAGTTAAAACACAAAATTTCTTTCAAAAAAATAAGTGAAATATCATTCTCACAGGCTAAATAAGCGAAAGTGAAAGAAAAAATGGAAAAAGACTAGAAAATAAAGACTTACTCGGAAAAGCAGCGATGATCGCATTGAAGGTTCCTTAATCTCCTCGGGAATGCCATAGCTCCAAGATAAAATGTGAAAATGAGCTCCAGATGCGTTGATTAAATATATTTGGTGAATTTAGGGTTTATGACACGAAGGCCGAAAATCAAGGAAAAAGAGACAGTTAGCGACAGTTTCCAAAATAACTCAATTGTCTCCTTTGGCATGCTAAAAATAGATCCCTATTTTCTAGGGATGATTTTCCGATTTTTTCTTTTCTTCGAGAAAAGTTGCCATGCATTGCCTGAAGAGATTGCAAAATTTTAGGAAGGACTAGGCAACCCACTAGCTCATGCACTAAGTAGCTTCTAAGCAAGAGGCTTCTGCACACTTTCTGTGTTGAGTAGCTCTAGGATGCCTCTCAAGCTCTACACAATTTCCCATCTGAATGTTGGTTGTCAACTAGCTCTTCACAATTTTGGAGCTGAAGCCTCGCTGCCAGTTTGAGCTGTGCAATTCTTGAGAGCAAGTTGGATTCCATCAAGGATTATGCAGTTCTCTAAGGCAAGACCAGAACTGGGTGGAAACCAAGTCAAGAGATCGCCTTGTGGGTTAGATAGTGAATGAAATAAGCAAACACAAGCCATGATGCAAAAAATGAGGCTCAATCAGAGCACAAGTACCTGAGTCAGGGCGAGATGAGATACTTTAATTTAGAAGGGAGGCTCTGAAACGAAGCATGGGAAAAATTTTGGAGGGTGGTTATAACCACTACAATATTGGTGGCACACTGGTAGAAATCCAACTCTCTATATGGACCATGCCTCATGTAAAGTGAGTCTAACTCTTCTAGAAGTATTCTTCGATTCTTTAACTATAATAACTTCTTCACTAGCTTGAGTTAAAGATGTAGTCCCTACCATTCTCTTTATCAGAAACAAACATACCAAGCCAAGTCAAAATGAGTTGTTTTGATTGGGGATTAGGGGTATATAAATTCACAAGTAATGTAGGTTGTTAGATTTTTAGTTTCATCTTTGGTGTTTCTCCGCTACCAACAGGCCTAGACAGTACCCCGGCGGAGTCACTTCAGGAACACAAGCATTTCTCCACTGCCAATGAGCTTGGATAGTACCCTGGAGGAGTTACTTGCTTCACCAATCTTCATAGGAAGCCTTTCTCTTCTTTCGCTGTTATTTTATTTTTTTCATTTTTTATTTTTCAAGAACTGTGCATAGTCACTTATTTATTTGATGAGGCGGAGGAGGGATCTCGACTCATTAAGAACAAAATAGGTTGTCCCTTCAGAGAAGAATGGTTATGTATACCTATGATATATTTGTTAAGGCTTTCCCCATCTCCTTACTCTACTTGACTGAGTTGACAAGGGTTAATCGAATATAGAAGATTGATTAGAGTGGGCGGTACTAGTTGAGAGTGCATGCATCGTGATTCCACCATGATTCTCTCTTAGATAAACATATTTTTCACCAGGGTATCATCGGCTAGAACAAATGCAAGATTCTCATAAAGGGAGGGAATAAACAGATAACCAAGTGTTGATTATTGTATAAGTTACTCTCGGATTTCACCCTACTTGTCTCAAGAAGCCAAACATGGTTTCATGCAGAAACTAACCTATGGGTGGAAAACAAACAAGCTAAGGAAAGAAGTGAGACAAAAGAAAAACAAAGTAAATCCAAAAAAGCAAAACAAAAGAGAAAACACTACTCCTACTCCTCAGCGAAATAGAGTATGGTCCAACTCACGTGAAGTGATATTTCCAATGTATCCACTAGTACATTGGTTGACCCATGTAGGTGACAGCATGATTGACAAGAAAGATATTCAAACATACTAACAAACAAAAAACATAAAACAACGTAAACCAGATCGTTTGAATCTTGAATGCATCCACAAAAAAAAAAAGCTTGAAATCACATGAAAGACACTCTGCAGATGTATCATGGTGTCAAGGCACATTGTGCGTGGAATAAAAGCATGTACACACCTTCAAACTTGGAAAATGAGAAAACATGAAGAAATAAGAAAACTTTCTCTTTGCAACAATTCTTGCTATGTATGACTCCTCCAATGCATGAGAAATAGGATCATGCAATTCTGGTGGAGGATGCAAAATTTGTGATATGGATTGATCTTTAATGTGAACAAGAGAGTGATGAGGATCCTGGGGATATTCAAAATTTGTTTTATAGGAAGTGGAACTAACATCAAGACTACGTGAACCTAACATAGCCATCAACTTAGGTTGAAGTGCCTTGACAGCTTGAGTAGTTTCCACATCATCAGATTATCGATCATCAAAGACTGACGGCTTAGAAAGATCAACAGTTGGTGAATCATAATTGTGATCAGATGAGTGAGTGAAAATATCACGACAACCACGATTAGAAAATCTGAGATGAACAACTACATCCTCATGATCTGACAAATCATAAAGAGGAGGCAATGAAAAATAATAATTTTCACCCTCTAAGTTTTTGGAAATGAAATGTGAGAGATTGGGTGGATCCAAGAAGAAATATTTTTCCTCCCCACAATCAAATGAAAGATTTACATCCCACGTGCTCTATGAATGATTGGAAGTGGAAACATCCAGTGATGAATTTTCACAAGATGGAACAAAAAAGGCAGAATCGTGGAAGATGTCAAGATAAATCAGACGAGGTGCGGATTGAAGGAGGTCATCCTTCACTATAGATTCTTATTCAGACTCCCACACATACTCATAAAAAATAATAACACGGGTTTACTGTTCGACAACAAATCCCTCCAAAAATTGATCATCGTGAACATCACATGTGGAATCCGGAACGAATGAACACAACACACCAAAATCCATAGGATCAAAGGAACCAGTAGATGAAGGCTGAGTGGATGATACCATGTGACAACCATCAAGCTTGTAGTTCAACTCTATGCAGAAACCCAGAGCAAGTTGGATAGGAGAAGATGGTGACAAATCAATAGGTGGGTTCACAACTTCTCCCACCTCATCCTACGGAGCTGGAGTTGTTTGATGAGGAGGGGATGAAGGGTCACTTGGGATAGAAACCTCATATGCCTTAAATTCTAAAGCTCTAATGCCAAGGTATGTTGGGAGAGAGTTGGAAGTTTATAACTTGTGTCAATTATCAGAAATGTAAATAACATATTGAAATCTTCCCTCCAAAAATCTCCAGTCAACTTCATCTTTAGGGAATTCATAACAGTAATGAAGAAAGAGATCGTGAAAGTGCTCAAGAGATTCATCAAGTGCTTTTCACAACTTTAAAATTTTTCAATTTGAGTGCTTTACGTTCAAATAAAATGAAAGTACGAAATAATTATCTAGGCATGTGATCCAAAGAGTGTATAGAGGCTATGGGAAATGAATGACACCATTTCTTAACACGCCCTTTGAACGTGAAAGTGAACAACCCACAGGTAATGTCATTCGAAGAGACATCATGCCTCTCACAAAATCCACCAAAGTAAATTGTGTGCCTGAACAGGGGTGTTCCATCATCGCCATTGAAATTGTATTCAGAAAAGTCACATATGACATTCGTCGACACATTGAAATCAGCAGCGTGAGAGAAACATGTCGGATTTTTTATTAGAACATAAGTCATGAATGATGTGCAAAAATTCAAGACAGACTTCAAGGGCTCAACTTGTCATCTGGCCCTCCTTCTAGAGCCATAAATGTTAACGGTTTCTGACCACTAACATTCAAGGGATCTCCCTAGTAAGAAGTCCTAGGTATACATCAGACCATTTGGAGTAGGAGTCCCAGTAATGGGTGGTAATGTAATGACTTGACTGCGGTAGTGCGTAGAGATAAGTATGATTTGGGGTGAAGCAAGTGTGTGACCTTGCAGCGAGTCAAGTGAGATGCATGGGGGTTCTAACACATGGAAGGGAAAAGTAAGTGTGCCCCTTAGAAGCCTGTAATAGTACGCAGCTCAAAAGGGACACACAAGCGGAATGACATCACAAGCTAAAATGTAGAATATTCCACAAATTAAAGTGACGGTTTAATCCAATAACACACATTTGACCAGATCCATACAATTGCATACAAAATAGTTCATAAGAAAATGTGTATGTCAAAAAAGCATAGATTACTAAAGCAACCAGAATAGTCCAACTACAATAACAACATATGCATGCAAGTGTGATGGCTATGTTATTATTATAAGTGAAATTTCCATCCATACATACACCATTGAAGACCACTAACCCCAATAGTGGAACATTATAGTCAAGAACACCTGCTCCTCCAAAGAAGTATCCTCACTCTACGTTATGGATAAGCCAAGGCTTGTCACAATACTCCCAAGCCTTTTCTAATCCTAAGCCTCCCAAAAACCTTGGATCCCAAAGCTCGTTCCATGAGTCATGAGGTTCTATTTTTAACAAAGGGTGGGGTGACCCTTGACATTCCCCTTTGTGACTCTTTGACTACCCTCATGACTCTTCAACTTCTTTACAAATAACTCATTACATAATATGATGACCTTTCATATTCCACTAATGACACTTGGAATTTCACTTACAACATATTTACAAATAATATTACATTTTCCACATGTACCCATGTGAGACAAAATAGGCTAGAGACAGCCTAACAAGACAAAACACTATGACTCCAAAGTTTGGGGAAATACCAACTCAACAACCTCCACTTGGTGCTTCTCGGTCACGTACTCATGCCAAGATTGGTATTGTGAGATGATGTCCCCAAACTACTTGATGGTGTCTTTTTGATAGCAGACTCTTACCTCCATAGCATCTGGGTATATGGTCTTGGAACCTATATCCAACTCGTCCCGAAGCATGTACATCATGGTGTTGACCATGATGGGACCACCAATGTACTTTTGTATGTTATGTGCATTGAGCTCCAAGTCATCCTTGGTGGCCTCTCGCCTCAATTGCTCCATGTACTTGTCGATCTTTAGCCATACTTGTTTCTTGTGTTTAGCCTCGGTGAGGGAACTGATTGAAGGGATCCTATGTGTTCTTACCATGACATCCAAACTCCTATACAACCATTGATATGATGCATGTATAACGGTGACAAATGGGGTGAGCGGCTCATAGTTCTAGATCAACATCCCGACCTTTTCTTTCTCTAGTGCTACTTGAGCCTTCATCATCTTTAGCAAGTGAAGCAGGGATCCTTTGTATCACATTGTCCACTCTTTCACATGGGCGATGGGAGCATGTATGTCCATGAGATTTTTAACAAAAAAAAATCTTCACTGCTGTAAGCCATGCACATGGACAACTTCTTTATGCATGGTGACAAATTTGTCATAAAGTTTCTACATGGTAGTCTCAAGTGTTGATACTTCATCAAGTATTGCTTTCCTCATCTATAACATTGCGGAAACTATGCTCTGCTCTCTAAGTTGTTTTGCCTCTTTCCTAGCCGCCTGCAAGTTCTTTGCCATTTGTTCATTCTTGGCCAACATAAACTTAACATTTGAGCTCATTTCTCCTACATAGGCTAAGATGACATCGAAAATGGCACCTGGATGCTTTCTAACATATGACATTATTACCCTTTCCTTCATTAATGGAGGTGATGCATGATCATTTGAAAAATGTTTAGTACTTCTACAATATTCTTCTATGACCTGTCAAATGGAACATTGTACACATCCATAACCGGATCATCATCAATAAGAATAGCCTCTCCTTTCTCGTTGGGGATGCATTCCAACACTAGAGGTGGTGGAGACTGAGGGGTGACCTTGGGTGCTCTCAGCATAAGTTCAGTGCCTTCATTATGTGGCTCATCCCCCAACTCCATGTCCGCCATTTCAATCAGTTCCTCAATCTGCTGAGAAAGTTCTTGATCCTTCATCTGTTCACCCTCTTCTTCAATTGCTGGTTGTTCCGACTCTTCAACATGTATGGGTGTTGTTTTCTCTGTCATCACGCCTTACCTTTCTTCTTCCACCTATTTCTTCTTCTCTTCCCTTTCTCCCCTTCTCATCTCCTACTCTTCCTTCAACTTCTTCTTTATTTCCTGCAACTTTCATTCTACTTCCTCCAGCCTTTTCTTTTCTTTCTTCCTTCACTTTTCCCTCTTTATTCATTTCTCTCTCTTAGCCTTTGCTTCCGAAGTTTCTTTCTCAATGATGGGATCTTCTCTCATCTCATATCTTTGCTCCACCTTTGGGTTCTTAGCAATATTCCTCTTGCCCTTGTCCTGTGATGGGTTGTCTCTTCTTGCTATTGTTGTTGTTATTGCTTCCTATGTTGTTGTTTCCTACAAAGCAGCCTTCCAAGCTGTGGCTATATTGACCGACTCATGGAGCTTGGAGTCACTGTAATAATATCTCAAAGGGTCCTCCTAGTGCGAGTGAAATGTCTCATGGATCCATGGATAGTACAACTTTGCAAAATGGTTCTTACAAATATTGTGGGGGTCATATGGATTAAATTCCTTGGTGTCGAACTCGAACTTCAATATCTCCTTAGCTTTGACATCTGAATCTTTCAAGCTCTTAATCTCGTATAACCCAGTCCGCAAAGGAAGAGCAGGCCATGGTGCTTATTCTTTCTGTGTATTCCTATTGATAACCCTATGGAGAGGTGATATGAGACCTCTTGCATGATCAGCTTTTCCATGGCATACCTTGGTAGAACATGCGGAGGCTTCTCTCCGCTAAACACTCTAATGAAAGTACCACCAGGTGAGGCATACCAATCTGCAATGTTAAGTATCACCTCCATCACTTCTTGGTACATCAAGGTGGATCCTACTCAAATGTCATCTTGTACAATGGGATGATGAAACGATTAGTCATCCTTGCCATAAATCCTCGGTGGATGCAGTAGGAAAGAAACTTGCAATAAATGTTGATGATAGTCTCTTTCGATGTCCATGTCCATCTGAGGTTAGGAAACTGTTTTTGGGCACATATTGCATCTAGTAAGTATGCGGACATGTAGAATCTTGCTTTCTCATCCTTGGGTGGAATCCATCCATTAGTCACATGAAATTTCAACCGAAAAGCTAACAAGTATGACCAATTGAATGGCCTTCCATCATTCACCAACTAGTCCAATACAACTACCCAACCTTCAAGAAAGGTCTCGGTGCTTTCTTGACTATATATTCGGCATGCAAAGAAGATCATAATTGGTAGGACTTCCTGAGAGACTTTGTCTTGTAAACATGATTGGGTGTCTGTCTAAAATTTTTTGGCTCTTTCACCGAGAACTTGACTATATCTCCCGTGTTCACCTCGCTATGGGTAACGTAGAAAAGTGTGTCCAGGTGCCTTGCCGACTGAGGTAAAGGATACATCTGATGATAGTTCTCTACTCTGAAGGTGGCAAGCTCTATCCTACTGGCACTGTTGAATGTCATAGTCTCTGGATCCATGTGTGAGAATCCAGTTGATAATGTCCGCGCATGGGAAGGTTGGGTACCTGAACGCAACCTTGTAAAATATTAACTACTGGATACTGATATAAATCTACTAGTCCTCTAAGTCTTCCTTGAAGTCTTCTACAAAAGTATACTTGATCTCCTGCCATGTCAACTTCATGCCCTTCTCAATGAAAAACCTAGTGTCTGCATAATCTGGCAAGTTAACGGACACCTTCTCAACTTTTTCCCCAGTACTACTCTCGACATTTTCCTTTGATGCATCTCTCTTGGAGCCCATGTTAATTGTAACTACTAGAGAGATTCTCAACAACGGTTGTACCTGGAGATAGAGAGGACACTCATGGCATGCAAATGTCATCTTAAAACCAAAATCACTTCAAGACAAGACCAAACCAGTAAACTGGGCTAATGCTGGGAGGGATTGCACAATATTGGTTCATAGAGGTGACTGGCTGCCTGGTGGAGTTGAGCATTATGTAGTCCTAGCAGTCAGTGGGGGAGACTTGCTAACTGGAACTGTGCAATGTGCAGTTCAATTTGGCCACATGCCGACAGGGACTAAGCATTGCACAATCCCAATGGCCATGGCTGGGAGGTTGGATCCTAGAATTGCACGATGTGCAGTTGGAGCCAAACGAAGGCAGCCTCTGCGCAATTCCATAAGCCAAGGTTGAGGCCTTGAGCTCCCAGAATGCACATTTCATGCAAGGGAAAGCAAGATACGGTAAAGGGAAGCCCAAATCTTCCCAAGAGGAGTGTGAAAATGAGCATATATGAAGGATGGTGAGATGTTGAATGGAGATATGACTAAGTGATGATGCTTGCAAGTAAAACAAGTGCAGGAATCAAAGAAACTAGAGGAAAATTAAATATGTGGAGAGAGTCATTGGAACAATAAACATTAGTGCAAAAATTGGGTAATGCATGTGACACTTGGGAAAGGAAATGTAAAACTTAAAACAAAACTTCTACAAGCTGAAAAAATGTTAAAACGCCATCATTATTTCAAAAAAAATGTGAAAAAACACTCTCACAAGCTAAACAAGAAAAAGCGACAAAAGACTAGAAAAGCAAGACTTACCCAAAAAAGCGACGACGATTGCATCGAAGGTTCCTTGATCTCCTCGGGAATGTAGGAGCTCTAATATCAAATGTGAAAATGAGATCTAGCTACTTCGATTAAATATATTTGGCCAATTTAGGGTTTATGACATGAAGGCCAAAAATTAAGGAAACAGAGACACATGGCGACAGTTTCCAAAATAACTCAAGTGTCTCCTCCAGGCTGCTAAAAATAGATACCTATTTTGTAAGGATGCTATTTCACTTTTTTATTTTTTCTTTTTTTCAGGAAAAGTTTCCATGAATTTCCTGGAGGGATTGCGTAGTTCTAGGAAGGACTGGGCAACTCAGTGGCTCATGCACTAAGCAGCTTCTATGCAAGAGGCTTCTACTGCTACACACCTTCTAGTCTAAGTGGCTCTAGGTTGCCTCTCAAGCTCTACACAATTTCCTAGCTAAAGGCTACTTTTCAACAATCTCTATGCAATTTTGGAGCTAAAGACTCACTGTCAGCCTGAACTGCGCAATTCCCGAGAGCAAGGCTAGTTGCCCTCAAGGATTGCATAGTTCTCTAAGGCAAGCTTGGAACTGGGTGGAAACCAAATCAAGAGATCATATTGTGGGTTAGACAATGAATGAAGTAAGCAAACACAAGCCATGACGCAAAATATGAGGCTTAATCAAAGCACAAGTACCTGGGTCAGGGCGAGACGAGCTGTTTTAATTTAGAAGGGAGGCTCCAAAACGAAACATGGGAAAAATTTTGGAGGGTGATTGTAGCCACTGCAACAAGATTTTAGTTAACTTTCCTTCAAATATTTTCATGAATATTCAATTTTTCCTTTGTTCTATTCATTATAGTCTTCTATATGTCCTCTACAAGCCTTTTGACCTTCATCATCCTTTTCTATTGGCTAAACTGCTTAATTTTTCTAGTTTTATCAATTCTTGCCTTTTACAAGTTTTTGTTGGGCTTCCTTTGAACTTTGAGCTTAAGCCCCTTTTTGTCTACTCCTTACTTGTTCACCATCCATAGGACCAAGTCTCTGTGACCATTTTCCAAGTATTTTAGGTGCTTAGCCCATTTAATCCCTTCGCAAGACAAAATTCGTTATTAATGGCTTCATGCCATCGGTTTCATTTCTACGCGAAAGGACCATGGATTGGCACTAAGGGAAGCTATCCCAAGACCGATGCTATTAGAATGTGCGTCTTGTCGTTCCATTGTTCCCTTGGTCTATTTCTATGTGAAATGACCAAGGGTCAGGGCTTAGCCCTTAGCCCCTTCTATCCCGACACATTACCTTTGCGTCCTCTTTATAAACTATCAGGGTCTATTTTCCAGGTGGACATGTCACGTTGGGACCACCTACTTGTGCTTTGATTGGTTTCATGTTCTAGCCTGTCTATCCTCCGTGTCCCAACGCCCATTGCCTGGTGCTTCTTCTACGCTTTGTTAACAAACCCATAAGGGTCTATCCCACAAGATCAGTTGTCTTGGTGGGGTCCTCCTATTGTAGCAAGAGTTAATAGAAAAACTCTCTAGGCTGAGTCAGTCACCTTGTCATCCTAATGCATCCCTTTTGTTCACTATTAACAACCCATCAGGATGAAATCACTTATGCTATGTCTCGGCATATGATAGGTTACACGTGTCACTCAAATATGGGCCCTTTAGGTACCCGAAAATGTCAAATATGACTTCCACATATCCACCTTTGATTTCACCACATCATGCTAACATCATCAATGACCGTCATATCCCAAGAGCCAACAATATGCTACCACCTGTCCTCTGTTAGAGAGGAGAGAGATAGGGTCCCAAGGCCTTGGTTTTTCACTAATTTCCTTTATAAGTTTTTTTTAAGGGTTACTAACCATTTCTTCTATTTTACTTCAAAATCCTCTAAGTCGGCTCTCCTTCGCTTACAGCTTCATTATAACTTTGGATTCATGAAACTTTCATCGACACCACTTCATTTTGGTTTATTGTATTAAGGGGAGTGGTCTCGAAGTGGTTCTCCATCATTGATCTATGTGGTTGTTAGTATGGGAAACCACCTCTCGACACATCAAGGTCTCACAAGACTGATGCCCATAATGTTATCGGAATGTCACTACATTTCCTGACTCTTATCTCTTAATGCTTAGCATTATGCTCCCCAAACAATTTTTCAGGCACGCCCTCAGCGGATTGAGTTGTCGTAGTGGGGACCTCACGCTCAACTCCTCATTAATAATTTCTCTAGAACCATGTCCTGACATCAACCGCCTAGCTCTTTTTCTTTATGTCACCTTTGCAATCCTCTGGGGTGAACTCACGAGTGTAAGTCTACTAGAATATCATCATCACCTAGTTTCATCTTGCTCCATTCATCTTGGTGCTAATACTTTTGCGCCATAACCATTTCGTTGGGGTACTACCTCTGGGTGGGCTCCACCAACACCCAAAAAAAAGTCTTCCCGCTATGTAATGACTAATTCCACATAGCCTAGTCCACCTTTGGTTGCTCTACTTACTTACCGCTAGGCTTTTCTTCTTTTCCAAACTTCGATACGTGCCAAAAATGTCTCCAATCACCTCTTTAACTCTGTTAACTTTGAGCTGATTCAAGCAAAATTTTTTGGCTTTTAGTTAATTGGCCTACAAGATTATGCAGGAATATATTAATAAAACATATGGAACTGAGGAATAGTTGGAAGAAGGTTGATTAGAGGATGTGGACAAGGCTAGAAGGAAACAACCACCTAAAACTAGAGTTCAAACAACTCAAGGAGGAGGTTTTTATCTAATTGACAGGCACATCTCCAAAGGGAATATACTTACTCGATAGCCTTCCTAAGGGTACCTGGAAAATTTTGTTTGGCATCACTGGTGGTTCGATTAGAAGATTTATCCTAGTTCCATCTTGATGTAGGGAAAAACTTGGGCTATGTCCTTGGAGAGGTCCCCTTGTGCCTTAGAGTCTGGCTCAGGGGTGACAGTTGCACAAGAAACTAATTACATCCCATCTATGGTTGGGAGGTGATCTATTGTCTCTATCTCAATTTTCCATATTCTTTTAAGGTAAGTACTTTTCAAGTTCATTTCATAGTGAATGGATGGTGCGCTCAATTAAATTATATGATACTTCTAAATTTTCTAATTATATGAACATGTCATGGAAACTTGCCTTAAGTATGGTGCATTCGAATACTATGTGGTTGATTGATTTCTTTGTGCTTGCTTAGTATGTTGGCATGATACTTTAATAGACCATTAATATTTGCATTCATCTATAACTTCTAACCACTTTTCTATTTCATTCAGTGAGCCAATATAATTTGTAGGTGTAATACTTGATTGGAATTCCTACCTTTAAATCCCTTCTGAAAAAGTCAATAGAACTAGTATAAATCGTAGAACTGATAAATGGGTTTTATTTATTTTATGGGTATTCTTAGGTCCTCTTGAAAATGAATTCTTATCCCAAAATTGGATGAGTATAGGCAATACATATTACAGTGTATTTTTCTAAGGTTTGTGGCCAAATGGAATCTCAACTTTATATATATAAAGTAACTTCTTTCTGTTGTAGGAATTTTTTTAAAAACTTGGTAGTTGCATCAAGTATCTAACATTTTGGTGTGTTTGTTAGGATTGTATTGTTGACATTCATGGACTACACTATTGGATCCCAGCACTGAAATTTGAAATGAGCAATCGACTTAGAGGATTTTTGGGAATAAGGAACATGAACCCACCTCCCTTTTTCCAGTGCGTTTTATGCATTTTATATTAATGTAGTGACAATGTGAGATTTCAAATTAGAGTAGGAACAATAATAGAATAAGGGATGATTCACGTATTCAATTTTATCATAACCTAGTGGAATATCGCATCGGGAAGTTTCAATGTGTTCTAGTCCACGAGGGACAATTTTGGGAGAGATTTGAGAAGCCTTTGATTTACGGTTGACTACTACTACATGGGTAGGGTTTTACCTCTATTGACGGAAAATTTACTATGAGCCATATGCAATCTATTGTATGAAATTAACTCGTCACTTCGAACGGGGAAAATTTTGTATACACTATTAACTAGTCTTAGTTGCCATATAGTTCTCATGTATGTGTTTGGCTCCCTTGTGCACATAGGTAGCATGCACTCTGAATAAGTATGTATGTTTTATCTAAGGTCTTTAGCAATTAATTTGTAGTATATGTATCATTTCCATGTAAGATTTTAATTGTAGAGAACTTATTGGAATCTTTGTTTTTAGAGTTCCATGTTATTTTTATGTTTGCTCACTACCATTTTTGGAGGTAAATAAATATTTATCATATTCATGGCAATTCTGTCTCTGATGACTACTTAAGTTCTCCAGCATGGTAACTTTTTATGCTATGTAAACTACACAAACGAATTCTCACACCAAAATAATGGCCTTATAATGAGATAAAGATAAGCAAATTAAGGGATATCTATTAAATGTTAATTATGAATCCAAACTTTATATCCTAAAATTAGATATATACAAGTCAATTATTTATTATCCGTCGAAACAAAATTATTTATGGAGTGTGGTGAAGTATTACGTTTAACTATCCATTCAAGCGATTTTCGTTTATCAAGAAATGAGTGAGTAGAGGATCACATTTGCACTATAGAATCCACCACAATCCCATAATTGGCATTGTATAATACAATTGTTTTATGTTTGGATTTTTTTCTCCACTCAATAAGCAAGTCCTCCAAATTACATAATTCTGATTAGAGGCAACTTAAAGAGGCTACATGAATCAGTTCTTCTATGTTTGAATTGAATTTAGTTTTTCCTTAACATGCTTTTGTCCAGCCTATATTAAATTATAAATTGATTAATGTTTTACTTGGCACAAAGAAGAAGTCCGCTCTCTCCTTCCAATTTGTTGTTACATTTTAAGTGTTAGAGGATTAAAATTTCAATAACTAAATAGTTTTTCCTTTACAATAGAAATTCTATAGAATGTCTTTTTATAATCATCGAATTCCAACCCTTGCAAGACATTCTATGTGACAAAATTCATTAGCGTGTGTATTTGAGGTACCTACAGAATATAGAACTCCACAGATTGAGATTTATTATTTTCTAATGTGTTTTTCAAATATTGATTTGCAATTTTTATGAAATGCGAAGGTCTTCAAAGGCAACATAACTTGTTTTCCCTCTCTAACAAACATATATATGATTTGGAAAAGTTAAAGGTCTAGTTATTCTCACTATAGCTTGGTTCAATTATTCTTACTATAACTTGAAAGTCCACACCTGCAATATGGAAATTTGCAACTATTTCTATGAGGACTAGGCCAAATCTATTACCTTGATTAGCATAACAAAACATATGTAGACGGAAGTTGTAATCATTGAGCACAACAAAGGGAAATTATGCTTCTTGATATATGAAACTTGTAATCATTGAAATAGTTTCCTAGGATAAAAACTAAATCACTAATAATGACAACCTAGGAAACATGATATGTTGTCCTTGTTGTGTGTGTGACATGTCCACATGTCAGACAAATGGACACATAGGATATATGATGCTAAATTATCATACATATAGGACCTGTGGTTCCAAAATGGAATACATGCATGGGACATGATGTGTGCCTCAATGTTTTAGACATTCATGACACCATAAATTAAAAATAAATAAATAAATAATCATAGAAAAAGGAAGAAGAATTTTACCCCACTCTCTTAACCTCACATTGAGACTTGTACTAGTATAGTAACCACCTCTGGGTAGATAAAGAGTTGTGTTACAAATTCTTATTAGAGTTCCTAGGTTCAACACTTGGACCTAATGGGCCCTACCACAAAAGGGATGTAGGTTAATCCCAACCCATTTCTCCAATTTGTATTGTACTCCTTTCAATACCATGGTTCCTAGTAGCCATGTTGAGATTTATAACCTTATTTCTTGAAACCCCTAATCTCTAGGTGTATTGTAAATTTATTTTTTCATTCTTCTACTTCTTGTATTACTTTTGATCTTGTCTACGCACTTATTTAGCTTGGACAATAATTGCAATTCTACTTTATCTTCTAGGATAAAGGTCAGTAAGAGCATCCATTATCTGAAATTCTATTTGAAAAAGAATGGTTTCTTGGCTTGATGTCCATGCACTTGTTTTTATTGTGGAAACCTACCTGCGCACATATTTATAAAACTTACAAGTAAGCTTGAATCTCCATAAAGATTAGAAATGAACAATAATGTTGTGCATGATAAAATAATTGGGAAGTGACAACACTAGAACCAAAACCACTTTGTGTTGGATGATACAAAGAAAAGGGAGAATAGTAGGTTCATGAAAAACAATTAAATAACGGTCTCCAAATGAAATTCAAAATGAAGGACAGAAAACCCATATTTTCACAACATCATCCAAGAGGGGTATTTCCCCAAAGATGTGTTTTCCACAAGAAATGCATATCCAAAATATAAGGAGGCCTTCAAAACAAATGCTCAACCTCCAAAGGTGGGTGTTTAACAAGATATGCAGCCTTGTGGAACGAATTAGATTTCATATTCAAACAAACCTCACCAAATTGAGTTCTTATCCAAGGCAGATATTCAAGGAATGCATGTCCATATTGAAGGTTGTGCAGGAAGTTCCTATCCAAGCTACATTTTTAGCATGGCCTTTCTCTAACACCCGGGGGGTTCCCTGAATTAGATTGCAAAACTAGTGTTTATTAATCTTTGATATAAAATAAAATTTAGCAATCAAATATTTATGAAATAGAGGTGAGGTGATTGATTCAAGTAGATCGTTGCCTTACCCTCAGGCAACACAGTCAAAATACTAGGATTTGGAGACCTCAATAATAGACAATATTCAACCAATGAAGATGAATGGACATCAATCCTTATTAGTTATGACAATACTAAAAACTCAATTTCTAGCCAATATATTATGCCCCGAATGATATAATAACACCCCTATCATATTGAGTCAAAATATAATATATAAAGAAAATATAGCCTTCTATAAAGAAAAAAATATATTGGTACATAATAGAAGCAATTTTGTAATTATGGGTCCTCGAGACGACAAAAATGTCACTCTTCAGACCTCTTTACACTGGAAAATAACCATAAACAATATCAAAATTTCTAGCTAAGAAGAGAGGAAGACAAGATATAATAGTGACATTATAAGAGATATTGTCAACCTTGAATATTTTCTTAATGATGCTCCAAACCTGCACAAGATATCTTCACTTATGGTCCAATGGTCTAGGTTTTTCTCCAAAATGAAAACATCTTGCAAATGAGAATGTGAATCTCTTTTATAGTTCCATTTACAGCCCATAGATTTCTCTAGAAACTCATAGGACACCCTCTTTTAGTACGAATACTTCAAGATAATATTCTAGATATTTCTATGTGGGGCACCCTCCCTTTATATGAAGTAAAGTATATTCTAAAGACGTCTGCAAGGGGTGTTCCTTATAGAAATTTCTTTCATAAACCTTTTAATAAAAAAATTTAGAGAAAATTTTGGAAGGTTATGCATCCGTCGTGAAATAGGATCTAGAATTATCTTCAAGACAATGTGCTCTTCAAGAGAGATATTCTAGCAACTTCTCAAAATATCAACAAAAATCCCAAAGATACTAGTCTCTTCTATACACTTCAATGTAGAGTGCTCCTTATATTATGGGCTCCTTGACCTTCAACCATGTGCTCATGTGTTGCGATGTCCTCTTTGTGCCTCCAAATATTTAATTCTTGGCTTGACAAGTGTCAAAACGCCTCAAAAGTATCCTTAATGAAATTTTTGCATGCAAATATGTAGAAGATTCCCCTAAAAGGTGAATTACTGCCACAAGTGCAACAATGCCTCTAAATCACTCAAGCATGCCTTAAAGATGTATCTCTTAATCATGTGAAAGAGAAGAGAAATATAAGTTGGTAACATACATATGACCTGTGTAATGTCATTGAAAAAATGGAAATCAGTTTTTGAATTTTCTAGTTGTAATGGATATCAATTTTGGGTTAAAGATAATTTAAGATTTCAAACCACTATGTGCCAAGTGTTGGGCCTTTGTGTGAGTCTTCAAAATACAAGACAATCCCACCCAAGTAGACAATAGTGGATGAGTTCAGGAATGGTATTAATACCTGAGTTAAATATGAATCCTACTTTAGTTTTAGTCTTGATGTAAGTGTAGAACATTATTATTAACATTTTTAATAAAGAATGTAAATGAACGCAACGGACATCAATTAGTCAACCTTTGGAACTTTATGATAGAAGTTGGCACTACATATGGTACTGGGTCTATAATATGTTGTGTGTATGCATGTGATGGTTTTGACCATTTGAACTAATGACTATCACTAGGTAGATGGTGTATGCAATGTCCAAGGAAAATTTTAAGAAACCCCCCAAATTTATAAGTAAAATAAATGGGTGAATCCCAATGGCATATAGAAAAATGTATCGGTTATTTTTTCAATAAAATAATATACATATATAGTTTTTTGGCGAATCTATCACTAAATTATAAAATTTTGTTAACTCTTGTTCAATTTTCACTAGGATATTAAATATTGTAAATTATTGGGTAATTTTCTAAAATATTAGAAAACATTATAAAATATTGGTGATTCTTTGATAATGTATAGAAACATATATAATAACAAGTGCTGCATGCAGCCGGTAGTCCCTGCCAAGGTCTGCCACAACAAGCCAGGGTCTGCTACAACAACAATACAAACGCTTTCTGCAACATGCGAATTCAATGTGTAATTTGTTAAAAAATTCATGGGTCTGCCACAACAACAATACAAACGCTCTCCATCTATTTAAGTCAGCTCAACACGTTGTGAAAACAGTCAACATGTCAGTAGACTATTTAAAGACTTCTCGTTTCGACCAGCCAATTACTTCCACGGAAGGTGGCCAACTTTTAACATGAAAATTAGTTGTATAATACCGTTGGGATGCAGAAATATGTTGCTTCCTGTATTTGTATTTAGTACACGCATATTTGTCACACTCCTCTACACATTAATATACATAGTAAAAAAAAAAAAAAAAAAAATTCTATAGTCTAATTATTAAGACCCATACTATACGTATGAGCTGTTAACTCATACGTTACCACCACATATATACTTACGAGCTTCATTTAATGGTTATCTAGTCATTCATTATTCCATGTAAGATTCACCATAATACCTTTATTAGCTCATTGGTTGGCATTGGTTGTGATGTTTGCAATATGGTATAAGCTTTAACTTGTTTGGTGTAACATATATGTTGACCTTTGGCCTAACCCTAAACCCTCCCCAGCATACGGAGCATTAATGGGCGCGGGGTTTGGAGGTCCGGCTGTAGACTTTGGCAAACTCAACACACCTACCACATTGGTTATATCAGCTCACAGCTGGCCAGGTGGCATGGCCAGTACACATGGCCATGTGACACCTTGGTCTTGGGATCCTCGACCTTCCCGCCTCTTCTTCCCGCTTCATCTGAATGGTCAGGATCTAATCTGGCGATCGAACGGTGGAAATACCTTCCAGGGTTTCGAGTCACTACTTAAACCTCAAGAGCCAAGGTTGGGGTTCATTTGTTCGCATTGTATTGTCGGTTCAGTGCTCTGCCGAGACTCCGGTTGGGTTTCTACAGAGTTACAGTTTAGCACCTGCAACTGCTTCACAGGCCGAGTAGGGCCCAACTCCCCTTCTCTCAGGTGACTTACGCACACTCTAAGATTATTCATTAACCTTTTTGTCATTTTACTGTAATGTTATGATTGATTAATGTGTGCCCTTCTGCTGTTGGGCGAACACAGGTGGAGTTGCATACCAGTTTATGGAACCAAGGTGATGGTCTCGACAGTCTTTCATTCCGACGGATCCAGGTTGGTTTCAATAACGTTTACCTGTTCTTTTCATTAAACTAGCTCAGAACCTTTCATTTTTTCCTGAGTGCTGCGTTATGTTTTGCTTTCAGACCCCGAGGGTTTGCCGGTCCCATGTTTGAGTTCAAGAGGTATTCTCCAAGAGAACCCTCGCGGTTGCTTATAAGTTATGACCGTTCAGTTAGAGATTTGTCTGGGGAATCCGTTCCATACGGAACCCATCTGTGGTTTGTCTTGTCCCTTCATGGTTTAAGGTGTTTTTCCTTTACACTGCCGAACTTGGGTCTATTATTTTCTTGTATAATCTTCCAGCTTTGGCCTGGCCGTAAGCTCTATTTGGGAGTTGGCGGAACAGGTCCTTTGTTAAATACTACCTTTATTCTTTGTATACGCATACTGTTTTCCTATTAACAGTTCACTGCTATATTATTTTTTCCTCTTTACTGGACGGCATATGCAGAACTTGGCCTTATGTTCGAATCACCGACGGCATAAGCTTTCTGTTGAATCATGGTATTCGTCTAATGGATATTCATCTTGTATTCGATGTTAAATGTCAATGCCATTATATTGTTCTGTGTACAGAAACGCTCTATATCTTAACGCTGCTAAAATGCGTATTTCAGTTTATGTATCTACATGGTCAACCTATATAGAACAGTTTCTAATTTATGCATGCTAGTCGAAGTCTGCTATTTCTTTGATATACATGCTCTCGGTATAGGTAAACGATGATTTCTCCGTTCAGTTTTCTTTTGATTAAATATGAGGGTTTTCTAAACGTAACAGAAGGATTTGTACATAGCATGAGGGTTTATCCTCTTTACTTCGTTCCTCTTTAACTAGTCTCGCTGTTTTTTTTATTGTGAAGCTGTGGATAAAATCGCATAGTTTATATTCAGGGACAGAGTCCCATGTAGCCGTAAGATATTTCTCTGCTTAACTGAGTGACGGTTTCGTATTGCATCTACCAGGTTTACACATATATAAATATATATTGGCTTGTTCGTTTTCTGTTTGTTTCAATAGATGCATTCCGGCTACAGCCGTGTCCCTTTGCCGGGATCTGAGTATTCCAGACTCGTAGTTCATAGCTTATAATATGTAACAATAGTTACGTTTCGGGTATTGTCAGTTTATGTTATTTTGATATAGCTTTCTCGAGCACATACGCCTCAGTTATCTATGCCTGTTCATGCCATACTACTCTGCAACCGTAACAGACATATAATAAACTACTTTGCACCCGTAACAGGCATATAATAAATGGCTTAGACAGAGAATGAATTATCTTTGGTATTGCATACGCTAACCCAGGCATTTCCATAACCCAACCCTCTGTATGTTTACTAACTGCCACTTAGTTTCTAAACCAGGTCTATTAGTGGACAGCCTATTTCTTGGCCATACTTATGTGGTTCCAAGTATGTGGTAACGGGTACTGAGAAACTATGACAGATCTGATTTACTTCCAAGTACATTGTAGCAGTACTAAGAAACTATGACAATGACAGATCTGATTTACTTCTGTAATCATTTATAAGTCTTGTTTTATGCAAAAGGATTCTGAGATTAAGAACCGTACCTGTTCTGTCAGAATCACATTTGGATACTCAAGCAAGTCACCTGTGCTTCGAGTCTGCTCGTCCACCCAGCCATGAGATCCATCTTCTGACGGAATTCTCTCCCCCGAGCTATCTTGCAGGCCTCAAGCCCTCAACAAGATCTGGGCACCTAGTGCCTGGTTATCTGGTCCCTACCAGACTTAACCAATTTTCCTCAGTATCTTCTCTTTTCCTCTTTTCTTCCTCTGGAAAAGAATCACCTTCTGTCTGTCCCAACAGCACAGAACTTCCTCCCTACACCCAGGACTTTTCCTGTTTGGGAGGGCAGTTCAAATCAGTTATGACAGCTGATTTCCTTTCTTTGAAATACACCTCCCAGAGGCTGCCAGCATTTCAAGAAAATATTCTATTTATTTAATAATGTAGTTATCACAGTTTTTTGTTTCTTTTAAACATAAACAACAACTACTACTATATTGTCTTTTTACCATAGCAAAATTCACATTTACATTCTACTGGGGCATTACAATATTGCAACCTCCTGTTGTAGGAATCGCAGGCCGTGGGGATTAAGAGTGTGCCAAGAAAGGCTAAGTGTGGGTATGCAATACATTTTAGAGTGAGAAATTAATGAGAGAGACGTAAGTTTTTGTAACAGAATTTTTCTTTTGAGGTATATCTTGGGAATGTTAATGTCAATATTAGAACTGTTCTAATCATAAAAGTGAAAAGTAATCCAAAAAGGTTAAAAGAAAAAAATAGTTAATAGCAGAATTTTTCCTTTGAGGTATATCTTGGGAATGTTAATGTCAATACTAAAACTGTTCTAATCATAAAAGTGAAAAGTAATCCAAAAAGGTTAAAAAAAGTTAAAAGAAAAAAATAGTTAATAGCTGCACAATCTCCAGTGCAAAACGTGCGGTTAAATATTCATAAATATTATCAATATTTTTGTTATATGGAAAAGAAGAGAGAATGTAGATGTTGATGTCCCTACATAGGCTTCTTTTGTTGATGCACATACACAAAATGAGATCAATGTCTAATAACCTCAATCAAAGATATTAACATATATTCCTGTGCAATTATCATTGGGAATTTGGGAATTAACTTTTCATAATATTAAATGAATGCATATATAGATATAATTTATGTTTCTCACGTTGCCTGGATTTTGGATTTTGTTATTTAAAAGTTGGATTTTGGATTTTGTTTTTGGATTTTGTTATTTAAAAGTTGGATTTTGGATTTTGTTATTTAAAAGTTAGGAATGTCAAAAGAATTTGTTATTTTAAGGTTAGGAATGTGAAATGAATTATATGTTTTATTTTAACTTATTATAAGTAAATTTAGATATGAAGATGGAATTAAAAAAAAAAAAAAATCTTATAATGAATAAAACATATCACTTAAAATAGTCTCAAATAAAGCCCAAATGTAATTCATAACGATTAAAATTTAAATTAATTATTATAAATCCTAATACCAATTTCAAATTGATTGGGTTTTTTTCTATTTTAAATATAGATAGAGAAAATGCCTTCACCATTTTTAAAGATTTTAAAAATGAAGAAGCATATTAACATATGATAAATTCAATTATTTGCGTGCATATATTAAGAAAACAGATAAGATTTATCAATATTTGCGTGTATATATTAAGCAAAGAGATAAGATAAAGAATATTGTGGAATACCAATTTTATAGATATTTTTAGTATATTCTCGATGATGGAAAAAAATATTTAAGAGACATACTTGAAAGCTAAGTAATGTTCGAGGCAGCCTCATGTTTGAGGCGCCATGCTTTCCACGTTCAAAAATAACCATGCGAGGCAGCCTCATGTTTGAGGCCCCATGCTCTTCATACCAACTAACACGTCTAGCTAAAAATAAAATTCACTGAAAATTCACCGAACAAATTGCAGATAAGATAAGATACTTTTATACGGAAGGATCCCAGTATATCAACAACCACCTCAATATGCAGCCTTGGAGAGTGGGACAAAAGCCCTGAAATAGCAGGAGAGATTGGGAAATCGAGCTAGAAAATTTGAAAGTTGTTGGAGAAATCTCGCCAACTTTTCACAATACATAAGCATGCAAAGAAAGGATTCCCCAATCAATTTAGTCCCACCCCCCAATTCAGTCCAATAGGAAGAAAGTGTAGTACACTAGCTGATTTAAACTTATACAGTACATAAACATGCAAAGAAAGGATTCCCCAATCAATTTCGTCCCACCCCCCAATTCAGTCCAATAGGAAGAAAGTGCAGTACACTAGCTGATTTAAACTTATACAGTCAATCCAGTAAGAAACAAAGAAGTAAGAATTGATAGCATTAAGCACACGAACCAAAAAATCACTTCAATCTTCCACCACTGGAACAATGAAAATACTAGAACAATTGACCCCAAGTGCAAATGTAACATTCACCCAAACAAAGACACCCCAAGCCACATGTGCAAAGAGCACTATAACGAGTAAAGATAATTATTGTTTTGATTGATCTTTTTGTTAGCCAAACCCTCTAAACGACTTAACCCTCTTAATAATTTAACTAAAAATATGTTTTAATAGTGATAAACATAAATTCATCATAAACTCAAAAGACTTATTTCATAATATATTTAAGTGGTTAAAATAAATAAAAAATTATCAAAAATTAATTAAATTATAAATTATTATTATTATTATAAAAGAATTAATATATGTAAAAATTCTTAACTTTATCATATATTTAAATAATAAAATAATATATGTTACAATATCATGGTTCAAAATTTATCTCTAAAAAACAAAAAAACATATGATATTTTCTTAATTAATCAATTTAATTAAAAAAACACATAAATAAAGTTCAATATTTAAATTAACGAATATCGCTGCCAATATCCCTTCGCATGTTTGTTGCACTTAGCATTATAATAACGTTATAAAAACCGCGAGGCATCTTTAGAGCATTAGACAATGATAACAAAGATAGATCCCGGAACCGATAATGAATATATTTGTTTCACTTAGCATTATAATAACGTTATAAAAACAGCGAGGCATCTTTAGAGCATTAGGCAATGATAACAAAAATAGATCACGGAACCGATAATGAATATATTCGTTGTAGTTTCACTGAAATTTTCTTCGGTTTCTAAATGGGTCACGTTCAGGAGAAAACCTGATAAATAATATAAAATATTCCGTGGAGAAAAAGAAGTTACATTGCATGGTCGCCACTTGTTCCCCATGGAGGTTACAATCTTCGTATGAGTATTGTAACCACAAAACATAGAGTTGCTTCTATTTTGATGTTCTTAGAGCAGATTGTAGTTAAATTCAATGGAAAACAATGTACAGGGCCGAACAACTTGAAATTTAATTTTATGCAGTTAATCTGAAGTTTTCAGAACTGTAAATTTTTGCACTTAATATAGGAAATTTGAAATTTTGAAGGATCATCGAACTCGATATGGAAACAAAAAAGCAAAGGCCAGATCTGAATGATCCTCGAAATCGAAGATATGGAACTCGAGATCAAAACTCAGTTCCATATGCCACTCTTGTTTCAGTTGCATTAAAGACAGTAGATCCTACAGATAGAAAGCAACTACTTCCATATCCTTACACCAACTTTAGCACCTCAGTCAGCTCGAGCAACCTGGGAAATCAAAGCGAGGGGGGTTTGTTAGACCCATAGCCAGCAGTTATCTTTATTTACTCATCTGTCGTGCAGGGTCCAGACCCATAGAGCTTTATCTAGGAGCCTAGGAGCCATACTCTCTAGGTTGTCTTCATTTACTGCAAGCATCTGACCATGAAGCTTGTCAGTATTGTGAAGGACCCCCATGAAGCTTGTCAGTATTGTGAAGGACCCCATCGAAGTTTTGGGTACGGTTTCACTCTACTGCTCCGTCTCATTGTAATTGCTACACTATATATGACTGTGAGTCAATATTCAGTTCAGTAGATATGACTGTGAGTCAATATTCAATTCAGTAGTGTTGGTTGATTCGATTGCAGTGTTGGTTGATTCGATTGTTGTGTGCATGAGGATACCGCGGGGAAACATTGACGATTGGTTCGATTCATTCACCGGACCTATCACACATATTTTTCTTCCAATCGACCCAGAGAGGTGTACTTCAAAGGCTTTCGGCCTTGCAGAGAAAAATTAAGATGTACAAATATGGGCTCTGCAAAATTCTTAGCCATTTTTGTCACCATCTATATGAAATCTCCATAGAAAATAATAAGGTAAATACCTTCCCATATTTTATGTATGGTTAAGTTCTCAACATCCTCGTTTTCATAGTAGAATATTTATGAGGCCAATGTTTAGAGGCAGATCAGGTTGTTAGAATGGGAGAGGACAAAGTTATTACAGATCAAAAGTTATAGTTGAGCATTGTACATTAATTAAAATAAACCAAGTTTTGTTTTAATATATTTACCATACATTTACTGGAATTAGTTTAGAAAATAATAGTCGAAGTGGAGAATACATTAGTTTAGAAGATAATAAACCAAGCTTTGTTTCAATATATTTACCACACCACACATTTACTGAAAGTTTTACTGGAATTAGTTTAGAAGATAATAGTTGGATTGGAGAATACATTAGATGTAACAACCTAAAAATACTGAACATAATTTGTCTGTTAGTCATGAATTAATATTAATAATTATTTTTTATTCTCTATATTAAGCAATGAAACTGAATTTGCATAAGTTCTGTTTGTTTAGCAACAATGTCTACCCACAACATCTTTGTGCAATTAGTCCACTATTGAAGCATGTCTACAGTTAGTCCACTCTTGCAACCTTTTGCAGGTAGTAGACATGGATAAAACAACTTAAAACTTAAAACCGCAAGTGAAACCCCAAGTGAAAGAAAGGAAGGAAATTCAAACCCCCAGTGCCCCAAGTGAGACCCCAAGTGAAAGGAAAGAAATTCAAACCCGAAATGCGTGGTGAAGCCACCGCAAGCTTCTTCCAGCACAACGACTTTTGCAGGTTGCAGCCATGGACAAAGTAGCTTAAAACCCCATCTTCCAACACAGTAACTTTGGCAGGTTACAACCACAGTAACTTTTACAGCTTACAGCCATGGGCAAAGCAGCTTAAAACCCCACTTTGGTGGAGCAACAACAATGGGCTTTAAAACCGGGGAATATGCTATTTTATATCTAGATATGGAAAGATGTTATCTTCTGCCTTTTAAGCTTCTAGGTTCACTTTTACTGGGTAAACAATAACTAGCTTAGGAACAACAACTAGATTCTGCCTTTTACGCTTCTGGGTTGACTGCTACCGGATAAACAATAACTAGCTTCGGAATATCAAGTAGATTCGGAACAGGAAGAAGCAGAAATGCTTCTTCTGCCTCTAGGTCGATCGATTTCTACTGGATAAACAACAGTCACAAATAGCTTGTGAACATGAACAAAAGCTAGATTTTACTATTGGATCAATGGTTGGAATGGATCTACTGGATAAACAACAGTCACAAATAGCTTGTGAACATGAACAAAAGCTAGATTTTACTATTGGATCAATGGTTGGAATGGATCGGCTTATTAATCTGTTGCTCTGAACCTATCCGTTGCGTTGGCTTCCCTTGCCACTTGCATCATCCCACTCTCCACTTGCAACTTCATACTTGCCACTTGTTCAAATTTCCTCATTCACTGTTGGGTATTTTTCAACGGGAAAATACCAAAACCAGACAAACATTAACACCACCGAGGCTATGCTCTGTTTCCACTGTTCCAGGATCTTTGCACAGGGAACCTCTTAAAAGCAAATATACTCATAACAGAGTATTACACAGCCAAAAAAAATATTTCTATTGATTGACATATAAAGCCTGAAACAACATTCATCCTCTTTGCTGAGAGGGATTTACCAAAACTTACATTCACCCATCAAAAACAAAAACATTGTCTTTTCTCTCCACGTGAGATTTCACTGTGCTGGGTTTACTGCTGTAAAACCCTTTTTACATTCACTGCTGTGAAAAACATTTTACACATACTTCTGTAAAATAAATTTACATTTACATCTGAGTGAAATCCCTTTTTTTTACATTCCTGGGTTTTCACATTACAAAAAAAAACTTATGCATTCTTTTCTTTTGCATTTCAATGCAAATTCACTTCATTAATAAAATCTATGCACTACTGTGCAATGTCTTCACCTGCTTCATGTGCTGGTCTTCATCCTGAGCACTCCCTGCTCTTTCGCTGCTGCGCGTTACACAAATCTCATGTGCAACAATAACATTTCGCTATTTTCTTCATGCACTGCTGTGCATTCTCTCTTTTTTTTAAACGCTCCCCACAGATCTCATAAAAAAAAGCTCAACGCATATTACAACCCACGGAGCATATTTCATTTTTGGCTCGTTATATATATTATATTAATGCTAAAACAAAAGGCATATAAAAACTACGACTCCCAAAGAAAAGACATTAAATTTACATGCCGTAAAAGAAATTTAAGAGTTCTATCCACCACTATGACAATTTATTAAATGCGTTAATAAAAAAAACTGTGGTCAAACCAATTTGTTTTTACTCCACGCAAGTATTTAAATCGTTGCAGGCTCGTACGCAGGTCCATATGCAGCTTTACACAATCAACGACTGAGGACACGCGAGGAGATCGGACGGCTGGAGTGGATATCGGAAGGCAGTTTAATGCTGAGCTTTACCTCCCGATATGTCAGAGATGCTGATGTCAGGTGAGAGCCACGTGTCTTCACCAAATCGCATCGGAGCCAAACATATGGAAACTGCTTTTCCCTGGATGGCGGTGCGATATGGTCTGGGCGGTTTGTGGTTTTGTTCGGTGGTTTTGGGTGCAGCCGTATTGTCCACGTCCGCCACCTGCAGTTGGAATTAACATTCCAACACTCTCCTTTAATTTCAACTGCTGGGCATTCAATCTTACCCAAGCACTTCCTCACATGGAGGGATTCACCAACTGCTTCTGATGCAATTCATAAACAAACAATGTTGTCTTCCTCTTAATAGAGGGATTAACCTGAAACTGTGCTTAAGAGCACCTTCCTCATGACAGAGGGATTCACCATAACAATGTGCTGAAGAGCACCTTCCTCATGACAGAGGGATTCACCATGTGACTGTGCTTAAGAGCACCTTCCTCATGACAGAGGGGTTCACCATCACAATGTGCTGAAGAGCACCTTCCTCATGATAGAGGGATTCACCTGTTATAAAAACATCTTCCTCTTAACAGAGGGATTCACCAAATGACTGCTTCAAATGCAGTTCCAAAACAAACAATCATTGCACTGTTGTGTGTGCAAACTCATTACAATGTTCTTTTATGCTGATGCATATTCTCTGCTGCACTGTTGTGCCATCTTCTTTACTGTGTCTATCCCACACTGTTGTGTCTACACTTGCACTGCTTCTGCACTTTTCAAGGACAAAATACTCTGTCTTTTCTGGAACAATTACACTGTCCCAATTTACAAATTTACACTGCTGTGTGTAAACATTTCTTACACTCACTGCTGTTGCATATATTGCATTTCAATTCAATGAACAACAAATTCATTACATTTACTTTTACTGCTGTAAGGAAAATTTCTTTTGCATGTGCTGCTGTTCAAAACTTCTTACTGCTACATTTTTCACATTTGCATTTCTGTGTGCTTCTCCTTCTTGCCATCATGCTGCTGTCCATAACTTCTTGCTGCTGCATTTTTCATATTCACTGCTGTCCATACCCATAACCATAGACTATCATCCCTGGGTTTTTATTTGCTGCTGCGTTGCCTCTGCAATTTGCACTGTGGCTGCCTTTTGTTTCATCATACTGTTGTGTGCCCATACACTAACTCCTGTTAACACGGGCTGCCCCTGTTCCTTTTTACACCCTTGCTTCACACAATCTTCATCTTCATTTTTTTTTTATTTTCATAATGCACTGCTGTGCAATTCCTTTCGTTTTTCTGCTGCCATACACATTCTCATTCATCCATGTGCATTAAAAATCTGTTGTCCCTGTTTTTCTTTATGCATTTCTTTGCATGCTGCATTGCATATGAAGAAAAACATTACATTTTTTTACTGCTGTGTAACAAAAATTTCATTGCATTCTCAGCCACTGGGCATTTACGCTCTGTTGCGTTTTGCCTTCTTCTCTTTTTCTTTCCACTGCTTTGCATTTTCATTTCCAATACAAAACATTTCATCTGCTGTGCATTACACTCATTCTGCTGTGAGTATACTCTCTCACATTACATAGAAGGAAACTACCTTCCATTGCCATGCAAAACTTCAAAGCTGCTGTTCATTCTAATCCATGTGCTCCAAAAAAAATTTCCAAATTGCTGTTTTGTATTTTGTCTTCCCACTGCTGTGAGGGTCTCCATGCTTTGCACACTTCTTATTGCGCTGCTGCACTTTACATTTGAGCGCTGCCATCTTTTCTTCTTTATGCGTTTCTGTGCATATTGCATAAACACAAAGCAAAAACATTGTTGATTTCATCACAGCTGCATATTACCTTTTAGAGGGATTAACAAAGATTTCATTTGCAACTGCTGCGCTGCAATACATCCTCCATCAACAAATGACTGTTAATACAGTTCAGCAAACAAAAAATTACAAGCTCCCCTTTAATGTATGCTTGTCTTCTTTTGGCAGACTCTTCTCAAAATAAATTTAGATCCACTAGGGAGTTCAAGGGGTTTTCAGATTGTATTACCTTCCTTCTCCATACTTGTGTAACTCTCTTCTTTTGCATGGGTCTAGCTTGTGTAAGAGCCCATGTCAAGTTATAATCTCATGCCATATGCCCAATGTTATGACACTTGAAACATTCTACATTTTTCATGAATGACATTTCATGATTTCTTCTAAAATTGTCTCTTGGAGATTTTCGGAGACCACAACATTTATCTTTATGAAATGTTGTACAGTCTTTTGCCATATGACCAAAGTTTGAACAAGCATAACAATAACCATAAAATGAATTTTGGTACCTGGGAGATGGAGGTTTCCTTGATGTACTTCTGAAACTTTGCTGCCTTGAGATCCTTTGATGATCACCATTGCCTCTTTCCTCTTTGACATCAGCTACATTTCTTCTTGGAGCTGGTTCTCTACTTGGAGGAGGATTTCTTCTATTGCAGCCTTCATTTTTCTCCTTGCCTTTGTTGGAACTGGGAGCTTCACAACTTCTTTCTGGCTTCTTCACATCTCCTTTGCTTAAAGCATTTTCATCCTTGTTTGAGGGTTCACCTACATACCCAAGTCCTGATTTATCAGATGGAGATCTGTGATAGCTGAGCATGTCATCCAAAGCTTGAGAGCTCTTCATGATCTTGTTCATCCCTTCAACCTTCTTCCTGAGGAGGACAATCTCTTCTTCTAACTTTTCACATTCATTATTTTTCTTTGCTAGTTGTCCCTCAGTTTCTTCCTTGCTACGAGTAGCTTCAGCTGCTACTATTTTGAAGGAGATAATATCTGACTTCATTTTGGAGATTTCTTCATCTTTTTCTTGACTGCTCTTCATTTTCTTTTCAGCTCCTTGTGCCTGCTTCCTGGCTTCTTGTAGTTCAGACTTAAGGGAGGTGACCTCTACCTTGTACTGTCCAATCTCTTCCAGAAGCTTATTCACTCTCTTGTGTCTTTGTTCAAGTTGACTTAACAAGTCATCTTCTTGCTTCTTTGCTTTATTTAGCTGATTTGTCATTGATATGACTTCTTCATGATGCTTCCTCTTGCATTGATCCAGCTCCTTCTTGAGCTTGGCAAGCTCTTCATCTCTTTCTTTTACTTGAAGCTTGATGAGGTCAAGCTTTTCATTCTCAGCTTCTATGATGGGTTCTTCTTGACTCATTGTCATGGTCAGTTCTCCCTTTGCATGAAGGTCATGCAGTCTATCCCATATATCCTTTGCTGATGTATATTTTCCTAGATTCCTCTTCACAGAATCAGGGAGTCCATCCAAGATTAGTTTTGCTACTTATGCATCATACTCCATGGATTCTTTATCCATCTTGTTGTCATCAATCACTGACTCCCAGACTTCAATCCCCTCAAACATTAGGAAAGCCCTCATCTTTATTTCCCATACATCAAAGTTTCCATCAAACTTTGGGGTTTCAAATAGAATGTATTCTAATGGATTGCCTTCTAGTTTAGTAGAGGAGGGAGACACATTTTTAGCAGGCTTGGAGGCTTTCTTCTTTGACCTTGCCATTCTTATCTAGGCTTTAAATACTTGACTGTGTTTTCTTTTAAATCACTGACTGTTCCTTCAACAGTAACACAAAGGAAAGCTTTGAGAAATACCTTACCCCTTTTGGCTGTGGCTTCACACTGCTGGAGAGCCTTCACTCTGCTTGAGAAGTTTCACTGCTGCAACAAGCTCCTCCCTTCAGCTTCTTTGTCACCTTCAAAGAGCCTAAGCCTGCTCTGATACCACTGTTGGGTATTTTTCAACGGGAAAATACCAAAACCAGACAAACATTAACACCACAGAGGCTATGCTCTGTTTCCACTGTTCCAGGATCTTTGCACAGGGAACCTCTTAAAAGCAAATATACTCATAACAGAGTATTACACAGCCAAAAAAAATATTTCTATTGATTGACATATAAAGCCTGAAACAACATTCATCCTCTTTGCTGAGAGGGATTTACCAAAACTTACATTCACCCATCAAAAACAAAAACACTGTCTTTTCTCTCCACCTGAGATTTCACTGTGCTGGGTTTACTGCTGTAAAACCCTTTTTACATTCACTGCTGTGAAAAACATTTTACACATACTTCTGTAAAATAAATTTACATTTACGTCTGAGTGAAATCCCTTTTTTTTACATTCCTGGGTTTTCACATTACAAAAAAAACTTATGCATTCTTTTCTTTTGCATTTCAATGCAAATCCACTTCATTAATAAAATCTATGCACTACTGTGCAATGTCTTCACCTGCTTCATGTGCTGGTCTTCATCCTGAGCACTCCCTGCTCTTTCGCTGCTGCGCGTTACACAAATCTCATGTGCAACAATAACATTTCGCTATTTTCTTCATGCACTGCTGTGCATTCTCTCTTTTTTTAAAACGCTCCCCCACAGCTCTCATAAAAAAATGCTCAACGCATATTACAACCCACGAGCATATTTCATTTTTGGCTCGTTATATATATTATATTAATGCTAAAACAAAAGGCATATAAAAACTACGACTCCCAAAGAAAAGACATTAAATTTACATGCCGTAAAAGAAACTTAAGAGTTCTATCCACCACTATGACAATTTATTAAATGCGTTAATAAAAAAAACTGCGGTCAACCCAATTTGTTTTTACTCCACGCAAGTATTTAAATCGTTGCAGGCTCGTACGCAGGTCCGTATGCAGCTTTAGACAATCAACGGCTGAGGACGCGCGAGGAGATCGGACGGCTGGAGTGGATATCGGAAGGCAGTTTAATGCTGAGGTTTACCTCCCGATATGTCAGAGATGTTGATGTTAGGTGAGAGCCACGCGTCTTCACCAAATCGCATCAGAGCCAAACATACGGAAACTGCTTTTCCCTGGATGGCGGTGCGATATGGTCTGGGCGGTTTGTGGTTTTGTTCGGTGGTTTTGGGTGCAGCCGTATTGTCCACGTCCACCACCTGCAGTTGGAATTAACATTCCAACATTCACTCGGTCAAGTTTGTTCACAGATTGAGATATACATCTCCCCGGATGATAAGGCCTAAAAACTTTGCTTATTTGTGACTCATCGAGATAATAATCAACTGAACTAATAGTAAAAATTAAAAATTTTGCTTAGTTGTCTTTGAAGTTTTTTAGGGTGTAGAATTTATATGTACAACCGAAAAATGATTTTAAATAACACAAATCAAAATTTCACCTTAAATTTTTTGACCAAATTTAAGCATGGAAAATCTAAAAAATCACACTAAAAATAATTCCATTTCAATGATTATCCGCACCGTGATTGTGGAAGCTACTAATAACAATATCAATAATGGTTCTCTGTTTCAACATCATTTTCTTTTGTCGAGAAACCAAAAAGTCCGGAGCAAAAAGAAAGGTTCAAAGAACCACTAGTAACTGCCTACGAACCCTACAGCAATGCATGGCGGGGACTAACAACAATATCAATAATGGTTCTCTGTTTCAGCATCATTTTCTTTTGTCAGCAAGAACATTTTTGGAGAAACCGAAAAGTCCGGAGCAAAACGAAAGGTTCAAAGAACCACTAGTAACTGCGTACGAACCCTACAACAATACTAAGTTCACAGCTGCAACCTATGTCATTCGCCTTCAAAATCATCTGGTGCACAACGAAGAAAAAATTCTACTAAAAGGTTTAGATTTCTCTTTTAGAAAAGATCAATGACGAGTAGTTGTACAACTATAATAACATCAAGCCTCTACTTGGATATTTCAGGTAAGAGAGAAATCTTTATATTACAACTTATAGGATCTTCGCCTGTGAATGTAAAGAATACCCAACACTCTAACATTTCGAAAAAGAGAGGGTCTTCCAAAAACAGTCAAGCTTTCCAGCCACATCCCTGATTTGCCAGGTTGAGTTGTCGAGTTTAAAAGAAAAGTTTCTCAATAAATAATTCGAAAGGTTTGATCTTGATCTGGCCCAAATTAACATATAATTCACATTATTATTAATTTTTTTTAAATAAACCAGAGAATTTTAATCCTATGCGGATTTGATTTTGGACTTCCTCCAAATTATTGACCAATATTATCAAATTTACTTTGATTAAAATAAAAAACAACTCACTTACCCAGGTATCAATCCATCAATACATCTCAGTTCCTAATGTTCTCGGCCGCTTCCATATTTTTCTTTCCTCGTAACTGTTCGATCCGTTGAACAAAGTCATCGATGTAGCTCTGTTGGCGCCCATTATTGCCCACTAGAATGTCACGGGCCTCTGCCGCTTTCAATCTCAAATGTTTCCCCTCGTCCCCCACCATAACCCTTCTCACAGTCTCGCAGACATTTTCCTTTAGAAAAGAGCCATCGTCTTCCCTTTCGATCTCAATACCGGCTTTCAATTCCGCTGCTATTTGCCGTGCGTTCAAAAACTGATCAAACTTGATGGGGACAAGTATGAGAGGCAGTCCAAAGCTCAGCGCCTCCATGGCGGAACTCCAGCCGGCGTGGCACAGATACCCGCCTACTGCTGGGTGTGAGACAATCCGCAGCTGCGGCACCCATTCCCCAGTGATAATTCCCATGTCCCGAGTTCGAGTCTGGAATCCCTCAGGAAGGAGCCCCAACGGGTCGGCCTCTGGAGAACGCAGAGACCACAGAAACATCAGACCACTCGCTTCCAACCCCAGCGCCAGCTCGCGGACTTGTTCTCTCGACAGAAACGTCTCACTGCCGAACGACACAAACACGACGGACGCTTCCCTCTGCTTGTCCAGCCATTCCATCAGATTCGAGCCCTTGCTGCCCCTGGCAACGGGCTGAAGAACTGGCATAAGTGGGCCGACAGAAAGCACCGGGACACTGGTGACGTCCTGGAAATAACAAATATACTTATCTTCGTCTTCAAACGACGATTTCATAGCCACTGCCAGGCATCCTTCAAGGCATCTAGCCGTCCGAAACGCTGGAGAGAGTTGCCCAGGTACTTCTCTGTACGCAGGCAATTCACCCCGCGCTTCGTACAGGCTGAACGAGATAGCAGAAGATGGGAAACCACGGGGCGGAGCAGCCACCTCCTCAACAGTTATTCCTGGGTTACGCAATTTAGCTGGGTGGAAGGAATGAGCGCGGGTGGCTGGGGAGAAGACTATGAAAAAAACTGCCGGAATAAATTGTATTCCACAAAAGACTAAGGCTGCGCCATGAGACTCTTTGGACGGCACATGATTATACATCAGAGCGTATTAAAACCCTGCGCGGCTCTGCCAGAGCTTTGAAGAAAAAAAAACCTAACAATAAGACTTGTAACGGGGATAACAATACAAACCTTTCGATCACGGAAATGAAGAATCTCAAGGGGTTTTTCCATCAAATTTGAGATAGACAGAGCCAACCACGGTCTTCACGGTCTGATCCACTGTATAGGGTTCACAGGTCCTGGTCCTGTGTTTTCCTTAGCATAATCTCCTTGGCATAATCTCCTAAATTAGAAAGGAAAACGGTTGCCCTCAACACGGTATTACAAGCACCGGCAGCTGCCACCTGCTAGAAGTCTCCTGACACCAACAGCTGGCTGTTGTGCACGACCAAAAGCTGCCACCTGCTCTAAGTCTCCAACATATACTAAAAAAACTTTGCCCCGAACTTAAAATCAGTTGTCATAAAATGTAAATTGGACTTTGGATAAAATTAATTGTCACAACATTCTGCAAACTCGACTTTGGGTAAGATGAATTGTCACAACATTCAATTGATATCCCCGGCAATAAGACCTCCGAAAACTTTGGGTAAAACTAAAAAGCCACGAAATTTGGATTTGGAAATTCAGCAACCTTACCAAAAACTTAGGATATCTTACTTTTACTTGTCTTGAAACCTGCGAAGCCGGCAATAAGACCCTCAACTTTGTTGGCCAATCAGCAATTACATAATAAATTTTATATTATTTTTTAATATGAAAACTTTGGTTAAAATTGTGATGTATAGCAATATTTTTTGGTCAAATAAGAGATTAATAGGCAGTCAACCCACGATGGATTGCTAAGAGTCCCAGGCAGGGACTAATAGGAAAGATATTTAGTTAAACTATAATATATTAATTTTCCATGTTTGGGAAAAGGAAAACCATGGGTAATGTTGCTTTAGGTTCTTATTATACAATATGAAAAATTTTTGCATGTTTTTAACAAAATTCTTATTACATCTCAAGGGGAAACTAGTTGGAGAGGCACCTCAAAGGTGTGTGATGTTAAACTAAATAAATATAAATCTAAATTAAGTATGAGAAGATACAAATGTAAATGTAAATGTAAATATATTTAGTAAAAAAATTGTTACTAACCAAATTTATTTACTAACCAATAAACCATTTATTACTAACCAATTAACATAACTATTAGCATCCGCAGGTTTTCATGATATAAAATTGAGTTTATTTGTCAAGAGTTTGACTTATGTATATATATAATGCAAATGAATGTTTCAATATTTGAATATAAAAGTATGCAATAAGAAAAATAAATTTAATATGAGAAGATACAAATCTAAATCTAAATATATCTAGTAATAATTTATTACTAACCAATTAAACATTTATTACTAGGCAAATGGAAAATATATTTACTAACCAATTAACATAACTATTAGCATCATCAAATTTTAAAATATAAAATTGTGTTTATTGGTTGAGAGTTGGACTTATGTATATATAAAAAGAAAATGAATGTTTCAATATTTCAATCTTAGCATATGTAATAAGAAAAATAAAGTAAGTATGAAAAGATACAAATCTAAATATAAATATATTTAGTAAAATTAACCAAACATATTTATTAATCTATGTATATTTACTAACTAATTAACATAACTATTAGCATGACCAAGATTTCATAATTTAAAATTGTGTTTATTAGTGGAGAGTTGAACTTATGTATATATATAAAGCAAATGAACGTTTCAAGATTTGAATATGAGTGTATACGGTAAGAAAAAATAAACAAGTATGAGAAGCTACAAATCCAAATCTAAATATATTTAGTAAAAAAAATATTATTAACTAATTAACATAATTATTAGCATCAACAAGTTTTCATAATAGAAAATTGTGTTTATTAGTCAAGTCTAAATATATTTAGTGAAAACAATATTACTAACTAATTAACATAATTATTAGCATCAACAAGTTTTCATAATACAAAATTGTGTTTATTAGTCAAGAGTTGGACTTATGTATATATATAAAGCAAATGAATATTTTAAATTTGAACATGAGCGTATGCAGTAAGAAAAATAAATTAGGTATGAGAAGATACAATTCTAAATCTAAATATATTTAGTAAAAAAATGTATTACTAACCAATTAACCATTAACTACTAACCAAATATATTTACTAACCAATTAACATAACTATTAACATTGAGAAGTTTTCATAATATAAAATTGTGTTTATTAGTTGAGAGTTGGACTTATGTATATGAATAAAACAAATGAATGTTTCAAGATTTGAATTATGAGCATATGAAATGAGAAAAATAAATTAAGTATGAGAATATACAAATCTAAATCTAAATATATTTACTGAAAAAGTTATTACTAAAAAAATATATTTACTAACCAATTAATCATTTATTACTAACAAAATATATTTATTAATCTAAATATATTTACTAACCAATTAACATCGACAATTTTTCATAATATAAAATTGTGTTTATTAGCTAAAAGTTGGACATATATATATATATATATATATATATATATAAGGAAAATGAATGTTTCAAAATTTGAATAGTATGAGAAGATACAAATATAAATCTAAATATATTTAGTAAAAAAATTATTACTAACCAAATATATTTACTAACGAATTAATCATTTATTATTAACCAAATATATTTACTAATCTAAATATATTTACTAACCAATTAACATAACTATTAGCATCAACAAGTTTTCATGATATAAAATTGTGTTTATTAGTCGAGAGTTGTACATATATATATATATATATATATATATATATATATATATATATATATATATATATATATATATATATATATATATATATATATATATATATATATATATATATATATATATATATATATCTATATATATATATATATATAAAGCAAATGAAAGCTTCAGGATTTGAATATGAGAAAATTTATTACTAACCAAATATATTTACTAACCAATTAACCATTTATTACTAACAAAAATACTTACTAACCAATTAACATAACTATTAGCATCAACATTTTTTCATGATATAAAACTATGTTTATTAGTCGAGAGTTGCATTTTACTCTCGACTTATATATATGTAGCAAATAAATGTTTCAAGATTTGAATATGAGCATATGCATATGCAATAAGAAAAATGCTTTTCAGGTTCCCTTATTCATGGCATTTTATGGTAATCATATAGGGTACAATATGGTGAAATTAGGCAATAATAGTAAACTCTTTAGTTATGATGAATGTTGCTACAACACAAATGGACTTCACTCCTTTGAGTAAGTTATTCACCTAAACTGTTAGTGTTAGAACATGATATTATAGTTAGGTTTATTTTGGCCTGGTTATCATGTAAGTTTCCAATAAACTTGGATTTGTGTGTACATCACAGACAAGGTACATATTTTTGTCCTTTTTCTCTTTATAAATACAAGTGCTTCTCCATCTATCCTTTTTATCTAGGTTTTCTTCCTCTTTATTTCTTTTCGATTAATATTTTCCTTCTCTCTCGTTGTTTTTTTAGTTGACTATTGAATGGCTTTGAATTTGTTGCATCTCGTAAACATTACAACTAAGTAGGTCATCCCTTCAATCTTGTCTTATCTACCCTCTTTGTTTAATTGTGGTGAATGGAAAAAAATATCAAATCCACTCGACCAAAGAATCACAACTCATTACATGCACTTATGATAAAAAAACCAATTTTTTTTAGACACCATGGATTTTAATCTGTAATGGGTAGACCTAATCAACCATACTTATTTTATTACCAAAACCCAGTACATTTCTAAAAAAAAAATTGTTACGGTTCCCAAAAATGAAAAAAAAAATTAACAGGAAAAAAATGGAGAGCATGTAAGAGGAATTGGAATGTAGAACAAATACACATAGTTACCTGTACCACTGTGTGTGTTTTGATTCTTGACTTTTAAATTAAAATTCCACTACTTTGTGGATAACCTTGTACCATTGTGTGTTGAGTCTTGACTTCTTAATTCAAATTCCACAACTCTGTGAACAACCCTCATGCATTAGATATGACCATGACTAAATAGATGCAAACTTCGAAGATGAAAAGAACATTATTGAATCTTTAAATAGGCATGCTAATAAGACTCTTGAACTTTAAATAGAGATGAATTATTATTTTATGACCATTTGGTTAAAAAAAATAGGGGTCCTTTTCTCCAGGGCAAATGAAAGTAAGAAAATTATTTTACACCAAATGGATAGGGTGAATAGATATCACAAATACGTATTCTTGCACACTGGGGCCAATGGAAGGTTGTAACTCCTAATTTCAAGGGCTAAATTTACTTTTTTCCCCTCTCCCTTAAAATAAGGTGTGCTAACCTACATACCTAATTTTTTTATAAAATAAATTTGGAGAAATATCTAATAATATACTATGATACAAAGCATTCGCTCTATAGCAATGTCAGGCCTTTCCGGGTGAATAACAAGTTATTATCCTTTCAAATATCTAGTAAGATTTTGGTAAAATTTGTGGATGTCCCATTTAATTGTTACCTTGAGCATCAACAGGAACTCTTTATGAACATCAATGTGCATTTAGATTAATTTTTCTACATTAGTCAATGGTTGGTCATGCCTCAGGATGGTTTTTCTTTCTTGTTGTTTTTATTTGAATTTCTTTCATATTCTTCATTTTGGATACATACCTTTTTTTTTTGTTGCTATCTCAAAAGATAATGCATTACATAAATTGGTGGTTAGTATCTAGCCCTGTGATATAGCCTTAATTTTTAGTTGAATACAATTTGGTATTCTGTCCAAATGAAACCAAAAGTTATCATCATAGTTTATTTGCAAAATGTGATGTCAAACTCTATGATTGTCAATTTCTTATGCAAAATATTTAAATTTGCACTATCATGTCATGCCCTATAGAAGGCATCCTGAGTAGTGAAGTTTAATTCTCTATGGGTCCAAGTTGGAGTTCTTTTATTAACCAACAAAAATTGCATTATGAAATCTCAAAATATAATTTTTAAAAAAAAGGAGGGGATTTTACCCCTGTCTCATAACTGCATGATTATATTTAATTTATCTTTGTAACCAAGATCGTTTATCAGGTTAGGTAAGGAGGTGTGTTACTAACTATGGCATGACCCAATCATGCAAAAGAGATAAAAGTTTGAGTTATAGCGAAGCAAAAGTTGGATTTTGTTTGGTAATTTTTGCAATAGCAATCTTTGAGTGTATACTAACTCGGAATGGCCTATGAGATTTGGATGCATTCTCCTCCTTATGAATGTGGAAATTTAAGAATGTGATGCATAATAATGAGGTTGTAGATACCAAGGTAACATGTTGAGTCCAGCTAGTAAAGATGAACATTGGTATGTATATTTGTGTTTATATTCTTCATTAATGAACTAACAGCTAGATGTGTGTGGTAGGACATGGGAGGAATAGAAGAATTGAAGGTTCAGCTCAGGGAATTAGAAACTAAGGTCAAGATTTGCAAGGAAGAGAAAAAGAAACTTGCTAGGCAATAACAAGCACTAACAGATTGGAACCAAAAACTGCATGAATTGACATGTCAGGTTCAACCCTTGGAGAAGGGAAGTGATGATGGCAGAAAAACACCTTGTGAGACTAAGAAGGAAAAAAAAGATGTTGGTCTTGTGGGGAAGAGCACCTAAAACGAGATTGTCCCCATAGGCTGGAAATAAAGGGAAATTTATTTTGTTATATATGCATGGTTGATGGTTTACAATACCATGATTTTTGGACTTAGGAGATGGAGTAAATTTTTGGACTACTTGTTGATATTGTTATGATATGCCTTTAAAATTTAAGCTTGTGACTAGTTATTTAATGATTGTTGAATATGCACGACCAAGTTGTTTTGATTGTAGTTCTTTTATGATAGTGATTATAGATTTTATTTTCCTTTTATGATGTTTCTTTTGTTGTTGCCTCTTTCATTTCCTATTGATTTTTATAACTAGTCGTTAATTACATAATTGGAGGTCTTGAAACAAGTTGGTTGAGATGGGAGGGAAGCAACTAATTCTCAAGAAAAGGGGCAATGCATGAATTACACCCTATGTATGAATAGGATAACAAGTACAATGAAAATATAAGTGATTGGAAAAATTATAGCATGACATCAATGTGACAGCCAAGTAGGTTGTTTGAGTCCATGGAAATGTTGGAAAATAAAAGGGAGTTCTCTTAACCTTAACTTTAATGCATATGTGCTTATGTATTGAACACGTGATTATGTTGTAGCATATAGATATAAAATTTCCAATTTTGTCTGACAGGTTTCTCAGGGGCCATGTGAATGGAAAAATGACCGCTCATGGACAACATCTATTGACAGAAAAAGAAGGGCAATTCCTACTGATTTATGAGATCATGAATCTCAGATTTTTCCCATGCAAAGATTCGAAACATGGAACAACAAAATAGGAGGTATGGTCTGGTTCACATAAATAGAGATTGTGTGGTCTTTGGATTCTATGTTACAATGTGCAATGTGTTGATTCATGTGTATATGTGCATGTATTGTACATGTGTATATGTATATGTTGTATTGTGCCATGTGTATGTGTATTGTGATATGTGTGTGTGGCATTGTGTTATGTGTATGTTATGTTGTCTAACTTGTTGGGATAGGCATGTATGGGATTGTCTAGGCCCGCATGCTATACCTTGTTTATGGCTGGAGGTAGGATAGCCTCTAGATTCCCAATATTTCTTTTGACGGAAGACTACATGGTTTGGTAGTGCCCATAGTTGTGAATGGGCTTTATATATATATATATATATATATATATATATATATATATATATATATATATATATATATATATATATATATATATATATATAGAATCATTGGGTGGAGGTATAAACCTATGGATTTCCTTGATGATTGAGGGTGGAGGTGAGCCTTTGTATTCCCTTGTTGCTTTGGTAACCAATCCAACATCATTGTGGGGTGGGTCCCTGTAAATCTACCATGGAGGGTACCTGGAGCCCTGGAGTGACATGAATGTTGATTTGATACCTTGGAAAATAGTATGGAGGGTACCTAGATCCTTGGAGCAACCACTTTGGGTTGGCACTTTGGTCATGGAGGACATGCTATTGAATGGTTACTTGCCAAGTTAGGCACTTGACACGTGTGTGTACGAGAAAAGAGAAAAACATCAAATCAAAATAAGTACCAATACATTATTAATTCTCTATATTTTTAAATTATGAGCATGATTTATGACAACTTGGATTTTTGAGCTAACTGGATGATATGTTTTAGCTTATGATGGTTTGTTATGGTAATTACAAAAAATTCCAAGTTTAGTGCAAGGATAAACTTCTAGTAAGGTATAATTTACATTCATTACATTTTTCTTTATAATGAGTGTCAGGGGATCTGTGTGTCTATGGTGCAAGAATAGACATGGTATTGTTCAATCTAGATGAACAAAGTTGGTCACAAGATGGAACAACAATAGTGTGCAAAATTCAAAGATTTCAGGAACATGACCATTATGGAACACTAGCACCAATGGTGCCAACTAATTACAGTAAAGCATGTTATGACTAGTATGATAGTTTGAGGCAGGGATATGCCTTGGTTTTGAGACCCCTCCGATGTGAGGAAGAATGGAAGTGGTGTGACTGGATTGACAGAAAGACTAGGAAGCAAGGAGGGAATATTAGAAAATAAATTGGTTTTTGGTCATGAGCATAGATAATTGGAATTGGAAGCACATTGAGAGTGTGCCGAGAGGAAATGAGTCGAGGACTATTCTCTAAAGGAACAAGGAGCATGAGGATAGTAGTGTTGGACATTGGAGGTAGGAAACACTCCAAGAAAATGGAACAAATCCAAGTTGGATTAAATCAAAATAAGAGAAAAAGGGGCCATTGACAAACAAATAATTTTATAAAATAAAGGTTATTGAGTGGCTAAGTGAGCCACTATACATTTTATTGTAAAATATTAATGAGTTGTATATATAAATCTCCATATAAATTGTGTTGTGTCTTTTAAATCGATTTTGTTGTGCTGTATATGGTCTTTCAACCTCAAGGATAGTGTTCCCTGAAGGGGGAGCAGTTGTGATAGCCCCAGTCACTTTCACCTTGGTATATATTGTAAATATTTGAAATAAAAATATGCACCTAGGTTGAGTCAATGGACACTGATTCTAGGGGACATTGGTTCTAGGTTTGAGGGGAACATGTTTAGGATAGATGGCAAGTAAGGAGCTAGAGACTATGTGGCATTCAGTTGATTGGTCTGAAAGACTAGGCAAGAAAATATTAATAAAAAAATATGGAATTGAGGAATAGATTGAAGAATTTTAATTAGTCTAGAGGATGTGGACTAGGATGGAAGGAAATAACCACATAAAAATAGAGTCTAAACAGTTGGAGGAGGAGGTTTTTATTTGATTGGAGGGTGCATCTCCAAGAGGAAGATACTTACTTAATAACCTTCTTAAGGGTGCTCAGAAAATTTGATCTAGCATCGTTGATGGTTTGAACGGAAGAGTTATCCTAGTAGTCATCTTGAAGCAATGCAGAACTTGGGTTGTGTCCTTGGAGCGGTCCTCTTATGCTCTAGAGTCTGGCTTGGGGTGACAATTACACAAGAAACTAATTTCAACTCATCTATAGTTGGGAGGTGATCTATTGTCTCTATCTTAGTTTTCCATCCTCATTTGAGGTAAGTACTTTTCAATTTCATCGCATAATGAATGGATGGTGTACCTAGATACTACTAAATGTGCATAATATAGGAAAACAAAATGGAAATTTCACCTAAAGTATGGTCCATTTGAATACTTTCTGGTTGATTGATCACTTTTTTCTTGCTTATTCTATTGAGGGGATACTATGAAATTCCATTCATATTTTTGTTTATCTATAACTTCCAACCATTTTTATGTTTCATTCAGTGAGCCCATATAATTTTCAAGTACAATACTTGACTGGAATTCCTGCCTTTAAATCCCTTCTGATGAAGTCAATATAAATAGTATAAATCATAGAACTGGTGAATGGGTTTTAGTTGTTTTTAGGGTATTCTTAGGTCCTCTTGAAAAGGAATTATTTTCCCAAAAGTGGATGAGTATACACAATATGTCTCTGAATGTATTTTTTCGAGATTTGTGGCTAAATGGCATCTCATCTTTAGATATATCAAGTAATTTTTTTTTTTTTTTTTCTGTTGTAGGCATCTGTATAAAAACTTGGTAGTTGAATCAAGTCGCTGACAACCTAGTGTGTTTGTTTTGATTGTATTGTCGACATTCTTGGACTATTGTCTTGGATCCTAGCACTAGAATTTGAAACAAGCAACCAACCTAGAGGAATTTAGGGAATAAGGAACATGAACCCACCTCCCTTTTTCCAATGTGTGTTACACATGTTATATTAACTTAGTGATAATGTGAGATTTAGAATTAGAGCATGAAAAATAACAACATAAGGGATGAGTCCCCTATCATCATATCTGACAATTTCAATGTGTTCTAGACCACGAGGGAAATTTTCGGGAAATATTTGAGAAGTCTATGATTTATGGTTGACTGCTCCAGTATGGGTAGGGTATTTCCTCTATTGAGGGGAAATTGACTATGAACCATATCCAATATGCTATAGGGAATTGACTTTTCACTTCAAATGGGAACAATTTTGTGTACGATATTAACTAGTCTCAATTGTTGTATAATTCTCATGTCTTCATCTAGCTCCCTTGTGCACATAGCTAGCATGCAGTTTGAATAAGTACATATGTGTTATATAAGGTCTTTTCCAATTACTTTGTAGCTTATGTGTTGGTTCCTATAAGCTTTTAATTGTAGACAAACTTGTTGAATTGATTGTTTTGATAGTTCCATGTTACTTTTATGTTTGTTGCCTGTCATTTTTGGAGGTAAATAAATATTTATGATATTCATGGAAATTGTGTCTCTAATGAATACTTAATTTTTCCAACATGATAACTTGGTATGCTACATAAGCTACAAAAATGAATTCTCGCAGAAAAATAATGGACTTATAATGAGATAAAGAGAAGCAAATTAAGGGATATCTATTGATTGTTAATTATAAATATAAAATTTCTATCTTGAAATTTGGTATATACAAGTCAACTATTTATTATCCACTAAAATAAACTTATTTATGGAATATGGTGACGAAGGGATTTAATTATCCATTCAAGTGATTAGAGTTCATCATGAAATGAGTAAGCAAAGGATCACCTCCACATTCTAGAATATACCATCATCCCATCATTGGCATTGGATAATACAGTTGTTTTATGTTTGATTTTTTTTCTCCACTCATTAATCAAGTCCTCCAAATTATGTAAAATATAATTAGAAGCAACTCAATGAGGATACCTGAATCAATTCTTCTCGATTTGAATTGAATTTAGTTTTTCCTTAACATGCCTTTGCCTATTCTATATTAAATTGTAAATTGATTGATGTATTACTTGGCACAAAGAAGAAGCACACTCTATCCTTCCAATTTGTTGTTACATTTGTAGTGTTAGAGGATTAAAAATTTGATAGTTTATAATTTTTCCTTTATATTATAAATTCTATAGCATGTCTTTTTATAAGCAATTAATTCTATCCCTTTGAAGGTAATCTATGCGATGAAATTCACTATCACGTGTATTTTGAGGTACCTAACGAATATAGAATTCCATAGATTGAGATTTATTATTGTCTAGTGCGTTTTTCAAATATTGATTTGAAATTTTTATGAAATTCAAAGGTCTTCAAAGACCACATTACTTGTTACCTCTCTCTCTAAAAAACATATATATGATTTGGAAAAGTTAAAGTTTTGATTGTTCCCATTGTAGCTTGGTTCAATTATTATTACTTAAATTGAAAGCCCACAACTGCAATATCGAGATATGTGCATGTTTCTATGAGGACTGGGCCAACTCTATTACCCTTATTAGCATGAAAAAACACATGTACAGGGAAGTTGTAAGTGTTGAGAACTACAAAAGGAAATTATACTTTTTGATATATGAAACTTGTAATCATTGAAACTCTTTCTGAGGATATCAACTAAATCACTAATAATGACAACCTAGGAAACACGATATGTCATCCTTGTTGTGTGTGTGACATGTCCACATGTCAAACAAATGGACACACATGACATCTGATGCTAGAGTTTCATACATACAGGGAAATATTCATGAGACGTGATATGTCCCTTAATTTGCTATACATTTAGGATACCAAGAAAAGAAAAATCAACAAAATTCAGAGAAAAAGGAAGAAGATTTTTACCCCTCTCTTAACCTCACATTGAGACTCAAACTAGCATAGTAACCACCTATGGTTAGATAATGGGGTGTAGCACAAATGGCATGAATTTTGCATGGTATTTTGCCTCACTGTAAGTATCTTGCTTGATTGGAAAAGGTTAAGAGATGTTGCAATGCTCAAATAGAACCAAGATGCAAAAAATTCTCCAAAGTGCATCAATATCAACAATATTCAATGTTTTGAAAAGAAAATCAAGGAATCTAGCACTATCAAATGTAGCAAATTCCATGCCATTATTAAATCTTTGATGGTGTTGTAATACATAGGACCCACCGCACAATCCCATCTCATCTTTATAGTGAGTTTTACCTATTAAAATATGTTGACACCTAATCATAGGGATTGGGTGAACAACTGTAATTAGTGTAAATAAATAATACAGGAAATGGAGAGTCATCGGGAGATGAACTAAACAGTCACTCCCTCTTGTATATAATAATAAACAACTTGAATGAATAATACGATTACATTTGAGGAGTTACCTCCTAGTCTGACATGGTATCAAAGCCAATGCCATTTTTGGCTTCCCTCTCTGCTTTGTAACTCCCTTCTGCCTATTCTGCCTATGTTCTACCTATTTTGTAGAATTGACCTCTTGCAACCACTCCACAGGTGTGCCTCTGTCAAGAATTTGATAACTGTTTTGCAGGTTTTCCCCTCTCTGGCAACTGCTGCAAACGTTCGGCTGGTTATGTGAGGCAACTGCTCCATGGTATTGGCCCTCCGCCTTCCCTAAAAAAAAAAATCATGGGTACTTGCTTTGACACGGAGTTTTAGACTGTGACTCTCAGATTGATGGTGAAGAAAACCTGTAGATTACATGCCTTATTATCTATTCTAAGATGTTTTTAAGTGGGTTGTACTAGTGAATTTTGAAAGAGACATTTTATTTTGTCAAAAATGTGCTTGTTTTCATGAGAGATATAGATCCAGAATGTGTGCTTTGTTGATAGTTAAACATTGAGGTTCAATTTTTGTGTGGACCATCTCTAAATCGGACCTTCTGAAGTGGAAGCCTTACATTTGTACTCACCTATTGGGTTTTTTGAGCATGTCCATACCTTTGTTATATCCATTAAAATTATATTTTTTTTTACAAGCAAAATTACAATTTCCTACAACTTATTGGCAGCAAAAGTATATTTAAAAAAAAATGCGCTCATTAATATCTATTCTGGGAGTGGTCCTCAATGGGAAGGAAAATTATCCTGAGTGGTATCGGAAAATCAAACACACTCTCATTTTTAATGAGTTGTGGAAAGGAGTGTGTGTTGGAAACAAATATAAAGAGCCAGAATAGCCTACCTCAGACAAGGAATTTGCCATTTGGGAAAATAAGAACAGCAAAGCTTATGTATTGATTGCAGCATTAGTAAATGAAGAGGTAAGTTGCCATATTTCTCCATTTTCAAATTCTTTGAAGCCTTACAAAAACTGAAGGAACTCTATGACTCACACTCTTCACTTGAAGTTGTTCAACTCATGATTAAATTGTCCACGCTTGAATTACAAAATGATGATCCTCTTTCTCTTGCATCAAAAGTAAAATCTATTATGCATGATATCAAAGTCACTAATGTTGAACTGGACATTCATCTGATAGATTTTCTCAAGGCACTTTATCCCACTTACTCAAATTATCTTGAGTCATTGCAAGCAAATGGAAACCTCAAAGATATTACCTTTGACTCCCTTGTGAAAAAAATTGCTGAAAGAGAGAAAGATTTTGGGAAGAAGACAGTGCCTCAGTCTTCTGAAGAGGTTGTGTCCCTTGCACATAGAGAGAAGAATCTTTCTCAATATTCTTCCAAAAGAACAGGTGGTCGAAGAGGAAGAGCAAGAAATTTTAGAGGTAAGGGGAGCAGACACTCTTAAGAAGAAAAGTTAGATTTGCACTGCATACACTACAAAAGAGATGGATCACATGATGCATCCACATGCAAGTTGCCTTGGGACAAAATTGAGCATGAAAGAAACCAACCCAAAGTTAAAACTAATGAAAAGGAGAAAGGTAAGGAACCTGAATCTGTTCACTATGTTGTGGCACACTGTAATATTAGAGTAAATGAAGACTTATTTAATGCTTCACTTGCTTCTTGGAAAAATGATTGGTTGCTTGATTCAGGAGAAACTTGCCACATGACTTTTAGAAGAGATTTTTTGAATAATTTACTGACAATGTTGATGGAGCAGTATACTTTGCAAACAAATCAAAACTCAAGCCATCAGTGCTTGGTACAATCATGCTTAAATTGCTTGGTCTTCCAAACTTTCTTCTGCATCATGTTTTATATCTCCCACAGCTGAGGAGAAACTTGTTGTCATTGGTCCATATCTGCCAGCAAGGACACTCCATTCATACGTTTGATGGCAAGCATGAGGTGAGAAAAGCATCAGACCACTCACTTGTCATGATGGGGTTCTTCTCAAGTTGTAGGGTACCTCTGCTCGTGCACAAAATTTCTCATACAATTCTCATTATGAAGAAGTTACATTTCCATCAAGTTTATTATGGCATGCTAGATTTGGACACTTGAACTATGACAGCCTCTGGTTGTTGAAGAAAAATGGTGTTACCGGTTTGCCTACAATTCCTAGGAAACTTAAGCAATGTGATGATTGCATTCTGGGAAAGCATATAAAACAACCTTTTCATGATTCACATTCCAGAGCACATAAAAAACTTGAACTCATTCATTCAGATTTATGTGGTCCAATGCCTGTTGCTTCTACAAATGTAAATAAATATATGATGACATTTATTGATGACTACACCAGAATGTGTTGGGTTTATTTGTTGCAGAACAAATCTGATGCTTTCCAAACATTCAATAACTTTCTTACATGGATTGAAAATGATGTACAATCTCATATTGGATCTATTCGCACTGATAATGGAAAATAATACACTTCAAATGAATTTGAAAACTATCTTCGCCAACATGGGATCAAACATCAAACAATTGTGCCTTATAATCCCCAACAGAACGGATTAGCTGAAAGAATGAATAGGACAATCTTAAATATGATGCGCTCCATAATGTTTTTCAAAAATGTAAAATTGATGTTTTGGGCTGATGCAGTTCTATGTGTTGTATATGTAAAAAATAGATGTCCATCTAATTCTATTAGAAACAAGACTCCTTATGAAATGTGGTATGGGCACATTCCTTCAGTAAAGCATCTCAGGGTCTTTGGTTCCACATGTTATGCCTTGATACCAAAGGTACATAGAAACAAACTTGGTGAAAGAAGTCGTAAGTGTATCTTCCTGGGGTATTCAAACACCTCCAAAGCATACTATCTCTATGATGAAGTCAATAAAAAAAAAATTGTATCTAGAGATGTAATATTTCTTGAATCATCCAAAACTGACAATGTTGTTGAGTGGCAACTTGATCGCTTGAATAGATTCCTGAATGCAAAATCATTTCAAGAATTTCATAATCAGATTCCACATCTTGAAGGGGGGATTCCTATACTAGATCAAGCTATGGAATCTTCTTCTGAAGCACTCTCTCCCCCACATGAAACTCCAACAACGGATGATACTTTGAGTGATGTGATTGACAGAATTGGGAGACTCAATCTTGATTCAGTCCCAACTCAATCAATGGAGCAACCTGCACCATCTCAGAGAGGTCCCCCAAAGTGGCTGACAAAGACAATTGAAAGTGTTCATCCCGATGAGGTTGGAAAGACAGGAACTAGAAATGCAACCCGGCAAAATGGAGGTGATGTAGATGACTCTGATTCACCTGTTGATATGGATGTTTCTTATGATTATGAATTGAGTTTGTTTACAGATTTCGAACCAACTTCCTCCAAAGAAGCCGCTTTTCATGATGAATGGAAAGAAGCAATGGAAAACGAGTAGGATGCCTTGATAAATAATGGCACTTGGAAGCTGGTTGATCCTCCATTAGGAACCAAAACAATTTGTTGCAAGTGGGTTTACAAGAACAAGTATAAGCTGATGGCTCACTTGAAAAGCACAAAGCCAAGCTTGTGGAAAAATGTTTTTCATAGAGGGAAGGGGTTGATTATGAGGATACTTTTGCCCCCACAGCAAAATGGGCTACCATCTAGACACTCTTTGCCCTAGCAGCTCAAAACAGTTGGAAAGTCCATCAAATGGATGTAAAAACTGCTTTCTTGAATGGAGATCTAAAAGAGAATGTTTTTATGTCCTAGCCTGAAGGATTCGCTATAAAAGGAAATGAACATAAAGTATGCAAACTTGAAAAATCCTTGTATGGCCTTAAGCAAGCACCGTGAGCTTGGTATGAAAAACTAACTGAGCATCCTCTGAAACTCAATTTCAAACATTATGATCTTGATGATGCAACTTTGTTTATCAAGAAGGTTGGAAAAATAGTTGTATATCTTGTGGTATATGTAGATGATCTTTTGATGACAGGGAACAATGAGAGCTACATTGCATCCATAAAAAAGGAATTGAGGAAAGTTTTTGAAATGTCTGATTTGGGCTAGGTTCATTACTATCTTGGTATTCAAGTAACTCAACATCTGAAGTCCATATTCCTTTCTCAAAAGAAGTATATTGAAGATATTTTAAACATATTTGGCATGACTAAATGCAATCCTTTGACTACTCTAATGGAACAAAACTTAAATATCACATCCATTGAAGGAAAAGAATTTGAGGATGTGATCCGGATTTAAGCAGGAACGCAATAGATTACAAAGATAACCATAAATACAATGATGTGATAACCATAAAACAGAGATAACCATAAACATAGATATGCAGCGGGAATAATACTTTACTTCATTAATGTAGAATATTGAAATATGCTTACAAACAGTAATGGAAATAACCCAGCTAGGGCGATGGTAGCTTATCTCTGAGAAGAGATGTGGTGGCTACATGCCTCTGAACTGTCTTACAATGAGGCTCGAAGGCCTATTTATTGTTGAGAAACAGTGGAAAAACATTTAACATTCCAAAACCTAACCCTAGAAGACGAAACGCCAAACTATGGGCCCCGTTTGGGGTAAATTGGTACACCAACTTCCCGGGGTCGTAACTTTGGCATACGATCTCCGTTTGACGCATACAATAGCTCGTTAGAAAGATCTATCCGAGCACTACCATTGTTGGAACGGGAAACATCGGTCCATTCCATGGACCCATGTTGCCCACGGATTCCCCAAAAAACGTCGTTTAGGGCCTCAAAACGGCTCCGGAAGTTCAGGACCCGAAAAACTGCTAAAAATAGTAAGTTGTGCTACAATTAAGGAAAATGAAAATGCTGAGAATAACAATGGTGGGGGTCCAGGTGGGCTTGGCAGGTGGCCACCAAGATCCACCTGGATCATTCCTCCCCCCTTAGGAAGCAATGGTCCCCATTGCGTTGAGTTCCTCCATGAGATGAGGAAACTTTTGCTGAACTTGGTCCCTGGTGAACCACTTGCCCTGGTGAAGGAATTGGCCTACTTTGACAACTCGATATAGTTGGATATTCTGTTGGCGAGTGTTCTTGATCTGTGTGTCCATGATCAGATCAGTTGCAGCCCGTTCCATGCAATCTGGGTTTAATTCTGTGGGTGTGAGCTGCTCTGCAATGTCGAATGTGTCTAGCAATGGTGGAAAGTATGGCCGAAGGCGATCCACATTGAACACTGGGTGTAGGCCAAGGAATGGGGGAATGCTGAGCTCAAATGAATTGTCCCCCACAACCTTAGTAATGGTGTAAGGATCATATCGAAGTGGTCTCAGTTTCCGATAGGCTCCAGTAAGGCGTTCCTTTTGCAGATGCAACCAGACTTTGTCGCCCACCTGAAACTTGTGTGGCACCCGGTGTTGATCATGTCGCTGCTTGTACTTGGCATTTGATTTCTCCAGAATGTCATGGACCTGCTGGCGAATATGTTGGATGTGCTCAATGAAGCTGGTTGCCTTATCTGTTTCAGACTGGACATGAGCTGAAGCTGTGTGAGTAGCTGCAAGTGGCAGGGCCACATCAATGGGGCATAGTGGTTGGAATCCCAAGCCCACCTGAAAAGGGCTGTGGCCAGTCGAGCTGTGAAGAGCTCGGTTGTAGCTGTGCTGAACATAGGGGAGGCTCTCATCCCATGTGCGTGGATGCTTTGAGTTGTACATGCGCAGAATGTGTACAATCATTCGATTGACAACCTCGGTCTGGCCATCAGTTTGAGGATGGAAGGTTGTGGACTTAGTGAGTTTGGTGTCTAGCATTGACCAGAGACTGGACCAAAATGTACTGAGGAACCGACTGTCCCGATCTGAGATGATAGACTGTGGGATCCCAAAGTGCACCCACACTCGTTCAAATAAGAGTCTAGCAGTGGCTTCTGCTGTGATATTCTTCTTGCAGGCCACCATAATGGCCATCTTTGAGAACCTATCGACGACCACAAAAACACAATCATTTCCATGCTTGGTGGAAGGAAGCCCTGACATGTAATCCATGGAGATGGATTCCCAAGGTCGACTAGGGGTAGGCAACGGGGTATAGAGGCCTTGCTTCTTGATGGTTGGTTTGGCAATGGCACAGGCAGTACATGATCTAATGTACTTCCCGACATCCTGTCGAAGTTTTGGCCAATAGAAATACTTTTGTAGTACTGCCACTGTTTTCTCAACCCCGAAATGTCCAGCAGCCCGACTGTAGTGTGCTTCCCAAATCATCTTAGCACACTCGCTTGAAGGAACACAAAGATGACCCAGGTGGCATAATAGTGCACCTTGGAGGTGAAAATCTGGAACATGCTGACCCCCCAAGAGTGTCTGGTATGTGTGGCCAAATTCTCGGTCACTTTTGTAGAGAAGTGGCCAATCAGACGTCTCGTGCCCACAAGAGTTGAGCACAGTGGTTAACGCCATGATTGGTGGTCGACTGAGGCAATCTGCAACATGATTGGTGCTTCCCTTCTTGTACCTAATGTTAAGATGGAACTGTTGCAGATATGTAGACCACTTCTGATGGCGATCATTCTGCAATTTCCCTTGGGTCTGTATGAACTGCAGGGGTCGGTAGTCTGTGTGGATGACTGTTTCCTTCCCCAAAATGTAATGCTTCCATTGTCGGCGGGCCTGCACAATGGAGTACATCTCTTTATCATAGGTTGGATACTTCCGGACTGTGTCTGAAAGTGTTTCACAGTGATATGCCACTGGATGCCCGTGTTGAGTAAGGACTGCCCCAATAGCATAGTCAGATGCATCTGTCTCGACCTCAAATTGTTGTTGTAAATCTGGTAATGTGAGCACTGGTGTCGTGCAAAGGCGATCTTTCAATTCTATGAATGCCTTCTGTTGAGATTCAGACCAAAAGAATTTCGCTTTCGCTCCTCCCTTGGTGACTTGACTCAAGGGCCAAGCGATATGAGAAAACCCCAACACAAACCTGCGATAGAAGTTGGCAAGGCCTAGAAAGCTGCGGAGCTCTGTCAGAGTGGTCGGGGTTGGCCAATCCCGAATGACTTGGATCTTGGCTGGATCCACATGCACCCCCTGTTCATCAATAATGTATCCCAGATACTGAACTTGGGTCATGCCAAAAGTGCATTTCTCCAAATTGGCACACAGCTTGTGTTGTCGTAGTGTTTGAAGAACCTGTCGGATGTGGTGGAGGTGCTCTTCCCAACTCCGGCTGAAGATCAGAATGTCATCTAAGTATACCACTACAAATGAGTTGGTGAATGGCCGCAAGATGTCATCCATTAGCCTCATGAAGGTTGCAGGAGCATTCGTCAATCCGAAAGGCATGACCAACCATTCGAAGAGGCCCTCCTTGGCTTTGAAGGCAGTCTTCCACACATCAGAGGGTTCGATTGGTACCTGGTGATATCCTGACTTCAGATCGATCTTGCTGAAGTACTTTGCCCCCTTTAGTTGGTCCAAGAGGTCATCAATCCATGGGATCGGGTACCTATTACGAACAGTGATCTTGTTCAACGCCCGATAGTCAATACAGAGTCTCCAAGTCCCATCCTTCTTCTGTACCAACACGATCGGGCTCCCACAAGGCAATGAACTCGGACAGATGTGACCTTTCTGCAGCAACTCCTGAATCTGCCTCTTGATTTCATCGTTCTCTAGAACCGAACGTCGATAAATTGGTCCATTGGGTAGAGGCGCACCTGGGGTTAGATCGATGGAGTGCTTGACCTGATAGTGCAGAGGAACCCCTGCGGGGGAGGTGAAGATGTCCTCGTACTCCTTCACGACCTTATCCATCTGTAGTTGTCGTGTGGAGGGGTCCTGTCTGGAGGTCGTGGTCACCAGCTTCTTCTTTCCTTGAGGGCGTATCATCAGGAAAACAAACTTCCCAGTCTTGGAAATGAGCTTACTACATTGTTTTGCAGTAATCAAGGAGATGGCGGTAGGCGGTGCTACCTCTGGTATCCTGTACAACTTATTCCCCAATGTAACAATAACAGCCCAGGGCCTTGATTCATACACAGCATGTCTCTTCCACAAGTATGGTTGTCCTAACAATACATCACAAACTTCAAGTGGAGCGTTGTCACACAATACCTCATTCGTGAAGGGCTTGATGTTGTAAGGAAGGCGACATTGTTAGCTCACGCGAAGATCCCGTCCTTGGTGAAGCCACCCGATGGTGTATGGTTGTGGGTATGCTGTGGTCGGTAAGCCCAACCGCTTCACGACCTCCACCGAAATGAGGTTCTTTTGGCTCCCGCTATCGACAATGAACTGTAGCGGGGAGCCCTTTACCCACATCTGGGAGTGGAAGAGACGCTCCTCCTCCTCTAGATCTTCGGGTTCACTTTTCTGGATCTTGGCGGTAGCAACAGTGGCATTGGGATCCGCGTCAATGCTATGCTTCCCTTTTTCATTCCCCTTGTCGAGTTCTGACTCAGAGTCAGAATAGGTATCTGATTCTGGACCCTTTAGCTCGACCACCAGTGACTGCTTGGCCCGACACTCACTGGTGTTGTGAGTGGAGCTCTTATGGAACTCACACCATTTTCCCGTGTCCTTTTTCGTCTTCACGGTGCTGTTCTTTGTCTGCAGCTTTGGTGGGTTGTCTTGGGCTGCCCCGCCTTGGCTTTGCCCTTTGTTCTGCGTTTTAGGGGCACCTTTCCCTTGCTTCGGAGTCGCAGACCCAAAGTCTCGCTTCTTTTGTTTAAACTTCTGCTCGACCTTGATGGCATACCGGTATGCTGTGCCGAGCGAGGGGATGTTCAGGAATTGTATTTCTTCCTGAATGTACTTGTGCAGGCAGCCGTAGTATTTGAGTATCAAATGCTACTCCGTATCCTTGATACCCAAATTTGTGCGAAGGTTATGGAAGAGATTGGTGAACTCCGACACGTCTTGGTCCCTTCCTTGCCGCAACGTGGTCCATTTTATGTATTCATCCTCATAGCTTCCGACAGGGTAGTACTGCTCCTTGATGGCATCACGGAATGAATCCCAAGTGGGTGCGGCTGAAAATAGCGAGCTGGTAGTTTCATCCTTCTACTCATAGTAGGTTTCCCACCAGTCCTTGACGTGGGGGGCTGCTTTGAGAAGAGCGAAAACAATCTTTTCTCGACTTGAAAATTCATGAACAGAAAAATACCCTTCTAGCAGATTTAACCATTTATCTACCGCATCTGCGTCTATTTTACCCTCGAAGATGGGGATTTCAAAATTAACTTGTACCTTAAAGGGCGTGGCATTTCCAGAGTAGCTGCTAGAAGCTGAAGCGTCGCTTTTGGGTAGCCGCTGAAGGATCTGGGCGAAACTGTCCATCATCGCATTCCGTTGTCGCTCGAGGGCTTCTTCGAGAAAGATTTTGATAGGATCTCCTGCCCCCTCGTCTTTCTTCTCGTCTGCCATGGGAGGCCGTCGGGATTTGCAAGGCTGGTCTTGTAAAGGTTCGACCAGTTCAAGCCCTAACTCCTTATATCCCGACCTCGTTGGGGACATGCAAAGAAAAACAAAGAAAAAGCAGACCGCTCTGATACCACTGATCCGGATTTAAGCAGGAACGCAATAGATTACAGAGATAACTATAAATACAGAGATGTGATAACCATAAAACAGAGATAACCATAAACATAGATATGCAGCGGGAATAATACTTTACTTCATTAATGTAGAATACTGAAATATGCTTACAAACAGTAATCGAAATAACCCAGCTAGGGCGATGGTAGCTTATCTCTAAGAAGAAATGTGGTGGCTACATGCCTCTGAACTGTCTTACAATGAGGCTTGAAGGCCTACTTATTGTTGAGAAGCAGTGGAAAAACCCTTAACATTCCAAAACCTAACCCTAGAAGATGAAACGCCAAACAATGGGCCCTGTTTGGGGTAAATTGGTACACCAACTTCCTGGGGTCGTAACTTTGGCATATGATCTCTGTTTGACACATACAATAGCTCGTTAGAAAGATCTATCCAAGCACTACCATTGTTGGAACAGGAAACATCGGTCCATTCCATGGACCCATGTTGCCCCCGGATTCCCCAAAAAAACGTCGTTTAGTGCCTCAAAACTGCTCCTGAAGTTCAAGACCCGAAAAACTGCTAAAAATAGTAAGTTGTGCTACAATTAGGGAAACTGAAAATGCTGAGAAGAACAATGGTGGGGGTCCAGGTGGGCTTGGCAGGTGGCCACCAAGATCCACCTGGATCAGGATGCAACAAAGTATAGACAGCTTGTAGGAAGTGTCAACTACCTAACTACTACCAGACCAAACATTTCGTTTGTTGTTGGAATCCTTTCCAGGTTTATGCAAAAGCCTTGTGAGGGACATTGGTCTACTGCAAAAGAGTTCTAAAGTACTTGAAGTGAACTCAAGACTTTGGAATAAAGTATACATATGTGGGCGACTTCAGCTTGATTGGATACTTTGATTCAGACTTCGATGGAGACAAAGAAACTGGGGTATCTACTTTGGGTTATGCTATGAGTCTTGGATCAGGAGCTATCTCCTGGAGATCATGCAAAAAATCAGTTCCAGCAGATTCCACAATAGAGGCATAATATGTGGCTGCAACTGAGGCAACAAAAGAAATTGTGTGGCTCAGGAAAATTCTTGAAGATTTGCAGGTAAAACAAGTACAATCGACTCCACTCATGATTGACAATACCTCGGCAATAAAGTTGGCCAAGAACCCAAATTTCCATTGTCGAATGAAGCACATCAATACAAAATATCATCTGATTCGACATCATGTTGAGGCCAAAACAATCCATCTTCGCCATTGTTTCACTAATGAGAAAATTGCAAAAATCTTCACCAAAGTGCTTGGAAGAGAAAAGCTTGAAAGATTCAGAACGATGCTTGGACTCACCAACATCCCTTCATATTATGGGGGGGAGGAGGGGGGGAGGTTGACACCTAATCATAGGGATGGGGTGAACAACTGTAATTAGTGTAAATAAGTAATAGAGGAAATGGAGAGTCATCGAGAGATGAATTGAACAGTCACTCCCTCTTGTATATAATAATAAACAACCTGAATGAATAATACAATTATATTTGAGGAATTACCTCTTGGTCTGACAAAATCAAGATGTAGAGTCTCTCATAGACTACATTGGACTTCGCTCTAATGACCTCTCTGAATATGTTAGACAATATTCACATTAATTCCTTCATATTAATAGTAAAAGAAGAACAATGTAATATTGGGTTTGAAATTATGATGATATTTTGTAATCAGACCAAGGTGTTTGCATCACTCTACCAAATTATTTCTACTGTGTTTAATTTAACCATTGGATTGAGAGTCGTGGTGATGCTCTACACATTGTCATTTCCACCATTTCTAATGTTCTTCAACATTGTCAACCCCATGTGTTATAAATTTGGTTGTCATGCAATGAAATTTTCCATCAGCAAATGTGTTTACATACAAAATTCATACAATAAAATTACTTGGGAATACAATCAAGCTTGAAATTGCAAGCAAGTAATGCCATGAATTTTTTATTGTGAATTCTTGTTATTTCATGTTATGTTAATTTCTTTTAGGTGGAATGAATTGAAGTTATTTTTATTCTTTGAGAAATTGTTCCTTTACAATTAAAAAAAGAAATTCTAACAAGAAGTAAATTATTACATTGAAGTCATTTGGGATTCTGTAATAAATTTGTGTGTGTTTCTTGTGCTTCTGGTAATAAATATATTAATGGCTTATCTTATGAATGAGGTATTCAATTTCAATGGGAAACCATAGGGCAATATTGGTTTAGAGCAATAGCAAGTAGCTATTATTGTGGTGTTCATGGTATTATTGTAAGTATAGCTAGATTTTTTTATCTTATCATTGATTTATTTAATTCCATAGAATGCATGTGTTCTACTTAATTTTGGGTCATATATATGCAATTCAAACTAATCATACTGGTTAAATTCAATTTCTAATTTGGCCTGGGTTCCAAGATTGATCAATATTATGACTATGGTTAGGCATGTTATTGTCAATGTATCTCATGGATGTCACTTAGTGTTAGAGATTTAGTAACATAGCAATGGATTTTGTTTTGATGTTAAGGGATTTTATTGTTGATGTGGTTTGGAGGAACTCTTAAACCAGGGTTGAACCATATGTTGAATATAAAGAAAAACCATGTATATGGTTGGCATTTGGGTCTTGGGTTCACCAAGCACACAAGTAATACATATAATGCTTATTTTGGGTTGCTTGTGGTTGGTCCCCAAGGTGGAATTTTTACTCCCCTTGTTAGTGAAGTGGATGGGGTTCTTCTAAAGTTGTCTATTAATCTAGATATAAACAAGGAGTAGGGGGGTGTGTATTATATAGATAGAAATGATATTTAACATAAAATTATGACATAAATCTTCTAGCTCATTTATAAAATATCTTTCTCTCAGCTTACTAAAATAAATTTATAGCATTAGTGCATAGAATCAATGTGTTTCCACAACTATCATGCATTTTGACTTAATCCAATCCATAAATTCACTATTTTAAAATAAATTATTAATGAACTACTCAAAATTTTACTAGACATTAAACTTTGCAAATACAAATTCCATCTACCCACATTTACTATAGCTAGTAAATTCTTAATATCCACTTCAGTTATTATTAATTAATATATAGCCCCTTGTTTATTAGAAATTCTTAAGATTTTTCTTCTTAATAAAATAGAAACAATTTTCCTCTCAACAAGATGGAAAAAAATACATTAAATATCATGATCATACACAAATTTCAAAATTCCATATTGTATTCACAATTACACCTATTCCTGTGTCATTTTTTATTAAATTCACTCAACACATGCTAACATGGATACATGTTTATATTTAAAATAAAATTTAACTATCTCACATTTTTATTCTTCACTTTTAAGATAGTAAAAGTTTTCTTATACATCTTTTACATGTAAACATTTCCGATTAATTAACCAACGAAGTATAGAGATTTGTTTGATTTGTACTTAAATGAGTTGTGTTAGTATTTTTAAAATATGATGAAGCTTTATTCTATTAAATATGGCTTGTGGTGTAGTGGAGATTGTTTCATCTATAGATGAGTGGTGTTGCTCTTTGCAAAAGATGATAAAGCTTTAATCTTTATTTTATTGAATATAGCTTGCAGTGTAGTGGTAGTGCAGTGGTAATTGTTTTAGATGAGTATTGTTGATATTCATAAACCATGATAAAAAATTATTTTATTAAATATATTTTCTTTGTTGATGTAATTTAATAGCAATAATATTTAAATTTAATTTTTCAAATTTATATGTGCATTTTAATAGGACAATCTTGATAGTTATAAGATTATTTTGATGATTATAAAATTTTAAATTAAATTAAAAAAAATTGAATAAAAAAGATAAAAGATATGTATTGTATTAATGATGATTTAAATTAATAAAATTAAATACTAATATGTTTGTATTTGTGTTCAGTTTGTAAATGTAAATTAATATTAATAATGAAATTTAAACATAAATTTTAATTAATTTTAATAAAAATAAATAACTTAATAAATTATATATTTTATTTAAATTTATCTAACCACCCCCTATTTGTTATATATAAGATCGAACCATTCAATTCCTCATTATCCATTTTCTTAGGTACCATTATATATTCATCATGGTTTCAAAGTGCAAGGTTGCAGCTACTTAGATTTCAAAATTTTTATGTTCAAAACATCATACAAATTTTTTATTATATATTTTAATAAGAAACATTATATATTTAAAAATGACTTCATATTATAACGATATTCTTATGTGGAATTTGAGAAAATGAAAATATGTTAAAAATATAATAATTAATATTATTATATAATAATTTATAAAAAAATGTTTTTCCATAAGTATTTCAATATTGATATTTTCAAGTTTAATTTAAAATATAATATATAGAAAATAATAAATAGAGAGTGGAAAGTTTATTATAGGTTTGAAAATAATTATAAATTAATAGATATTTTCATTTCAAATAATAATAATAATATTTTTGTTTGATATTGTTTTCACTTTTGTTCGTTTATATGCATATGAAGTTTGGGGATGCAATATCTCTTCAAAATCATGAAGAAAAATAGAGGAGATCCAAAAAAAATTTATAACTTATAATTTGAAAATTAAAGGAAATATACCTTATCTTATTCTCTTAATAAAATTAATCATTTCTCTCATTGAGAACATGACTCTTACGAGGTAGCTAATGTACAAAAACAAGTTAAAAAACAAAGAAAGAAAGCATCTTTCAAAAATATCTTCACTCCAAGCAAAACCGCATATGACTGAAAGCAGGGACGGCGCGATGCAAAGACGTCAAGCCTTGGCTACATCATTGGGGAATAAAGTAAGAGATCACTATACAAAATAATGATAATATTAAAAATATTATTTCACTTAAATTAAAGGAGAAATTGTGGTGAAAAAAAGAATTAGAGGATAAAATAAAATTTAGATCCTATATGGAGGTGATTGACCCTAATCTTGAATATTTTGATATACATAAACAAAAGAATCAATATTAATATAAGCACAAATTCACACAAGCTCCATAGTGAAATTTAGTGTTGAAAAATTACCAAAATGTCATGGAATGAAAGAACTTTTCATCTTTGTGACATTAAGAGGGTTGAAGATAAAAATCAATTTCCCTTAAATGCCCTATGTATATGTATACGCAAATTAGATCTCAATTTCAAAATATTTATCACAATACCAACCTTATCTTCTAAATCATCAAAATTATAATAGTTTTAGAATACTTCACTCAATGTTTTTCAAATAAAGTAAAATTCCAAAGAAGCCTAAGTAATCACTTACATTTTTTAAGATTCAATCAATCAATTTTGATCTCATGATAAGCACCACCATCGTCATCATTTTTATTATAACAAATTTATATTTTATATATTGAGTTTAGTTTGAGTGGTTTAGAGGAGAATATTATCCTATCAACTAAAAAGTTCAAATCTCACTTGTATCATATTCGCTTTGAAGGTTAACAAGATATCAATATTCTCATTCAAGGCTAGGTGTAACTTTTAAGTGAATTTGAGCCTATTTTTTGATCTCATGAGAATTGGGCCAAAGATGTCTCCCAACATAATTTAAAACTAGGAGGAGGGGATAATATCTCATTGTGCTAAGCTGATGTAGGAGCATTCAGGCCAGTCAGCAATGTGATAGTATGGTCACATGTTGTGACTAGCAAGGGCCTAAAAGAAAATAATTTAATTAAATAATTTGTTTAAATATGTGAGAGTGTTTATTTATTGAGGAAAGGGTATAGGTGGCTGAGTGATCCTCCTTGTATGGAGATTAGGCCAAATAGTTGGATTTATTTGGCTAGAATAGAATATGAGAGATTTTAAAAGCTTTATTTAGTGTTAGTTTAGAAAAGAGTGGGATTGAAGAGATTTTTTAGGAGAGGTTGAGAGATTTCTGGTTCAGAATCAGAATTGATTCATGAAACCATATATTTGTATCAATTAGGTTTTCCTTATATAATTAGGGAGAGTGTGGATTGGACAGCAAGCCTACGGGCTTTTGTAGAGGACCATTGATTTGAAAATCTGGTCGTGTAAAGGATCTTTGTAATTGATCTCATTTGGGTTTATTTATGAAGAATTTGATTTGCATTATAATTCTGGTCGAATTGGTAGGAAGATGTTGAGTCCTGAATCCATTCTTATGATAAACTCTTTAATAGAAGAGTCTCTGTACGTAGTTGAAAGGATTGATGTTGTAATATCGACTTTATACTATTTGAAGGTTTGCAGATTTTGAAGAGAACGCACCATTTGAAGTGAAGTGCCAGACGTAATGATTGCCAAAAATTTAATTAGCAATTCTAAGGCTATCGATCATTAACTTGTGGGGTTAATGTTTAATTCAAGAGTAAGATCAATTCATGCATCAATGCATGGGACAAGGCGCAATTGAAGATTGAAGATTGGCGTTTCTGGGTCATGAACGCATTCCTGGGAACCCAAGAACTGTGTTGATGATGCATTAAGAATCGATTCAAACTTGATAAGTCGATGCCGTGGATAAATGCTACGTTATATTGTATAACATCCAACAGAGGATGCAGAGTTGAATTATATTGATGGATGAAATGCGTTGAAACGCTGGTTTAACATGAATTAAAGGCAGCTACAGTATGGAACAGAAATGGGAAAAATCAAAGTATGGCAATGTTAAATGCTGAGTGAGGATTGCATTGAAGAAATTCAGTTGGATGAAAAGGTGTACAAATTAAAATGGTGAAAGTATAAATTGTTGGCAGTTGTATGAGGCTTCATAATGTCAAGTTATGAAATTGCGAGAGCAATAATCAATATAGAAGGCGCAAGGTGAAATTCAAGGTAGAGGAAGGTGTTTTGACAAATAACGGACATTGTGCAGAGAGGTAAGTTAATAGAATGGCAGATCATTGTTTGCATTGAGTTTAGATGACATGTAAATACTGGCAAAGTGCAGATGGCACAGCGTTGGAATGAAGTTCACTCCAGGTCAAAGATGCAGAAATCTAGGTATGAAATTCAGATTCAATTGTTTGGATTGTGCAGTCATGAGTTTGGAGTTTTAAATACTAGTGGATGAATGGTTAAAGTCTTTTATAAGACTCATGAAAAGGCGTTCACAATGATTGAAGATTTTATAAGTTATTAATGGAGTAAAGCTTTCCCGTAGGAAAGTATGGTTCTGGAAACATATGTTGAATAGTTTGCGTGTGTAATTTCCGGACTTGGAATCTTATTTTGACAACTTCGGGAGATGCATTCTTAAATGGAAATCAATAGGAAGATTCTGGGATTTGCAAGCCCTGCCTGCATCAAATTTTTGGTATGAGGGCTAGCTTAACGCTCTGAAAAGATTGTTTTTGGAAACTGAATTTTAAATTTAGCAGATGTATAATTGCTAGGAAGTGTGTTTGATGAAGATAAGGATCATAATGGAGAAGCAGAGAATGCCCGAGAGGGTCTGGTAAGAATGTTTAAGTTGATTGCATGAATGATTTGATTGAAGATTGTTTAAATATTGAAGGCAATGATATTGATGATCGAAAGAGCAGAGATTGGGTAGGCAAAACATAATTTGCTTGCAAACATGTTAAGGAGGAATTGATAGTATTTGAAAGATACTTTGATGTGAAAAGATTGTGCAGGTTAGTGGAAAGCAGTGGATTTTCTGAAAGGTGGAATGAGTTGTACCAACATCATAGCATATAAGCTATGTAAAGAAGATAGAGGAAGAAGAAATCCCAGATGTGTAAACGTGACAATACCCGGCAATAAACAAATTTACTGAATGAATAAGGTAGTGAGCAATTGAAGATGCAGAGCCTAAAGCAAGGATTATTTCAAGAGGAAATGAGAACAACTTCCAACTGAGGTTGGTAGAAGTTGATGAGGCATCTCCACAATTGTGATTGTGGATAGAGATAACAGTTCCAGCAAGAGGAGTGCTGGGTAGACTTGTTAATCAGTGAAAGGTTCGAGGAAAGAACCAATAGGTGCCAAAAGGCTAAACTCAGGGAAGTTTGGTGAGGCATGAAGGAGACTTGTTACAGGCGAAATGGAAAAAGTTAGTTGCAGCTCACTAGTGAACAAGGAAAGTTCACCAGAGGAAGGAAAGGAATTGACTACTGATGGTCATGACAGGGGTACAAAGGAAAGTCACAGACATAGGGAAAAGAGTGTTGAAGCAGTTGGACTCAAAGGAATGAGTAAAGAAGAAAGGGACATAGAGTTGGCTGAGATGAAGGCAGAACTCAGTCATTTGGAGAAGCTGGTATTGAAAGGAATTAGAGAAAAATGGAAACAAGGATTTTATGTGGGAAGAAGAGTTAAATGGCCTGTCAGAGAATTGTTTGCTGAGAAATTATTACTTCGAACAACTGAGAATGAAGAAATAGGATACATCTGCGAACCAGAGAAAGGATCTCTCCTTGGGGAAGAAGACAGTGATGACAGTAGAGAAGAACTGATCTATGCAGATCAGAATGAGAGGAATGTGTTGACATCATCTGCACAGACAAGAGGATCTCATATTTTTGGGATTAATTATTTCTGTGAATGTAAAATTGCAGGTATGCAGCTTAAAGAATTTGAACCTGTGTATGAAAAAGTGAAAGGAGCAAAGGCAAGACAAGCAAGAAAGGAGATGCATAAGGACTTTCAAGACTTCAATTGGTGGAGAAAATTAAAAGGTATGGCTGAATGGTTATGTCTTCTTTTAGTGGAAACTTATTTGATTATATTTGAAGGAATTTTAGCATGGAAAGAAGACCAATGGGAAATGGAAACAGGAAAGGAAACAAATGCAATGCAGATTTATGAAGTGAAGAGAAGGAAAGCTGACACCGAGAACTTAGCTGAAGAAGGTAAGCCAAGGAAATCTTTGAAAGATCAAAGTCTTATCAGAGAAGAGGAAGAGGCATTATTGTCTTATTTGGACAAACTGAGTATTGGAAGAAGTTGTGTAGAACAGGAAGGTATTCTACAAACTTATGATGAAGTTGCCAAGTATAGTCAAGAAATTGCAGTCCCAGAAGTTTTCTTTGATGAGGAAGAAATCAGAGATGTTGAGGAAGAATTTCTCAATAATTTAGTGAACTATCAGAATAGTTTAGAGGAGCATGAGGAGCTGACCATTGAGGCTTCGAATGAAGAGCCTTGCATTTTTGAAATTGACATGTTGTGTATGTTTTTAGGTTTGACAGGTGAGGAGCGATTGGACAATGTGCTTATGCATGTTGATGAAGAAGTGAGATTACTGGAAGAAATGGCTGAAACCGAAAGATATTTTGAGCATGTATTTAATAATTTTGAGAATGATGGTATTGACAGGGAAATTGTCATGATTAAAGGAGCTGAAGATAAACAAATGAAAAAGGAAAGTATGGAAAAGGAGAATGTACAGCAGACAAATGTCAGTGGGGTTCAGTTAAAGACAAATGGTAAGAAGGAAATTGAGAAATTATGGAAGATGAAATTAAAAGAGAACAGGGACAGCAAGAAGGAGAAATTGACCACATGAATTTGTATCAGCAAGAACAGAGGACAACAGAAAATTAAGATTTGGGAATTTGAAGGAACAGAAGTGACAGTGGCAGAAGAATTGAATCAGCAGCATAATGAAAGTGATGACCAGTTACAAAGTAAAGTTTGGGATACTGGATGGACAACAGAAGAAACACATGACCAGGAGGTCATGGAAACTTTCATCTTTAAGAGTCTGATGCAGGAGCATTCAGGCCAGTCAGCAATGTGATAGTATGGTCACATGTTGTGACAAGCAAGGGGCTGAAAGAAAATAATTTAATTAAATTATTTGTTTAAATATGTGAGAGTGTTTATTTATTGAGGAAAGGATATAGGTGGCTGAGTGATCCTCCTTGTATGGAGATCAGGCCAAATAGTTGGATTTATTTGGCTAGAATATAATATGAGAGATTTTAAAAGCTTTATTTAGTGTTAGTTTAGAAAAGAGTGGGATTGAAGAGATTTTTTAGGAGAGGTTGAGAGATTTGTGGTTCAGAATCAGAATTGATTCATGAAACCATGTATTTGTATCAATTAGGTTTTCCTTATATAATTAGGGAGAGTGTGGATTGGACAGCAAGCCTACGGGCTTTTTTAGAGGACCATTGATTTGAAAATCTGGTCATGTAAAGGATCTTTGTAATTGATCTCATTTGGGTTTATTTATGAAGAATTTGATTTGCATTGTAATTCTGGTCGAATTGGTAGGAAGATGTTGAGTACTGAATCCATTCTTATGATAAACTCTTTAATAGAAGAGTCTCTGTACGTAGTTGAAAGGATTGATGTTGTAATATCAACTTTATACTGTTGGAAGGTTTGCAGATTTTGAAGAGAACGCACCATTTGAAGTGAAGTGCCAGATGTAATTATTGCCAAGAATTTAATTGGCAATTCCAAGGCTATCGATCATTAACTTGTGGGGTTAATGTTTAATTCAAGAGTAAGATCAATTCATGCATCAATGCGTGGGACAAGGTGCAATTGAAGATTGAAGATTGGCGTTTCTGGGTCATGAACGCATTCCTGGGAACCCAAGAACTGTGTTGATGACGCATTAAGAATCGATTCAAACTCGATAAGTCGATGTCGTGGATAAATGCTACGTTATATTGTAGAACATCCAACAGAGGATGCAGAGTTGAATTATATTGATGGATGAAATGCGTTGAAACGCTGGTTTAACATGAATTGAAGGCAGCTACAGTATGGAACAGAAATGGGAAAAATCGAAGTATGGCAGCGTTAAATGCTGAGTGAGGATTGCATTGAAGAAATTCAGTTGGATGAAAAGGTGTACAAATTAAAATGATGAAAGTATAAATTGTCGGCAGTTGTATGAGGTTTCATAATGTCAAGTTATGAAATTTCCAGAGCAATAATCAATATAGAAGGCGCAAGGTGAAATTCAAGGCAAAGGAAGGTGTCTTGACAAATAACGGACATTGTGCAGAGAGGTAAGTTAATAGAATGGCATATCGTTGTTTGCATTGAGTTTAGATGACATGTAAAGACTGGAAAAGCACAGATGGCACAATGTTGGAATGAAGTTCACTCCCGGTCAAAGATGCAGAAATCTAGGTATGAAATTCAGATTCAATTGTTTGGATTGTGCAGTCATGATTTTGGAGTTTTAAATACTAGTGGGTGAATGGTTAAAGTCTTTTATAAGACTCATGAAAAGGCATTCACAATGATTGGAGATTTTATAAGTTATTAATGGAATAAAGCTTTCGCGTAGGAAAGTATGGTTCTGGAAACATATGTTGAAGAGTTTGCGTGTGTAATTTCCAGACTTGGAATCTTATTTGGGAAACTTCGGGAGATGCATTCTTAAATGGAAATCAATAGGAAGATTCTGGGATTTGCAGGCCCTGCCTGCATCAAATTTTTGGTATCAGAGCTAGCTTAACGCTCTGAAAAGATTGTTTTTGGAAACTGAATTTTAAATTTAGCAGATGTATAATTGCCAGGAAGTGTGTTTGATGAAGATAAGGATCATAATGGAGAAGCAGAGAATGCCCGGGAAGGTCTGGTAAGAATGTTTAAGTTGATTGCATGACTGATTTGATTGAAGATTGTTTAAATATTGAAGGCAATGATATTGATGATCGAAAGAGCAGAGATTGGGTAGGCAAAACAGCATTTGCTTACAAACAGGTTATCAGCAGGAATTGATAGTATTTGAAAGATACTTTGATGTGAAAAGATTGTGCAGGTCAGTGGAAAGCAGTGGATTTGCTGAAAGGTGGAATGAGTTGTACCAGCATCATAGCATATAAGCTATGTAAAGAAGATAGAGCAAGAAGAAATCCCAGATGTGTAAACGTGACAATACCCGGCAATAAACAAATTTACTGAATGAAGAAGGTAGTGAGCAATTGAAGATGCAGAGCCTAAAGCAAGGAGTATTTCAAGAGGAAATGAGAACAACTTCCAACTGAGGTTGGGTAGAAGTTGATGACGCAACTCCACAATTGTGATTGTGGATAGGAGATAACAGTTCCAGCAAGAGGAGTGCTAGGTAGAATTGTTAATCAGTGAAAGGTTCAAGGAAAGAAGCAATAGGTGCCAAAAGGCTAAACTCAGGGAAGTTTGGTGAGGCATGAAGGAGACTTGTTACAAGCGAAATGGAAAAAGTTAGTTGCAGCTCACTAGTGAACAAGGAAAGTTCACCAGAGGAAGGAAAGGAATTGACTACTGATGGTCATGACAAGGGTACAAAGGAAAGTCACAGACATAGGGAAAAGAGTGTTGAAGCAGTTGGACTCAAAGGAATGAGTAAAGAAGAAAGGGACATAGAGTTGGTTGAGATAAAGGTAGAACTCAGTCATTTGGAGAAGCTGGTACTGAAAGGAATTAGAGAAAAATGGAAACAAGGATTTTATGTGGGAAGAAGAGTTAAATGGCCTATCAGAGAATTGTTTGCTGAGAAATTATTACTTCGAACAACTGAGAATGAAGAAATAGGATACATCTGCGAACCAGAGAAAGGATCTCTCCTTGAGGAAGAAGACAGTGATGACAGTAGAGAAGAACTGATCTATGCAGATCAGAATGAGAGGAATGTGTTGACATCATCCGCACAGACAAGAGGATCTCATATTTTTGGGATTAATTATTTCTGTGAATGTAAAATTGCAGGTATACAGCTTAAAAAATTTGAACCTGTGTATGAAAAAGTGAAAGGATCAAAGGCAAGACAAGCAAGAAAGGAGATGCATAAGGACTTTCAAGACTTCAATTGGTGGAGAAAATTAAAAGGTATGGCTGAATGGTTATGTCTTCTTTTATTGGAAACTTATTTGATTATATTTGAAGGAATTTTAGCATGGAAAGAAGACCAATGGGAAATTGAAACAGGAAAGGAAACAAATGCAATGCAGATTTATGAAGTGAAGAGAAGGAAAGCTGACACCGAGAACTTAGCTGAAGAAGGTAAGCCAAGGAAATCTTTGAAAGATCAAAGTCTTCGCAGAGAAGAGGAAGAGGCATTATTGTCTTATTTGGACAAACTGAGTATTGGAAGAAGTTGTGTAGAACAGGAAGGTATTCTACAAACTTATGATGAAGTTGCCATGTATAGTCAAGAAATTGCAGTCCCAGAAGTTTTCTTTGATGAGGAAGAAATCAGGGATGTTGAGGAAGAATTTCTCAATAATTTAGTGAACTATCAGAATAGTTCATAGGAGCATGAGGAGCTGACCATTGAGGCTTCGAATGAAGAGCCTTGCATTTTTGAAATTGACATGTTGTGTATGTTTTCAAGTTTGACAGGTGAGGAGCGATTGGACAATGTGCTTATGCATGTTGATGAAGAAGTGAGATTACTGGAAGAAATGGCTGAAACCGAAAGATATTTTGAGCATGTATTTAATGATTTTGAGAATGATGGTATTGACAGGGAAATTTTCATGATTAAAGGCGCTGAAGATAAACAAATGAAAAAGGAAAGTTTGGAAAAGGAGAATGTACAACAGAGAGATGTCAGTGGGGTTCAGTTAAAGACAAATGGTAAGAAGGAAATTGAGAAATAATGGAAGATGAAATTAGAAGAGAACAGGGACAGCAAGAAGGAGAAATTGACCACAAGAATTTGTATCAGCGGGAACAGAGGGCAACAGAAAATTAAGATTTGGGAATTTGAAGGAACAGAATCGAGAGTGGTAGAAGAATTGAATCAGCAGCATAATGAAAGTGATGACCAGTTACAAAGTAAAGTTTGGGATACTGGATGGACAACAGAAGAAACACATGACCAGGAGGTCATGGAAACTTTCAACTTTGAGAGTCTGATGCAGGAGCATTCAGGCCAGCCAGCAATGTGATAGTATGGTCACATGTTGTGACAAGCAAGGGGCTGAAAGAAAATAATTTAATTAAATTATTTGTTTAAATATGTGAGAGTGTTTATTTATTGAGGAAAGGGTATAGGTGGCTGAGTGATCCTCCTTGTATGGAGATCAGGCCAAATAGTTGGATTTATTTGGCTAGAACAGAATATGAGAGATTTTAAAAGCTTTATTTAGTGTTAGTTTAGAAAAGAGTGGGATTGAAGAGATTTTTTAGGGGAGGTTGAGAGATTTCTGGTTCAGAATCAAAATTGATTCATGAAACCATGTATTTGTATCAATTAGGTTTTCCTTATATAATTAGGGAGAGTGTGGATTGGACAGCAAGCCTACGGGCTTTTGTAGAGGACCATTGATTTGAAAATCTGGTCGTGTAAAGGATCTTTGTAATTGATCTCATTTGGGTTTATTTATGAAGAATTTGGTTTGCATTGTAATTCTGGTCGAATTGGTAGGAAGATGTTGAGTCCTGAATCCATTCTTATGATAAACTCTTTAATAGAAGAGTCTCTGTACGTAGTTGAAAGGATTGATGTTGTAATATTGACTTTATACTGTTGGAAGGTTTGCAGATTTTGAAGAGAACGCACCATTTGAAGTGACGTGCCAGACGTAATTATTGCCAAGAATTTAATTGGAAATTCCAAGGCTATCGATCATTAACATGTGGGGTTAATGTTTAATTAAAGAGTAAGATCAATTCATGCATCAATGCGTGGGACAAGGTGCAACTGAAGATTGAAGATTGGCGTTTCTGGGTCATGAACGCATTCCTGGGAACCCAAGACCTGTGTTGATGATGCATTAAGAATCGATTCAAACTTGATAAGTCGATGCCGTGGATAAATGCTACGTTATATTGTAGAACATCCAACAGAGGATGCAGAGTTGAATTGTATTGATGGATGAAATGCATTGAAACGCTGGTTTAACATGAATTGAAGGCAGCTAAAGTATGGAACAGAAGTGGGAAAAATCGAAGTATGGCAACGTTAAATGCTGAGTGAGGATTGCATTAAAGAAATTCAGTTGGATGAAAAGGTGTACAAATTAAAATGGTGAAAGTATAAATTGTGGGCAGTTGTATGAGGTTTCATAATGTCAAGTTATGAAATTGCGAGAGCAATAATCAATATAGAAGGCGCAAGGTGAAATTCAAGGCAGAGGAAGGTGTGTTGACAAATAACGGACATTGTGCAGAGAGGTAAGTTAATAGAATGGCAGATCATTGTTTGCATTGAGTTTAGATGACATGTAAAGACTGGCAAAGCGCAGATGGCACAGCGTTGCAATGAAGTTCACTCCGGGTCAAAGATGCAGAAATCTAGGTATGAAATTCAGATTCAATTGTTTGGATTGTGCGGTCATGAGTTTGGAGTTTTAAATACTAGTGGATGAATGGTTAAAGTCTTTTATAAGACTCATGAAAAGGCCTTCACAATGATTGAAGATTTTATAAGTTATTAATGGAGTAAAGCTTTCACGTAGGAAAGTATGGTTCTGGAAACATACGTTGAAGAGTTTGCGTGTGTAATTTCCGAACTTGGAATCTTATTTGGGCAACTTCGGGAGATGCATTCTTAAATGGAAATCAATAGGAAGATTCTGGTATTTGCAGGCCCTGCCTGCATCATAAGCACTCCACCAAAAGAAGCTATTTCTACGTTCAATCATAAAACATTGAATTGTAATTTTTTGTTAAAATCAAATTAGATAATATTTATCACAACTTAAATTAAAAGGATTATTAACATGGTTTGAATATGGTTGTTGATATTACTTTTTAAGTTTAATTACAATTAAAATCATCTCATATTAAATTATAAATATTTTGAATTGTAATTTTTGTTAAGATCAAATTATATAATATTTCTCACAACTTAAATTACAAGGATTCTTAACATGGTTTGAATATGTGGTTGTTGATATAATTTTTTAATTTTTAGTTACAATTAAAATCATCTAATACTAAATTATAAATATTTACATCAATAGATGTGTCTATTCTACAATAAGGTTTTCACAATTTTAATTTAATTATTAATAATTATTAAATGGATGGTAGGGATTTAACCTCCAAGGAATATTCTAGAATATTCGTAGTAATAATTATAAAATAAAGGTTGAGAGCTATCTCCAAATTACTTATGCCTTTTTGGCCATTTTGATTAAATTGATTAATTAAACAAAATGTTGTATGTACAAGTATCATGTGGAATGAGTTATAGTTTTTTAGGCATGTGGTATTCATAATCCATGGTATTGTAACAAAGTCGTGATATTGTAACAAAATTTATTTACAGATTAAAAATCTCCATAGTAATGTAAGAGTAAATCTACATAGTTAACTCATATCTACTTTTTATTAATGAAAGTATGCTGGTTTTTTCTTATTGATAAAAAAATGTAAATATATTTAACTTATATATTAATTATTTTATAATTGATAATAATTTAAAATAAAGTTATAATTTAGTTAATTTTTATGATTTTTTAAATTTTAGCAATATGAAATTAGTTATGAAATAAGTATTTTGATATTTATCATGGATTGATGCTTTCCACATTTACCAATCATTTAGTTTATATGGTTGGGCTAGTAAAAATTTAAATTAATGATAAAACATTTAATTTTTATTTTTATAAGATGAAACCATATAATGTTTCTCACAGCTTAAATTATAACAATTCTCAACATTGTTTTGATATATAATTGCCTTATCATTATTAACATTGTTTTGATATATGGATGTTGATATTAATGGTCTTATCAATAGTGACTCAGTAAGAACACCAAATTAAAATGTTAACTGGTAATTACAATTAAAATCATCTAAATTGTATATGTTTTAAATTTAAATTAATGAGTGAAAAATAAATTATATATATATATATATATATATATATATATTCGTGATAGCAAAGGTGGTAAGGATTCAAGTCGCTGTCACCACCAGCAACAAGCAATGCCTGTGGCGGATGTGGTCGGCCAATTGAAGCAGATCATTAATTTTTGCTCTCGCATGATCTGGATTTTAATACTCCTCCACTTCTCATTACTCCACAAGTTGCAGAGGCACGGTCATTGCTTGTCTCAATCACTTTGAATTGCTAGTTGCTCTCCGAGCTATAGTCTACGTACTTGCTTTGTTCCTTGCTTGAAATTTCCCCATTCCCGCAATGAATTTCCTTCGCAAGAATCATTTCGTTGTGGCCTTCCCTACTCCAGATTTATGTCCATCCTCTATATTCTCACAGTTTTTGGGTGCTAGAAAAGAGACAATGTGCTCGATACTTTGCACCAAGGGGCCTAAGATTTTCCTATATACATTCCCTCGTCGCCTTAACAACTTGGTGTCTCAATCCAATGTTCTTTTTCCTCCCATCCATTGCGATGAAAGGGCAATGTGTGAGATGCAAGTGAGGTGGTGGAGGTTGTGTCTCTCCAAGTAGTGTATGGCTTCATTTTTGTGGCAAGTCTTTTGCTTGGCTCTACCATGACCAAACTCTACCAAAAGTGCAGCAAGATCTAGAACACATTGAGGATGATGTGCATCTCAAACACCAATAGCATTTGAACACAAAGGCGGTGGAGGAAATTTCAATCTGGGTATCAGACACTAGGCACACATGAAGGAAATAGAAATGGTATAATCATACAATTGATTTATAGAATCACATAAAGACATTGTTTGGTAGAGTCTAGTTAGACCAGTATGCGGCAGAGGATATAATTTTGGTGGTGCTTGAGGAAATTCAACTCCAATAGAGAGACATAGAGGGATGACTTGCTCACATTGAAGTAGGGTTGACTCCTAGGCCAACCCAAAATATTAAATTCAATGTGGTAGCTATGAGGTGGAAACCTCATCTTCCCCTTAATTTGATATTTAAGTTTTTTTTTTTATCTTGGACTTAATCTATATGTCAAATAATTTCTTCTCTTATACCCAAGACAACTTATAAAAACTTTAATAAACTTTATATTTTTTATTTTAAAACTCATAATGGTGATGAGTTATTCTTATGTCATTGATCTAATTTCCCAAATAACTACAGATATATAATTTTTTTATTTATTAATAAAAAATTAACTTTAGAAAATTATAAAAAAAATTTTATTATAAAATATAGATAATTTTAATAGTTGATGGGCTGGTGGTAACTCAGGAGGTAATCCACTCTCTAAAGGTTAAAAGACAAAAAGGAATGCTGATCAAATTGGATTTGTCCAAAGCATATGATAGACTCAACTGGAAGTATCTGGAAACTGTCCTGGAGAGATTTGGTTTTCACCAAAGATGGATTGCTTGGATCCATAACCTGATCTCCTCTCCTCACTTTTCTATTCTGATTAATGGAAGTCCCTCAAAAACTTTCAATGCCTCTAGAGGCATTCGACAGGGAGACCCATTGTCTCCATTTCTATTCATTCTAGCCGCTGAAGGACTAGGTCGATTTATTAAACAGGAAAGAGCAGCAAACAGAATCAAAGGGTTGCAACTTTGGGGAAACAACCTGCCTCTAACACATCAACAATTTGTTGATGACATTATGCTGTTCGGGGAACCAACGGTAAGAGAAGTTCGACATCTTAAGAGAATCCTAGACTTGTTTGCCAAGGCTTCTGGGTTAGAAATTAATAAGGACAAATCATGCATCTTCATCTTCAACACAATGGATCAGGTCAAATCCCATCTAATTAGAATTCTTGGATTCAAGAGGGGAGAATTACCTACTAAATATTTAGGTAATATTCTGGACTTCACTTCAAAAAAGGTGAAAAACTGGCAAGGGGTTCTTGACAAACTAAATAACAAGGTCGCAAATTGGGCTTTCAGAGTTCTGAATATTGCTGGCAGAGTGGTTCTTGCCAAGTCGGTCCTTCAGGCTATTCCTATCTACCCATTAGCGATTATGGCTGCCCCAGCAGGGGTTTGTGCTAAAATCAGGGAAATCATAAGGAAATTCATTTGGAGTGGTTCTGATCAGAAGAAAAAATGGGCCCTGGTCTCGTGGAGTCAGCTAACAGAGCGAAAAGAAAAAGGAGGATTAGGTCTAAGGGACCCGGAAATTCTTAATAGGGTTTTGGGAGCTAAATTGTGGTGGAGGTGGCTCAGTGGTGGAAATGATCTCTGGAAAAACATATGGAGGACTAAATACAGAATGCCAAATTCTCCGGCCGATATCCTAAGACAACAGGAAATCCCCAAAGGCTCCTCTATCTGGGAACTTGCCTCCCAAAACAGAGATCTGATTAGCAAGCATACTTTCTGGGAAATCAGGGGAGGCAGTGAAGCCAACTTCTGGGAAGATAGGTGGCAACAACGAGAAAGGCTGAACAACAGTCAGGACCTCCTGCAGATCCGAGGTAGAATTGAAGGAAACAGATCTAGTGTTAAGGATTATTGGAAAACAAATGAACTGTCGGAGGGATGGAGAGTCTGGGAGGACCCGACAGAATGGGATCGTGAACTTACCCCAGAGCTCCAAGAACATTACAGAAAAGAAATGGGATCAAGGAAAATCAGAGAACGACATGGGAAAGACATCCTCCGGTGGGGATACTCTATGAAGGGGATATTTACAACGAAGGAGGCTTATTACTTAATGGATTCTCAAGACAGAGGTGACAGGAATTTGGAATGGAAAACAATCTGGGAAAGTAACTGGTGGCCAAAGGTGTCCATTTTTGTTTGGCTAGCTTCAAAAAACAAAATTCTGACCTGGGATCGTATTCAGAAGAAGGGATTCATTGGCCCCTCACGATGCTATCTATGCAACAACGATACCGAGACTAGAGATCATCTGTTGGTCAAATGCCCCTACACAGAGCAACTTTGGAGGACTACTAAACGACTGTTCAACAAATCAGGATTTAATACCAGAGAATTTACTGAATTGGTTTTCCAGTGGAGCAAGGAAACCTTTCATTGCAAGGTTGTCCAGAGGGCATGGAACCTTATCTCTACCTTCATACTATGGATGGTCTGGAAGGAACGAAATAGGAGGGTATTTCAGAATTCTGCGAAAGGTCCAGAGGTAATTTGGGATCGGGTGGTCGAGAGTATGCGAGAGACTATTCTTGTCGAGAAATGGGAGAATGATGACTGGAAAACTAACTCGGAAGAACAGGAAATTTTGAACAAGTTAAATCTTAAAATGGAGATGGTTCACTTTAAATGTTCGACCAGCCAGGACATGCGAACTCAAAGTCCAGACAAGTTCAGGTATCCGAGAGATCATTTTGTCAAGCTAAACTTCGACGGGGCCTCGAAGGGGAACCCGGGCGAAGCTGGCTTCGGGGGAATCTTCAGAGACAGCAACCACCAAGTAAGGTGGATTTTTGCAGACTGGGGAGGGCAGATGACCAATAACGAGGCCGAGTTCTGGGCCCTGCATCAAGGTTTACGTATTGCCATTAGGAACGGCTATACCAACCTGGAAATTACAGGGGATTCGAAGATTGCTGTGGACATGTTGAGGAGGCTCAATAATGGGCAGGGATGGGAGAAAGTCACCAAAAGCTGGCGCACTGCGGGCATTATTCAAGAAATTGCAGACTTCATTAAGCGCATCGATTATAGACTCATTAGCCATGTTCGTAGAAAAGGGAACCAGACTGCGGACTGGCTAGCCAATTGGGGCTGCAGAGGACGTGGCAACACCATGGATAGCCAATGGAGAGCTGTGGAGGGTAATCGGGAATGGAAAGAGTTGGCGGACTTAATTAAGGCCGATCATGATCACGCCACAAATGACAATGAGCGGATCAGTGAGCTGGACTAATAAGGGGAGGTGGAGACCTCGTTTCAAGGAAATGGTTCAATTAGGATTTGATACAATCATCATTTCAGATTGCAGGACGAAGGATCAAGATCTCGGTGGCAGTACAGCGACGGCGGGTGGAGCGGTTGGGCAACAGTACACACAAGGTAAGTTAATTAATGTTCGAACTATGAGAGGTGAAGGCTGCGGTACGCCTGACCTCACAGCAGAGGGGATTAATAAGGATATGATGGCAGAGTGTAGTGGTTCACCGGCGAGCTACCGGCGGCATTTGACAACCGGGCTAAATGGATTCCCCAAGGAAAGGAATTTGATATATACTCAAAGCCGGCTGAACGTGAAAGCGTTGTGCGTGTTTCCAATTTGGGTAAGTGCGGAGGTTCCCATCGAGCGTCATCAGAGAGCAGTGAACACACCAGGTAACCAGAGAACGAGGTGCGTCCGACCGTCGGACATTATGGAAACCAGACAGAAGCTAAGGCAGATGGAGGAGAATCAGAGTGTCGGGGAGGATAACAGAAGCCGTAAAGGCAAAGTTATTATGCAGCAGGATCCACCTTTTACAGTATGGGAAGTTGAGGATGATTCGGAAGAAGACACAGCCCTGGACGCAGGAAGTGAACGCAGGTACCACCACAAAAACTCGGCGGAGGAAGGAAAGGAGCAGACGAAGGCAGAACTGTCTGATTTACAGGACTCGAAGGTCCGACGCTACGGCATGAGGAAGCGTAGCTCGACACCTGACAAGGAAAAAGACCGGGACGGAAAACGAACCAGAAGCCAGAAGGGTAAAGGTAAGGTGGAAGGGGAGACTTCCAGGCGTGACCAGGGGAATAGAAGAAAACAAAAAGAGACTGTTAACCATAGAATTCGCAGGGCCGAAAAGGCCTTCATCCGCAATTCCAAACCTGCAGTTCGCAGAGTCATGCAACATCTGGAAGAGGAATCGATTCAGGAGCAATCTGATGAGGAGATGGAAGAATGGGAATTTCTTCTCCACGACCCGGGTCATACTAGAGGGCGCATGTCATTATTTAAACAGTCTCTCCACATCTACTGGGTGATGAAGGGGCTAATGGCCAAAGCGCTGGAGCAGGTGGCAAAAGAAATGGTCGCTCTGGCTAAGGGGGGTCCAGACATTCGCAGCGAATTGACCTTCCTTCGCATAGCAATGGTTAAACAAGATGAGAAGCTGGAGGCTATCCAGCAGATGCTGAATCGAGATCATCCAGCGCCAGCGGAAGCAGCAAACCAGCAACCTGATGGCGGCAACGAATGATATGAGATATGTTTAGAAACTGTAGCAATTTTTTTGGTTTTAGCTTTGTACCTGTTAAAGATAGTAAAAAGCATGTAGTACAGAGCAGTAGCTTTAGTCATAGCTTTAGTAAGTTTCAAGACTGCATAGTTTATCTAGCTAAGACAACCAGACTGTGGACCTTCTATTTTTGGGCTGCGATTAAAAATTATAGGTGGAGTTATGACCCGGTTTCCCCTAGAGGTCGGGTAATTACTGATTCTGATATGATGTAATGTTCTTTTGATCGAGTAATAGAAAGAGTACCATCCTAGCTTACAAAAAAAAAAATAGTTAATAAAACTATTTATTTCTTAATTTAATAATTATGCATTTGAATTCTTACAAAACATAATTTTTAATTTACAAATGAATTCAATACTTTCAATACACTTTTTATATTTATATATATATATATATATATATATTAAAATCAATTTTATTATTACATTATTAAAAATCAAATATGGCATCTTTCCATTCAATAAATTATTAAAAGAAATCTGAACAAGCCAGCACTTACATATGCAACCAGAGTAGATGCCATCCCATCATAATTTTTAATTTAAAAATGAATTCAATACTTTCAATACACTCTTTTTATATATATATATATATATATATATATATATATATATTAAAATCAATTTTATTATTACATTATTAAAAATCAAATATGGCATCTTTCCATTCAATAAATTATTAAAAGAAATCTGAACAAGCAAGCACTTACATATGCAACCAGAGTAGATGCCATCCCATCCTTTGGACCAAGTCCCCTTTTAACACCAGTGCATGTAACATATTCCATGATGTTACGAAGACTGAGTAAGAAGATTGAAGGCACCCGACTGAGTAAGGGATCTCCTTATTCCTTAACAAACCTCCATCTGTCAAATGCCCGGGCAGGTGATAACCAGAGATATCGTCAGCTCCCATGGGGTGCAGTGGACTTGACTTATTCTTGGGACCGACCCGAAGAACATCATAAAATTCACCCCTGCGGTGCTGGGCTGAGCAATTTCTCAAGGAAAGGAAACAATGGGATGCCTGCGATGGTTCCTAATTGTTCTTGCATCTTGTCTGATTGCGTCGGGGCAGCAGACGTATGAGAAACCCCCGGACTGCTCAAACCCTAATCCCCCAAACAATTCGTACGGCTACACCTGCAATGGCCAAAATCTTAGCTGCCAGGCCTACGCAACTTACAGAGCCCAAGCAGGCTACCAGTCCCTCCAAAACATCAGCTCCCTCCTCAATTCCGACCAGTCCCAAATGGCCCAGATCAACATGCGATCCGACACCCAGGTCCTCGACATCGACACAGAAATCATAGCTCCCATAAACTGTTCGTGTGCCGGAAATTACTCGCAGGTCAATGCAACCTACTTCACCCGAAGCGGGGACACTGTTTTAATAATGGCGAACAATATCTACGAGGGACTTTCTACTTGCCAGGCCATAACGCAGCAGAACTCGGGCGCTAGTTCCACCCTTCAGTCTGGTATGAGAATGACAGTCCCTGTCAGATGTGCCTGCCCGACGCCTGCGCAGGTCGGGCAAGGAATCCTGTACCTGCTCTCTTATTTGGTCGGAGAGGGGGACACTCCGGACACCATAGCCAACAAATATAGCCAAGACGGAGCCAAGACTGCGCAATTACTGGATGCCAACGATCTCAACCCTAAGAGCGAAACAATTTTCCCGAGCACGACCCTCTTGGTTCCTCTGCAAAAGACGCCCACGAATCCCCCTCCCCCAACCTCGATCCCTGCATCTCCAAGCAAGCATAGCGGCTCGAACAGGGGACTCCGCCTTGGCCTCGGTGTCGGAATCTCCGCTGCGGTGGTCGCCGCGGCGGCAGCTTGCTGTATTCTCTTCGCGATAAGAAAAAGAAAACGCCAACACCTCACCGAGCAGCCGAGCTCGAACATCAAGATACCAAATCAGGCAACTGTGACGCCGACAGAGTTGCCCGACGAGCTTGCAGTCGGATTGCGAAAAATTGGGCAAACTTTACCACAGTACGAATTGAAAGAATTGGAAGCCGCGACAGGGGATTTCAATTCGGCGAATAAAATTTCTGGCTCCGTCTACCGCGGCACCATCGACGAAACCCCTGTAGCGATCAAGAAAATGCAGCGCGACGTGTCTCAGGATGTCAGAATTCTTGAAAAGCTCCACCACTTCAACCTGGTTCGCCTGTTGGGATTCTGTGTCTCCGACACACATTCATACCTGGTCTTCGAGAATGCCGACAACGGCTCGCTGGCCGACTGCCTTCACAGAAATTCGCCCTTTCTGAGCTGGAGACGCACACTGGAAATCACTCTGGACGTGGCAGACGGACTCAGCTATCTTCACAATTACAGCGTGCCGCAAGATATCTTCACTTATGGTCCAATGGTCTAGGTATTTCTCCACAATGAAAAAACCTTACAATGTGACTCTCTTTTATGGTTCAATTTACAACCCATAGATTTCTCTAGAAACCCTTAGGACACCCTCTTTTAGTACGGATACTTCAAGATAATCTTCTAGATATTTCTATGTGAGGTACCCTCCCTTTATATGAAGTAAAGTATATTCTAGAGACATGTATAAGGGGTGTCGCTTACAGAAATTTCTTTCATCAACCTTTTAATAGAAAATTTTAGAGAAAATTTTAGAAAGTTGTGCATCCATGAAATAGGATCTAGAATTATCTTCAAGACAAAGTGCTCTTCAAGAGATATATTCTATCAACTTTTCAAAATATCAATAGAAATCCCAACGATACTAGTCTCTTCTATACATTTCAATGTAGAGTTCTCCTTAGACCATGGTCTTCTTGACCTTGAACCATGTGCTCATGTGTTGTGGTGTCCTCTTTGTGCCTCCAAATATGAAATTCTTGGCTTGACAAGTGTGAAAATGCCTCAAAAGTATCCTTAATGAAATTTTTTCATACAAATATGTAGAAGATGCCCCTAAAAGGTGAATTACTACCACAAGTGCGACAAGGATATGACCTCGGCACACAAACATACCTAAAAATATGTATCTCTCAATCATGTGAAAGAAAAGACAAATCTAAGCTAGTAACATACATATGACCTATGCAATGTCACTCGAAAAAAATGGAAATCAATTGATGAATTTTATAGTTGTAATGGATACCATATTTGGGTTAAAGATAATTTGAGATTTCAAACCACTATGTGCACCAAGTATAAAATAATATAGGCTGAAAATGAAACCAATAATCTACACATACCATTCTAAAATAAAAATGAAGTTTTCACCTAGAAAAGACAATTCTTATTCAAATGTAATAGCATGTATGAAATACCAGGAAGTAACCATGCATCAACACCTATAATCTCAAAATCTTAAGCCCATGGTAATGACATGGTAACCAACAAGCCAACAACTATGTATAAAAGTGCTACTAAACCTATGCTAAGAGCCAAACTTGTGTATATGTTTTGGGGGAGAACAAATATGCATGCCAATGTTTTGAGTAACTTTTTTCTTTTTATCAAACTTGAACCATCAATGGACTCAGTTAATGTCTCCCCACAAGGTTTTATAGAGTGAGAATTAGGGCGAAGAGAAGAGATTCATGGGCTAACCCCAAAAGAAACAATATATCTTATAATCACATACCCAAAACCTTCGAAGGGTCTCTTTATGCGGATGAACTTATAACTTAAGGGTTTCTTCTTATTGGGGGTAAAAATTAGGAGTCATCAAAGAGATTTCCAAGATCTAGACTTGCAAAGGAAAATCTGCATGAATAAGGGTTAAATGTATGAAGGTAGTGAACTTGTAGGAAGATACACCTTAGATACCAAGTGTTGGGACTTTATGTGAGCCTTCAACATATAAGAGAATCCCACTTGAGTAGACAATAGTGGATGAGTCAAGGAATGGTATTAATACCTAAGTTAAATCTGAATCTTGCTTTAGTTTTAGTCTTGATGTAGCTATAGAACATTATTATTAATATTGCTAATAAATAATAACTGAACACAATCGACATCAATTAGCCAACCTTTGAAATGTTATGATAGAAGTTAGAACTACAAATGGCACTGGGATCTATAATATGCTGTGAATATGCATGTGATGATTTTAGCCATTTGAACTTATGACTACCACTGGGCAGATGGGGTATGAAATGTCTAGGGAAAAATTTAAGAAACCCCCCCAAATTTATATGTATAATAAATGGGTGAATCTCCATGGCATATAGAAAAATGTATAGGTTATTTTTTCAATAATATAATATACATATATATTTTTTTGGCGAATCTATCCCTAAATTATAAAATTTTGTTAAAACTTGGCTAATTTTAACTAGGATATAAAGTATTGCAAATTCTTAGCTAATTTTCTATGAAATTAGAAAACATTGTAAGTTATTGGTGATTCTTTGATAATATATAAAAAAATATATGTAATAATAAGAAAAATATTTAGTTAAACTATAATATACTAATTTTCGATGTTTGGGAAAAGAAGTACCATGGGTAATGTTGCTCTAGGTTCTTATTATACAATATGAAAATCTTTTCTCATATTTTTATCATGTTTACAACAAAATTCTTATCACATCCCAAAGGGAAACTAGCTAGAGAGGCACCCCAAAGGTATGTGATGGTAAACTAAAGAAATCTAAATCTAAATAAAGTATGGGAAGATACAAAGGTAAATGTAAATATATTTAGTAAAAAAATTGTTACTAACCAAATATATTTAATAACCAATTAATCATTTATTACTAACCAAATGGAAAATATATTTACTAATCTAAGTATATTTACTAACCAATTTACATAACTATTGCCATCCACAAGTTTTCACAATATAAAATGTTTTTATTAGTCAAGAGTTGGACTTATGTATATATATAATGCGAATGAATGTTTCAATATTTGAATTTGAAAGTATGACGTAAGAAAAATAAAGTTAGTATGAGAAGATACTAATATAAATATAAATATATTTAGTAAAAAAATGATTACTAACCAAATGGAAAATATATTTACTAATCTGAATATATTTACTAACCAATTAACATAACTATTAGCATCATCAAGTTTTCGTAATATAAAACTATGTTTAGTCGAGAGTTGGACCTATGTATATATAAAATGCAAAAGAATGTTTCAATATTTGAATCTAAGCATATGTATTAAGAAAAATAAATGAAGTATGAGAAGATACAAATCTAAATCTAAATATATTTAATAAAATTAACCAAATATATTTATTAATCTAAACACATTTACTAACCAATTAACATAATTATAAGCATCACCAAGTTTTCTTAATTTAAAAGTGTGTTTATTATTTGAGAGTTGGACTTATGTGTATATATATAAAGCAAATGAATGTTTCAAAATTTGAATATGTGTTATGAAACCAGCTCACAAAAAGATATAAAAGATAGATCAACGCCTTAGAATTCAGCCTCTTCGAGGGGGCAACCTCCTTTACCTTACACAAATGAATTATTCTTTGATGATTCAAATGACAAAACCTCTTTTCTATATATAGGAGTCTAAGGAGTCACAATATAACCCAGACGACCTAACAATAATAATATAAAGCCACAAAGTTAACAATAGAGGGATTCTATGGGGCACAGTAATAACAATATGGGGACAAATAGGGGCACAACAATATTAATAAGGGATACAACTACAATAGTAAGGGGTAATCACTAGTATTATAGGGACCTAACATGCCCCTCTCCTTCAAAAAAGTGTTGTCCTCAATGCTTGAGTAGTTCTGGATGCTTCTGTATAAGATTATCATCCTCCCATGTGGAATCTTCAACGGATAAGCTCTTCCACTTGATGAGATACTACGAAATTGATCGATTTCGTAGTTATCGAGTTCTTTTTTGTGATTGCTTCTGGTTCCAATATAATTTTTCTTTCCTCATCAAGCTCTGGCAATATTGTTTGAAGTGGGAGATTGTTGCCTATAACCTTCTTTAAACATGAAACATGGAAAACTAGGTGCGATCGAGAAGCTGCAGGAAGCTCCAATTTGTATGCCATAGTACCAACCTTTTGCAACACCTTGTACAGACCATAACACTTTGGTTATAATTTATTATCCTTCTTAGCTTGGTTGAGGGACATTTGTTTATATGGTTGTAGTCGTAGGAATACCCAATCACCTACATCAAAACTTCTTTCGCTGCGATGTTGATCTGCCTATTGTTTCATTCTATTCTGTACCAACAAGAGGTTATTCTTTAAGAGTTGGAAGACTTGTTGTTGATGTTCGATGTGATGTTCCACTGCTTGAACCTTAGAATTTTCTCATAAATGTGATGTGATGGATCGTGGCTGATATCCATAAAGTGCCATAAATGGGGTCATTTTTGTTGTTGTATGGAAGGAAGTGTTATACCACCATTCGACCAGAGGCAACCATTTAACCCTTTATGTATGTTTATCAAATAAAAAGAAACGAAGATATCCTTCCAAATATTTATTTACTATCTCAGTTTGCCCATCAGATTGAGGATGATAAGATGAGCTATGAGCTAACTGAGTACGAAGACAAGAAAATAATTATGTTCAAAAATTTCCAGTGAAAATGGGATCTTTGTCACTTACAATAATATTTGGGTTTCCATGTAGCTTTTGAATTGTTTCCATAAATGCAATAGAAACTGTACTGGCTTTAAATGGATGTGATAATGCACAAAAGTGTGCATACTTGGTAAGTCTATCAACTACCACCATGATGACACTCTTTCCCTCAGACTTGGGTAAACCTGTGATAAAATCCATTGAAACCTCCTCCCAACGTTGGCTTGGAATGGATAAAGGTTGTAATAGACCCAAGGTCTTAATTGTTTCAACTTTATTTTGTTGGCAAACCAAACATTCTGCCACAAACTTTTGAATATCTGATTTAAGGCCATCCCAAAAAAAATTCCTTCTTAACCCTGTGGTAAGTTTTTAAAAATCTTGAGTGCCCTCCTAAGGGAGAAGTGTGCAATTCCATAATAATCTTTTGTTTGAGTTGGGAATTCTTATAGAGGTATAAGCGATCTTTGTACCATAATGAATCATTTTGCTAGCTAAATGTATCATATGTATTGGAATCTTGTTGTAACTTTCAAATAAGTTCCCACACTTCTTCATCATTCTTCCATTCCTCCCTTGCTTTGTTTATCCAATCTGGTTGGATAATAGAAATGGCACACAACAATGCTTCCACATCCTCATCCTTTCTTGAGAGTACATCTACCACCACATTTTGCTTCTCTCTTTTGTAGATGATTTCAAGGTCATAACCCAACATCTTTGTGACCAACTTTTGTTGCTCTTCAGAGAATAATCTTTGTTCTAAAAAGTATTTAAGGCTATCATGATCCGTTTTTACCTTAAAGTGTATTCCCATTAAGTAGGGTCGCCATTTCTTAAGTGCATGTAGTATTGCCAAAATTTCCTTCTCATAAATAGCTTTGTGTAAAAACTTTCCCTTGATTGGACGACTTTGAAAAGTAATGGGTCATTCATCTTGCATTAAAACAGCACCAATTCCATTTCCTGAAGCATCACATTCCACAATAAAGGTTTTTGTGAAGTCTGATGTAGCTAAGACCAATGCTTGCCACATTACCTCTTTAAGATGTTCGAAGGCCTTTGTTGCCTCTGGAGTCCATGAAAATGCATCTTTCTTCAATAATGTTGTTAGAGGTGCTACTATTCTCCCATAATTCTTAACAAACTTGCAATAATACCCTGTCATCCTGAGAAATCATCGCAGATGCTTTATGGATGTGGGGATTTTCCATTCCTTAATGGCTTTAATTTTGCTAGGGTCTACCTTAACTCCTTCATGAGATACAATATGACCCAGATATTCCACCTCTTGTACTCTAAAGAAACATTTGGATCTTTTTGCATATAATTGTTTCTCCTCCAACAATTGTAGCACCATGTCAACATGTTCAACATGATCCTTCCAAGACTTTCTGTAGATTAGTATAACATCAAAAAATACTAACACAAATTTTCTAAGGAAGGGTTTGAAAATGGAATTCATCAAACCTTCAAGTGTAGAAGGTGCATTGGTAAGGCCAAAAGGCATGACCAAAAATTCATAATGACCCTCATGATCTCTAAATGTTGTTTTCGGAATGTCTTTAGTCTTCATTATTATTTGATGATATCCTAAATGAAGATCCAACTTGGTGAAGTAAATTGATCCATGCAATTCATCTAGTAATTCATCAATGACAGGAATGGGAAACTTATATTTAATAGTGAACTTGTTGAGCTCCCTATAATCTGGACACATGCTCCATGATCCATCCTTCTTGTGCACCAATACTACTGGAGCAGAGAAAGAACTTTGACTAGGTTGAATTATACCAGCCTCTAGCATTTCTGCAACCATACATTCAATGTCACTCTTTTGGGCATAGGGATATCTGTACAGCCTGATGTTTGGAGGAACACTTCCTAGAATTAGATGAATAGAATGATCATGATCATGAATAGGTGGGAGACCTTTGGGAGTCTCGAATACCTTGGAATGATTGTCCAAGACTTTTTGGAGATTTGGAGAAATAGATGATTCCTATGTGGAAACATCTAGTGAACTTAATTGCGCAATTACACCTCTTTGTTCCTTTTTTAGAAGCTTGGTCATACCGTTAGAGCTAATTATCTTTTTCAGTTTCCTTACAATACCCCTTAATTCAACTTCCTTTCTTTCCGCAAAAAATTTGATGAAACTTTCTTGAAAAATAAAAGTTATTGTACCCAAGGATTGTAGAAATTGGACTCCTAGTACAACATCAGAACCTCCCATTGGAATGGAAAGCATTGGGCTAGTCAATACATATTCTCCCAAGGATAACTTGATATTATGTCACTTTCCAGAGCAATTTATTGTTCCTCCATTTGTAACCATCACTTGAAACTCTGGTGTTGGATATAGGAAGCAATTCAATTCTTTTGCTACCTTATAAGGAATAAAATTGTGGGTACTTCCTGAATCAATCAACACTATTACCTTTTTCTTCTTGATTTTTCCTTCTATCTTGATGGTTTGAGGAGTGGTAATTCCAGCCAATTCATTAAAAGATATGGTCGGATTCATTTCTTCTTTATCTATGCTTTTTTCATGGAGTATATCCTCTTCTTTTGACCTTTCTTGCTCATTTTCTTCTTCCTCTTCACAATCTATGTAGAATAATTTCTTCTCAGCACACTTATTACCTTTAGTGTATTTGCTATCACAACTTTAACAAAGCCCTTTTACTCTTTTTTCTTCCAATTGTTGTGGTGTCAACCTTATAGGTTGTGGAAGACTAGGGGAAACAACACTTCTATCTTTATAGTTGTGAGTGGTATGCTTCCTGGTTGCCATAATTTTGCTTTCCATTTTTCTTGCTAACCTGAATGCCTTCTCTAATGAATCAGGTTCCCAAAGGTGAACATCATGTTGGATATTATCCTTTAAAGTCCCTATGAACACATCAATCCTATGCTCCTCTGGAATATTTTTTACCCTTATGTTCAATTTTTGGAACTCCTCAATGTGCTCCATTATTGAACCCTTTTGTTTGATACTTATTAATTGGCTAAAAAAAGTGTTGTTTTTTGTATCCTCATAATGTGCTATCAATTCTTTCGTAAAAATTGCCCAAGTGATAATTTGTTTACGAGAGAAAAGCCATTGATACCATACAAATTGATTTGGTTCCAAATATAAATTTGCAATACATACTTTTTGTGTGTTTTGCACATTATTGAGATTGAAAAATTACTCCATCTGTAATATCCATGTTACGAGATCCTTGCCATCAAACTTCCTCATATCGATTTTTGGAATATGGTGGGTCTTCAATACAACATTAAAGTATATGAAATCATGATTAACATTTCCTTTGTTCGCATCATGAGTTTCATTTACCACCCTTTCACCATTAGTAAGTATTTCTTGTAAAAAATTTGTCAAATCTGTCTTCAAATCTGCCATGCCTGTCATCAAATGTGTCTTCAAGTCTATCTTCAAATCATCCATATTAGCTTTCACACCATTCATATTAACTTCCATGTCCTTTATCTTAGATTCCACTCCATGTATCTTAGCTTCTGTTAGCTTTTGTGAGAGTGACATTTGTTGCACTTGGTCTTGTAATTTAGATATATCATGTAGCATTTCTTCCTCTTCTTCATGAGTCATGCTAGAGATTTCAGATTGCTTACTACGTGTTTGCATTTTCTTTCCTCGGGGCATCAGTTACTGATAATAATGCTCTACTATTCGCTTTGAATTCCTTCAAAATAATTTTTCAAACCAAGCTTAAGCAAAAATTAAAAATAGGAGCTCGATATTCCCTCTAATGTATCTCTGTAATTTTGGATCATCCAGTTCTGAAATTGCAATCTGCAGTAGCCTTCTGTGTCCTATTTCCAATGCCACCAGTCTAATCCAAATTGGATTCTCCAAGGAAGAGTTATGCCAAAACTCCCACATTGACCTGATTATAGACTAGTTCAGTAGAGCGAACTTGTACGATGTGCCACATGTCCCTGTTTTGACCTTTGGCTCTGAAAAATATATACAAGAAACTACAGTCTGTCCTCTTTCTGTACCTTCTTATGAAATTTCAATCTGATGCTCAGAGAGAAAGTTATGACGATTTTCCTCAGGTCACCTGTTTGGAATGTAATTTAGGAGTCTACAAAAAGACCAACTTACTCAGATCATATCTCCACAAATATAGTGCAAAAATATCTGAAATTCAGACCTGAGGTTCGCGATTTTGTCTCAAATGGGTTTTTTCTTCACATCTGAAACATCGTAGAAAAAAAGTTATAGCGAAAATACCACGATGACCTATTTGGAGCAGAAAAATACTAGAATCCAAAGCTTTGATACCAAATGTTATGAAACCAGCTCAAAAAAAGATAGAAAAGATAGATCAACGCCTTAGAATTCAGCCTCTTCGAGGGGGCAACCTCCTTTACATTACACAAATGAATGAACCTTTGATGATTCAAATGAAAAAACCTCCTTTCTATATATAGGAGTCTAAGGAGTCACAATATAACCCAGCCGACCTAACAATAATAATATAAAGCCACAAAAATAACAATAGAGGGATTCTATGGGGCACAGTAATAACAATATGGGGACAAACAGGGGCACAACAATATTAATAAGGGATACAACTACAATAGTAATGGGATAATCACTAGTATTATAGGGACTTAACAATATGAGTATATATAGTAATAAAAATAAAATATAAATTAAGTAAGAGAAATTACGAATCTAAATCTAGGTAAAAAATATATTACTAACTAATTAACATAAATATTGGCATCACCAAGTTTTCATAATAGAAAATTGTATTTATTAGTCAATAGTTGGACTTGTGTATATATATAAAGAAAATGAATATTCCAAGATTTGAATATGAGCATATGTGGTAAGAAAAAATAAATTAGGTATGAGAAGATACAAATCTAAATCTAAAAAAATTTACTAAAAAAATTATTACTAATCAATTAACCATTTATTACTAACCAAATATGTTTACTAATCTAAATATATTTATTAACCAATTAACATAACTATTAGCATGGAGAAATTTTCATAATATAAAATTGTGCTTATTAGTAGAGAATTAAACTTATGTATATAAATAAAACAAATGACTATTTCAATATTTGAATATGAGCATACGTAGTAAGAAAAATAAAGTATGAGAATATACAAATTTAAATCTAAAAATATTTGGTAAAAGATTTATTATTAACCAAATATATTTATTAACCAATTAACCATTTATTATTAACAAAAATTATTTACTAACCAATTAACATAACTATTAGCATCAATAGGTTTTCATAATATAAAATTGTGTTTATTAGTAGAGAGTTTGACTTATGTATATATATAATGAAAATGAATGTTTCAATATTTGAATTTGCAATAAGAAAAATAAATTTAGTATGAGAAGATACAAATCTAAATCTAAATATATTTAGTAACAAAATTATTTTAACCAATTAAAATTTATTACTAACCAAATGGAAAATATATTTACTAACCAATTAACATAACTATTAGCATCATTAAGTTTTCATAATGTAAAATTGTGTTTATTAGTTGAGAGTTGGACTTATATATATACACAAAGAAAATGAATGTTTCAATATTTGGATCTGAGCATATGTAGTAAGAAAAATAAATTAAGTATGAGAAGATATAAATCTAAATCTAAATATATTTAGTAAAATTAATCAAATATATTTATTAATCTAAATACATATACTAACCAATTAATGTAATTATTAGCATCACCAAGTTTTCATAATTTAAAATTTTGTATATTAGTCGAGAGTTGGACTTATGTATATATATAAAGAAAATGAATATTTCAAGATTTGAATCTGAGCATATATAGTAAGTAAAAGAAAAGAAAAAAGTATGAGAAGCTACAAATCCAAATATAAATATCTCTAGTAAAAAAATATTACTAACTAATTAACATGATTATTAGCATCAACAAGTTTTCATAATGGAAAATTGTGTTTATTAATCAAGATTTGGACTTATGTATCTATATAAAGCAAATGAATATTTCAAGTATGCAGTAAGAAAAATAAATTAGGTATAAGAAGATACAAATCTAATTCTAAATATATTTACTAAAAAGTTTATTACTAACCAATTAATCATTTATTCATAATATAAAATTGTGTTTTTTAGTCGAGAGTTGGACTTATATATATATATATATATATATCAAATGAATGTTTCAAGATTTGAATATGAGTGCATGCAGTGAGAAAAATAAATTAAGTATGACAAGATACAAATCTAAATCTAAATATATTGCAAATAATTTATTACTAACCAAATATATTTACTAATCAATTAATCATTTATTTCTAATGAAACATATTTACTAACCAATTAACATAACTAATAGCACCATAAATTTTTCATAATATAAAATTGTGTTTATTAGTCGAGAGTTGAACATATGTATATATATATATATATATATATATAAAATGAATGTTTCAAAATTTGAATATGAGAATATGCAGTGAGAAAAAACAATTAAGTATGAGAAGATATGTTGGGTCCGTATAATACTAGTGATTACCCCATTACTATTGTAGTTTTATTCCTTATTAATATTGTTGTGCCCCTATTGTTCCCATATTGTTATTACTGTGCCCCATAGAATCCCTCTGTTGTTATTTTTGTGGCTTTATATTATTATTGTTAGGTCAGCTCGGTTATATTGTGACTCATTAGACTCCTATATATAGAAAGGAGGTTTTGTCATTTGAATCATCCAAGAATTGTTCATTTATGTAATGTAAAGGAGGTTTCCCCCTCGAAGAGGCTGAATTCTAAGGCATTGATCTATCTTTTCTATCTTTTTCTTGCGCTGGTTTCATAACATTTAGTACCAGAGCTTTGGATTCTAGGGTTTCGGTGCTCCAAACAAGTCATCATGGAATTTTCACTATAGCTTATCTTTTGCGACGTTTCAGAAGAAAAAAAAAACCATTTGAGAAGAGATCGTGCTGAATCTCGGGTCTGAATTTCGGAGCTTTTTGCGCTATATATGCGAAGATATGATCTAAGGAAGTTGGTATTTTTGTAGACTCCTGAATGACATTCGAAACTAGTGACCTAGGAAAAATCGTCATAACTTTCTCTCTGAACATTGGATTTAAATTTTGTAAGAAGGTACAGAAAGAGGACGGACTATAGTTTCTTGTATATATTTTTTCAGACTGAAAGTTTGAAACAGTGACTTGTGGCACATCGTACAAGTTCGCTCTACTGAACTAGTCTATAATCAGGTCATTGTGGGAGATTTCACATAACTATTCCTTGGAGAATACAATTTGGATCACACTGGTGGCATTGTAAAGAGGACACAAAGGGATACTATAGGTCGCAAGCTTAGGACTGGATGATGTGAAAGTACATAGATACATCAAAGGCAATATCACGATCCTACAAAGTGAAAATAGGTGTGTATATTTTTTTAAATTTTTGCTTAAGCTTGGTTTGAAAATTTATTTTGAAGGAATTCGAAGGGCATAGTAGAGCATTATTATCGGTAACTGATGCCCCGAGTAAAGAAAATGAAAACACCTAGTAAGCAACCTGAAAGCTCTAGCATGACTCATGAAGAAGAGGAAGAAATGCTACATGATATATCAAAATTACAAGACCAAGTGCAACAAATGTCACTCTCACAAAAGCTAATAGAAGCTAAGATAAAGGGCATGGAAGTTAATATGGATGATTCGAAGATAGATTTGAAGACAGATTTGAAGAGAGACGTGGCAGATTTGAAGACAGATTTGACAAATTTTCTACAAGAAATACTTACTAATGGTGAAAACGTAGTAAAGGAAACTCATGATGCGAACAAAAGAAATGTTAATCATGATTTCATAGACTCTAATGTGGGATCGAAGACCCACCATATTCCAAAAATTGATGAGGAACTTTGATGGCAAGGATCCTGCAACATGGATATTACAGATGGAGCAAATTTTCGATCTCAATAATGTGCAAAACACACAAAAGGTATGTATTGCAACTTTATATTTGAAACCAGATCAGTTTGTATGGTATCAATGGCTTTGCTCTTGTAAACAAATTATCACTTAAGAAATTTTTATGGAAGAATTGACAACACATTATGAGGATACAAAAAGCAACACTTTTTTTTAGCCAATTGATAAGTCTCAAACAAAAGGGTTCAATAATGGAGCACATTGAGGAGTTCCAAAAATTGAACATAAGGGTAAAAAATATTCTAGAGGAGCATAGGATTGATGTGTTCATAGGGACTTTAAAGGATAATATCCAACATGATGTTTGCCTTTAGGAACCTGATTCATTAGAGAAGGCATTCAGGTTAGCAAGAAAAATGGAAAGCAAAATTATGGCAACCAGGAAGCATACCACTCACAACTATAAAGATGGAAGTGTTGTTGCCCCTAGTATTCCACAACCTATAAGGTTGACACCACAACAAATTGGAAGAAAAAAGAGCAAAAGGGCTTTGTTACAGTTGTGATAACAAATACACTAAAGGTCATAAGTGTGTTGAGAAGAAATTATTCTACATAGATTGTGAAGAAGAAGAAGAAAAGAAGCAAGAAAGGTCAAAAGAAGAGGATATACTCCAGGAACAAGGCCTAGATAAAGAAGAAATGAATCCAACCATATCTTGTAATGCATTGGCGGGAATTACCACTCCTCAAACCATCAAGATAGAAGGACAAATCAAGAAGAAAAAGGTAATAGTGTTGATTGATTCAGGAAGTACCCACAATTTTATTTATTGTAAGGTTGGAAAAGAATTGAATTGCTTCTTATATCTAGCACCAGAGTGGCAAGTGATGGTTGCAAATAGAGGAACAATAAATTGTTCTAGAAAGTGCCATAATATCAATCTATCCATGGGAGAATATGTATTGACTAGCCCACTGCTTTCCATTCCAATGGGAGGTGTTGATGTTGTACTAGGAGTCCAATGGCTACAATCCTTGGGTACAATAGCTTTTAATTTTCAAGAAATTTTCCTGAAATTTTCTGTGGAAGGAAAGGAATTTGAATTAAGGGGTATTGTAGGGAAACCAAGAAAGATAATCAACTCTAACGGTATGACAAAGCTTCTAAAAAAGGAATAAAGAGGTGTAATTGCACAATTATGTTCGCTAGATGTTTCCACATTGGAATCATATATTTCTCTAGATCTCCAAAAAGTCTTGGACAATCATTCCAAGATATTTGAGACTCCCAAAATTCTCCCACCTATTCGTGATCATGATCATGTTATTCATCTGATTAAAGGAAGTGTTCCTCCAAACATCAGGCCGTACAGATATCCCTATGCCCAAAAGAGTGAAATTGAACGTATGGTTGCAGAAATGCTAGAGTGTTATCGGGAAAACTAGTGTCTATGCAGAGCTACTAGTCCCACTAAGGCTGGTAGCTACCTTAGAAACAAACAAATTAAAAACTACTTTCATTTTCATTTATGAGAAATAGATAAGAGAAGAAAAAGGAGACCAACCTCTATCTTGCGCTTGGTTCCTCGCTTGATTCCTCTCTCTTCGGATAGGTCTTTGCTACTTGCTTCCTTGTCTACTCAGCTTCAAAGAGTACCTGTCGAATCAAAGCAGCATAATACTATCTAAGAACATAGATCTATTATCATAAACAATATAGGATCAGATGTATATTAACCACACAAATGCATAAATCATCAATCATACAAGAATATGGAGGAAAACTTGAATAGCTTTATTGATAATTAAGAAAGAGAAAAGAAGATTACAACCAATTGTTCTGACCCAGCATCATCCTCTCAGCAAGAAAGCCCTTCTTCACCTCATGAAAAGCTTAGATCACTCAACACTATGATATTGCACCCAGAAACCAATAGCACTTCCTTACAAGATATAAAATTCTAGCCCGTGGATCTGTAGGATGAGGGATCCATATATAGATGTTTGCAAGGGGAATGAGTCAGCTTTTGAGATATGATTAGTGTCCTCTATCTGATAGTTCTTGATTCCACTTGGAGATTGATGATGTCTTACTCATCCCTGGTCAAATGTAGAAAGGCAAGTGTCACAGGATAAGTTTCTGGAAGATTCCATGCTTCTCCACCTTGCGGATTGACCCTGCCATTTGTCCACTCTCACCCATCGCACCCCATAGAATGGTTTTTCAACATGCATCGCACCTACTGCGTGTATTCAGGTGGGATGCAATGCACTTTGACCATGGAGCAGGTGAAATGGTCATGTTTTGACCAGTTCTGAGTAGTTTTTCATGGAGAACTTCTGGGAGATGTTGTAATCAGTTGACCTTGTTCTTTTAGGGGTTGGAACAACACCTTTAGGGACTTAGGAGCCCTTAGTTTATGGACATTTATGATTGGGTTTCCAGTGCCTAAAAATGTCTATAACAGTTGCCCCCTAAAGCATGAGGTCGTTAATCTTTTGATGTCGGGTGAAATGCTTTATCATGAGGATCCGAAGTTTTTTCAAGCTGGAAGGCGACTTGTAATAAGATACAATACAATACATTATCTTCATAATATTTTCATGATCTAGCTGAGGTGGGCATTCCCATGCTCAGCTTTATAAATTCATTTTCATGTACAATAACACACAATCGTCTGAGTGTAGACTGATGATTCTGGTAGAGCCATCATCCCTTAGATTGGATGATTATCTGTGCAAAAATGATGTAAATTTGATGTCTTTATATTGTAGCCTGGATGGATGAAACTAGATCCGGGGTCTTCAATCTCATTCTATCTTCACTCAAAGTACAAGTCGATCCATGTGAGAGATGTTCTGGAGTCGAACATGGAAAGACATCGCCTGATTACCAGCCAATGATTTAAGTCGTTAACAGGCGTGAGAGGAATCACTGATAATGATGATGACCCTCAAGGTACTACAGTACAATTCACGTGGTGTGAATAAGGGACTTGGCATCGAACACCACGCAAAATCTTTCGGTCGAAGGCCATTGATGTAAACCTATCGCCGAAAGTGAGAAACTTGCCATTGAAGCATGCAAGCTTCAAAGTACTGAAAGGGGTGTTCCTAGACCAACTTCTTGGATAATGAGCTGATGTCGACTAGAAGCGATCCGTCATAGGAGGGCCTTAGTGAATCCCACATCAATGACACGGAACGGAGAAAATGATTTTAATGGAGGTGAAAATGATCTAGTGATATAAGGTTTAGGGTGGCGGTCATGAAAGAATGGAGCATAGATGTATTGCAGTGGATGAGACACAGGTGAATTCTCTGAGCGACTTCTCTTGAGCATATTGGCGACACTGACATGATGGATTGGTAGCATTAACCCCAAATGTGGATGGTGTGGTGGAACCATGGTGATGTGACCAGTGAATGGAACAACCCAACCCAACTCGGATGCGGAGTGAAAGTGTCATGTTCAAGAGCAACTTGCTACCAACAAAGTTTCTTCAAGTTTTCTTCCCAATTTTCCCCAGTCATTGCTGACCAGTACCTCCTTATTTTTGTCAAGCTTGAGGAGGATAACATATGTTTTTTCTATAATTTTCCCTTCGGGCAAACCCATCGCTATGTGTTAATGAGCCTAGCGATAGTGAAACTCGTTCTTGTCTATTATGGACAAGTTTGTCACTATTCAGTTTTAATGAGTTTAACGACAAAGATAACTCGGTCCTTTTCAATTTTAGAGAGTCTGAAAAGGGACGTAAAGGAAACTCCAAAAATCATTTTTCTTCATCTAATCCCTTAAGTCCGAAAAAGTATAAAATAATACAAAAGGGATGAATTTTCGGTAATTTTAACGAGCCGAACAAAACAAGCGCTCGATCTTTTTGTGTAATAATCCCTCAGGTCCAAAAATATTAAAATCTAAAGGAGGGATAGCACTTTCGGTCCCTTTAACAAGTTGGAGAGGCCAATGGCTCGGAAATCTTTTCATATTTTACGAGTTAGTTGAAAAGATCTTAAAGGAGAATCATTTTTTGAGGAACGAGTGATAGATTTGGTAGGAACTGATTCCAGGTAAGGTTTGGAATTCTCCAATCACAGTAGTGTCACAAGGATGACTAACAGGATCACTCTACGCAGCTGTTCCTCAAAAGGGTAAACAATCAAGTGGAGGTGAATGGTCGGCCAATACGGAGTGGAGTTGATGATGAGAACACGACCAAGGCTTCAAAGGCTGAAGTAATACATTCACGATGGTTATTTACTGGAAATTGGTTCATTTTTTAATGAGCTTAAACGCTGGGGGAAACACTTGCTAATTGCTTATGTTTATTTTTTAACGAGCTTGAATTCTGCGTTAAAACTGCTCGATCCAGTTGTATAATAAGGATGTCTCATCTAAGATGCCATTTTTCAGAAGCTTGCACCTTACAAAGCTTTGCTCCGCATCCTTTCTTTATGCAAGTTAGGAAACGACCAATCCTACGATTTTAAAGGGTTAGAGGACCTATAAATTTAAAAAATAAATGGTCGCTCTTCGCTTGCATGCCAAAGGGTTTGCATGCCCCCAGGTATAGTGAAAAATTTCCAGGTTATCAAAGATTGTTCTATCCGTGTCACAGACAAAACACTTCCTCGGTGATGTCTACCGAAATAGACAAAGGTGAGTGGCGCAGACGCCTCCACTCACATAACTTTGATGAGGGAATCTTATTCTAGCCTAATCCCATTTTCCTAAATGAACAAGTGTGTCAGACTAGTCATATATCCTCCGTGGAAACCTACCCTATACCCAAGGTTTTCCTACCGAAACAGACCAGGGTGCATGCCCCCTGGGTTTCAGTCATGTCCTCTGAATCACTCGCGTTCTTCAAGAGGATGGACTGGGGATTGACGAGACATTCCTTGCATGAAAAGACCATTCAGGGTCGGTATATGACTATTTGCTATGTGTGAACCAGGAAATGAAAGTTGGTCTATGAGCTTGACCACTCTTCCTTCGTGCAGAAAACACATTACTCTAAAGAGCGAGGAGACGACAACTCCCATGCAATAAATATAGTCTCGTCCAAGGAGTAGATTATAATCCAGGGATCCTTGGACTACCATTACGTTCATGTGAACGGTTTTCCTTCTCAATGTTATTAGCACATCGGGAAGGATCCCTAATGGTCGACTGGTTCCTTTATCAAAGCCTGTTAGATTTCTCATCTTAGGCAAAAGCGATGGCGAACCAAGCGCTTTCCAAGAAGTTGAGGAAATGATACTCACAGAAGCCCCTTCATCTATGATGGTACCGGCCATGACCATTCTATATATTTGAGCAATGATTCGAAATGGTACACTAGCCAGTAAACAGGGTCTGCCTAGTAGATTCCAGTCAAAGGAAACAACCAAGTTGCTTGGAGGTGGGACCGAATAAACGGCTGGATACGACTCTGACGAACTTCCTTCCTGCGGTAAAGGAACGGGTAGACTGCCCCCATGTTCATCGGATTCTGTGCTTACAAAGAGAATTTGAACGGTGTCATTCTTGTTCTCTTCGGTGACTGTATCATCTGAAGATTGATCCTCTGAAGGCATGACCGGGTCAACTGCCGCCTCGACCTTTTGACTTTTGTCTGGTGTGGATTCAAATGATTTATCTTCAATGATAGACGCTTCGGCCGACCACAAGGGCGTGTTAGCCGGATTTTCAATTAGTGACGGACTCGGCAAGAGTTTCTTATATCCAGGGGAAGCTATAACGGTGAAACCGGACGGTCGTCCAAGACTCTTTTAGCTTTGTCTAAGAAGGGACAATGGTGGACAGTGTGATCGCCTTCACACAATCTACAAGGAAATTTATATTTTCCTTTTTGTCCAGGGGCTTCTCTTTCACTAGTTGACGGTGTATGCTCAACATGATCATCAGAGGTTGATGACACCAGATTTTGCAAACGAGGAGTCAGTCCCTTAAGATCCGAGGGATGCAAGGACAATCTCGATGATAGTGGTCTCCTTTGCAAATGACACATGGAGATTTAGGCCTGCTTGGTGTAGTGTGTGGATTTTCGCTAGAAGATGCTTGGTTTCCCCTTTTCGCCTTTGGCTCCTTCTTCTTCTTCTCTTTCTTCTTCTTCTCCTTATTCTTCTCAGTTACTTGATTTTGGGCTTTACCACCTTCATCAAGCGAAGAGGAAGGAGGAGAGGAAGAATTGGACGAAGTAGAGGGTTGAGGGGTAACTCCGGTATCGTTTAGTTGTTGACTTAATTGTTCAGGAATCGCGTATTCTGAACGATAGAGGTTGAGAAGAGCTATACGGGCAAGCCGATTGTTAATCCTGGAAGTGACAATGTGGCCATATGGTGCACACCAACATCTCCCCAAGAGGAGAAGGGACTAGGATTTCCTCCAATGGGAACTCCTTGGTTGGTGGACTCCATTTTTCTCAACCTAAGACCAACGTGGGAAAGGTGATGTTTATTCCGTTTAAAATAAATTTTAGACGCTTTGACACAACTTTCTTTTTCAATTTTTAAGAGTTGATAAAAAACAAAATATGGCTCTAGTCGCCTTCGATTTTTAATGAGCCTGAAGTGACAAGTGCTCAGATGGACCTTTTCCGTTAAGGAGTCTGAAAAGGAATGAAAGGGACTGCTTTGGAAATCTAGACAGAGGGATTACCAAACCAATCGCAAAAGTGCAGAATACTTTTTACGGTACGGCAATCAATCTTCCTGAATTTTGTGTTCAGTGCATTGCGATCGATAGGGCGGCAGACATGGCTTCCTATGGATAAAGGATAAAGACTATTGTGGTCTCCCAAAATATACTCGACGGTACGTGGGAGCACAAGTCCGTACTGGCACTTGTCGTCTCAAAGTGGAGGAATCACCCAACCAACAGTGAAAACAACAGTTACCAAGCTTTATGACGCCGGAATACGTCTCTACCCTAGACTTCTAGATGTTGTGCGTTAGGTTCCAAAGAGTTTTTAGATTCATTAAATTTATTTTATGGTTGATCTTGCTTAAGAAATTTCACTTTCAGGTTCACCGCGTGATGTAGATGTACAATTCCTAAAATTCAATCTAAGGTGATAAACAGTCATTTAATCTTCTTTTTGCAATGAAAATCCTAGCTACTAGGGAAAGAAAGATGATTTTCTTTCAACAAAGAGCAGAGAGCACACACTATATGCATTGTCCTAAATCAAACCAACAAATAGTCTAAATGAAAATGCACATGCATGTATTTGTTTTCAGCCTTCTTAATGTGTGAATGATAAAAAGAAAGCTAAGCGCAAATCTAAATTATTTTTCAAAGGGACAATTACTAACAAGTTTCTTTTCAAAACAAAATCAGGACAATGACGACACTTTGTTATTTGGAATTGAAAACTTGATTTCGGCACTTGAAAAACTACTAACTCAAATCAAATACAAGAGTAATAGTGTAATTGACTATCAAGAACAATCAGATTCTGTTATATGACTGAAAACGACACTTGCGACAATTTCAAATCAAGAAACGACAGTACAATTACGCTACTTCTTTGTAAAAGAGAACTGAAAATGACTCAAAAAATACATAAAAACATTTACAGTTCTTTGCACAATGGAGGCAGAATAACAGCAAGGAAAGGGGTTTCAAACAGAGGTGTACTGACTACAGACAGCAAAACTCCTAAATAGAGCTGAAAAGAGTGAACACAGAAACCAAAATTTAGGAACACGACCTTGTCTGATCAGCGCAACTGTAACACAATGAAACTGAAATTCAACACACCTACTACACTCGAGAAGTGAGATGCATTTTGAGTTCACAGAACAGACAGTGCGTTGGACCAGGGACGAGACTTTGACTGGGTTCTGGGTCACACTTTGCAATTCAGTTCAGGGATTTAGGCCAAGTAAGTGGTAATCACTAAATCAATCACAGGGGTAGATCTAAGTAGGTTACTAGAGCCACCACGAGGGCAATTAGAGAGCTTGTAAATCAATCATTTAATTCATAAACAAAACCCGGAGATAGACTGAAGCAGCATTGATCTACTTTGCACTTGCATAGAAAATGTCGTTCGAAGGCTAGCTGGCTTGACTTCAGGCTCTGTCTATAAGTTTATAAAGTAAAAAAATGTAGATAAACAAACAATCTATTCGCTCCCCAGCGGAGTTGCCATTTTGTTATCGAGAAAACTAGTGGCTATGCAAAGCTGCTAGTCCCACTAAGGCTAGTAGCTACCTTAGAAACAAACAAATTAAAAACTACTTTCATTTTCCTTTATGAGAAATAGATAAGAGAATAAAAAGGAGACCAACCTCTGTCTTGTGCTTGGTTTCTCGCTTGATTCCTCTCTCTTCTGATAGGTCTTTTCTACTTGCTTCCTTGTCTACTCAGCTTCAAAGAGTACTTGTAGAATCAAAGCAGCATAACACTATCCAAGAACATAGATCTATTATCATAAACAATATAGGATCAGATGTATATTAACCACACAAATGCATAAATCATCAATGATACAAGAATATGGAGGAAAACTTGAATAGCTTTATTGATAATTAAGAAAGAGCAAAGAGGATTACAACCAATTGTTCTGACCCAGCATCATCCTCTCAGCAAAAAAGCCCTTCTCACCTCATGAAAATCTTAGATCACTCAACACTATGATATTGCACCCAGAAACCAACAACAGTTCCTTACAAGATACCAAATTCCAGCCCCTGGATCTCTGGGATGAGGGATCCATATATAGATGTTTGCAAGGGGAATGAGTCAGCTTTTGAGATATGATTAGTGTCCTCTCTCTGATAGTTCTTGATTCCACTTGGAGATTGATGATCTCTTACTCATCCCTGGTCAAATACAGAGAGGCAAGTGTCAGAGGAGAAGTTTCTGCAAGATTCCATGCTTCTCCACCTTGCGGATTGACCCTGCCATTTGTCCACTCTCGCCCATCGCACCCCATATAAGGGTTTTTCAACATGCATCACACCTACTGTGTGTATTCAGGTGGGATGCAACGCATTTTAACAATGGAGTAGGTGAAATGGTCTTGTTTTGACCAGTTCTGAGTAGTTTTTCATGGAGAACTTCTCGGAGATGTTGTAATCAGTTGACCTTGTTCTTTTATGGGTTGGAACAACACCTTTAAGGACTTATGAGCCCTTAGTTTATGGACAGTTATGATTGGGGTTGCAGTGCCCAAAAATGTCTATAACATAGAGGCTGGTATAATTCAACCGAGTCAAAGTTCTTTCTCTGCTCCAGTAGTATTGGTGCACAAGAAGGATGGATCATGGCGCATGTGTCTGTATTATAGGGAGCTAAACAAGCTCACTATTAAAGATAAGTTTCCCATTCCTGTCATTGATGAATTACTGGATGAATTGCATGGATCAATTTACTTCACCAAGTTGGATCTTTGTTCACGATAACATCAAATCAGAATGAAGACTAAAGACATTTCGAAAACAACATTTAGAACTCATGAAGGTCATTATGAATTTTTGGGCATGCCTTTTGGCCTTACCAATGCACCTTCAACATTTCAAGGTTTGATGAATTCCGTTTTCAAACCATTCCTTAGAAAAATTGTGTTAGTATTTTTTGATGATATACTAATCTACAACAAGTCTTGGAAGGATCATGTTGAACATGTTTACAAGGTGCTACAACTATTGGAGGAGAAACAATTATATGCAAAAAGAACCAAATGTTTCTTTGGAGTACAAGAGGTGGAATATCTGGGTCATATTGTATCTCATGAAGGAGTTAAGGTAGACCCTAGCAAAATTAAAGCCATTAAGGAATTGAAAATCCCCACATCCCTAAAGTATCTGCAAGGATTTCTCAGGTTGACAGGGTATTATCGCAAGTTTGTTAAGAATTATGGGAGAATAGCAGCACCTCTAACAACATTATTGAAGAAATATGCATTTTCATGGACTCCAAAAGCAACAAAGGCCTTCGAACATCTTAAAGAGGCAATGTGCCAAGCACCGGTCTTAGCTACACCGGACTTCATAGAAACCTTTATTGTGGATTTTGATGCTTCAGGAAATGAAATGGTGTTGTTTTAATGCAAGATGGAAGACCCATTGATTTTGAAAGTCGTCCAATCAAGGGAAAGTTTTTACACAAAGCTATTTATGAGAAGGAAATTTTGGCAATACTCCATGCACTTAAGAAATGTCAACCCTACCTACTGGGAAGACATTTCAAGGTAAAAATGGATCATGATAGCCTTAAATAATTCTTAGAACAAAGATTATCCTCTGAATAGCAACAAAAGTGGGTCACAAAGACGTTAGTTTATGACTTTGAAATCATCTACAAAAAAGGGAAGCAAAATGTGGTGGCAGATGCACTCTGAAGAAAGGATGAGGATGTGGAAGCATTGTTGTGCGCCATTTCTATTATCCAACCAGATTGGATAAACGAGGCAAGGGAGGAATGGAAGAATGACGAAGAAGTGTGGGAACTTATTCGAAAGTTACAACAAGATTCCAGTACGTTTGATACATTTAGCTAGCAAAATGATTCATTATGGTACAAAGATCGCTTATACCTCTATAAGAATTCCTAGCTAAAGCAAAAGATTCTTATGGAATTGCACACTTCTCCCTTAGGAGGGCACTCAGAATTTTTAAAAACTTACCACAGGGTTAAGAAGGAATTCTTTTGGGATGGCCTTAAATCAAATATTCAAAAGTTTGTGGCAGAATGTTTGGTTTGCCAACAAAATAAAGTTGAAACAATTAAGACACCGGGTCTATTACAACCTTTATCCATTCCAAGCCAACGTTGGGAGGAGGTTTCAACGGATTTTATCACAGGTTTACCCAAGTCTGAGGGAAAGAGTGTCATCATGGTCGTAGTTGACAGACTTACCAAGTATGCACACTTTTGTGAATTATCACATCCATTTAAAGCCAATACAGTTTCTACTACATTTATGGAAACAATTCAAAAGCTACATGGAAACCCAAAGATTATTGTAAGTGACAGAGATCCCATTTTCACTGGAAATTTTTGGACAGAATTATTTGCTTGTCTTGGTACTCAACTCGCTCATAGCTCATCTTATCATCCTCCATCTGATGGGCAAACTGAGATAGTAAACAAATGTTTGGAAGGATATCTTCGTTGCTTTGTATCTGATAAATAGACACAATGGGTCAAATGTTTGCCTCTGGCTGAATGGTGGTATAACACTTCCTTCCATACAGCAACAAAAATGACCCCATTTATGGCACTTTATGGATATCAACCACCATCCATCACATCATATTTAAGAGAAAATTCTAAGGTTCAAGCAGTGGAACATCACATCGAACATCAACAAAAAATCCTCCAACTCTTAAAGAATAACCTCGTGTTGGCACAGAATAGAATGAAACAACAGGTAGATCAACATCGTGGCGAAAGAAGTTTTGATGTAGGTGATTAGGTATTCCTACGGCTACAACCATATAAGAAAATGTCCCTCAAGCAAGCTAAGAAGGATAATAAATTATCACCGAAGTATTATGGTCCGTACAAGGTGTTGCAAAAGATTAGTACTATGGCATACAAATTGGAGCTTCCTGCAGCTTCTTGATTGCACCTAGTTTTCCATGTTTCATGTTTAAAGAAGGTTATAGGTGACAAGCTCCCAGTTCAAGAAATATTGCCAGAACTTGACGAGGAAGGAAAAATTATATTGGAACCAGAAGTAGTCACAAAAACAAGAACTCGACAGCTACGAAATCGATCAATTTTGAAGTATCCTATCAAGTGGAAGAACTCGTCTACTAAAGATTCCACATGGGAGGATGAGAATTTTATACAGAAGCATCCAGAACTACTCAAGTGTTGAGGACAACACTTTTTTGAAGGAGAGGGGCATGTTGGGTCCCTATAATACTAGTGATTACCCCATTACTATTGTAGTTGTATCCCTTATTAATATTTTTGTGCCCTTATTGTTCCCATATTGTTATTACTGTGCCCCATAGAATCCCTCTATTGTTATTTTTGTGGCTTTATATTATTATTGTTAGGTCGGCTGGGTTATATTGTGACTCCTTAGACTCCTATATATAGAAAGGAGGTTTTGTCATTTGAATCATCCAAGAATTGTTCATTTATGTAATGTAAAGGAGGTTTCCCCCTCGAAGAGGTTGAATTCTAAGGTGTTGATCTATCTTTTCTATCTTTTTCTTGAGCTGGTTTCATAAGAAGAGACACATAAATTTAAATATATTTAGTAAAAAAATTATTACTAATCAATTATATTTACTAACGAATTAGTCATTTGTTACTAACCAAATATATTTATTAATCTAAATATATTTACTAACCAATTAGCATAACTATTAGCATCGATAAGTTTTCATGATATAAAATTGTGTTTATTAGTTGACAATTGTACTTATGTATATATATCAAGCAAATGAATATTTCAAGATTTGAATCTAAGCGTGTGTAGTAAGAAAAATAAAGTATGAGAAGAATAAATCTAAAAATATTTAGTAAAATATTTATTACTAACCAAATATACTTACTAACCAATTAACTATTTATTACTAACAAAAAATATTTACTAACCAATTAACATAACTATTAACATCAACAAGTTTTCATAATATAAAATTGTGTTTATTAGTGGAGAGTTTGACTTATATATATATATATATATATATATATATATCTATATATATATATATATATATATATATATATATATATATATATATAATGCAAATGAATGTTTCAATATTTTAACCTGAAAGTATCCAGTAAGAAAAATAAATTTAGTATCAGAAGATACAAATCTAAATCTAAATAAATTTAGTAAAAAATTTATTATTAACCAATTAAACATTTATTCCTAACCAAATGAAAAATTTATTTACTAATATAAACATATCTACAAACCAATTAACTTAACTATTAGCATCCTCAAGTTTTCGTAACATAAAAGTGTGTTTATTAGTCGAGAGTTAGACTTATGTATATATAAAAAGCAAATGAACCATATTTCATCCATTATCAAACTAGAACCAATAGGCCACTTATGTCAGAAGAAAATAAATCTTTCTCACTACTACTTCTCACTAAATCCATCTTACAAACACATTCAACAATCTCTGATTATTGTTACAAAACACCAATAAGATCACCTTCAACAATTTCTTATTACTGAATAAATCATGCACCAACAACACCAACACTAATCACCAATGCACTTCTTTTCATATTCAAAAACACCTTTCAGATACCAATATTGGTCTCTAATACATGCCTAATGCATACCAATGTTATGGATCATGTTACACCAACAACCTCTAAGCCACACACTTTTCTCTACCCTTGTAATTCTGCTACTCGAATTCTCCTTATAAAGATTTCCGAAATGATATTTTTTTATTAGAGATATGTTGACAGTGTTGGACCTGCCAACATTCAAAGGATCTCTCTAGTAAGAAGTCCCAGGAATACCTCAGACCATTTGGAGTAGGAGTCCTAGTAGTGGGTGGTAATGTAATGACTTGACTGCGGTAGTGCGTAGAGATAAGTATGATAACTTTGGGCTGAAGCAAGTGTGAGACCTTGCAGCAAGTCAAGTGAGATGCATGGGGGTTATAACACATGGAGGGGAAAAGGAAGTGTGCCCCTTAGAAGCCTGTCATAGTACGCAGCTCAAAAGGGACACATGAGCAAAATCACATCACAAGCTAAAATGTGGAACAGTCCAAAAATTAAAGTGACGGGTTAATCCAACAACAAACATTCAACCAAATCCATACAATTGAATATAAATAGCTCATAACAAAATTTGCAAGTTAAAACAACATACATTGCTAAAGAAATCAGAATAGTCCAACAACAATAACAACATATGCATGAAAGTGTGATGGCTCTGTTATTATTATTATAAGTGAAAGTTCCATCCATACATACATCATTGACGACCACTAACCCCAATAATGGAAAATTACATTCAAGAACACCTGCTCCTCCAAAGAAGTATACTCTCTCTAAGCTATGGAGAAGCCAAGGATCGTCACAATACTCCCAAGCCTTTTCTAATCCTAAGCCTCACCAAAACCTTGGATCCCAAAAGCTCATTCCATGAGTTATGAGGTTCTATTTTTAATAAAGGGTGGGGTGACCCTTGACATTCCCCTTTGTGACTCCTTGACTACTCTCATGACTCTTCAACTTCTTTACAAATAACTCATTACATAATATGATACCCTTTCATATTCCACTAATGACACTTGGAATTTCACTTACAACACATTTATAGATAATATTACATTTTCCACATGTACCCATGTGAGAAAAATAGGCTAGAGATAGCCTAACATGACAAAACACTATGACTTTGAAGTTTGGGTAAATACCAACTCAGCAACCTCCACTTGGTGGTTCCTGGTCACGTACTCATGCCAAGCTTGGTATTGTGAGACAATGCCCCCAAACTAGTTGATGGTGTCTTTTTGATAGTGGACTCTTGCCTCCATAGCATCTGGGTATATGGTCTTGGAACTTGTATCCAACTTGTCTTGAAGCATGTACATCATGGTCTTGACCATGACAGGATCACCAACGTACTTTTGTATGTTATGTGCGCTAAGCTCCAAGTCATCCCTAGTGGCCTCTCGCCTTAGTTGTACCATATACTTGTCGATCTATAGTAGGACTTGATTCTTGTGTTTAGCCTTAGTGAGGGAACCTATTGAAGGGATCTTGTGCATTCTTACCATGAAATCCAAACTCCTATAAAACCTTGCATATGAGGCCTGTATGTTGGTGACGAATGGGGCGAGTTGCTCATATTTCTGGATTAACATCCTGACCTTTGCTTTCTCCAGCTCTCCCTGAGGCTTCATCATCTTTGGTAAGTGAAACAGGGCTCCTTTGTATCGCATTGTCCACTCTTGCACATAAGCAATGGAAACATTAATGTCCCTACGAGTTTGAACAAAATTTTTTCTCCATTATTGTAATCCATGCACATGGAAAATTTATTTATCCACAGTGATGAATCTGTCATATAGCATCTACATGGTATTCTCAAGTGTTGATACTTCATCAAGTATCACTTTCCACATCTTTGGCATTGTGGAAACTGCGCTCTTCTCTCTGATTTGTTCTGCCTCTTTCCGGGCCGCCTTTAAGCTATTTTCCATTTGTTCATTCTTGGCCAACATTAGCTTAACATTTGAGCTCATTGCTTCTTCATAGGCCAAGGTGGCATTGGCAATGGAATCTGGACGCTTTCTAACATCTGACACTATCACCCTTTCCTTCATGAATGCAGGTGATGCGTGATCATCCAGAAAATGCTTCCTATGTGCCTCTACAATCTTCTTTTGTAACTCATCGAATGAAATATTGTACACATCCATAACCAGATCATCACTAATGAGAATAGCCTCTCCTTGCTCGCTCAAGATTCATTCCTACACTGGAGGTTGTGGAGACTAACAGGTGACCTCAGGTGCTCTCAGCACAAGGTCAGTGTCTTCATTTTGTGGCTCATCCCCCAACTTCATGCCCATTATTTCAATCAGTTGCTCAATCTGTTGAGAAAGCTCTCGATCCTACATTTGCTAACCCTCTTCTTCAGCTCTAGATGTTTTGACCCTTCAACCTGTATGGCCATTATTTGCTCTATCAATGTGCCTTTCCTTTCTTCTTCCACATGTTTTTCTTCCTCTTCCCTTTCTCTCCTTCTCATCTCCTGCTTTTCCTTCAATTCCTTCTCCTTTTCCTGCAAATTTCAGTATGCTTCCTCCAACCTTTGGTTTTCTTTCTCCCTTCACTCTACCCTTTTTATCCACTACTCCCTCTTTGCCTCCACTACCAAAGATTCTTTCTCGGTGATGGGATCTTCTCTCATATTTTATCTTTGCTCTACCTCTAGGCTCTCGGAAATCTTCCTCTTTCCCTTGTCCTACGATGGGTTACTGCTAATTTTTGTTGTATGTTTTTACTTCCTATGCTACTGTTGCATGCAGAACAACCTTCCAAGATGTGGCTATACTGACTAGCTCATGGAGCTTGGAGTCATTGTCACAATATCTCTAATGGTCCTCCTCGTGCCAGTGAATTATCCCATGGATCCATGGAGAGTACACGTTTTCACAGTGGTTCTTTCAAATACCATGGGGTCATACAGATTAAAGTCCTTGGTGCTGAAATCGAACTTTAATATCTCCTTAGCTTCGGCATTTGCATATTTCAAGCTCTTAATCTCGTATAACTCGATCCACAAAGGAAGAGAGGGCCATGATGCCTTCTTCTTCCTATGTAGTCCTGTTGATAACCCTATGGAGAGGTGATACGAGACCTCTTACATGACCATATTTTCTATGGCATACCTTGGTAGAACATGCAGAGGCTTCTCTCTGCCAAACACTCTGATGAAGGTGCCACCGGGTGAGGCATACCAATCTGCAATGTTAAGTATTGCCTCCATCGCTTCTTGGAACATGCAAGGTGGATCCTACTCAAAGATTAGCTTGTACAACAGGATGATGAAATGGTCAATCATCCTTGTCATTACTCCGCGGTAGCTATAGTCAAAAAGAAACTTGCAATGAATTTTGACGACAGTCTCTTTCGATGTCCATGTCCATCTCATGTCAAGAAATTGTTGTTTGGCACAGATTGAATCCAATAAGTATGTGGACATGTAGAATCTCACTTTCTCATCCTTGGGTGGATTCCAGACGTTAGTCACATGGAATTTCAACTGATAAGCCAACAAGTCTGACCAGTTGAATGGCCTTCCATCATTCACCAACTGGTCCAATACAACTACCCAACCTTCAGGAAAGGTCCCAGTGCTTTCTTGACTATATATTCAACATGCAAAGAAGATCAAGAATTGGTGGGCCTTCCTGAGGGAATTTTTCTTGTAAATATGACTGGATGTTTTTCTGAACTTTGTTGGCTCTTTCACCTAGCACTTGACTATATCTCTCATGTTCACCTGGTTGTGCGTGGCATAGAAAAGTGTGTCCATACGCCTCGCCAGCTGAGGTAAATGATACATCTGATGATATTTCTTTGCCTTGAAGGTGGAAAGCTCTATCCCTCGGGAACTACTCAATGTCATAGTCTCTGGATCTATGTGTGAGATAATCCAGTTGATAATGTTCGTGCATGGGAAGATTGGGTACCTGCATGCAACCTTGTAAAATCCTGACTTCCAAATACTGATATAAACCTTCCAGTCCTCTAAGTCTTCCTTGAAGTCTTCTGTAAAAGTATCCTTGATCTATTTCCATTTCAACTTCATGCCATTCTCAATGAACAACTGAGTGTCTACATAAAATGGAAGGTTAAGTTATAGCTACTCAACTGCTTCCCTAGTTCGACTCTCAACAATTTCCTTTGATGCAATTCTCTTGGATGCCATGTTAACTGTAACTTCTAAATAGGTTCTCAACAAATATTGTACCTGGAGACAGAGAGGACACTCATGGCATGCAAATGTTAGCCTCAAACCAAAATCACTTCAAGGCAAGACCAAAGTTACAAACTGAGCTAATTCTAGGAGAGATTGTGCAATACAGGTTCATAGAGGTGATTGGATGCCTACTAGAGCTGTGCATTACGCAGTCCCAACAGTCAGTGGGGCAGGCTTTCTGACTGGAAATGAACAATGCGCAGTTCAATGTGGTCACAGGCTAGGAGGGTTTATGCATTTCACGGTCCCAGTGGCCAGGGCTGGGAGGTTGGCTCCTGGAAATGAGGAGTGTGTAGTTAGAGCTAGGACAAGAAAACCTCTACACAATTCTAGAAGCCAAGGCTTAGGCTTTGAGCTCCCAGAATGCACAGTGCATGTAAGGGAAAGTGAGATCTGGGTAAGGGAAGCGAAAATATGCCCAAGAGGAGTGTGAAAATGAGCATATCTGAAGGATAATGAGATTTTGAGTGCAGACCTGACTAAGTGATGATGCATGAAAGTAAAACAAGTGCGGGAATCAATCAAACTAAAGGAAAATGAAATATGTGGAGAGAGTCACCGCAATGAAAATCGTTAGTGTAAAAACTAGGTAATTCATGCAACAGTTAGGAAAGGTAATGTAAAACTTTAAAAAACACTTCTACAAGCTAAAACAATTTAAACCGACAACAGTTGTTCAAAAAAACAAGTGAAACAACACTCTCACAAGTTAAACAAGCAAAAGTGACAAAAAAAGAAACAAAAGACTAGAAAAGCAAGACTTACCTGGAAAAGCGACGAAAATCACACTGAAGGTTCCTTAATATCCTTGGGAATGTTGAAACTCCAAGATCAAATGTGAAAATGAGCTCTAGTTGCATTGATTAAATATATTTTTCCAATTTAGGTTTTATGACGTGAAGGCCAAAAATCAAGGAAAAAGTGACACTTAGCAGCAGTTTCCAAACAAACTTAAGTGTCTCCTCTGGGATGCTAAAAATAGATCCCTATTTTCTAGGGATGCTTTTTCAATTTTACTTTTTTATTTTTTTTCAAGAAAAGTTGCCATGCATTTCCTTGAGAGATTGCACAATTCTGGGAAGGACTGGGAAACTCACTAGCTCATGCACTCAGAAACTTCTAAGCAAGAGGTTTATGTGCACTTTCTAGGTTGAGTGGCTCTCGGAAACCTCTTAGGCTCTATGCAATTTCTCAACTGAATAATAGCTGTCAATTGGATCTACACAATTTTGGATCTGAAGGCTCAATGTCAGCTTGAACTATGCAATTCCAGAGAGCAAGGCTAGTTGTCATCAAGGATTGCATGGTTCTCTAAGGCAAGCCCAGAGCTAGGTGGAAACCAACTCAAGGGATCATATTGTGGGTTAGACAATGAATGCAGTAAGAAAACAAAATCCATGATGAGAAATATGCAGCTCAATTAAAGCACAAGTACCTGGGTCACGGTGAAATGAACTGCTGTAATTTAGAAGGGAGGCTCCAAAACGAATCATGGGAAAAGATTTGGAGGGTGGTTATAGCTGCTACAACATTGGCGACACACTAGTATAACTCTAGCTCTTAGATCTGCATAAACTGGAAAGTTAACTGACACCTGCTCAAATTCTTCCCCAGTACTACTCTAGAGAGTTTCCATTGATGCAGATCTCTTGGAGGCCATGTTAAATGTAATTGTTAGAGATATTCTCAAAAATTGTTGTACCTGGAGACAGAGAGGACACTCATGGCATGAAAATGTAAACTTAAAACCAAAAGCACTTCAATAGAAGACCGAAGTAGCAAATCAGGCTAATGCTGAGAGAGATTACAGAATCCTAGTTCATAGAGGTGATTGGCTTCCTACTGGAACTGCACATTACGTAGTCCCATCAGTCAACGAGGCAGGCTTGTTGACTGGAACTACACAATGTGCAGTTCAGTTTGGGCACATGCCATGCGGGACTACGCATTGCACAGTCCCAGTGGCCAGGGTTGGGAGACTGGCTCGTGGAACTGTGCAATGCACAATTGGAACCAGGGAATCACAGCCTCTAAAAAATTCCAGAAGCCAAGGCTGAGGCCCTGAGCTCCCATAATGCACAATGCATGCAAGGAAAATCAAGATCCAGGAAAGGGAAGCCCGAATCTGCCCAAGAGAAGTGTGAAATGAGAATATATGAAGGATGGTGGGATGTTGGGTGAAGATCTAACTGAGTGATGATGCATGCAAATAAAACAAGTGAATGAATCAATGAAACTGAAGGAAAATGAAATATGTGGAGAGAACCACCACAACAACGATCGTTAGTGAAAAAATTGGGTAATGCATGCAACACTTGGGAAAGGCAATGAAAAACTTAAAACAACACTTCTACAAGATAAAACAAGTTAAAACACCAACTTTCTTTCAAAAAAATAAGTGAAATATCATTCTCACAGGCTAAATAAGTGAAAGTGAAAGAAAAAATGGCAAAAGACTAGAAAAGCAAGACTTACTCGGAAAAGCAGCGATGATCGCATTGAAGGTTCCTTAATCTCCTCGGGAATGCCATAGCTCCAAGATAAAATGTGAAAATGTGCTCTAGATGTGTTGATTAAATATATTTGGTGAATTTAGGGTTTATGACACGAAGGCCGAAAATCAAGGAAAAAGAGACAGTTAGCGACAGTTTCCAAAATAACTCAATTGTCTCCTTTGGCATGCTAAAAATAGATCCCTATTTTCTAGGGATGATTTTCCGATTTTTTCTTTTCTTCGAGAAAAGTCACCATGCATTGCCTGAAGAGATTGCAAAATTTTAGGAAGGACTACGCAACCCACTAGCTCATGCACTAAGTAGCTTCTAAGCAAGAGGCTTCTGCACACTTTCTGTGTTGAGTAGCTCTAGGATGCCTCTCAAGCTCTACACAATTTCCCATCTGAATGTTGGTTGTCAACTAGCTCTTCACAATTTTGGAGCTGAAGCCTCGCTGCCAGTTTGAGCTGTGCAATTCTTGAGAGCAAGTTCGCTTCCATCAAGGATTACGCAATTCTCTAAGGCAAGACCAGAACTAGGTGGAAACCAAGTCAATAGATCGCCTTGTGGGTTAGATAGTGAATGAAATAAGCAAACACAAGCCATGATGAAAAAAATGAGGCTCAATCAGAGCACAAGTACCTGAGTCAGGGCGAGATGAGATACTTTAATTTAGAAGGGAGGCTCCAAAACGAAGCATGGGAGAAATTTTGGAGGGTGGTTATAACCACTACAATATTGGTGGCACACTCGTAGAAATCTAGCTCTCTATATGGACCATGCCTCATGTAAAGTGAGTCTAACTCTTCTAGAAGTATTCTTCGATTCTTTAACTATAATAACTTCTTCACTAGCTTGAGTTAAAGATGTAGTCCCTACCATTCTCTTTATCAGAAACAAACATACCAAACCAAGTCAAAATGAGTTGTTTTGATTGGGGATTAGGGGTATATAAATGCACAAGTAATGTAGGTTGTTAGATTTTTAGTTTCATCTTTGGTGTTTCTCCGCTACCAACAGGCCTGGACAGTACCCCGGCGGAGTCACTTCAGGAACACAAGCATTTCTCCACTGCCAATGAGCTTGGATAGTACCCTGGAGGAGTTACTTGCTTCACCAATCTGCATAGGAAGCCTTTCTCTTCTTTTGTTGTTATTTTATTTTTTTCATTTTTTATTTTTCAAGAACTGTGCATAGTCACTTATTTATTTGATGAGGCGGAGGTGGGATCTCGACTCATTAAGAACAGAATAGGTTGTCCCTTCAGAGAAGAATGGTTATGTATACCTATGATATATTTGTTAAGGCTTTCCCCATCTCCTTACTCTACTTGACTGAGTTGACAAGGGTTAATCGAATATAGAAGATTGATTAGAGTGGGCGGTACTAGTTGAGAGTGCATGCATCGTGATTCCACCATGATTCTCTCTTATATAAACATATTTTTCACCAGGGTATCATCGGCTAGAACAAATACAAGATTCTCATAAAGGGAGGGAATAAACAGATAACCAAGTGTTGATTATTGTATAAGTTACTCTCGGATTTCACCCTACTTGTCTCAAGAAGCCAAACATGGTTTCATGCAGAAACTGACCTATGGGTGGAAAACAAACAAGCTAAGGAAAGAAGTGAGACAAAAGAAAAACAAAGTAAATCCAAAAAAGCAAAACAAAAGAGAAAACACTACTCATACTCCTCAGCGAAATAGAGTATGGTCCAACTCACGTGAAGTGATATTTCCAATGTAGCCACTAGTACATTGGTTGACCCATGTAGGTGACAGCATGATTGACAAGAAAGATATTCAAACATACTAACAAACAAAAAACATAAAACAACGTAAACCAGATCGTCTGAATCTTGAATGCATCCACAAAAAAAAAAGATTGAAATCACATGAAAGACACTCTGCAGATGTATCATGGTGTCAAGGCACATTGTGCGTGGAATAAAATCATGTACACACCTTCAAACTTGGAAAATGAGAAAACATGAAGAAATAAGAAAACTTTCTCTTTGCAACAGTTCTTGCTATGTATGACTTCTCCAATGCATGAGAAATAGGATCATGCAATTCTGGTGGAGGATGCAAAATTTGTGATATGGATTGATCTTTAATGTGAAAAAGAGAGTGATGAGGAGCCGGGGGATATTCAACATTTGTTTTATAGGAAGTGGAACTAACATGAAGACTACGTGAACCTGACATAGCCATCAACTTGGGTTGAAGTGCCTTGACAGCTTGAGCAGTTTCCACATCATCAGATTATCGATCATCAAAGACTGGCGGCTTAGAAAGATCAACAGTTGGTGAATCATAATTGTGATCAAATGAGTGAGTGAAAATATCACGACAACCACAATTAGAAAATCTGAGATGAACAACTACATCCTCATGATCTGACAAATCATAAAGAGGAGGCAATGAAAAATAATAATTTTCACCCTCTAAGTTTTTGGAAATGAAATGTGAGAGATTGGGTGGATCCAAGAAGAAATATTTTTCCTCCCCACAATCAAATGAAAGATTTACATCCCACGTGCTCTATGAATGATTGGAAGTGGAAACATCCAGTGATGAATTTTCACAAGATGGAACAAAAATGGCAGAATCGTGGAAGATGTCAAGATAAATCAGATGAGGTGCGGATGGAAGGAGGTCATCCTTCACTATAGATTCTTATTTAGACTCCCACACATACTCATAAAAAATAATAACACGGGTTTACTGTTCAACAACAAATCCCTCCAAAAATTGATCATCGTGAACATCACATGTGGAATCCGGAACGAATGAACACAACACACCAAAATCCATAGGATCAAAGGAACCAATAGGTGAAGGCTGAGTGGATGATACAATGTGACAACCATCAAGCTTGTAGTTCAACTCTATGCAGAAACCCAGAGCAAGTGGGATAGGAGAAGATGGTGACAGATCAATAGGTGGGTTCACAACTTCTCCCACCTCATCCTACGGAGCTGGATTTGTTTGATGAGGAGGGGATGGAGGGTCACTTGGGACAGAAACCTCATATGCCTTAAATTCTAAAGCTCTAATGCCAAGGTATGTTGGGAGAGAGTTGGAAGTTTATAACTTGTGTCGATTCTCAGAAATGTAAATAAGATATTGAAATCTTCCCTCCAAAAATTTCCAGTCAACTTCATCTTCAGGGAATTCATAACAGTAATGAAGGAAAAGATCGTGAAAGTGCTCAAGAGATTCATCAAGTGCTTTTCACAATTTTAAAATTTTTCAATTTGAGTGCTTTACGTTCAAATAAAATGAAAGCACGAAATAATTATCTAAGCATGTGATCCAAAGAGTGTATAGAGGCTACGGGAAATGAATGACACCATTTCTTAACAGGCCCTTTGAACGTGAAAGTGAACAACCCACAGGTAATGTCATTCGAAGAGACATCATGCCTCTCACAAAATCCACCAAAGGAAATTGTGTGCCTGAACAAGGGTGTTCCATCATCGCCATTGAAATTGTATTCAGAAAAGTCACATATGACATTCGTCGACACATTGAAATCAGCAGCGTGAGAGAAACATGTCGGTTTTTTTATTAGAACATAAGTCATGAATGATGTGCAGAAATTCAAGACAGACTTCAAGGGCTCAACTTGTCATCTGGCCCTCCTTCTAGAGCCATAAATGTTAACGGTTTCTGACCACTAACATTCAAGGGATCTCCCTAGTAAGAAGTCCCAGGTATACATCAGACCATTTGGAGTAGGAGTCCTAGTAATGGGTGGTAATGTAATGACTTGACTGCGGTAGTGCGTAGAGATAAGTATGATTTGGGGTGAAGCAAGTGTGTGACCTTGTAGCGAGTCAAGTGAGATGCATGGGGGTTCTAACACATGGAAGGGAAAAGTAAGTGTGCCCCTTAGAAGCCTGTAATAGTACGCAGCTCAAAAGGGACACACAAGCCGAATGACATCACAAGCTAAAATGTAGAATATTCCACAAATTAAAGTGACGGGTTAATCCAACAACACACACTTGACCAGATCCATACAATTGCATACAAAATAGTTCATAAGAAAATGTGTATGTCAAAAAAGCATAGATTACTAAAGCAACCAGAATAGTCCAACTATAATAACAACATATGCATGCAAGTGTGATGGCTATGTTATTATTATAAGTGAAATTTCCATCCATACATACACCATTGAAGACCACTAACCCCAATAGTGGAACATTATAGTCAAGAACACCTGCTCCTCCAAAGAAGCATCCTCACTCTACGTTATGGATAAGCCAAGGCTCGTCACAATACTCCCAAGCCTTTTCTAATCCTAAGCCTCCCAAAAACCTTGGATCCCAAAGCTCGTTCCATGAGTCATGAGGTTCTATTTTTAACAAAGAGTGGGGTGACCCTTGACATTCCCCTTTGTGACTCTTTGACTACCCTCATGACTCTTCAAGTTCTTTACAAATAACTCATTACTTAATATGATGACCTTTCATATTCCACTAATGACACTTGGAATTTCACTTACAACATATTTACAAATAATATCACATTTTTTCCACATATACCCATGTGAGACAAAATAGGCTAGAGACAGCCTAACATGACAAAACACTATGACTCCAAAGTTTGGGGAAATACCAACTCAACTACCTCCACTTGGTGCTTCTCGGTCACGTACTCATGCCAAGATTAGTATTGTGAGATGATGTCCCCAAACTACTTGATGGTGTCTTTTTGATAGCAGACTCTTACCTCCATAGCATCTGGGTATATAGTCTTGGAACCTATATCCAACTTGTCCCGAAGCATGTACATCATGGTGTTGACCATGATGGGACCACCAATGTACTTTTGTATGTTATGTGCATTGAGCTCCAAGTCATCCTTGGTGGCCTCTCGCCTCAATTGCTCCATGTACTTGTCGATCTTTAGCCATACTTGTTTCTTGTGTTTAGCCTCGGTGAGGGAACTGATTGAAGGGATCCTATGTGTTCTTACCATGACATCCAAACTCCTATACAACCATTGATATGATGCATGTATAACGGTGACAAATGGGGTGAGCGGCTCATAGTTCTAGATCAACATCCTGACCTTTTCTTTCTCTAGTGCTACTTGAGGCTTCATCATCTTTAGCAAGTGAAGCAGGGATCCTTTGTATCACATTGTCCACTCTTTCACATGGGCGATGGGAGCATGTATGTCCATGAGAGTTTTAACAAAAAAAAATCTTCACTGCTGTAAGCCATGCACATGGACAAATTCTTTATGCATGGTGACAAATTTGTCATAAAGTTTCTACATTGTAGTCTCAAGTGTTGATACTTCATCAAGTATTGCTTTCCTCATCTATAACATTGCGGAAACTATCCTCTGCTCTCTAAGTTGTTTTGCCTCTTTCATAGCCGCCTGCAAGTTCTTTGCCATTTGTTCATTCTTGGCCAACATAAACTTAACATTTGAGCTCATTTCTCCTGCATAGGCTAAGATGACATCGAAAATGGCACCTGGATGCTTTCTAACATATGACATTATTACCCTTTCCTTCATGAATGGAGGTGATGCATGATCATTTGAAAAATGTTTAGTACTTCTACAATATTCTTCTATGACCTGTCAAATGGAACATTGTACACATCCATAACCGGATCATCATCAATAAGAATAGCCTCTCCTTGCTCGTTGGGGATGTGTTCCAACACTAGAGGTGGTGGAGACTGAGAGGTGACCTTGGGTGCTCTCAGCATAAGTTTAGTGTCTTCATTATGTGGCTCATCCCCCAACTCCATGTCTATCATTTCAATCAGTTCCTCAATCTGCTAAGAAAGTTCTTGATCCTTCATCTGTTCACCCTCTTCTTCAATTGTTGGTTGTTCCGACTCTTCAACATGTATGGGTGTTGTTTTCTCTGTAATCACGCCTTACCTTTCTTCTTCCACCTATTTCTTCTTCTCTTCCCTTTCTCTCCTTCTCATCTCCTACTCTTCCTTCAACTTCTTCTTTATTTCCTGCAACTTTCATTCTACTTCCTCCAGCCTTTTCTTTTCTTTCTTCCTTCACTTTGCCCTCTTTATTCATTTCTCTCTCTTAGCCTTTGCTTCCGAAGTTTCTTTCTCAATGATGGGATCTTCTCTCATCTCGTATCTTTGCTCCACTTTTGGGTTCTTAGCAATATTCCTCTTGCCCTTGTCCTGTGATGGGTTGTATCTTGTTGTTGTTGTTGTTGTTGTTATTGCTTCCTATGTTGTTGTTTCCTACAAAGCAACCTTCCAAGCTGTGGCTATATTGACCGACTCATGGAGCTTGGAGTCACTGTAATAATATCTCAAAGGGTCCTCCTAGTGCGAGTGAAATGTCTCATGGATCCATGGATAGTACAACTTTGCAAAATGGTTCTTACAAATACTGTGGGGGTCATATGGATTAAATTCCTTGGTGTCGAACTCGAACTTCAATATCTCCTTAGCTTTGACATCTGAATCTTTCAAGCTCTTAATCTCGTATAACCCAGTCCGCAAAGGAAGAGCAGGCCATGGTGCTTATTCTTTCTGTGTATTCCTACTGACAACCCTATGGAGAGGTGATATGAGACCTCTTGCATGACCAGCTTTTCCATGGCATACCTTGGTAGAACATGCGGAGGATTCTCTCCGCTAAACACTCTGATGAAAGTACCACCAGGTGAGGCATACCAATCTGCAATGTTAAGTATCACCTCCATCGCTTCTTGGGACATCAAGGTGGATCCTACTCAAATTTCATCTTTTACAATGGGATGATGCAACAGTTAGTCATCCTTGCCATAAATCCTTGGTGGATGCAGTTGGAAAGAAACTTGCAATAAATGTTGATGATAGTCTCTTTCGATGTCCATGTCCATCTGAGGTTAGGAAACTGTTGTTGGGCACATATTGCATACAGTAAGTATGCAGACATGTAGAATATTGCTTGATCATCCTTGGGTGGAATCCATCCATTAGTCACATGGAATTTCAACCAAAAAGCTAACAAGTATGACCAGTTGAATGGCCTTCCATCATTCACCAACTAGTCCAATACAACTACCCAACCTTCAAGAAAGGTCTCGGTTCTTTCTTGACTATATATTCGGCATGCAAAGAAGATCATAATTGGTAGGACTTCCTGAGAGACTTTGTCTTGTAAACATGATTGGGTGTCTGTCTAAATTTTTTTGGCTCTTTCACCGAGAACTTGACTATATCTCTCGTGTTCACCTCGCTATGGGTAGCGTAGAAAAGTGTGTCCAGGTGCCTTGCCGACTGAGGTAAAGGATACATCTGATGATAGTTCTCTGCCCTGAAGGTGGCAAGCTCTATCCTACTGGCACTGTTGAATGTCATAGTCTCTGGATCCATGTGTGAGAATCCAGTTGATAATGTCCACGCATGGGAAGGTTGGGTACCTGCACACAACCTTGTAAAATATTAACTGCTGGATACTGATATAAATCTACTAGTCCTCTAAGTCTTCCTTGAAGTCTTCTACAAAAGTATACTTGATCTCCTGCCATGTCAACTTCATGCCCTTCTCAATGAAAAACCTAGTGTCTGCATAATCTGGCAAGTTAACGGACACCTTCTCAACTTTTTCCCCAGTACTACTCTTGACATTTTCCTTTGATGCATCTCTCTTGGAACCCATGTTAATTGTAACTACTAGAGAGATTCTCAACAATGATTGTACCTGGAGATAGAGAGGACACTCATGGCATGCAAATGTCATCCTAAAACCAAAATCACTTCAAGACAAGACCAAAGCAGTAAACTGGGCTAATGCTGGGAGGGATTGCACAATATTGGTTCATAGAGGTGACTGGTTGCCTGGTGGAATTGCGCATTATGTAGTCCTAGCAGTCAGTGGGGGAGGCTTGCTAACTGGAACTGTGCAATGTGCAGTTCAATTTGGCCACATGCTGAGAGGGACTAAGCATTGCACAATCCCAATGGCCATGGCTGGGAGGTTGGATCCTGGAATTGCGCGATGTACAGTTGGACCAAATGAAGGCAGCCTCTGCACAATTCCATAAGCCAAGGTTGAGGCCTTGAGCTCCCAGAATGCACATTTCATGCAAGGGAAAGCAAGATACGGTAAAGGGAAGCCCAGATCTTCCCAAGAGGAGTGTGAAAATGAGCATATATGAAGGATGGTGAGATGTTGAATGGAGATATGACTAAGTGATGATGATTTCAAGTAAAACAAGTGCAGGAATCAAAGAAACTAGAGGAAAATGAAATATGTGGAGAGAGTCATTGGAACAATAAACATTAGTGCAAAAATTGGGTAATGCACGTGACACTTGGGAAAGGAAATGTAAAACTTAAAAAAAACTTCTACAAGATGAAAAAATGTTAAAACGCCATCATTATTTCAAAAAAAAAAAGTGAAAAAACACTCTCAGAAGCTAAACAAGAAAAAGCGATAAAAGACTAGAAAAGCAAGACTTACCCAAAAAAGCGACGACGATTACATCGAAGGTTCCTTGATCTCCTCGGGAATGTAGGAGCTCTAAGATCAAATGTGAAAATGAGATCTAGCTACTTCGATTAAATATATTTGTCCAATTTAGGGTTTATGACATGAAGGCCAAAAATTAAGGAAACAGAGACACATGGCGACAGTTTCCAAAATAACTCAAGTGTCTCCTCCAGGCTGCTAAAAATAGATACCTATTTTGTAAGGATGCTATTTCACTTTTTTATTTTTTCTTTTTTCAGGAAAAGTTTCCATGCATTTCCTGGAGGGATTGCGTAGTTCTAGGAAGGACTGGGCAACTCAGTGGCTCATGCACTAAGCAGCTTCTATGCAAGAGGCTTCTACTGCTACACACCTTCTGGTCTAAGTGGCTCTAGGTTGCCTCTCAAGCTCTACACAATTTCCTAGCTGAAGGCTACTTTTCAACCATCTCTATGCAATTTTGGAGCTAAAGACTCACTGTCAGCCTGAACTGCGCAATTCCCGAGAGCAAGGCTAGTTGCCCTCAAGGATTGCATAGTTCTCTAAGGCAAGCTTGGAACTGGGTGGAAACCAAATCAAGAGATCATATTGTGGGTTAGACAATGAATGAAGTAAACAAACACAAGCCATGACACAAAATATGAGGCTTAATCAAAGCACAAGTACCTGGGTCAGGGCGAGATGAGCTGTTTTAATTTAGAAGGGAGGCTCCAAAACGAAACATGGGAAAAATTTTGGAGGGTGATTGTAGCCACTACAACAAGATTTTAGTTAACTTTCCTTCAAATATTTTCATGAATATTCAATTTTTCCTTTGTTTTGTTCATTATAGTCTTCTATATGTCCTCTACAAGCCTTTTGACCTTCATCATCCTTTTATGTTGGCTAAACTCCTTAATTTTTCTAGTTTTATCAATTCTTGCCTTTTACAAGTTTTTGTTGGGCTTCCTTTGAACTTTGAGCTTAAGCCCCTTTTTTTCTACTCCTTACTTGTTCACCATCCATAGGACCAAGTCTCTGTGACCATTTTCCAAGGATTTTAGGTGCTTAGCCCATTTAATCCCTTCGCAAGCCAAAATTCGTTATTAATGGCTTCATGCCATCGGTTTCATTTCTACGCGATAGGACCATGGATTAGCACTAAGGCCAGCTATCCCAAGACCGATGCTATTAGAATGTGCGTCTTGTTGTTCCATTGTTCCCTTGGTCTATTTCTATGTGAAATGACGAAGGGTCAGGGCTTAGCCCTTAGCCCCTTCTACCCCGACACATTACCTTTGTGCCCTCTTTATAAACTATCAGGGTTTATTTTCCAGGTGGACATGTCACGTTGGGACCACCTACTTGTGCTTTGATTGGTTTCATGTTCTAGCCTATCTGTCCTCCGTTTCCCAACGCCCATTGCCTGGTGCTTCTTCTACGCTTTGTTAACAAACCCATAAGGGTCTATCCCACAATATGAGTTGCCTTGGTGGGGTCCTCCTATTGTAGCAAGAGTTAATAGAAAAACTCTCTAGGCTGAGTCAGTCACCTTGTCATCCTAATGCATCCCTTTTGTTCACTATTAACAACCCATCAGGATGAAATCACCTATGCTATGTCTCGGCCTATGATAGGTTACACGTGTCACTCAAATATGGGCCCTTTAGGTACCTGAAAATGTCAAATATGACTTCCACATATCCACCTTTGATTTCACCACATCATGCTAACATCATCAATGACCGTCATATCCCAAGAGCCAACAATATGCTACCACCTGTCCTCTGTTAGAGAGGAGAGAGATAGGGCCCCAAGGCCTTGGTTTTTCACTAATTTCCTTTATAAGTTTTTTTTAAGGGTTACTAACCATTTCTTCTATTTTACTTCAAAATCCTCTAAGTCGGCTCTCCTTCGCTTGCAGCTTCATTATAACTTTGGATTCATGAAACTTTCATCGACACCACTTCATTTTGGTTTATTGTATTAAGGGGAGTGGTCTCGAAGTGGTTCTCCATCATTGATCTATGTGGTTGTTAGTATGGGAAACCACCTCTCGACACATCAAGGCCTCACAAGACTGATGCCCATAATGTTATCGGAATGTCACTACATTTCTTGACTCTTATCTCTTAATGCTTAGCATTATGCTCCCCAAACAATTTTTCAGGCACGCCCTCAGCGGATTGAGTTGTCGTAGTGGGGACCTCATGCTCGACTCCTCATTAATAATTTCTCTAGAACCATGTCCTGACATCAACCGCCTAGCACTTTTTCTTTATGTGACCTTTGCAATCCTCTGGGGTGAACCCACCAGTGTAAGTCTACTAGAATATCATCATCACCTAGTGTCATCTTGCTCCTTTCATCCTGGTGCTAATACTTTTGCGCCATAACCATTTCATTGGGGTACTACCTCTGGGTGGGCTCCACCAACACCCAGAACAAATTCTTCCCGCTATGTAATGACTAATGCCACATAGCCTAGTCCACCTTTGGTTGCTCTACTTACTTTACCGCTAGGATTTTCTTCTTTTCCAAACTTCGATACGTGCCAAAAGTGTCTCCAATCACCTCTTTAACTCTGTTAACTTTGAGCTGATTCAAGCAAATTTGTTTGGCTTTTAGTTAATTGGCCTACAAGATTATGCAGGAATATATTAATAAAACATATGTAACTGAGGAATAGTTGGAAAAAGGTTGATTAGAGGATGTGGACAAGGCTAGAAGGAAACAACCACCTAAAACTAGAGTTCAAACAACTCAAGGAGGAGGTTTTTATCTAATTGATAGGCACATCTCCAAAGGGAATATACTTACTCGATAGCCTTCCTAAGGGTACTTGGAAAATTTTGTTTGGCATCACTGGTGGTTTGATTAGAAGATTTATCCTAGTTCCATCTTGATGTAGGGAAAAACTTGGGCTATGTCCTTGGAGAGGTCCCCTTGTGCCTTAGAGTCTGGCTCAGGGGTGACAGTTGCACAAGAAACTAATTACATCCCATCTATGGTTGGGAGGTGATCTATTGTCTCTATCTCAATTTTCCATATTCTTTTAAGGTAATTACTTTTCAAGTTCATTGCATAGTGAATGGATGGTGCGCTCAATTAAATTGTATGATACTTCTAAATGTTCTAAATATATGAACATGTCATGGAAACTTGCCTTAAGTATGGTGCATTCGAATACTATGTGGTTGATTGATTTCTTTGTGCTTTCTTAGTATGTTGGCATGATACTTTGATAGACCATTAATATTTGCATTCATCTATAACTTCTAACCACTTTTCTATTTCATTCAGTGAGCCAATATAATTTGTAGGTGTAATACTTGATTGGAATTCCTACCTTTAAATCCCTTCTGAAAAAGTCAATAGAACTAGTATAAATCGTAGAACTGATAAATGGGTTTTATTTATTTTACGGGTATTCTTAGGTCCTCTTGAAAATGAATTCTTATCCCAAAATTGGATGAGTATAGGCAATACATATTACGGTGTATTTTTCTAAGGTTTGTGGCCAAATGGAATCTCAACTTTATATATATAAAGTAACTTCTTTCTGTTGTAGGAATTTGTTTAAAAACTTGGTAGTTGCATCAAGTATCTAACATTTTGGTCTGTTTGTTAGGATTGTATTGTTGACATTCATGGACTATACTATTGGATCCCAACACTGAAATTTGAAATGAGCAATCGACTTAGAGGATTTTTGGGAATAAGGAACATGAACCCACCTCCCCTTTTCCAGTGTGTTTTATGCATTTTATATTAATGTAGTGACAATGTGAGATTTCAAATCAGAGCAGGAACAATAATAGAATAAGGGATGATTCACGTATTCAATTTTATCATAACCTAGTGGAATATCGCATCGGGAAGTTTCAATGTGTTCTAGTCCACGAGGGATAATTTTGGGAGAGATTTGAGAAGCCTTTGATTTACGGTTGACTACTACTACATGGGTAGGGTTTTACCTCTATTGACGGAAAATTTACTATGAGCCATATGCAATCTATTGTATGAAATTAACTCTTCACTTCGAACAGGGAAAATTTTGTATACACTATTAACTAGTCTTAGTTGCCATATAGTTCTCATGTATGTGTTTGGCTCCCTTGTGCACATAGGTAGCATGCACTTTGAATAAGTATGTATGTTTTATCTAAGGTCTTTAGCAATTAATTTGTAGTATATGTATCATTTCCGTGTAAGATTTTAATTGTAGAGAACTTATTGGAATCTTTGTTTTTAGAGTTCCATGTTATTTTTATGTTTGCTCACTACCATTTTTGGAGGTAAATAAATATTTATCATATTCATGGCAATTCTATCTCTGATGACTACTTAAGTTCTCCAGCATGATAACTTTTTATGCTATGTAAACTACACAAATGAATTCTCACACCAAAATAATGACCTTATAATGAGATAAAGATAAGAAAATTAAGGGATATCTATTAAATGTTAATTATGAATCCAAACTTTATATCCTAAAATTAGATATATACAAGTCAATTATTTATTATCCGTCGAAACAAAATTATTTATGGAGTGTGGTGAAGTATTACTTTTAACTATCCATTCAAGCGATTGTCGTTTATCAAGAAATGAGTGAGTAGAGGATCACCTTTGCACTATAGAATCCACCACAATCCCATTATTGGCATTGTATAATACAATTGTTTTATGTTTGGATTTTTTTCTCCACTCAATAAGCAAGTCCTCCAAATTACATAATTCTGATTAGAGGCAACTTAAAGAGGCTACATGAATTAGTTCTTCTATGTTTGAATTGAATTTAGTTTTTCCTTAACATGCTTTTGTCCAGCCTATATTAAATTATAAATTGATTAATGTTTTACTTGGCACAAAGAAGAAGTCCGCTCTCTCCCTCCAATTTGTTGTTACATTTTAAGTGTCAGAGGATTAAAATTTCAATGACTAAATAGTTTTTCCTTTACAATAGAAATTCTATAGAATGTCTTTTTATAAGCATCAAATTCCCACCCTTGCAAGACATTCTATGTGACAAAATTCATTAGCGTGTGTATTTGAGGTACCTACAGAATATAGAACTCCACAGATTGAGATTTATTATTTTCTAATGTGTTTTTCAAATATTGATTTGCAATTTTTACGAAATTCGAAGGTCTTCAAAGGCAACATAACTTGTTTTCCCTCTCTAACAAACATATATATGATTTGGAAAAGTTAAAGGTCTAGTTATTCTCACTATAGCTTGGTTCAATTATTCTTAGTATAACTTGAAAGTCCACACCTGAAATATGGAAATTTGCAACTATTTCTATGAGGACTAGACCAAATCTATTACCTTGATTAGCATAACAAAACACATGTAGACGGAAGTTGTAATCATTGAGCACAACAAAGGGAAATTATGCTTCTTGATATATGAAACTTGTAATCATTGAAATAGTTTCCTAGGATAAAAACTAAATCACTAATAATGACAACCTAGGAAACATGATATGTTGTCCTTGTTTTGTGTGACATGTCCACATGTCAGACAAATGGACACATAGGATATATGATGCTAAATTATCATACATATAGGACATGTGGTTCCAAAATGGAAAACATGCACGGGACATGATGTGTGCCTCAATGTTTTAGACATTCATGACACCATAAATTAAAAATAAATAAATAAATAATCATAGAAAAAGGAAGAAGAATTTTACCCCACTCTCTTAACCTCACATTGAGACTTGTACTGGTATAGTAACCACCTCTGGGTAGATAAAGAGTTGTGTTACAAATTCTTATTAGAGTTCCTAGGTTCAACACTTGGACCTAATGGGCCCTATCACAAAAGGGATGTAGGTTAAAATCCCAACCCATTTCTCCAATTTGTATTGTACTCCTTTCAGTACCATGGTTCCTAGTAGCCATGTTGAGATTTATAACCTTATTTCTTGAAACCCTTGATCTCTAGGTGTATTGTAAATTGATTTTTTCATTCTTCTACTTCTTGTATTACTTTTGATCTTGTCTACGCACTTATTTAGCTTGGACAATAATTTCAATTCTACTTTATCTTCTAGGATAAAGGTTAGTAAGAGCATCCATTATCTGAAATTCTATTTGAAAAAGAATGGTTTCTTGGCTTGATGTCCATGCACTTGTTTTTATTGTGGAAACCTACCTGCGCACATATTTATAAAACTTACAAGTAAGCTTGAATCTCCATAAAGATTAGAAATGAACAATAATGTTGTGCATGATAAAATAATTGGGAAGTGACAAAACTAGAACCAAAACCACTTTGTGTTGGATGATACAAAGAAAAGGGAGAATAGTAGGTTCATGAAAAACAATTAAATAACGGTCTCCAAATGAAATTCAAAATGAAGGACACAAAACCCATATTTTCACAACATCATCCAAGAGGGGTATTTCCCCAAAGATGTGTTTTCCACAAGAAATGCATATCCAAAATATAAGGAGGCCTTCAAAACAAATGCTCAACCTCCAAAGGTGGGTGTTTAACAAAATATGCAGCCTTGTGGAATGAATTAGATTTCATATTCAAACAAACCTCACCAAATTGAGTTCTTATCCAAGGCAGATATTCAAGGAATGCATGTCCATATTGAAGGTTGTGCAGGAAGTTCCTATCCAAGCTACATTTTTAGCATGGCCTTTCTCTAACACCCGGGGGGTTCCCTGAATTAGATTGCAAAATTGGTGTTTATTAATCTTTGATATAAAATAAAATTTAGCAATCAAATATTTATGAAATAGAGGTGAGGTGATTGATTCAAGTAGATCGTTGCCTTACCCTCAGGCAACACAGTCAAAATACTAGGATTTGGAGACCTCAATAATAGACAATATTCAACCAATGAAGATGAATGGACATCAATCCTTATTAGTTATGACAATACTAAAAACTCAATTTCTACCCAATATATTATGCCCAGAATGATATAATAACACCCCTATCATATTGAGTCAAAATATAATATATAAAGAAAATATAGCCTTCTATAAAGAAAAAAATATATTGGTACATAATAGAAGCAATTTTGTAATTATGGGTCCTCGAGACGACAACAATGTCACTCTTCAGACCTCTTTACACTGGAAAATAACCATAAACAATATCAAAATTTCTAGCTAAGAAGAGAGGAATACAAGATATAATAGTGACATTATAAGAGATATTGTCAACCTTGAATATTTTCTTAATGATGCTCCAAACCTGCACAAGATATCTTCACTTATGGTCCAATGGTCTAGGTTTTTCTCCACAATGAAAACATCTTGCAAATGAGAATGTGAATCTCTTTTATAGTTCCATTTATAGCCCATATATTTCTCTAGAAACTCATAGGACACCCTCTTTTAGTACGAATACTTCAAGATAATCTTCTAGATATTTCTATGTGGGGCACCCTCCCTTTATATGAAGTAAAGTATATTCTGGATACGTCTGCAAGGGTTGTTTCTTATAGAAAGTTCTTTCATAAACCTTTTAATGGAAAATTTTAGAAGGTTATGCATTCGTCGTGAAATAGGATCTATAATTATCTTCAAGACAATGTGCTCTTCAAGAGAGATATTCTAGCAACTTCTCAAAATATCAACAAAAATCCCAAAGATACTAGTCTCTTCTATACACTTCAATGTAGAGTGCTCCTTATATTATGGGCTCCTTGACCTTGAACCATGTGCTCATGTGTTGCGATGTCCTCTTTGTGCCTCCAAATATTTAATTCTTGGCTTGACAAGTGTCAAAACGCCTCAAAAGTATCCTTAATGAAATTTTTGCATGCAAATATGTAGAAGATTCCCCTAAAAGGTGAATTACTGCCACAAGTGCAACAATGCCTCTAAATCACTCAAGCATGCCTTAAAGATGTATCTCTTAATCATGTGAAAGAGAAGAGAAATATAAGTTGGTAACATACATATGACCTGTGCAATGTCATTGAAAAAATGGAAATCAGTTTTTGAATTTTCTAGTTGTAATGGATATCAATTTTGGGTTAAAGATAATTTAAGATTTCAAACCACTATGTGCCAAGTGTTGGGCCTTTGTGTGAGTCTTCAAAATACAAGACAATCCCACCCAAGTAGACAATAGTGGATGAGTTCAAGAATGGTATTAATACCTGAGTTAAATATGAATCCTACTTTAGTTTTAGTCTTGATGTAAGTATAGAACATTATTATTAACATTTTTAATAAAGAATGTAAATGAACGCAACGGACATCAATTAGTCAACCTTTGGAACTTTATGATAGAAGTTGGCACTACATATGGTACTGGGTCTATAATATGTTGTGTGTATGCATGTGATGGTTTTGACCATTTGAACTAATGACTATCACTGGGTAGATGGTGTATGCAATGTCCAAGGAAAATTTTAAGAAACCCCCCAAATTTATAAGTAAAATAAATGGGTGAATCCCAATGGCATATAGAAAAATGTATCGGTTATTTTTTCAATAAAATAATATAGATATATAGTTTTTTGGCGAATCTATCACTAAATTATAAAATTTTGTTAACTCTTGTTCAATTTTCACTAGGATATTAAATATTGTAAATTATTGGGTAATTTTCTAAAATATTAGAAAACATTATAAAATATTGGTGATTCTTTGATAATGTATAGAAACATATATAATAATAAGAAAAATATTTAGTTAAACTATAATATATTAATTTTCCATGTTTGGGAAAAGGAAAACCATGGGTAATGTTGCTTTAGGTTCTTATTATACAATATGCAAACTTTTTGCATGTTTTTAACAAAATTCTTATTACATCTCAAGGGGAAACTAGTTGGAGAGGCACCTCAAAGGTGTGTGATGTTAAACTAAAGAAATATAAATCTAAATTAAGTATGAGAAGATACAAATGTAAATGTAAATGTAAATATATTTAGTAAAAAAATTGTTACTAACCAAATTTATTTACTAACCAATAAACCATTTATTACTAACCAATTAACATAACTATTAGCATCGCAGGTTTTCATGATATAAAATTGAGTTTATTTGTCAAGAGTTTGACTTATGTATATATATAATGCAAATGAATGTTTCAATATTTGAATATAAAAGTATGCAATAAGAAAAATAAATTTAATATGAGAAGATACAAATCTAAATCTAAATATATCTAGTAATAATTTATTACTAACCAATTAAACATTTATTACTAGGCAAATGGAAAATATATTTACTAACCAATTAACATAACTATTAGCATCATCAAATTTCAAAATATAAAATTGTGTTTATTGGTTGAGAGTTGGACTTATGTATATATAAAAAGAAAATGAATGTTTCAATATTTGAATCTCAGCATATGTAATAAGAAAAATAAAGTAAGTATGAAAAGATACAAATCTAAATCTAAATATATTTAGTAAAATTAACCAAATATATTTATTAATCTACGTATATTTACCAACTAATTAACATAGCTATTAGCATGACCAAGATTTCATAATTTAAAATTGTGTTTATTAGTGGAGAGTTGACCTTATGTGTATATATAAAGCAAATGAACGTTTCAAGATTTGAATATGAGTGTATACGGTAAGAAAAAATAAATAAAAAATAAACAAGTATGAGAAGCTACAAATCCAAATCTAAATATATTTAGTAAAAAAAATATTATTAACTAATTAACATAATTATTAGCATCAACAAGTTTTCATAATAGAAAATCGTGTTTATTAGTCAAGTTTAAATATATTTAGTAAAAACAATATTACTAACTAATTAACATAATTATTAGCATCAACAAGTTTTCATAATACAAAATTGTGTTTATTAGTCAAGAGTTGGACTTATGTATATATATAAAGCAAATGAATATTTTAAATTTGAACATGAGCGTATGCAGTAAGAAAAATAAATTAGGTATGAGAAGATACAATTCTAAATCTAAATATATTTAGTAAAAAAATGTATTACTAACCAATTAGCCATTAACTACTAACCAAATATATTTACTAACCAATTAACATAACTATTAACATTGTGAAGTTTTCATAATATAAAATTGTGTTTATTAGTTGAGAGTTGGACTTATGTATATGAATAAAACAAATGAATGTTTCAAGATTTGAATTATGAGCATATGAAATGAGAAAAATAAATTAAGTATGAGAATATACAAATCTAAATCTAAATATATTTACTAAAAAAGTTATTACTAAAAAAATATATTTACTAACCAATTAATCATTTATTACTAACAAAATATATTTCTTAATCTAAATATATTTACTAACCAATTAACCTCGACAATTTTTCATAATATAAAATTGTGTTTATTAGCTAAAAGTTGGACATATGTATATATATATATATATATATATATATATATATATATATATATCTATATATATATCTATATAAGGAAAATGAATGTTTCAAAATTTGAATAGTATGAGAAGATACAAATATAAATCTAAATATATTTAGTAAAAAAATTATTACTAACCAAATATATTTACTAACCAATTAATCATTTATTACTAACCAAATATATTTACTAATCTAAATATATTTACTAACCAATTAACATAACTATTAGCATCAACAAGTTTTCATGATATAAAATTGTGTTTATTAGTCGAGAGTTGGACTTATATATATATATATATATATATATATATATATATATATATATATATATATATATATATATATATCTATATATATATATATATATATATATATATATATATAGATATAGATAAAGCAAATGAAAGCTTCAGGATTTGAATATGAGAAAATTTATTACTAACCAAATATATTTACTAACCAATTAACCATTTATTACTAACAAAAAATACTTACTAACCAATTAACATAACTATTAGCATCAACAATTTTTCATGATATAAAACTGTGTTTATTAGTCGAGGGTTGCATTTTACTCTCGACTTATATATATGTAGCAAATGAATGTTTCAAGATTTGAATATGAGCATATGCATATGCAATAAGAAAAATGCTTTTCAGGTTCCCTTATTCATTGCATTTTATGGTAATCATATAGGGTACAATATGGTGAAATTAGGCAATAATAGTAAACTCTTTAGTTCTGATGAATGTTGCTACAACACAAATGGACTTCACTCCTTTGAGTAAGTTATTCACCTAAACTGTTAGTGTTAGAACATGATATTATAGTTAGGTTTATTTTGGCCTGGTTATCATGTAAGTTTCCAATAAACTTGGATTTGTGTGTACATCACAGACAAGGTACATATTTCTGTCCTTTTTCTCTTTATAAATACAAGTGCTTCTCCATCTATCCTTTTTATCTAGGTTTTCTTCCTCTTTATTTCTTTTCGATTAATATTTTCCTTCTCTCTCGTTGTTTTTTTAGTTGACTATTGAATGGCTTTGAGTTTGTTGGATCTCGTAAACATTACAACTAAGTAGGTCATCCCTTCAATCTTGTCTTATCTACCCTCTTTGTTTAATTGTGGTGAATGGAAAAAAATATCAAAGCCACTCGACCAAAGAATCACAACTCATTACATGCACTTGATGATAGAAAATCCATTTTTTTTAGACACCATGGATTTTAATCTGTAATGGGTAGACCTAATCAACCATACTTATTTTATTACCAAAACGCAGTACATTTCCAAAAAAAAAATTGTTACGGTTCCCAAAAATGAAAAAAAAAATTAAGAGGAAAAAAATGGAGAGCATGTAAGAGGAATTGGAATGTAGAACAAATACACATAGTTACCTGTACCACTGTGTGTGTTTTGATTCTTGACTTTTAAATTAAAATTCCACTACTTTGTGGATAACCTTGTACCATTGTGTGTTGAGTCTTGACTTCTTAATTCAAATTCCACAACTCTGTGAACAACCCTCATGCATTAGATATGACCATGACTAAATAGATGCAAACTTCGAAGATGAAAAGAACATTATTGAATCTTTAAATAGGCATGCTAATAAGACTCTTGAACTTTAAATAGAGATGAATTATTATTTTATGACCATTTGGTTAAAAAAAATAGGGCTCCTTTTCTCCAGGGCAAATGAAAGTAAGAAAATTATTTTACACCAAATGGATAGGGTGAATAGATATCACAAATACGTATTCTTGCACACTGGGGCCAATGGAAGGTTGTAACTCCTAATTTCAAGGGCTAAATTTACTTTTTTCCCCTCTCCCTTAAAATAAGGTGTGCTAACCTACATACCTAATTTTTTTATAAAATAAATTTGGAGAAATATCTAATAATATACTATGATACAAAGCATTCGCTCTATAGCAATGTCACGCCTTTCCGGGTGAATAACAGGTTATTATCCTTTCAAATATCTAGTAAGATTTTGGTAAAATTTGTGGATGTCCCATTTATTTGTTACCTTGAGCATCAACAAGAACTCTTTATGAACATCAATGTGCATTTAGATTATTTTTTCTACATTAGTCAATGGTTGGTCATGCCTCAGGATGGTTTTTCTTTCTTGTTGTTTTTATTTGAAGTTCTTTCGTATTCTTTATTTTGGATACATACCTTTTTTTTTTGTTGCTATCTCAAAAGATAATGCATTACATAAATTGGTGGTTAGTATTTAGCCCTGTGATATAGCCTTAATTTTTAGTTGAATACAATTTGGTATTCTGTCCAAATGAAACCAAAAGTTATCATCGTAGTTTATTTACAAAATGTGATGTCAAACTCTATGATTGTCAATTTCTTATGCAAAATATTTAAATTTGCACTATTATGTCATGCCGTATAGAAGGCATCCTGAGTAGTGAAGTTTAATTTTCTATGGGTCCAAGTTGGAGTTCTTTTATTAACCAACAAAAATTGCATTATGAAATCTCAAAATATAATTTTTAAAAAAAAGGAGGGGATTTTACCCCTGTCTCATAACTGCATGATTATATTTAATTTATCTTTGTAACCAAGATCGTTTATCAGGTTAGGTAAGGAGGTGTGTTACTAACTATGGCATGACCCAATCATGCAAAAGAGATAAAAGTTTGAGTTATAGCGAAGCAAAAGTTGGATTTTGTTTGGTAATTTTTGCAATAGCAATCTTTGAGTGTATACTAACTCGGAATTGCCTATGAGATTTGGATGCATTCTCCTCCTGATGAATGTGGAAATTTAAGAATGTGATGCATAATAATGAGGTTGTAGATACCAGGGTAACATGTTGAGTCCACCTAGTAAAGATGAACATTGGTATGTATATTTGTGTTTATATTCTTCATTAATGAACTAACAGCTAGATGTGTGTGGTAGTACATGGGGGGAATAGAAGAATTGAAGGTTTAGCTCAGGGAATTAGAAACTAAGGTCAAGATTTGCAAGGAAGAGAAAAAGAAACTTGCTAGGCAATAACAAGCACTAACAGATTGGAACCAAAAACTGCATGAATTGACATGCCAGGTTCAACCCTTGGAGAAGGGAAGAGATGATGGCAGAAAAACACCTTGTGAGACTAAGAAGGAAAAAAAAGATGTTGGTCTTGTGGGGAAGAGCACCTAAAACGAGATTGTCCCCATAGGCTAGAAATAAAGGGAAATTTATTTTGTTATATATGCATGGTTGATGGTTTACAATACCATGATTGTTGGACTTAGGAGATGGAGTAAATTTTTGGACTACTTGTTGATATTGTTATGATATGCCTTTAAAATTTAAGCTTGTGACTAGTTATTTAATGATTGTTGAATATGCATGGCCATGTTGTTTTGATTGTAGTTCTTTTATGATTGTGATTATAGATTTTATTTTCCTTTTATGATGTTTCTTTTATTGTTGCCTCTTTCATTTCCTATTGATTTTTATAACTAGTCGTTAATTACATAATTGGAGGTCTTGAAACAAGTTGGTTGAGATGGGAGGGAAGCAACTAATTCTCAAGAAAAGGGGCAATGCATGAATTACACCCTATGTATGAATAGGATAACAAGTACAAGGAAAATATAAGTGATTGGAAAAATTATAGCATGACATCAATGTGACAGCCAAGTAGGTTGTTTGAGTCCATGGAAATGATGGAAAATAAAGGGGAGTTCTCTTAACCTTAACTTTAATGCATATGTGCTTATGTATTGAACACGTGATTATGTTGTAGCATATAGATATAAAATTTCCAATTTTGTCTGACAGGTTTCTCAGGGGCCATGTGAATGGAAAAATGACCACTCATGGACAACATCTATTGACAGAAAAAGAAGGGCAATTCCTACTGATTTATGAGATCATGAATCTCAGATTTTTCCCATGCAAAGATTCGAAACATGGAACAACAAAATAGGTGGTATGGTCTGGTTCACATAAATAGAGATTGTGTGGTCTTTGGATTCTATGTTACAATGTGTAATGTGTTGATTCATGTGTATATGTGCATGTATTGTACATGTGTATATGTATATGTTGTATTATGCCATGTGTATGTGTATTGTGATATGTGTGTGTGGCATTGTGTTATGTGTATGTTATGTTGTCTAACTTGTTGGGATAGGCATGTATGGGATTGTCTAGGCCCGCATGCTATACATTGTTTATGGCTGGAGGTAGGATAGCCTCTAGATTCCCAATATTTCTTTTGACGGAAGACTACTTGGTTTGGTAGTGCCCATAGTTGTGAATGGGCTTATATATATATATATATATATATATATATATATATATATATATATATATATATATATATATATATAATCATTGGGTGGAGGTATAAACCTATGGATTTCCTTGATGATTGAGGGTGGAGGTGAGCCTTTGTATTCCCTTGTTGCTTTGGTAACCAATCCAACATCATTGTGGGGTGGGTCCCTGTAAATCTACCATGGAGGGTACCTGGAGCCCTGGAGCGACATGAATGTTGATTTGATACCTTGGAAAATAGTATGGAGGGTACCTAGATCCTTGGAGCAACCACTTTGGGTTGGCACTTTGGTCATGGAGGACATGCTATTGAATGGTTACTTTCCAAGTTAGGCACTTGACACGTGTGTGTACGAGAAAAGAGAAAAACATCAAATCAAAATAAGTACCAATACATTATTAATTCTCTATATTTTTAAATTATGAGCATGATTTATGACAACTTGGATTTTTGAGCTAACTGGATGATATGTTTTAGCTTATGATGGTTTGTTTTATGCACTAGCCTGGTTTGTTATGGTAATTACAAAAAATTCCAAGTTTAGTGCAAGGATAAACTTCTAGTAAGGTATAATTTACATTCATTACATTTTTCTTTATAATGAGTCTCAGGGGATCTGTGTGTCTATAATGCAAGAATAGACATGGTATTGTTCAATCTAGATGAACAAAGTTGGTCACAAGATGGAACAACAATAGTGTGCAAAATTCAAAGATTTCAGGAACATGACCATTATGGAACACTAGCACCAATGGTGCCAACTAATTACAGTAAAGCATGTTATGACTAGTATTATAGTTTGAGGCAGGGATATGCCTTGGTTTTGAGACCCCTCCGATGTGAGGAAGAATGGAAGTGGGGTGACTGGATTGACAGAGAGACTAGGAAGCAAGGAGGGAAGATTAGAAAATAAATTGGTTTTTGGTCATGAGCATAGATAATTGGAATTGGAAGCACATTGAGAGTGTGCCAAGAGGAAATGAGTCGAGGACTATTCTCTAAAGGAACAAGGAGCATGAGGATAGTAGTGTTGGACATTGGAGGTAGGAAACACTCCAAGAAAATGGAACAAATCCAAGTTGGATTAAATCAAAATAAGAGAAAAAGGGACCATTGACAAACAAATAATTTTATAAAATAAAGGTTATTGAGTGGCTAAGTGAGCCACTATACATTTTATTGTAAAATATTAATGAGTTGTATATATAAATCTCCATATAAATTGTGTTGTGTCTTTTAAATCGATTTTGTTGTGTTGTATATGGTCTTTGAACATCAAGGACAGTGTTCCCTGAAGGGGGAGAAGTTGTGATAGCCCCAGTCACTTTCACCTTGGTATATATTGTAAATATTTGAAATAAAAATATGCACCTACGTTGAGTCAATGGACACTGATTCTAGGGGACATTGGTTCTAGGTTTGAGGGGAACATGTTTAGGATAGATGGCAAGTAAGGAGCTAGAGACTATGTGGCATTCAGTTGATTGGTCTGCAAGACTAGGCAATAAAATATTAATAAAAGAATATGGAATTGAGGAACAGATTGAAGAATTTTAATTAGTCTAGAGGATGTGGACTAGGATGGAAGGAAATAACCACATAAAAATAGAGTCTAAACAGTTGGAGGAGGAGGTTTTTATTTGATTGGAGGGTGCATCTCCAAGAGGAAGATACTTACTTAATAAACTTCTTAAGGGTGCTCAGAAAATTTGGTCTAGCATCGTTGATGGTTTGAATGGAAGAGTTATCCTAGTAGTCATCTTGAAGCAATGCAGAACTTGGGTTGTGTCCTTGGAGCGGTCCTCTTAATCTCTAGAGTCTGGCTTGGGGGTAACAATTACACAAGAAACTAATTTCAACTCATCTATAGTTGGGAGGTGATCTATTGTCTCTATCTTAGATTTCCATCCTCATTTGAGGTAAGTACTTTTTAATTTCATCGCACAATGAATGGATGGTGTACCTGGATACTACTAAATGTGCATAATATAGGAAAACGAAATGGAAATTTGCCTAAAGTATGGTCCATTTGAATACTTTCTGGTTGATTGATCACTTTGTTCTTGCTTAGTCTATTGAGGGGATACTATGAAATTCCATTCATATTTTCTTTTATCTATAACTTCCAACCATTTTTATGTTTCATTCAGTGAGCCCATATAATTTTCAAGTACAATACTTGACTGGAATTCCCGCCTTTAAATCCCTTCTGATGAAGTCAATAGAAATAGTATAAATCATAGAACTGGTGAATGGGTTTTAGTTGTTTTTAGGGTATTCTTAGGTCCTCTTGAAAAGGAATTATTTTCCCAAAAGTGGATGACTATACACAATATGTCTCTGAATGTATTTTTTCGAGATTTGTGGCTAAATGGCATCTCATCTTTAGATATATCAAGTATTTTTTTTATTTTTTTTCTGTTGTAGGCATCTATATAAAAACTTGGTAGTTGAATCAAGTCGCTGACAACCTAGTGTGTTTGTTTTGATTGTATTGTCGACATTCTTGGACTATTGTCTTGGATCCTAGCACTAGAATTTGAAACAAGCAACCAACCTAGAGGAATTTAGGGAATAAGGAACATGAACCCACCTCCCTTTTTCCAATGTGTGTTACACATGTTATATTAACTTAGTGATAATGTGAGATTTAGAATTAGAGCATGAAAAATAACAACATAAGGGATGAGTCCCCTATCATCATATCTGACAATTTCAATGTGTTCTAGACCACGAGGGAAATTTTCGGGAAATATTTGAGAAGTCTATGATTTATGGTTGACTGCTCCAATATGGGTAGGGTATTTCCTCTATTGAGGGAAAATTGACTATGAACCATATCCAATATGCTATAGGGAATTGACTTTTCACTTCAAATGGGGACAATTTTGTGTATGATATTAACTAGTCTCAATTGTTGTATAATTCTCATGTCTTCATCTAGCTCCCTTGTGCACATAGCTAGCATGCAGTTTGAATAAGTACATATGTGTTATATAAGGTCTTTTCCAATTACTTTGTAGCTTATGTGTTGGTTCCTATAAGCTTTTAATTGTAGACAAACTTGTTGAATTGATTGTTTTGATAGTTCCATGTTACTTTTATGTTTGTTTCCTGTCATTTTTGGAGGTAAATAAATATTTATGATATTCATGGAAATTGTGTCTCTAATGAATACTTAATTTTTCCAACATGATAACTTGGTATGCTACATAAACTACAAAAATGAATTCTCATAGAAAAATAATGGACTTATAATGAGATAAAGAGAAGCAAATTAAGGGATATCTATTGATTGTTAATTATATATATATAATTTCTATCTTGAAATTTGGTATATACAAGTCAACTATTTATTATCCACTAAAATAAACTTATTTATGGAATATGGTGACGAAGGGATTTAATTATCCATTCAAGTGATTAGAGTTCATCATGAAATGAGTAAGCAAAGGATCACCTCCGCATTCTAGAATACACCATCATCCCATCATTGGCATTGGATAATACAGTTGTTTTATGTTTGATTTTTTTTCTCCACTCATTAATCAAGTCCTCCAAATTATGTAAAATATAATTAGAAGCAACTCAATGAGGATACCTGAATCAATTCTTCTCGATTTGAATTGAATTTTGTTTTTCCTTAACATGCCTTTGCCTATTCTATATTAAATTGTAAATTGATTGATGTATTACTTGGCACAAAGAAGAAGCACACTCTATCCTTCCAATTTGTTGTTACATTTGTAGTGCTAGAGGATTAAAAATTTGATAGTTTATAATTTTTCCTTTATATTATAAATTCTATAGCATGTCTTTTTATAAGCAATTAATTCTATCCCTTGGAAGGTAATCTATGCGATGAAATTCACTATCACGTGTATTTGAGGTACCTAACGAATATAGAATTCCATAGATTGAGATTTATTATTGTCTAGTGTGTTTTTCAAATATCGATTTGCAATTTTTATGAAATTCAAAGGTCTTCAAAGACCACATTACTTGTTACCTCTCTCTCTAAAAAACATATATATGATTTGGAAAAGTTAAAGTTTCTATTGTTCCCATTGTAGCTTGGTTCAATTATTATTACTTAAATTGAAAGCCCACAACTGCAATATTGAGATATGCGCATGTTTCTATGAGGACTGGGCCAACTCTATTACCCTTATTAGCATGAAAAAACACATGTACAGGGAAGTTGTAAGTGTTGAGAACTACAAAAGGAAATTATACTTTTTGATATATGAAACTTGTAATCATTGAAACTCTTTCTGAGGATATCAACTAAATCACTAATAATGACAACCTAGGAAACACGATATGTCATCCTTGTTGTGTGTGTGACATGTCCACATGTCAAACAAATGGAAACACATGACATCTGATGCTAGAGTGTCATACATACAGGGAAATATTCATGAGACGTGATATGTGCCTTAATTTGCTATAGATTTAGGATACCAAGAAAAGAAAAATCAACAAAATTCAGAGAAAAAGGAAGAAGATTTTTACCCCTCTCTTAACCTCACATTGAGACTCAAACTAGCATAGTAACCGCCTATGGTTAGATAACGGGGTGTATCACAAATGGCATGAATTTTGCATGGTATTTTGCCTCACCGTAAGTATCTTGCTTGATTGGAAAAGGTTAAGAGATGTTGCAATGCTCAAATAGAACCAAGATGCAAAAAATGCTCCAAAGTGCATCAATATCAACAACATTCAATGTTTTGAAAAGAAAATCAAGGAATCTAGCACTATCAAATGTAGCAAATTCCATGCCATTATTAAATCTTTGATGGTGTTGTAATACATAGGACCCACCGCACAATCCCATCTCATCTTTATAGTGAGTTTTACCTATTAAAATATGTTGACACCTAATCATAGGGATTGGGTGAACAACTGTATTTAGTGTAAATAAATAATACAGGAAATGGAGAGTCATCGGGAGATGAACTAAACAGTCACTCCCTCTTGTATATAATAATAAAGAACTTGAATGAATAATATGATTACATTTGAGGAGTTACCTCCTAGTCTGACATGGTATCAAAGCCAATGCCATTTTTGGCTTCCATCTTTGCTTTGTAACTCCCTTCTGCCTATTCTACCTATGTTCTACCTATTTTGTAGAACTGAAGTCTTGCAACCACTCCACAGGTGTGCCTCTGTCAAGAATTTGATAACTGTTTTGCAGGTTTTCCCCTCTCTGGCAACTGCTGCAGACGTTCGGCTGGTTATGTGAGGCAACTGCTCCATGGTATTGGCCCTCCACCTTCCCTAAAAAGAAAAATCATGGGTAATTGCTTTGACACGGAGTTTTAGACTGTGACTCTGAGATTGATGGTGAAGAAAACCTGTAGATTACATGCCTTATTATCTATTCTAAGATGTTTTTAAGTGGGCTGTACTAGTGAATTTTGAAAAAGACATTTTATTTTGTCAAAAATGTGCTTGTTTTCATGAGAGATATAGGTCCAGAATGTGTGCTTTGTTGATAGTTAAACATTGAGGTTCAATTTTTGTGTGGACCATCTCTAAATCGGACCTTCTGAAGTGGAAGCCTTACATTTGTACTCACCTATTGGGTTTTTTGAGCATGTCCATACCTTTGTTATATCCATTAAAATTATATTTTTTTTACAAGCAAAAGTACAATTTCCTACAACTTATTGGCAGCAAAAGTATATTTAAAAAAAAAATGCACTCATTAATATCTATTCTGGGAGTGGTCCTCAATGGGAAGGAAAATTATCCTGAGTGGTATAAGAAAATCAAACACACTCTCATTTTTAATGAGTTGTGGAAAGGAGTGTGTGTTGGAAACAAAGATAAAGAGCCAGAATAGCCTACCTCAGACAAGGAATTTGCCATTTGGGAAAATAAGAACAGCAAGGCTTATGCATTGATTGCAGCATTAGTAAATGAAGAGGTAAGTCGCCATATTTCTCCATTTTCAAATTCTTTTGAAGCCTTACAAAAACTGAAGGAACTCTATGACTCACACTCTTCACTTGAAGTTGTTCAACTCATGATTAAATTGTTCACCCTTGAATTACAAAATGATGATCCTCTTTCTCTTGCATCAAAAGTAAAATCTATTATGCATGATATCAAAGTCACTAATGTTGAACTGGACATTCCTCTGATAGCTTTTCTCAAGGCACTTTATCCCACTTACTCAAATTATCTTGAGTCATTGCAAGCAAATGGAAACCTCAAAGATATTACCTTTGACTCCCTTGTGAAAAAAATTGCTGAAAGAGAGAAAGCTTTTGGGAAGAAGACAGTGCCTCAGTCTTCTGAAGAGGCTGTGTCCCTTGCACATAGAGAGAAGAATCTTTCTCAATATTCTTCCAGAGGAAGAGGTGGTCGAAGAGGAAGAGCAAGAAATTTTAGAGGTAAGGGGAGCAGACACTCTTAAGAAGAAAAGTTAGATTTGCACTGCATACACTACAAAAGAGATGGATCACATGATGCATCCACACGCAAGTTGCCTTGGGACAGAATTGAGCATGAAAGAAACCAACCCAAAGTTAAAACTAATGAAAAAGAGAAAGGTAAGGCACCTGAATTTGTTCACTATGTTGTGGCACACTGTAATATTGGAGTAAATGAAGACTTTTTTAATGCTTCATTTGCTTCTTGGAAAAATGATTGGTTGCTTGATTCAGGAGAAACTTGCCACATGACTTTTAGAAGAGATTTTTTGAATAATTTACTGACAATGTTGATGGAGCAGTATACTTTACAAACAAATCAAAACTCAAGCCATCAGGGCTTGGTACAATCATGCTTAAATTGCTTGGTCTTCCAAACTTTCTTCTGCGTCATGTTTTATATCTCCCACAGCTGAGGAGAAACTTGTTGTCATTGGTCCATATCTGCCAGCAAGGACACTCCATTCATACGTTTGATGGCAAGAATGAGGTGAGAAAAGCATCAGACCACTCACTTGTCATGATGGGGTTCTTCTCAAGTTGTAGGGTACCTCTGCTCATGCACAAAATTTCTCATACAATTCTCATTATGAAGAAGTTACATTTCCATCAAGTTTATTATGGCATGCTATATTTGGACACTTGAACTATGACAGCCTCTGGTTGTTGAAGAAAAATGGTGTTACTGGTTTGCCTACAATTCCTAGGAAACTTAAGCAATGTGATGATTGCATTCTGGGAAAGCATAGAAAACAACCTTTTCATGATTCACATTCCAGAGCACATAGAAAACTTGAACTCATTCATTCAGATTTATGTGGTCCAATGCCTGTTGCTTCTACAAATGTAAATAAATATATGATGGCATTTATTGATGACTACACCAGAATGTGTTGGGTTTATTTGTTGAAGAACAAATCTGATGCTTTCCAAACATTCAATAACTTTCTTACATGGATTGAAAATGATGCACAATCTCATATTGGATCTATTCGCACCGATAATGGAAAATAATACACTTCAAATGAATTTGAAAACTATCTTCGCCAACATGGGATCAAACATCAAACAATTGTGCCTTATAATCCCCAACAGAACGGATTAGCTGAAAGAATAAATAGGACAATCTTAAATATGGTGCGCTCCATGATGTTTTTCAAAAATGTAAAATTGATGTTTTGGGCTGATGCAGTTCTATGTGTTGTATATGTAAAAAATAGATGTCCATCTAATTCTATTAGAAACAAGACTCCTTATGAAATGTGGTATGGGCACATTCCTTCGGTAAATCATCTCAGGGTCTTTGGTTCCACATGTTATGCCTTGATACCAAAGGTACATAGAAACAAACTTGGTGAAAGAAGTCGTAAGTGTATCTTCCTGGGGTATTCAAACACCTCCAAAGCATACTATCTCTATGATGAAGTCAATAAAAAGTTTTTTGTATCTAGAGATGTAATATTTCTTGAATCATCCAAAACTGACAATGTTGTTGAGTGGCAACTTGATCGCTTGAATAGATTCCTGAATGCAAAATCATTTCAAGAATTTCATAATCAGATTCCACATCTTGAAGGGGGGATTCCTATACTAGATCAACCTATGGAATCTTCTTCTGAAGCACTCTCTCCCCCACATGAAACTCCAACAACGGATGATACTTTGAGTGATGTGATTGACAGAATTGGGAGACTCAATCTTGATTCAGTCCCAACTCAATCAATGGAGCAGCCTGCACCATCTCAGAGAGGTCCTCCAAAGTGGCTGACAAAGACAATTGAAAGTGTTCATCCCGATGAGGTTGGAAAGACAGGAACTAGAAATGCAACCCGGAAAAATGGAGGTGATGTAGATGACTCTGATTCACCTGTTGATATGGATGTTTCTTATGATTATGAATTGAGTTTGTTTACAGATTTCGAACCAACTTCCTCCAAAGAAGCCAATTTTCATGATGAATGGAAAGAAGCAATGGAAAACGAGTATGATGCCTTGATAAATAATGGCACTTGGAAGCTAGTTGATCCTCCATTAGGAACCAAAACAATTTGCTACAATTGGGTCTACAAGAACAAGTATAAGCTGATGGCTCACTTGAAAAGCACAAAGCCAAGCTTGTGGAAAAATGTTTTGCATAGAGGGAAGGGGTTGATTATGAGGATACTTTTGCCCCCACAGCAAAATGGGCTACCATCTAGACACTCTTTGCCCTAGCAGCTCAGAACAGTTGGAAAGTCCATCAAATGGATGTAAAAACTGCTTTCTTGAATGGAGATCTAAAAGAGAATGTTTTTATGTCCTAGCCTGAAGGATTCACTATAAAAGGAAATGAACATAAAGTATGCAAACTTGAAAAATCCTTGTATGGCCTTAAGCAAGCACCATGAGCTTGGTATGAAAAACTAACTGAGCATCCTCTGAAACTCAATTTCAAACATTATGATCTTGATGATGCAACTTTGTTTATCAAGAAGGTTGGAAAAATATTTGTATATCTTGTGGTATATGTAGATGATCTTTTGATGACAGGGAACAATGAGAGCTACATTTCATCCATAAAAAAGGAATTGAGGAAAGTTTTTGAAATGTCTGATTTGGGCTATGTTCATTACTATCTTGGTATTGAAGTAACTCAACATCTGAAGTCCATATTCCTTTCTCAAAAGAAGTATATTGAAGATATTTTGAACATATTTGGCATGACTAAATGCAATCCTTTGACTACTCTAATGGAACAAAACTTAAATATCACATCCATTGAAGGAAAAGAATTTGAGGATGCAACAAAGTATAGACAGCTTGTAGGAAGTGTCAACTACCTAACTACTACCAGACCAGACATTTTGTTTGTTGTTGGAATCCTTTCCAGGTTTATGCAAAAGCCTTGTGAGGGACATTGGTCTACTGCAAAAGAGTTCTAAAGTACTTGAAGTGAACTCAAGACTTTGGAATAAAGTATTCATATGTGGGTGACTTCAGCTTGATTGGATACTTTGATTCAGACTTTGATGGAGACAAAGAAACTGGGGTATCTACTTTGGGTTATGCTATGAGTCTTGGATCAGGAGCTATCTCCTGGAGATCATGCAAAAAATCAGTTCCAGCAGATTCCACAACAGAGGCATAATATGTGGTTGCAACTGAGGCAACAAAAGAAATTGTGTGGCTCAGGAAAATTCTTGAATATTTGCAGGTAAAACAAGTACAATCGACTCCACTCATGATTGAAAATACCTCGGCAATAAAGTTGGCCAAGAACCCAAAGTTCCATTGTCGAATGAAGCACATCAATACAAAATATCATCTGATTCAACATCATGTTGAGGCCAAAACAATCCATCTTCGCCATTGTTTCACTAATGAGAAAATTGCAAAAATCTTCACCAAAGTGCTTGGAAGAGAAAAGCTTGAAAGATTCAGAACGATGCTTGGACTCATCAACATCCCTTCATATTATGGGGGGGAGGAGGGGGGAGGTTGACACCTAATCATAGGGATGGGGTGAACAACTGTAATTAGTGTAAATAAGTAATAGAGGAAATGGAGAGTCATCGAGAGATGAATTGAACAATCACTCCCTCTTGTATATAATAATAAACAACCTGAATGAATAATACAATTATATTTGAGGAGTTGCCTCTTGGTCTGACAAAATCAAGATGTAGAGTCTCTCATAGACTACATTGGACTTAGCTCTAATGACCTCTCTGAATATGTTAGACAATATTCACATTAATTCCTTCATATTAATAGTAAAAGAAGAACAATGTAATATTGGGTTTGAAATTATGATGATATTTTGTAATCAGACCAAGGTGTTTGCATCACTCTACCAAATTATTTCTACTGTGTTTAATTTAACCATTGGATTGAGAGTCGTGGTGATGCTCTACACATTGTCATTTCCACCATTTCTAATGTTCTTCAACATTGTCAACCCCATGTGTTATAAATTTGGTTGTCATTTGAAATTTTCCATCAGCAAATGTGTTTACATACAAAATTCATACAATAAAATTACTTGGGAATAAAATCAAGCTTGAAATTGCAAGCAAGTAATGCCATGAATTTTTTATTGTGAATTCTTGTTATTTCATGTTATGTTAATTTCTTTTAGGTGGAATGAATTGAAGTTATTTTTATTCTTTGAGAAATTGTTCCTTTACAATTAAAAAAAGAAATTCTAACAAGAAGTAAATTATTACATTGAAGTCATTTGGGATTCTGTAATAAATTTTTGTGTGTTTCTTGTGCTTCTGGTAATAAATATATTAATGGCTTATCTTATGAATGAGGTATTCAATTTCAATTGGAAACCATAGGGCAATATTGGTTTAGAGCAATAGCAAGTAGCTATTATTGTGGTGTTCATGGTATTATTGTAAGTATAGCTAGATTTTTTTATCTTATCATTGATTTATTTAATTCCATAGAATGCATGTGTTCTACTTAATTTTGGGTCATATATATGCAATGCAAACTAATCATACTTGTTAAATTCAATTTCTAATTTGGCCTGGGTTCCAAGATTGATCAATATTATGACTATGGTTAGGCATGTTATTGTCAGTGTATCTCATGGATGTCACTTAGTGTTAGAGATTTAGTAACATAGCAATGGATTTTGTTTTGATGTTAAGGGATTTTATTGTTGATGTGGTTTGGAGGAACTCTTAAACCAGGGTTGAACCATATGTTGAATATAAAGAAAAACCATGTATATGGTTGGCATTTGGGTCTTGGGTTCACCAAGCACACAAGTAATACATATAATGCTTATTTTGGGTTGCTTGTGGTTGGTCCGCAAGGTGGCATTTTTACTCCCCTTGTTAGTGAAGTGGATGGGGTTCTTCTAAAGTTGTCTATTAATCTAGATATAAACAGGGAGTAGGGGTGTGTGTATTATATAGATAGAAATGATATTTATCATAAAATTATGACATAAATCTTCTAGCTCATTTGTAAAATATCTTTCTCTCAGCTTACTAAAATAAATTTATAGCATTAGTGCATAGAATCAATGTGTTTCCACAGCTATCATGCATTTTGACTTAATCCAATCCATAAATTCACTATTTTAAAATAAATTATTAATGAACTACTCAAAATTTTGCTAGACATTAAACTTTGCAAATACAAATTCCATCTACCCACATTTACCTCAACGTTATAGCTAGTAAATTCTTAATATCCACTTCAGTTATTATTAATTAAGATATAACCCCTTGTTTATTAGAAATTCTTAAGATTTTACTTCTTAACAAAATAGAAACAATTTTCCTCTCAACAAGATGGAAAAAAATATATTAAATATCATGATCATACACAAATTTCAAAATTCGATATTGTATTCACAATTACACCTATTCCTATGTCATTTTTTATTAAATTCACTCAACACATGCTAACATGGATACATGTTTATATTTAAAATAAAATTTAACTATGACTCACATTTTTACTCTTCACTTTTAAGATAGTAAAAGTTTTCTTATACATCTTTTACATGTAAACATTTCCTATTAATTAATCAACGAAGTATAGAGATTTGTTTGATTTGTACTTAAATGAGTTGTGTTAGTATTTTTAACATGTAAACATTTCCTATTAATTAATCAACGAAGTATAGAGATTTGTTTGATTTGTACTTAAATGAGTTGTGTTAGTATTTTTAAAATATGATGAAGCTTTATTCTATTAAATATGGCTTGTGGTGTAGTGGAGATTGTTTCATCTATAGATGAGTGGTGTTGCTCTTTGCAAAAGATGATAAAGCTTTAATCTTTATTTTATTGAATATAGCTTGCAGTGTAGTGGTAGTGCAGTGGTAATTGTTTCATGTACATTTAGATGAGTATTGTTGATATTCATAAACCATGATAAAAAATTATTTTATTAAATATATTTTCTTGTTGATGTAATTTAATAGAAATAATATTTAAATTTAATTTTTCAAAATTATATGTCCATTTTAATAGGACAATCTTGATAGTTATAAGATTATTTTGATGATTATAAAATTTTAAATTAAATTAAAAAAATAAATAAATAAAAAAGATAAAAGATATGTATTGTATTAATGATGATTTAAATTAATAAAATTAAATACTAATATGTTTGTATTTGTGTTCAGTTTGTAAATGTAAATTAATATTAATAATGAAATTTAAACATAAATTTTAAATAATTTTAATAAAAATAAATAACTTAATAAATTATATATTTTATTTAAATTTATCTAACCACCCCCCTATTTGTTATATATAAGATCGAACCATACAATTCCTCATTATCCATTTTCTTAGGTACCATTATATATTCATCATGGTTTCAAAGTGCAAGGTTGCAGCTACTTAGATTTCAAAATTTTTATGTTCAAAACATCATACAAATCTTTTATTATATATTTTAATAAGCAACATTATATATTTAAAAATGATTTCATATTATAACGATATTCTTATTTGGAATTTCAGAAAATAAAAATATGTTAAAAATATAATAATTAATATTATTATATAATAATTTAGAAAAAAATGTTTTTCCATAAGTATTTCAATATTGATATTTTCAAGTTTAATTTAAAATATAATATATAGAAAATAATAAATAGAGAGTGGAAAGTTTATTATAGGTTTGAAAATAATTATAAATTAATAGATATTTTGATTTCAAATAATAATAATAATATTTTTGTTTGAGATTTTCTTCACTTTTGTTCGTTTATATGCATATGAAGTTTGGGGATGCAATATCTCTTCAAAATCATGAAGAAAAATAGAGGAGATCCAAAAGAATTTTAGAACTTATAATTTGAAAATTAAAGGAAATATACCTTATCCTATTCTCTTAATAAAATTAATCATTTCTCTCATTGAGAACATGACTCTTACGAGGTAGCTAATGTACAAAAACAAGTTAAAAAACAAAGAAAGAAAGCATCTTTCAAAAATATCTTCACTCCAAGCAAAACCACATATGACTGAAAGCAGGGACGGCGCGATGCAAAGACGTCAAGCCTTGGCTACATCATTGGGGAATAAAGTAAGAGATCACTATACAAAATAATGATAATATTAAAAATATTATTTCTCTTAAATTAAAGGAGAAATTGTGGTGAAAAAAAGAATTAGAGGATAAAATAAAATTTAGATCCTATATGGAGGTGATTGACCCTAATCTTCAATATTTTGATATACATAAACAAAAGAATCAATATTAATATAAGCACAAATTCACACAAGCTCCATAGTGAAATTTAGTGTTGAAAAATTACCAAAATGTCATGGAATGAAAGAATTTTTCATCTTTGTGACATTAAGAGGGTTGAAGATAAAAATCAATTTCCCTTAAATGCCCTATGTATATGTATACGCAAATTAGATCTCAATTTCAAAATATTTATCACAATACCAACCTTATCTTCTAAATCATCAAAATTATAATAGTTTTAGAATACTTCACTCAATGTTTTTCAAATAAAGTAAAATTCCAAAGAAGCCTAAGTAATCACTTACATTTTTTAAGATTCAATCAATCAATTTTGATCTCATGATAAGCACCACCATCGTCATCATTTTTATTATAACAAATTTATATTTTATATATTGAGATTAGTTTGAGTGGTTTAGAGGAAGAATGTTATCCTATCAACTAAAAAGTTCAAATCTCACTTGTATCATATTCGCTTTGAAGGTTAACAAGATATCAATATTCTCATTCAAGGCTAGGTGTAACGTTTAAGTGAATTTGAGCCTATTTTTTGATCTCATGAGAATTGGGCCAAAGATGTCTCCCAACATAATTTAAAACTAGGAGGAGGGGATAATATCTCATTGTGCTAAGCTGATGTAGGAGCATTCAGGCCAGTCAGCAATGTGATAGTATGGTCACATGTTGTGACTAGCAAGGGGCTGAAAAAAAATAATTTAATTAAATTATTTGTTTAAATATGTGAGAGTGTTTATTTATTGAGGAAAGGGTATAGGTGGCTGAGTGATCCTCCTTGTATGGATATCAGGCCAAATAGTTGGATTTATTTGGCTAGAATAGAATATGAGAGATTTTAAAAGCTTTATTTAGTGTTAGTTTAGAAAAGAGTGGGATTGAAGAGATTTTTTAGGAGAGGTTGAGAGATTTCTGGTTCAGAATCAGAATTGATTCATGAAACCATGTATTTGTATCAATTAGGTTTTCCTTATATAATTAGGGAGAGTGTGGATTGGACAGCAAGCCTACGGGCTTTTGTAGAGGACCATTGATTTGAAAATCTGGTCATGTAAAGGATCTTTGTAATTGATCTCATTTGGGTTTATTTATGAAGAATTTGATTTGCATTGTAATTCTGGTCGAATTGGTAGGAAGATGTTGAGTCCTGAATCCATTCTTATGATAAACTCTTTAATAGAAGAGTCTCTGTACGTAGTTGAAAGGATTGATGTTGTAATATCGACTTTATACTGTTTGAAGGTTTGCAGATTTTGAAGAGAACGCACCATTTGAAGTGAAGTGCCAGACGTAATGATTGCCAAGAATTTAATTGGCAATTCCAAGGCTATCGATCATTAACTTGTGGGGTTAATGTTTAATTCAAGAGTAAGATCAATTCATGCATCAATGCGTGGGACAAGGCACAATTGAAGATTGAAGATTGGCGTTTCTGGGTCATGAACGCATTCCTGGGAACCCAAAACCTGTGTTGATGACGCATTAAGAATCGATTCAAACTCGATAAGTCGATGCCGTGGATAAATGCTACGTTATATTGTAGAACATCCAACAGAGGATGCAGAGTTGAATTATATTGATGGATGAAATGCGTTGAAACGCTGGTTTAACATGAATTGAAGGCAGCTACAGTATGGAACAGAAATGGGAAAAATCGAAGTATGGCAATGTTAAATGCTGAGTGAGGATTGCATTGAAGAAATTCAGTTGGATGAAAAGGTGTACAAATTAAAATGGTGAAAGTATAAATTGTCGGCAGTTGTATGAGGATTCATAATGTCAAGTTATGAAATTGCGAGAGCAATAATCAATATAGAAGGCGCAAGGTGAAATTCAAGGTAGAGGAAGGTGTGTTGACAAATAATGGACATTGTGCAGAGAGGTAAGTTAATAGAATGGCGGATCATTGTTTGCATTGAGTTTAGATGACATGTAAAGACTGGCAAAGCGCAGATGGTACAACGTTGGAATGAAGTTCACTCCGGGTCAAAGATGCAGAAATCCAGGTATGAAATTCAGATTCAATTGTTTGGATTGTGCGGTCATGAGTTTGGAGTTTTAAATACTAGTGGATGAATGGTTAAAGTCTTTTATAAGACTCATGAAAAGGCGTTCACAAAGCTTGAAGATTTTATAAGTTATTAATGGAGTAAAGCTTTCGCTTATGAAAATATGGTTCTGGAAACATATGTTGAAGAGTTTGCGTGTGTAATTTCCGGACTTGGAGTCTTATTTGGGCAACTTCGGGAGATGCATTCTTAAATGGAAATCAATAGGAAGATTTTGGGATTTGCAGGCCCTGCCTGCATCAAATTTTTGGTATCAGAGCTAGCTTAACGCTCAGAAAAGATTGTTTTTGGAAACTGAATTTTAAATTTAGCAGATGTATAATTGCTAGGAAGTGTGTTTGATGAAGATAAGGATCATAATGGAGAAGCAGAGAATGCCCGAGAAGGTCTGGTAAGAATGTTTAAGTTGATTGCATGACTGATTTGATTGAAGATTGTTTAAATATTGAACGCAATGATATTGATGGTCGAAAGAGAAGAGATTGGGTAGGAAAAACATAATTTGCTTGCAAACATGTTATAAGCAGGAATTGATAGTATTTGAAAGATACTTTGATGTGAAAATATTGTGCAGGTTAGTGGAAAGCAGTGGATTTGCTGAAAGGTGGAATGAGTTGTACCAACATCATAGCATATAAGCTATATAAAGAAGATAGAGCAAGAAGAAATCCCAGATGTGTAAACGTGACAATACCCGGCAATAAACAAATTTACTGAATGAAGAAGGTAGTGAGCAATTGAAGATGCAGAGCCTAAAGCAAGGAGTATTTCAAGAGGAAATGAGAACAACTTCCAACTGAGGTTGGGTAGAAGTTGATGAGGCAGCTCCACAATTGCGATTGTGGATAGAGATAACAGTTCCAGCAAGAGGAGTGCTGGGTAGAATTGTTAATCAGTGAAAGGTTCGAGGAAAGAACCAATAGGTGCCAAAAGGCTAAACTCAGGGAAGTTTGGTGAGGCATGAAGGAGACTTGTTACAAGCGAAGTGGAAAAAGTTAGTTGCAGCTCACTAGTGAACGAGGAAAGTTCACCAGAGGAAGGAAAGGAATTGACTACTGATGGTCATGACAGGGGTACAAAGGAAATTCACAGACATAGGGAAAAGAGTGCTGAAGCAGCTGGACTCAAAGGAATGAGTAAAGAAGAAAGGGACATAGAGTTGGCTGAGATGAAGGCAGAACTCAGTCATTTGGAGAAGCTGGTACAGAAAGGAATTAGAGAAAAATGGAAACAAGGATTTTATGTGGGAAGAAGAGTTAAATGTCCTGTCAGAGAATTGTTTGTTGAGAAATTATTACTTCGAACAACTGAGAATGAAGAAATAGGATACATCTGCGAACCAGAGAAAGGATCTCTCCTTGGGGAAGAAGACAGTGATGACAGTAGAGAAGAACTGATCTATGCAGATCAGAATGAGAGGAATGTGTTGACATCATCTGCACAGACGAGAAGATCTCATATTTTTGGGATTAATTATTTCTGTGAATGTAAAATTGCAGGTATGTGGCTTAAAGAATTTGAAGCTGTGTATGAAAAAGTGAAAGGAGCAAAGGCAAGACAAGCAAGAAAGGAGATGCATAAGGACTTTCAAGACTTCAATTGGTGGAGAAAATTAAAAGGTATGGTTGAAAGGTTGTCTTCTTTTATTGGAAACTTATTTGATTATATTTGAAGGAATTTTAGCATGGAAAGAAGACCAATGGGAAATGGAAACATGAAAGGAAACAAATGCAATGCAGATTTATGAAGTGAAGAGAAGGAAAGCTGACACCGAGAACTTAGCTGAAGAAGGTAAGCCAAGGAAATCTTTGAAAGATCAAAGTCTTATCAGAGAAGAGGAAGAGGCATTATTGTCTTATTTGGACAAACTGAGTATTGGAAGAAGTTGTGTAGAACAGGAAGGTATTCTACAAACTTATGATGAAGTTGCCAAGTATAGTCAAGAAATTGCAGTCCCAGAAGTTTTCTTTGATGAGGAAGAAATCAGAGATGTTGAGGAAGAATTTCTCAATAATTTAGTGAACTATCAGAATAGTTCAGAGGAGCATGAGGAGCTGACCATTGAGGCTTCGAATGAAGAGCCTTGCATTTTTGAAATTGACATGTTGTGTATGTTTTCAGGTTTGACAGGTGAGGAGCGATTGGACAATGTGCTTATGCATGTTGATGAAGAAGTGAGATTACTCGAAGAAATGGCTGAAACCGAAAGATATTTTGAGCATGTATTTAATAATTTTGAGAATGATGGTATTGACAGGGAAATTGTCATGATTAAAGGAGCTGAAGATAAACAAATGAAAAAGGAAAGTATGGAAAAGGAGAATGTACAGCAGACAGATGTCAGTGGGGTTCAGTTAAAGACAAATGGTAAGAAGGAAATTGAGAAATTATGGAAGATGAAATTAGAAGAGAACAGGGACAACAAGAAGGAGAAATTGACCACAGGAATTTGTATCAGCAAGAACAGAGGACAACAGAAAATTAAGATTTGGGAATTTGAAGGAACAGAAGTGACAGTGGCAGAAGAATTGAATCAGCAGCATAATGAAAGTGATGACCAGTTACAAAGTAAAGTTTGGGATACTGGATGGACAGCAGAAGAAACACATGACCAGGAGGTCATGGAAACTTTCAACTTTGAGAGTCTGATGCAGGAGCATTCAGGCCAGTCAGCAATGTGATAGTATGGTCACATGTTGTGACTAGCAAGGGGCTGAAAGAAAATAATTTAATTAAATTATTTGTTTAAATATGTGAGAGTGTTTATTTATTGAGGAAAGGGTATAGGTGGCTGAGTGATCCTCCTTGTATGGAGATCAGGCCAAATAGTTGGATTTATTTGGCTAGAATAGAATATGAGAGATTTTAAAAGCTTTATTTAGTGTTAGTTTAGAAAAGAGTGGGATTGAAGAGATTTTTTAGGAGAGGTTGAGAGATTTCTGGTTCAGAATCAGAATTGATTCATGAAACCATGTATTTGTATCAATTAGGTTTTCCTTATATAATTAGGGAGAGTGTGGATTGGACAGCAAGCCTACGGGCTTTTGCAGAGGACCATTGATTTGAAAATCTGGTCGTGTAAAGGATCTTTGTAATTGATCTCATTTGGGTTTATTTATGAAGAATTTGATTTGCATTGTAATTTTGGTCGAATTGGTAGGAAGATGTTAAGTCCTGAATCCATTCTTATGATAAACTCTTTAATAGAAGAGTCTTTGTACGTAGTTGAAAGGATTGATGTTGTAATATCGACTTTATACTGTTGGAAGGTTTGCAGATTTTGAAGAGAACGCACCATTTGAAGTGAAGTGCCAGATGTAATGAGTGCCAAGTATTTAATTGGAAATTCCAAGGCTATCGATCATTAACTTGTGGGGTTAATGTTTAATTCAAGAGTAAGATCAATTCATGCATCAATCTGTGGGACAAGGCGCAATTGAAGATTGAAGATTGGCGTTTCTGGATCATGAACGCATTCCTGGGAACCCAAGACCTGTGTTGATGACGCATTAAGAATCGATTCAAACTTGATAAGTCGATGTCGTGGATAAATGCTACGTTATATTGTAGAAGATCCAACAGAGGATGCAGAGTTGAATTATATTGATGGATGAAATGCGTTGAAACGCTGGTTTAACATGAATTGAAGGCAACTACAGTATGGAACAGAAATGGGAAAAATCGAAGTATGGCAACATTAAATGCTGAGTGAGGATTGCAATGAAGAAATTCAGTTCAATGAAAAGGTGTACAAATTAAAATAGTGAAAGTATAAATTGTCGGCAGTTGTATGAGATTTCATAATGTCAAGTTATGAAATTTCCAGAGCAATAATCAATATAGAAGGCGCAAGGTGAAATTCAAGGCAGAGGAAGGTGTGTTGACAAATAACGGACATTGTGCAGAGAGGTAAGTTAATAGAATGGCAGATCGTTGTTTGCATTGAGTTTAGATGACATGTAAAGACTGGCAAAGCGCAGATGGCACAGCGTTGGAATGAAGTTCACTCTGGGTCAAAGATGCAGAAATCTAGGTATGAAATTCAGATTCAATTGTTTGGATTGTGCAGTCATGAGTTTGGAGTTTTAAATACTAGTGGATGAATGGTTAAAGTCTTTTATAAGACTCATGAAAAGGCATTCACAATGATTGAAGATTTTATAAGTTATTAATGGAATAAAGCTTTCGCGTAGGAAACTATGGTTCTGGAAACATATGTTGAAGAGTTTGCGTGTGTAATTTCCAGACTTGGAATCTTATTTGGTCAACTTCGGGAGATGCATTCTTAAATGGAAATCAATAGGAAGATTCTGGGATTTGCAGGCCCTGCCTGCATCAAATTTTTGGTATCAAAGCTAGCTTAACGCTCTGAAAAGATTGTTTTTGGAAACTGAATTTTAAATTTAGCAGATGTATAATTGCCAGGAAGTGTGCTTGATGAAGATAAGGATCATAATGGAGAAGCAGAGAATGCCCGGGAAGGTCTAGTAAGAATGTTTAAGTTGATTTCATGATTGATTTGATTGAAGATTGTTTAAATATTGAAGGAAATGATATTGATGATGGAAAGAGAAGAGATTGGGTAGGAAAAACAGCATTTGCTTACAAATAGGTTATCAGCAGGAATTGATAGTATTTGAAAGATACTTTGATGTGAAAAGATTGTGCAGGTCAATGGAAGGCAGTGGATTTGTTGAAAGGTGGAATGAGTTGTACCAGCATCATAGCATATAAGCTATGTAAAGAAGATAGAGCAAGAAGAAATCCCAGATGTGTAAACGTGACAATACCCGGCAATAAACAAATTTACTGAATGAAGAAGGTAGTGAGCAATTGAAGATGCAGAGCCTAAAGCAAGGAGTATTTCAAGAGGAAATGAGAACAACTTCCAACTGAGGTTGGGTAGAAGTTGATGAGGCAGCTCCACAATTGTGATTGTGGACAGGAGATAACAGTTCCAGCAAGAGGAGTGCTGGGTAGAATTGTTAATCAGTGAAAGGTTCGAGGAAAGAACCAATAGGTGCCAAAAGGCTAAACTCAGGGAAGTTTGGTGAGGCATGAAGGAGACTTGTTACAGGCGAAATGGAAAAAGTTAGTTGCAGCTCACTAGTGAACAAGGAAATTTTACCAGAGGAAGGAAAGGAATTGACTACTGATGGTCATGACAGGGGTACAAAGGAAAGTCACAGACATACGGAAAAGAGTGTTGAAGCAGTTGGACTCAAAGGAATGAGTAAAGAAGAAAGGGACATAGAGTTGGCTGAGATGAAGGCAGAACTCAGTCATTTGGAGAAGCTGGTACTGAAAGGAATTAGAGAAAAATGGAAACAAGGATTTTATGTGGGAAGAAGAGTTAAATGGCTTGTCAGAGAATTGTTTGCTTAGAAATTATTACTTCGAACAACTGAGAATGAAGAAATAGGATACATCTGCGAACCAGAGAAAGGATCTCTCCTTGGGGAAGAAGACAGTGATGACAGCAGAGAAGAACTGATCTATGCAGATCAGAATGAGAGGAATGTGTTGACATCATCCGCACAGACAAGAGGATCTCATATTTTTGGGATTAATTATTTCTATGAATGTAAAATTGCAGGTATACAGCTTAAAAAATTTGAAGCTGTGTATGAAAAAGTGAAAGGAGAAAAGGCAAGACAAGCGAGAAAGGAGATGCATAAGGACTTTCAAGACTTCAATTGGTGGAGAAAATTAAAAGGTATGGCTGAATGGTTATGTCTTCTTTTAGTGGAAACTTATTTGATTATATTTGAAGGAATTTTAGCATGGAAAGAAGACCAATGGGAAATGGAAACAGGAAAGGAAACAAATGCAATGCAGATTTTTAAAGTGAAGAGAAGGAAACCTGACACCGAGAACTTAGCTGAAGAAGGTAAGCCAAGGAAATCTTTGAAAGATCAAAGTCTTCGCAGAGAAGAGGAAGAGGCATTATTGTCTTATTTGGAAAAACTGAGTATTGGAAGAAGTTGTGTAGAACAGGAAGGTATTCTACAAACTTATGATGAAGTTGCCATGTATAGTCAAGAAATTGCAGTCCCAGAAGTTTTCTTTGATGAGGAAGAAATCAGGGATGTTGAGGAAGAATTTCTCAATAATTTAGTGAATTATCAGAATAGTTCAGAGGAGCATGAGGAGCTGACCATTGAGGTTTCAAATGAAGAGCCTTACATTTTTGAAATTGACATGTTGCGTATGTTTTCAGGTTTGACAGGTGAGGAGCGATTAGACAATGTGCTTATGCATGTTGATGAAGAAGTGAGATTACTCGAAGAAATGGTTGAAACCGAAAGATATTTTGAGCATGTATTTAATAATTTTGAGAATGATGGTATTGACAGGGAAATTGTCATGATTAAAGGCGCTGAAGATAAACAAATGAAAAAGGAAAGTATGGAAAAGGAGAATGTACAGCAGACAGATGTCAGTGGGGTTCAGTTAAAGACAAATGGTAAGAAGGAAATTGAGAAATTATGGAAGATGAAATTAGAAGAGAACAGGGACAGAAAGAAGGAGAAATTGACCACAAGAATTTGTATCAGCAGGAACAGAGGGCAACAGAAAATTAAGATTTGGGAATTTGAAGGAACAGAATTGACAGTGGCAGAAGAATTGAATCAGCAGCATAATGAAAGTGATGACCAGTTACAAAGTAAAGTTTGGGATACTGGATGGACAACAGAAGAAACACATGACCAGGAGGTCATGGAAACTTTCAACTTTGAGAGTCTGATGCAGGAGCATTCAGGCCAGTCAGCAATGTGATAGTATGGTCACATGTTGTGACTAGCAAGGGGCTGAAAGAAAATAATTTAATTAAATTATTTGTTTAAATATGTGAGAGTGTTTATTTATTGAGGAAAGGGTATAGGTGGCTAAGTGATCCTCCTTGTATGGAGATCAGGCCAAATAGTTGGATTTATTTGGCTAGAATAGAATATGAGAGATTTTAAAAGCTTTATTTAGTGTTAGTTTAGAAAAGAGTGGGATAGAAGAGATTTTTTAGGGGAGGTTGAGAGATTTCTGGTTCAGAATCAAAATTGATTCATGAAACCATGTATTTGTATCAATTAGGTTTTCCTTATATAATTAGGGAGAGTGTGGATTGGACAGCAAGCCTACGGGCTTTTGTAGAGGACCATTGATTTGAAAATCTGGTCGTGTAAAGGATCTTTGTAATTGATCTCATTTGGGTTTATTTATGAAGAATTTGATTTGCATTGTAATTCTGGTCGAATTGGTAGGAAGATGTTAAGTCCTGAATCCATTCTTATGATAAACTCTTTAATAGAAGAGTCTCTGTACGTAGTTGAAAGGATTGATGTTGTAATATTGACTTTATACTGTTGGAAGGTTTGCAGATTTTGAAGAGAACGCACCATTTGAAGTGAAGTGCCAGACGTAATTATTGCCAAGAATTTAATTGGCAATTCCAAGGCTATCGATCATTAACTTGTGGGGTTAATGTTTAATTAAAGACTAAGATCAATTCATGCATCAATGCGTGGGACAAGGCGCAATTGAAGATTAAAGATTGGCATTTCTGGGTCATGAACGCATTCCTGGGAACCCAAGACCTGTGTTGATGATGCATTAAGAATCGATTCAAACTTGATAAGTCGATGTCGTGGATAAATGCTACGTTATATTGTAGAACATCCAATAGAGGATGCAAAGTTGAATTATATTGATGGATGAAATGCGTTGAAACGCTGGTTTAACATGAATTGAAGGCAGCTACAGTATGGAACAGAAATGGGAAAAATCGAAGTATGGCAACATTAAATGCTGAGTGAGGCTTGCATTGAAGAAATTCAGTTGGATGAAAAGGTGTACAAATTAAAATGGTGAAAGTATAAATTGTCGGCAGTTGTATGAGGTTTCATAATGTCAAGTTATGAAATTGCCAGAGCAATAATCAATATAGAAGGCGCAAGGTGAAATTCAAGGCAGAGGAAGGTGTGTTGACAAATAACGGACATTGTGCAGAGAGGTAAGTTAATAGAATGGCAGATCGTTGTTTGCATTGAGTTTAGATGACATGTAAAGACTGGCAAAGCGCAGATGGTACAGCGTTGGAATGAAGTTCACTCCGGGTCAAAGATGCAGAAATCCAGGTATGAAATTCAGATTCAATTGTTTGGATTGTGCGGTCATGAGTTTGGAGTTTTAAATACTAGTGGATGAATGGTTAAAGTCTTTTATAAAACTCATGAAAAGGCATTCACAATGATTGAAGATTTTATAAGTTATTAATGGAGTAAAGCTTTCGCGTAGGAAAGTATGGTTCTGGAAACATATGTTGAAGAGTTTGCGTGTGTAATTTCTGAACTTGGAATCTTATTTGAGCAACTTTTGGAGATGCATTCTTAAATGGAAATCAATAGGAAGATTCTGGTATTTGCAGGCCTGCCTGCATCATAAGCACTCCACCAAAAGAAGCTATTTCTACGTTCAATCATAAAACATTGAATTGTAATTTTTTGTTAAAATCAAATTAGATAATATTTCTCACAACTTAAATTAAAAGGATTATTAACATGGTTTGAATATGGTTGTTGATATTACTTTTTAATTTTAATTACAATTAAAATCATCTCATATATAATTATAAATATTTTGAATTGTAATTTTTGTTAAGATCAAATTATATAATATTTCTCACAACTTAAATTACAAGGATTCTTAACATGGTTTGAATATGTGGTTGTTGATATAATTTTTTAATTTTTAGTTACAATTAAAATCATCTAATACTAAATTATAAATATTTACATCAATAGATGTGTCTATTCTACAATAAGGTTTTCACAATTTTAATTTAATTATTAATAATTATTAAATGGAGGGTAGGGATTTAACCTCCAAAGAATATTCTAGAATATTCGTAGTAATAATTATAAAATAAAGGTGAGAACTATCTCCAAATTACTTAAGCCTTTTTGGCCATTTTGATTAAATTGATTAATTAAACAAAATGTTGTATGTACAAGTATCATGTGAATGAGTTATAGTTTTTTAGGCATGTGGTATTCATAATCCATGGTATTGTAACAAAGTCATGATATTGTAACAAAATTTATTTACAGATTAAAAATCTCCATAGTAATGTAAGAGTAAATCTACATAGTTAACTTATATCTACTTTTTATTAATGAAAGTATGCTGGTTTTTTCTTATTTAAAAATGTATATATATTTAACTTATATATTAATTATTTTATAATTGATAATAATTTAAAATAAAGTTATAATTTAGTTGAAATTAATTATGAAATAAGTATTTTGATATTTATCATGGATTGATGTTTTCCACATTTACCAATCATTTAGTTTATATAGTTAGGCTAGTAAAAATTTAAATTAATGATAAAAAATTTAATTTTTATTTTTATAAAATAAAACCATATAATGTTTCTCACAGCTTAAATTATAACAATTCTCAACATTGTTTTGATATATAATTGCCTTATCATTCTTAACATTGTTTTGATATATGGATGTTGATATTAATTGTCTTATCAATAGTGACTCAGTAAGAACACCAAATTAAAATGTTAACTCTTAATTACAATTAAAATCATCTAAATTGTATATTTTTTTAAATTTAAATTAATGAGTGAAAAATAAATTTTATATATATATATATATATATATATATATATATATATATATATATATATATATATATATATATATATATATATATATATTTGATGGCAAAGGTGGTAAGGATTCAAGTCGCCGTCACCAACAGCAACAACCAATGCCTGTGGCTGATGTGGTCGGCCAATTGAAGCAGATCATTAATTTTTGCTCTCGCATGATCTGGATTTTAATACTCCTCCACTTCTCATTACTCCACAAGTTGGAGAGGCACGATCATTGCTTGTCTCAATCACTTTGAATTGCTAGTTGCTCTCCGAGCTATAGTCTACGTACTTGCTTTGTTCCTTGCTTGAAATTTCCCCATTCCCGCAATGAATTTCCTTCGCAAGAATCATTTCGTTGTGGCCTTCCCTACTCCAGATTTATGTCCATCCTCTATATTCTCACAGTTTTTGGGCGCTAGAAAAGGGACAATGTGCTCGATACTTTGCACCAAGGGTCCTAAGATTTTCCTATATACATTCCCTCGTCGCCTTAACAACTTGGTGTCTCAATCCAATGTTCTTTTTCCTCCCATCCATTGCGATGAAAGGGCAATGTGTGAGATGCAAGTGAGGTGGTGGAGGTTGTGTCTCTCCCAGCAGTGTATGGCTTCATTTTTGTGGCAAGTCTTTTGCTTGGCTCTACCATGACCAAACTCCACCAAAAGTGCAGCAAGATCTAGAACACATTGAGGATGATGTGCATCTCAAACACCAATAGCATTTGAACACAAAGGCGGTGGAGGAAATTTCAATCTGGTATCAGACACTAGGCACACATGAAGGAAATAGAAATGGTATAATCATACAATTGATTTATAGCATCACATAAAGACATTGTTTGGTAGAGTCTAGTTAGACCATTATGCGGCATAGGATATAATTTTGGTGGTACTTGAGGAAATTCAACTCCAATAGAGAGACATAGAGGGATGACTTGCTCACATTGAAGTAGGGTTGACTCCTAGGCCAACCCAAAATGTTAAATTCAATGTGGTAGCTATGAGGTGGAAACCTCATCTTCCCCTTAATTTGATATTTAAGTTTTTTTTTTTTTTTTATCTTGGACTTAATCTATATGGCAAATAATTTCTTCTCTTATACCCAAGACAACTTATAAAAACTTTAATAAACTTTATATCTTTTTTATTTTAAAACTCATAATGGTGAGTTATTCTTATGTCATTGATCTAATTTCCCAAATAACTACAAATATATAATTTTTTTATTTATTAATAAAAAATTAACTTTACAAAATTATAAAAATAATTTTATTATAAAATATAAATAATTTTAATAGTTGATAAAACTATTTATTTCTTAATTTAATAATTATGCTTTTGAATTCTTAAAAAAAAACATAATTTTTAATTTAAAAATGAATTCAATACTTTCAATACACTTTATATATATATATATATATATATATATATATATATATATATATATATATATATATATATATATATATATATATATATATATATATATATATATTAAAATCAATTTTATTATTACATTATTAAAAATCAAATATGGCATCTTTCCATTCAATAAATTATTAAAAGAAATCTGAACCAGCAAGCACTTACATATGCAACCAGAGTAGATGCCATCCCATCCTTTGGACCAAGTCCCCTTTTAACACCAGCGCATGTAACATATTCCATGATGTTACGAAGACTGAGTAAGAAGATTGAAGGCACCCGACTGAGTAAGGGATCTCCTTATTCCTTAACAAACCTCCATCTGTCAAATGCCCGGGCAGGTGATAACCAGAGATATCGTCAGCTCCCATGGGGTGCAGTGGACTTGACTTATTCTTGGGACCGACCCGAAGAACATCATAAAATTCACCCCTGCGGTGCTGGGCTGAGCAATTTCTCAAGGAAAGGAACAATGGGATGCCTGCGATGGTTCCTAATTGTTCTTGCATCTTGTCTGATTGCGTCGGGGCAGCAGACGTATGAGAAACCCCCGGACTGCTCAAACACTAATCCCCCAAACAATTTGTACGGCTACACCTGCAATGGCCAAAATCTTAGCTGCCAAGCCTACGCAACTTACAGAGCCCAAGCAGGCTACCAGTCCCTCCAAAACATCAGCTCCCTCCTCAATTCCGACCAGTCCCAAATGGCCCAGATCAACATGCGATCCGACACCCAGGTCCTCGACATCGACACAGAAATCATAGCTCCCATAAACTGTTCGTGTGCCGGAAATTACTCGCAGGTCAATGCAACCTACTTCACCCGAAGCGGGGACACTGTTTTAATAATGGCGAACAATATCTACGAGGGACTTTCTACTTGCCAGGCCATAACGCAGCAGAACTCGGGCACTAGTTCCACCCTTCAGTCTGGTATGAGAATGACAGTCCCTGTCAGATGTGCCTGCCCGACGCCTGCGCAGGTCGGGCAAGGAATCCTGTACCTGCTCTCTTATTTGGTCGGAGAGGGGGACACTCCGGACACCATAGCCAAGAAATATAGCCAAGACGGAGCCAAGACTGCGCAATTACTGGATGCCAACGATCTCAACCCTAACGAAACAATTTTCCCGAGCACGACCCTCTTGGTTCCTCTGCAAAAGACGCCCACGAATCCCCCTCCCCCAACCTCGATCCCTGCATCTTCGAGCAAGCATAGCGGCTGGAACAGGGGACTCCACCTTGGCCTCGGTGTCGGAATCTCCGCTGCGGTGGTCGCCGCGGCGGCAGCTTGCTGTATTCTCTTCGCGATAAGAAAAAGAAAACGCCAACACCTCACCGAGCTGCCGAGCTCGAACATCAAGATACCAAATCAGGCAACTGTGACGCCGACAGAGTTGCCTGACGAGCTTGCAGTCGGATTGCAAAAAATTGGGCAAACTTTACCACAGTACGAATTGAAAGAATTGGAAGCCGCGACAGGGGATTTCAATTCGGCGAATAAAATTTCTGGCTCCGTCTACCGCGGCACCATCGACGAAACCCCTGTAGCGATCAAGAAAATGCAGCGCGACGTGTCTCAGGATGTCAGAATTCTTGAAAAGCTCCACCACTTCAACCTGGTTCGCCTATTGGGATTCTGTGTCTCCGACACACATTCATACCTCGTCTTCGAGAATGCCGACAACGGCTCGCTGGCCGACTGCCTTCAGAGCAATTCGCCCTTTCTGAGCTGGAGACGCAGACTGGAAATCGCTCTGGATGTGGCAGACGGACTCAGCTATCTTCACAATTACAGCGTGCCGCCCTACGTCCATAAGGACATCAAGAGCAGCAACGTTCTGCTCGACCGCAATATCCGAGCCAAGATTGCCAATTTCGGCCTCGCGAAATCGGCAGAAGAGGGTTTTTGTCTGACCAGACATGTGAATGGCATGAAGGGATACATGGCGCCTGAATACCTTAAGGACGGTCTCGTGACTCCAAAGCTTGACGTCTTCTCCTTCGGGGTCGTCATGCTGGAGCTTCTCTCAGGAAAACCAGCGGTTTTGGGCCGGGATGGAGATGTCATGCTGTGGACTACAATTGAGGGCTTGGTCGAGGGTTCGAATCCTAAGGAGAAACTTAAGGGTTTCATGGATTTGGGCCTGCAGGATGGCTATCCTTTGGAAATAGCATTCGCTATGGCCAGGCTGACGAGGATGTGCGTTCATGAGGATTTGAACAGTCGGCCCACCATTAGCTGTTGGAATTTTCTGATAAATTCCATAACAGACAGACAAAAATAGCACTCTGTTTTTACACAGAAAAACAGAAAAATCGCTTGCTAGAAACGGTGTTTCAGCAACACAGTTTTTTTTTCAGTTGCTGAAACAGGTGTTTCAGCAACGCTGATCGTGGTGTTTCAGCAACGTAAATTTTTGACGTCAAGTATTTTTTAAGTTACGGTGTAACAGCAACAGGAAAATAACTTGCGTTTAATAAAAGTAAACTAACTGTTACAGGAATTTCATAAGAGATTGTGCTTGAAAAAAAAACGCTGTTGTTTTACACAAATAAGATCTGTGTTCTCTCTTAGTAAACAAACATAAAACAAATTACAGACAAATCTGCACTGCTGTGCATTTTTGCCTTTCCGCTCTCTGCTACACTGTTGCGTTTACACTGCTGTGCACTGCCGTGCCTTTCTGGAAGAATTTATCTTCACGCTGCTGCGTGCTCTTCTCTGCTGTGTATCACTCTGCTGCTACAGCTGCTAACATTAAAACAGAACTGCTGTGCGGTATTTATATGCTGAAAGATATTTGATTAAAACAATAAAATATTACAAAATATCTTCTAATGTTTATCTCAGAATTTATTGCAGCAAGGCGGTGATGCCTTTATCAAAAAACAAGTCGGTTGTCTGCAGGGGAAATCAACTGAAACTTTAATGCATATTAATGTGCAGAAATATCAAAGGCGACTTGGCTGCACCGAACATCCTGTAACATTTACTACAAATCAGATTCCTGTGCAGCTGTTCATTGTTGTAGTTGGAATTAAATTCCAACACTCCCCCTTAATTTCAACTGTTGCATACCCAGACATTTTCTGAAATGATCAAAACCTTTCTTTGCTAATGGTTTTGTCAAGATGTCTGCAAGCTGATCCTCTGTTCTGTAGTGCTGCAAAACAATCTCACCATTGTTAACCAATTCACGTATGAAGTGATATTTGGTGTCTATGTGCTTTGTTCTTTTATGAAAAATAGAGTTTTTAGACAATGCTATTGCTGAGCTATTGTCACAGTAAATGGTTGTGCCATTTTCTTGTTCATGACACAAATCTTTGAGAACTCTTCTCAGCCATACTGCTTGGCATGCTTCTGCTGTTGCTGCCACATACTCTGCCTCTGTTGTTGACAAAGCCACAACTGGTTGCTTCTTGGAAGCCCATGAGATGGCTCCCGATCCCATATGAAACACATATCCCGATGTGCTTTTCCTATCATCAACACTTCCAGCCCAATCACTGTCAGTGTAACCTGTCAACATGAAACTTTCAGAAGAGGAGTATAAAATACCAAACCCCTTCGTTCCATTCACATACCTTAGAATTCTCTTGGCTGCCTGCCAATGAGTCTCTTTCGGTCTTTCCATAAATCTGGAGATTAAACTCACAACGTGCATAATGTCCGGCCTAGCTGCAGTCAAGTACATAAGGCTGCCAACTATGCTCTTGTACAATTTTGGATCAAAATATTTGCTGCTGTCTTCTTTGGTTAATTTCAGCCCCATTACTGTTGGAGTCACAGCAGCCTTGCTGTTCTGCATGTTAAATCTCTTCAAAACAGCTTCTACATATTTATCTTGAGAAATGAAAACACCATTTTCACTTTGGTCTACTTCAATTCCAAGAAAATATCTTAAGAAGCCTAAGTCAGTCATTTCAAATTCACTCTTCATGACTGCTTTAAAATCAGCAATGAGAGAAGCATCATTGCTAGTAAAAATCAGATCATTTACATATAAAACAACAATAATAATCTTACCGTCATTCTGCTTTATGTAGAGTGTGGGTTCACCATCACACTTAGCAAACCCATTCTCAATCAGATAAGCATCAATTCTGCTGTACCATGCTCTTGGAGCTTGCTTCAGCCCATAAAGAGCCTTCTTCAGTTTACAAACTTTATGCTCTTGTCCTTCAACTTCATAGCCCGGAGGTTGATCAACATAAACCTCTTCTTTTAACACTCCATTCAGGAATGCAGATTTAACATCCATCTGATAAATCTTCCATTTGTGTTGTGCTGCAATAGACAACACTGTTCTGACTGTTTCCATCCTTGCTACTGGTGCAAAGGTTTCATCATAGTCTCTGCCTTGTTGCTGCTTGTAGCCTTTCACAACAAGTCTTGCTTTGTGCCTGTCAATCTTACCTTCAGCATTGCTCTTGGTCTTATAAACCCACTTAACTCCAATGGCATCTTTGCCTTTAGGGAGATCCACTAACTCCCATGTTTTACTCTTCTCAATTGCACCAATTTCTTCATTCATTGCTTCAATCCATTTATCTTCATTTACAGCATCTTCAAAATGGATTGGGTCATCAATATGAAAATACAAAGCAAATAATGAATTCAGACCGGTATTGTTACTTACCTCTCCTTGTTCATAAATCTCATTCAGATTTCTGAATCTTGGTCTTCTTGGTGTGCTTGGAGTTCCATCCGAACTTGAGGGTGTATTTGATCCCTGTGGTGTTTCAGCAGTAGCTGTTTGTGGTGTAACAGCAACTGTTCTTCCTTGACTTCTCAAGGCTATTCGGATTCCAGCTTGTGGTGTGGTTTGTTGTACTTGTTGTGGTGTAGGAGGAGCCACCAAGGAAGGATTATTTGCTGTTGTCCCTTCCTCTTCTTCTTCATGAGACACTATTGTCTTCGCATTCACTGTTTTTTCCAAGCTTCCATCCCAAGCTTCATCTTCAATGAACTGCACATCTCTGCTTACTATTAACTTCTTGGTGGATGGATTATAGAGTTTGTATGCTTTTGACTCATCACAATAGCCAATAAAAACACACTTCTCCCCCTTACTATCAAGCTTTTTTCTTAGCTGATTTGGTACATGTGCATATGCCACACAACCGAATACTCTCATGTGAGTGACAATTTGCTTTTGACCACTCCATGCCTCTTCTGGTATTCTGTTCATGACAGCTTTAGTTGGGCATCTATTCAAGATGTAAACTGCGCAAGTAACATCTTCTGCCCAATACTCATACGGCAAGTGTTTTGCCTTCAGCATACTTCTGACCATGTCAAGAATGGTCCTATTCTTTCTTTCAGCAACACCGTTTTGCTGAGGTGTATACCTTGCTGTGAGTTGCTTTTGTATGCCATTCTCTCTGCAAAAACGCAGAAATTCTTGGGAGATGTACTCTCCTCCTCTATCTGTTCTGAGCACTTTGATATAATGCCCGCTCTGCTTTTCAACAAGAGTTTTGAAGTGGCGGAATTTTTCAAACACTTCACTCTTCTGTTTCAACATATACACCCATGTCTTTCTGGTGTAATCATCAATAAAAGTTAAAACATATCTATTTCCAGCAAATGATGGTATTTGCATCGGTCCACACACATCAGAGTGAACAATTTCCAAGGGTGCTTTTGCCCTTATACTCTTTCCTGCTGGAAAGCTTTCTTTATGTTGCTTGCCCAAGATGCAGCCTTCACAAAGGCTGTCTGGTTTCTCAATCAACGGCAATCCCTTTACCATGCACTTTCTGTGCAACAGATTCAGGCCTCCGAAATTGAGATGTCCAAATCTCAAATGCCACAACCAATTCACATCTTTCACCTGTTCTTGAAAGACTTCTTGTGTTACAGCCGCAATAGTTCTGCCTTCCTTCAAATCTGCCCTGAGTTTGAGAGGAAACATTCTATTGCTGGTCATCTGCACCTGTGCAATGATCTTCTTACTTGGAGGTATGTCTCTGATAGTACACAAATCATCTTTGAAGAACACGTTGTAACCTTTGTTCATGAGCTGTCCAATGCTCAAAAGATTACACTTTAGACCAGGTACATAGTATATAGCTTGCACAGTCATCTGTTCTCCATTTTTTGCTCGGATATTGACACTGCCCTTACCTTTGACAGTTATCTTATCATCAGTCCCTGTTGTTACCTCAGATTTCACATTTTCATCCAGATTGGCAAACATTGCAATATTTCCAGTCATGTGATTACTACAACCTGAGTCTAAGAACCAAAAATCATCTTGTTTGTCTTGTGCTATGTTACATGTTAACAGCACATTCTTTGGGTTCTTATCTTCTTCATTTGCAAAATTAACATTCTGCCTATTGTTCATGTCATTTTGTTTTTTCTTGCATTCATTGGCATAGTGCCCAAATTTTTTACAATAATGACATTGGACTTGGGATTTGTCATACCTTTGTCCATGAGCTTGATGTTTGCTTGAACCTTCAGCTTGGTTCTGATTGCAGCTCCTTCCTCTTGTGCTAGCTGGATAATTTCTGCCTCTGTTTTGGCTTCTTCCACGACCTCTGTAATTTGCTCTGCTTCCACCTCTTCTTTGGCCAAAAGACATCTGAGTCTTGAATGCTTGCTCAAAAGAGGAATCTGTTCCTCTACTTAGTCTGTGTTCATGAGACAACAGAGAAGCACTCAGCTCATCTACCGTGAACTGTGAGAGATCTTTTGTTTCTTCTATTGCCACCACAATAGATTCAAACCTTGAGGGTAAACATCTCAAGATTTTCTCTACAACCCTTCTATCTTCAAGAGTCTCACCATGAGACCTTATCTGGGTTATCAAGCCAATAACCTGGGTGAAGAATGAATCTATTGTATCAGATTCCTTCATGCTGAGATTTTCAAAGTCTCTCCTCAACATCTGCAACTTTGCAGTCTTCACCTTCTCCATGCCTTGGTAGGCAGTTTGGAGAATATCCCATGCCTCCTTAGATTTTGTTGCTGCTGCAATCCGCGGAAAAACACTTTCATGTACTGATTAGAAGAGGAAAAAGAGGGCTTTGGCATCCTTCTTCTTGTCACTCTTCAACTGGTCTCTTTCTGCTGTTGTCAAAGCAGCCAGTGCTGTTGCATCTGCAGGTTCAGCATAACCTGTTTCAACCAGCTCCCATATTCCTTGAGAAGCAAACAATGCTTTCATTGTTATGGACCAATAACTGTAATTTTTCCCATTAAACTGAGGCAGTTGGGGATTTGTCAAACCTGTTCCAGCATCTGCCATCTTAACCTGTACTGGTAAAGAAAAGGTACTGACTGTATTTTGAAAAACAAGCAAAAACTTTCTCTGCTAGAAAAATCTGCTTAACAAACTTCTTACAGCTCCTACAGTGAAAAACAAGCTCTGTTTTTGACTCACTGAGTGCCTAGACTAGCTCTGATACCATGTTGGAATTTTCTGATAAATTCCATAACAGACAGACAAAAATCGCACTCTGTTTTTACACAGAAAAACAGAAAAATCGCTTGCTGGAAACGGTGTTTCAGCAACACAGTTTTTTTTTCAGTTGCTGAAACAGGTGTTTCAGCAACGCTGATCGTGGTGTTTCAGCAACGTAAATTTTTGACGTCAAGTATTTTTTAAGTTACGGTGTAACAGCAACAGGAAAATAACTTGCGTTTAATAAAAGTAAACTAACTGTTACAGGAATTTCATAAGAGATTGTGCTTGAAAAAAAAACGCTGCTGTTTTACACAAATAAGATCTGTGTTCTCTCTTAGTAAACAAACATAAAACAAATTACAGACAAATCTGCACTGCTGTGCATTTTTGCCTTTCCGCTCTCTGCTACACTGTTGCGTTTACACTACTGTGCACTGCCGTGCCTTTCTGGAAGAATTTATCTTCACGCTGCTGCGTGCTCTTCTCTGTTGTGTATCACTCTGCTGCTACAGCTGCTAACATTAAAACAGAACTGCTGTGCGGTATTTATATGCTGAAAGATATTTGATTAAAACAATAAAATATTACAAAATATCTTCTAATGTTTATCTCAGAATTTATTGCAGCAAGGCGGTGATGCCTTTATCAAAAACAAGTCGGCTGTCTGCAGGGGAAATCAACTGAAACTTTAATGCATATTAATGTGCAGAAATATCAAAGGCGACTTGGCTGCACCGAACAGCCTGTAACATTTACTGCAAATCAGATTCCTGTGCAGCTGTTCATTGTTGCAGTTGGAATTAAATTCCAACATTAGCGAGATTCAGATGGCGCTTTCGACATTGCTGTCGGCTTCTGCCCATCATTAGAATAGGAATCCACGATTTCCAATCCCAGCAGCGATTTAGATCCCACGCCATGGAATTTTTGGCATGATTATCTGGTAAAGTTTGTCTAACAATTCTATGTTTTGGCTCAGTGAAACTTCTTCGTTCAATTCGACTATTTCTTGGTAATTTGTTAATTGTTTTCAATGTCTTTCGGTTTTGTAAAGTTGTAACAAAAATGATGTTAAAAATCATGTTTTGGAGAATTTTAGTTAGAATTTTGTGATTCAATTTAAATTTTATAAAATTGTAATATTTTCAAAATATTTAAATTATACAAACTACTCATTCAAATATGCAAATCTTATAATCTTTATTAAATTTCAAATAAAATCAATGGTAGTTTATAAGTTTTTCTGTTATGTTTTCCACTCTAATTTGTTTAAAATTTGATAGAGATTTTTTGGAATCACAAGTTTGAGTTGTATACTCTCTACAATCCAAGTGCACCAAGGGTTTTTCAAGGTAGTCGGTTTAAACCAGCGTAGATCAAGTAGAATATTGCCTTACCCTCAGGAAACACAATCAAAATACTAGGATTTGGGGAGCTCAATAATATACAATATTCGACCAATGAATATGCATGGACATCAATCTTTATTAGTTATGACAATATTACAAACTCAATTTCTAGCTAGTATACTATGCCCAAAACAATATAATAACACCCCTATCATATTCTTGCTTCATCCCATGAGTTAGAATCCAATATATAAAAAAAAAATATAGCCTTCTATAAAGAAGAAAAAAAATATCAGTACATTATATAAGCGAATTTGTAATTATGAGCCTTAGGGACGACAACAATGTCACCCTTTAGACCTCTTTATGCTAGAAAATAACCATAAACAATATTAAAATTTCCAACCAAGAAGAGAGGATGACAATATATAAAAGTGACCTTATAAGAGATTTTGCCAACCTTTGAATGTTTTCTTAATGATGCTCCAAACCTGCACAAGATATCTTCACTTATGGTCCAATGGTCTAGGTATTTCTCCACAATGAAAAAACCGTACAAATGAGAATGTGACTCTCTTTCATGGTTCAATTTATAGCCCATAGATTTCTCCAGAAACTCTTAGGACACCCTCTTTTAGTACGGATACTTCAAGATAATCTTCTAAATATTTCTATGTGGGGCTCCCTCCCTTTATATGAAGCAAAGTATATTCTAGAGACATGTATAAGGGGTGTTGCTTACAGAAATTTCTTTCATCAACCTTTTAATAGAATATTTTAGAGAAAATTTTAGAAGGTTGTGCATCCATCGTGAAATAGGATCTAGAATTATCTTCAAGACAAGGTGCTCTTCAAGAGAGATATTCTATCAACTTCTCAAAATATCAATAGAAATCCCAAAAATACTAGTCTCTTCTATACATTTCAATGTAGAGTTCTCCTTAGACCATGGTCTCCTTGACCTTAAACCATGTGCTCATGTGTTGTGATGTCCTCTTTGTGCCTCTAAATATGCAATTCTTGGCTTGACTAGTGTGAAAATGCCTCAAAAGTATCTTTAATGAAAATTTTTCATACAAATATGTAGAAGATGCCCCTAAAAGGTGAATTACTACCACAAGTGCAACAATGATATGACCTCGGCACTCAAACATTCCTAAAAATATGTATCTCTCAATCATGTGAAAGAAAAGACAAATCTAAGCGGGTAACATACATATGACCTATGCAATTTCACTCAAAAAAAAATGGAAATCAATTTATGAATTTTATAGTTGTAATGGATACCATATTTGGGTTAAAGATAATTTGAGATTTCAAACCACTATGTGCACCAAGTATAAAATAATATAGGCCGAAAATGAAACCAATAATCTACACAACCCATTTTAAAATAAAAATGAAGTTTTCACCTAGAAAATACAATTCTCATTCAAATGTAATAGCATGTATGAAATACCAGGAAGTAACAGTGCATCAACACCTATAATCTCAAAATCTTAAGTCCTTGGTAATGACATGGTAACCAACCAGCCAACCACTGTGTATAAAAGTGTTACTGAACCTATGCTAAGAGCCAAACTTTTGTATATGTGTTGGGGGAGAACAAATATGCATGCCAATGTTTTGAGTAACTTTTTTCTTTTTATCAAACTTGAACCATCAATGGACTCGGTTAATGTCTCCCCACAAGGTTTTATAAAGTAAGAATTAGGGCGAAGAGAAGAGATTCATGGGCTAACCCCAAAAGAAACAATATATCTTATAATCACATACCCAAAACCTTCGAAGAGCCTCTTTATGTGGATGAACTTATAACTTAAGGGTTTCCTCTTATTGGGGTAAAAATTAGGAGTCATCAAAGAGATTTCCAAGATCTAGACTTGCAAAGGAAAATCTGCATGAATAAGGGTTAAATGTGTGAAGGCAATGAACTTGTAGGAAGATACACCTTAGATACCAAAGTGTTGGGACTTTATGTGAATATTCAACATATAAGAGAATCCCACTCGAGTAGATAATAGTGGATGAGTCAAGGAATGGTATTAATACCTAAGTTAAATCTGAATCCTTTTTTAGTTTTAGTCTTGATGTAAGTATAGAATATTATTATTAATATTGCTAATAAATAATATAATTGAACACAATGGACATCAATTAGCCAACCTTTGAAATGTTATGATAGAAGTTAGAACTACATATGGTACTGGGATCTATAATACGTTGTGAATATGCATGTGATGATTTTAGCCATTTGAACGTATGACTACCATTGGGAAGATGGGGTAGACAGGTATGAAATGTCTAGGGAAAAATTTAAGAAACCCTCCCAAATTTATATGTATAATAAATGGGTGAATCTCCATGGTATATAGAAAAATTTATAGGTTATTTTTTCAATAAAATAATATACATATATCTTTTTTTGGCGAATCTATCCCTAATAAATTTTTGTTAAATCTTGGCTAATTTTAACTAGGATATAAAGTATTGCAAATTCTTGGCTAATTTTCTATGAAATTAGAAAACATCGTAAGTTATTACTGATTCTTTAATAATATATAAAAAAAATATGTAATAATAAGAAAAATATTTAGTTAAACTATAATATACTAATTTTCCATGTTTGGGAAAAGAAGCACTATGGGTAATTTTGCTCTAGGTTCTTATTATACAATATGCAAATCTTTTTTCATATCTTTATCATGTTTTACAACAAAATTCTTATCACATCCCAAAGGGAAACTAGCTGGAGAGGCACCCCAAAGGTATGTGATGGTAAACTAAAGAAATCTAAATCTAAATTAAGTATGGGAAGATACAAAGGTAAATGTGAATATATTTAGTAAAAGATTTGTTACTAACCAAATATATTTACTAGCCAATTAACCATTTATTACTAACCAAATGGAAAATGTATTTACTAATCTAAATATATTTACTAACCAATTTACATAACTATTGCCATCCGCAAGTTTTCATAATATAAAATGTGTTTATTAGTCGAGAGTTGGACTTATGTATATATATAATGCAAATGAATGTTTCAATATTTGAATCCGAAAGTATGCCGTAAGAAAAATAAATTTAGTATGAGAAGATACAAATATAAATCTAAATATATTTAGTAAAAAAATTATTACTAACCAATTAAATATTTATTACTAACCAAATGGAAAATATATTTACTAATCCAAATATTTACTAACTAATTAACATAACTATTAGCATCATCAAGTTTTCGTAATATAAAACTATGTTTAATCGAAAGTTGGATCTATGTATATATAAAACGCAAATGAATGTTTCAATATTTGAATTTGAGCATATATAATAAGAAAAATAAATTAAGTATGAAAAGATACGAATCTAAATCTAAATATATTTAATGAAATTAACCAAATATATTTAATAATCTAAATAAATTGACTAACCAATTAACATAATTATAAGCATGACCAAGTTTTCTTAATTTAAAAGTGTGTTTATTAGTCAAGAGTTGGACTTATGTATATCTATATCTATATATCTATATCTATATATATATATATATATATATATATATATAAAGCAAATGAATGTTTCAAAATTTGAATATGAGTATATATAGTAAGAAAAATAAAATATAAATTAAGTATGAGAAATTACAAATCTAAATCTAAATATATTTAGTAAAAAATATATTACTAACTAATTAACATAAATATTAGCATCGCCAAGTTTTCATAATAGAAAATTGTATTTATTAGTCAAGAGTTGGACTTGTGTATATATATAAAGAAAATGAATATTCCAAGATTTGAATATGAGCATATGTAGTAAGAAAAAATAAATTAAGTATGAGAAGATACAAATCTAAATCTAAATATATTTACTAAAAAAATTATTACTAATCAATTAACCATTTATTACTAACCAAATATATTTACTAATCTAAATATATTTATTAACCAATTAACATAACTATTAACATGGAGAAGTTTTCATAATATAAAATTGTGCTTACTAGTAGAGAATTAAACTTATGTATATAAATGTCTACACGGGGTAGCTCAAGTGGCAATGGCCGTGGAAATGAGGTTTCATGGAACCGGAGATCTTGGGTTCGATTCTTGTGCTACCCTTCCCGGAAATTGGATGATACAAAATAAAGTACTAGAATATACAAATCTAGATCTAAAAATATTTGGTAAAAGGTTTATTATTAACCAAATATATTTAATAACCAATTAGCATCACCAAGTTTTCATAATATAAAATTGTGTTTATTAGTAGAGAGTTTGACTTATGTATATAATGAAAATGAATGTTTCAATATTTGAATCTACAGTAAGAAAAATAAATTTAGTAAAATTGTGTTTATTAGTCGAGAGTTGGACTTATGTATATATAAAAAGAAAATGAATGTTTCAATATTTGAATAGCATATGTAGTAAGAAAAATAAATTAAGTATGAAAAGATACAAATCTAAATCTAAATATATTTAGTAAAATTAATCAAATATATTTATTAATCTAAATACATTTACTAACCAATTAAATTAATTATTAGCATCACCAAGTTTTCATAATTTAAAATTTTGTATATTAGTCGAGAGTTGGACTTATGTATATATATAAAGAAAATGAATATTTCAAGATTTGAATCTGAGAGTATATAGTAAGCAAAAGAAAAGAAAAAGGTATGAGAAGCTACAAATCCAAATATAAATATATTTAGTAAAAAAAATATTACTAACTAATTAACATAATTATTAGCATTAACAAGTTTTCATAATAGAAAATTGTGTTAATTAATCAAGAGTTGGACTTATGTATCTATATAAAGCAAATGAATATTTCAAATTTGAATATGAGTGTATGCAGTAAGAAAAATAAATTAGGTATAAGAAGATACAAATAAATTAGGTATAAGAAGATACAAATCTAAATCTAAATATATTTACTAAAATATTTATTACTAACCAATTAATCATTTATTCATAATATAAAATTGTGTTTTTTAGTCGAGAGTTGGACTTTTATATATATATATATATATATATATATATATCAAATGAATGTTTCAAGATTTGAATATGAGTGCATGCAGTGATAAAAATAAATTAAGTATGACAAGATACAAATCTAAATCTAAATATGTTTAGTAAATAATTTATTACTAACCAAATATATTTACTAATCAATTAATCATTTATTACTAATGAAATATATTTATTAATATAAATATATTTACTAACCAATTAACATAACTAATAGCACTTGAGATTTTTCATAATATAAAATTGCGTTTTACATATAAATTTAAATATATTTAGTCAAAAAATTATTACTAATCAATTATATTTACTAAAGAATTAGTCATTTTTTACTAACCAAATATATTTATTAATCTAAATATATTTACTAACCAATTAACATAACTATTAGCATTGATAAGTTTTCATCATATAAAATTGTGTTTATTAGTCGACAGTGGTACTTATGTATATATATCAAGCAAATGAATATTTCAAGATTTGAATCCGAGTGTGTGTAGTAAGAAAAATAAAGTATGAGAAGAATAAATCTAAAAATATTTAATAAAATATTTATTACTAACCAAATATACTTACTAACCAATTAACTATTTATTACTAACAAAAAATATTTACTAACCAATTAACATAACTATTAACATCAACAAGTTTTCATAATATAAAACTGTGTTAGTCGAGAGTTTGACTCATGTATATATATAATGCAAATGAATGTTTCAATATCTGAACCTGAAAGTATGCAGTAAGAAAAATAAATTTAGTATAAGAAGATACAAATCTGAATCTAAATATATTTAGTAAAAAAATTATTACTAACCAATTAAACATTTATTACTAACCAAATGAAAAATTTATTTACTAATCTAAACATATTTACTAACCAATTAACTTAACTATTACCATCCTCAAGTTTCCGTAACATAAAAGTGTGTTTATTAGTCCAGAGTTGGACTTATGTATATACAAAAAGCAAATGAATGTTTCAATATTTGAATATGAGCATATGTAGTAAGAAAAATAAATGAAGTATGAGAAGATACAAATCTAAATCTAAAAATATTTAGTAAAATTAACCAAATATATTTATAATCTAAATACATTTACTAACCAATTAACATAATTATTAGCATCACCAAGTTTTCACTATTTAAAATTGTTTTTATTAGTCAAGATTTGGAATTATATATATATATATATAAACAAAATGAATGTTTCAAGATTTGAATCTGAGCATATACAGTAAGAAAAATAAAAAATAAATTAAGTATGAGAAGCTACAAATCCAAATCAAAATATATTTAGTTAAAATCATATTACTAATTAATTAACATAATTATTATCATTAGCAAGTTTTCATAATAGAAATTGTGTTTATTAGTGAAGAGTTAGACTTATGTATATATATAAAGCAAATGAATATTCCAAGATTTGAATATGAGTGTATGCAGTAAGAAAACCAAATTAAGTGTGAGAAGTTACAAATCTAAATCTAAATATATTTACTAAAAAAATTATTACTAACCAATTAACTATTTATTACTAACCAAATATAATTACTTAACATAACTATTAGTTGAGAGTTGTACTTATGTATATATATATAAAGCAAATGAATGTTTCAAGATTTGAACGTAGTAAGAAAAATAAGGTATGAGAAGATACAATTCTAAATCTAAATATATTTAGTAAAAGATTTATTACTAACTAATTAACCATTTATTACTAACAAAAAATATTTACTAACCAATTAACATAACTATTAGCATCAACAAGTTTTCATGATATAAAACTGTGTTTATTAGTCGAAAGCTTGACTTATATATATATATATATATATATATATATATATATATATATATATATATATATATATAAAGAAAATGAATGTTTCAAGATTTGAAGCTGAACGTATGCGCGTGCAATTATTTTGACCTAGTTATCATGTAAAAGTTTCTAATAAACATGGATTTGTGTGTACATCGCAAAGCAAGGTACATATTTTTGTCTTTTTTTCTTTATAAATACAAGTTCTTCTCCATCTATCCTTTTTATCTAGGTTTTCTTCCTCTTTGTTTCTTTTCGATCTAGATTTTTCTCTTCTCCCACTGTTTTTTTAGTTGACTATTGAATGGCTTTGAATTTTTTGGATCTCCTAAACATTACAACTAAGTAGGCCATCCCTTCAATCTATTCTTATCTACCCTCTTTGTTGAATTGTGGTGAACGGAAAAAGATATCAAAGCCACTGGACCAAATAATCACTACTCATTACATGCATTTGATGATAAAAAGCCAATTTTTTTTAGACATCATGGATTTTAATCTGTAATGGGTAGATATAATCAACCATACTTATTTTATTACCAAAACCTAGTACTTTTCCAAACAAAAATTGTTATGGTTCCCAAAAATGAAAAAAAGTTAAGAGGAAAAAAGGGAGAGCATGCAAGAGGAATTAGAATGTAGAAAAAATACACAAAGTTACATGTACCATTGTGTGTTGACTTTTGACATTTTAATTCAGATTCCACTACTTTGCAAACAAGCTTGTACCATTGTGTTTTGAATCTTGACTTCTTAATTCAAATTCCACAACTTTGCGAACAACACTCATGCATTAGATATGACTATGACTAAATAGATGCAAACTTCGAAGATGGCAAGAAAATTATTAAATCTTTAAATAGACATGGTAATACGACTCTTGAACTTTTAAATAGAAATGAATTATTCTTTTGTGACCATTTGGTCTAAAAAATAGGGGCCATTTTCTCCAAACTAATCCCAATACCATGAAATTGGGGTGAATGAAAGCAAGAAACTTATTTTACACCAATTGGAGAGGGTGAAATAGATATCATAAATACGCATTCTTGCAAATTTGGGGCAATGGAAGGTTGTAACTCCTAATTTTAAGGGCCAAATTTATTTTTTTTCCCATCTCCCTTAAAATAATGTGGGCTAACCTACATACCTAATTTTTTTATCAATTGAATTTGGGAAGATATCTAATAATATACTATGATGCAAAAAATTCGCCCAATAAAAAGTTAAAACCCCCTAATTTCTCCCAAGTGTGAAAATTCGCCCCTAAAATTTTCTATGGTAATGTCACACCTTTCAGGATGAATAACAAGTTAGTAACCTTTCATATTAAATATCTAGTAATATTTTGGTAAAATTTGTGGTTGCCCCATTTAATTGTTACCTTGAGCATCAACAGGAATTGTTTATGAACATCAATGTGCATTTAGATTTTTATTTCTACATTAGTTAATGGTTTGTCACACCTTAGGATGGTTTTTCTTTCTTGTTGTTTTTATTTGAAGTTCTTTCATATTATTTGTTTTGGAGACATGCCTTTTGTTGTTTCTATCACAAAAGATAATGCACTACAGAAATTGGTGGTTAGTATCTATCCATGTGATATAGCCTTAATTTTCAGTTGAATACCATTTGGTATTTTGTCCAAATGAAGCCAAAAGTTATCATCATAGTTTATTTGAAAAATGTGATGTCAAACTCTATGGTTCTCAATTTCCTACGCAAAATTTTTGAATCTGCACTATTTTATCATGCCCTATAGAAGGTAGCCTCAGTAGTGAAGTTTAATTCTATGTGGATCCAAGTTGGAGTTGCTCTATTAACCAACGAAAATTGCATTATGAAAATCTCAAAATATAATTTCAAAAAAAAAGAGGGATTTTTACCCCAACCACATAACTACATGATTAGATTAAAGTTAGCTTTGTAACCACCATCTTTTATCAGGTTAGAGAAGGAGGTGTGTTACTAAATATAGCTTGAACCAATCATGCAAAAGAGATAAAACTTTTAGCTTTAGAGAGGCAGAAGTTGGATTTTGTTTGGTAAATTTTACAGTATAAATCTTTGAGTGTATACTAACTTGGAATGGTTTGCGAGATTTGAATGCATTCTCCTCCTTATCAATGTGTAAATTTAAGAATGTGATGCATAATAATGAGGTCTTAGGTACCATGGTAACATGTTGAGTCCACCTAGAAAACATGAACATTGATATGTATATTTGTGTTTCTATTCTTCATTAATGAACTAACAATTGTATGTCTGTGGCGACACATGGGAGGAATAGAAGGCTTGAAGGTTCAGCTCAGGGAATTAGAAACTAAGCTCAGGATCTTCAAGGAAGAGATAAAGAAGCTTGTTAATAAATAACAATAATTGATAGATTGGAACCAAAAACTGCAAGAATTGACATGCTAGGTTCAACCCTTGGAGAAGGGAAATGATGATGGCAGAAAACGATCTCGTGAGACTGAGAAGGAAAAAAAATGTATTGGTTTTGTGGGGCAGAGCACCTAAAACAAGATTGTCCCCACAAGCTAAAAATAAAGGGAAACTAATTTTGTTATATATGCATGGTTGATGGTTGACAATACCATGAGTGTTGGACTCAAGACATGGAGTAAATTTTAGGACTACTTGTTAATATTGCTATGCTATGCCTTTAAACTTTAAGCTTGTGACTACTTATTTAATGATTTTTGAATATGCACCAAGTTGTTTTGATTATAGTTATTTTATGATTGTGGTTATAGATTTTATTTTCCTTTTATGATGTTTCTTTTATTGTTGCCTCTTTCATTTCCCATTCATTTTTATAAAATGATCATTAATTACATACTTGGGGGTCTTGAAGCAAGTTGGTTGGGGTGGGAGGGAAGCCACTAATTCTCAATAAAAGGGGCAACGCATGAATTACACATCGAGTATGAATAAGATAACAAGTACAATGAAAATATAAGTGGTTGGAAAATTTGTCACATGACATCAATGTGACAGCTAAGTAGGCTGGTTGATTCCATGGAAATGATGAAAAATAAAATGGAGTTCTCTTAACCTTAACTTTATTCCATATGTGCTTATGTATTGAATACATGATTATGTTTTAGCATATAGATACAAAATTTCCAATTTTGTCTAACAGGTTTGTCAAGGACCATGCAAATGGAAAAATGATCGCTCATGGACAAAATCTATTGACAAAAAAAAGAAGAGCAATTCCTACTGATTTATGAGAACATGACCCTCACATTTTTCCCATCCAAAGATTGTAAACATGGAACAACAAAAGAGGTAGTATGGCCTAGTTGACATAAATAGAGATGGTGTGGTCTTTGGATTCCATGTTACAATGTGTAATGTGTTGAGTCATGTGTATATGTGCATGTATTGTACATGTGTATATGTATACTTTGTATTGTGCCATGTGTACGTGCATTGTTTTATGTGTGTGTGGCACAATGTTACGTGTATGTTATGTTGTGTAACTTATTTAGGATAGGTATGTATGGGAATGTCTCAACCCGCATGCAATGTATTGTTTGTGTCTGAAGGTAGGATAACCTATGGATTCCCAATATTTCTCTGGATGAAGACTACTTGGTTTGGTGGTGACTACCTAGTTTGGGAGTACCCATAGTTGTGAATGGGCTTATATATATATATATATATATATATATATATATATATATATATATATCATTGGGTGGAGGTGAGCCTCTGTATTCCCTTGTTTCTTTGGTAACCGATCCAACATGACTGTGGGGTGGGTCCCTAGGAAGTTGTCCTGGAGGGTACCTGGAGCCTTGGAGAAACATCAATGTTGATTTGGTATCTTAACAAATAGTCTAGAAGGTACAAAGAACCTTGGAGCAACCACTTTGAGTTAGTACTTTGGTCGTGGAGGACATGTTATTGACTGGGTACTTGCCGGGTTAGGCACTTGACATGTGTGTGTACAAGAAAAGAGAAAAAAATCAAATCAAAATAAGTACCATTACATTATTGATTCTCTGAATTTTTAAATTAAGAGCATGATTTATGACAACTTGAATTTTTTAGCTAACTAGATGATATGTTTTCGCTTATGATAGTTTGTTTTATGCACTAACTTGGTTTGTTGTAGGAATTACAGAAAATTCCAAGTTGACTGCAAGGATAAACTTCTATTAAGGTATAATTTACATTCATTACATTATTCCTTATGATGAGTCTCAGGGGATCTTTGTGTCTATGGTGCAAGAATAGACATGGGATTGTTTAATCTAGATGAACAAAGTTGGTCATAAGATGGAACAACAAGAGTGTGCAAAAGTCAAATATTTCAGGAACAAGGCCATTATGGGACACTAGCACCAATGGTGCCAACTAATTGCATAAAGAATTTTATAATTGGTACGATAGTTTGAGGTGGGGATATGCCTTGGTTTTGAGACCCCTTCGATGTGAGGAAGAATGGAAGAGGGGTGACAGGATTACCCAAGGGATTAGGAAGCAAAGAAGGGAAGATCATAAAATAAATCAGTTTTTTATCATGATCATAGCTGATTGGAATCAGAAGCACATTGGAAGTGTGCCCAAAAGCAATGAGTCGTGTACTATTCACTGAAAGAACAAGGAATGTGAGAATAGCAACATTGGACATTGGAGGCAGGAAACACTCCAAGAAAATGGAACAAAAGCTATTTGGATTGAATCAAATGAAGACAAAAAGGGTTCATTGACAAACAAATAGCTTTATAAAATAAAGGTTACTGAGTGGTTGGGTGAGCCACTATATATTTTATTGTAAAATATTAAATGATTTGTATATATAAAGCTCCATATCAATTGTGTTGTGTCTTTTAAATATATTTTTTTATGTTGCATATGGTCTTTGAACATCGAGGACGGTGTTCCCTGAAGGGGGAGGGATTGTGATAGTCCGAGTCACTTTCACCTTGGTGTATATTGTAAATATTTTAAATAAAAATATGCACCTAGGTTGATTCAACGGAAATTGATTCTAGGGGACATTAATTCTAGGACTGAGGGGAACATGTTTGGGATAGATGGCAAGTAAGGAGCTAAAGACTATGTGCCATTCAGCTGATTAGCCTGCAAGATTAGGCAGGAAAATATTAATAAAAAATATGGAATTGAGGGATAGATGGAAGAAGTTCAATTGGTCTAGAAAATGTGGACTAGGATGGAAGGAAATAACCACATAAGACTAGAGTTCAAATAATCGAAGGAGGATTTTTTTATCTGATTGGAGTGTGCATCTCCAAGGGGAAGATACTTACTCAATAACCTTCCTAAGGGTGCTCGGAAAATTGGGTCTTCCAACATTGGTGGTTCGAATGGAAGAGTTATCATAGTAGCCATCTTGAAGCAACGCATAACTTGGGTTGTGTCCTTGAAGCGGTCTTCTTATGCCATGGATTCTGGCTCAGGGTGACAATTGCACAAGAAATTGATTTCAACTCGTCTATAGTTGGTAGGTGATCTATTGTCTCTTTCTTAGTTTTCCATCATCATTTGAGTTAAGTAATTTTCATGTTCATCGCACAGTGAATGGATGGTATACTCAATTAAATTTTTTGATACTATTGAATGTGCATAATATAGGAACGTAAAATGGAAACTTGCCTTAAGTATGGTGCATTTGAATACTATGTGGTTGATTGATCACTTTATTCTTGCTTAGTATATTGATGGGATACTATGAAAGGCCATTAATATTTTCATTTATCTATAACTTCCAACCATTTTTGTGTTTCATTCAATGAGCCCATATAATTTGCAGGTGCAATACTTGACTAGAATTCCCTCCTTTAAATCCCTTCTGACGAAGTCAATAGAAATAGTATAAATCATAGAGCTGATAAATGGGTTTTAGCTATTTTTATGGTATTCTTAGGTCCTCTTGAAAAGGAATTCTTGTCCCAAAATTGGATGACTATACACGATATTTCTATGAGTGTATTTTTCTGGGATTTGTGGCCAAATCACATGTCATCTTTAGATATATAAAGTAACTTTTTTCTATTGTAGGCACTTGTCTAAAAACTTTCTAGTTGCATGGAGTCTCTGATAGCCTGGTGTGTTTGTTTGGATTGTACTGTTGACATTCTTGGACTATTTCCTTGGATCCTAGCATTGGAATGTGAAACAAGCAACTAGTATAGAGGATTTTGGGGAATAAGGAACATGAACCCACCTCCCTTTTTCCAGTGTGTGTTACACATGTTATATTAACGTAGTGATAATGTGAGATTTTGAATTAGAGTAGGAACAATAACATAATAAGGGATGAGTCCCCTATCTAAGTTTATCATAACTTAGTGAAAAATCATATCTAAAAATTTCAATGTGTTCTGGTCCACGACAGACAATTTCAGGAGAGATTTGAGAAATCTATGATTTACAATTGACTGATCCAATATGGTTAGGTTATTTCCTTTCTTGAGGGCAAATTTACTATAAACCATATGCAATATGCTATAGGGCATTGACTCTTCACTTCAAACAGGGACAATTTTGTGTATGGTATTAATTAGTCTCAGTTGTCATATAATTCTCATGTCTTCATCTAGCTCCCTTGTGCACATAGGTAGCATGGACTTTGAATGTGTTATATAATGTCTTTTCAAATTACTTTGTATTTTATGTGTTGGTTCCCTGTAAGCTTTTAATTGTAGAGAAACTTGTTGGATTGTTTATTTTTTAGTTCCATGTTACTTTTAGGTTTGTTGGTTGTAATTTTTGGAGGTAAATAATATTTATGATATTCATGGAAATTGTGACTCTAATGACTACTTAAATTTTCTAGCATGGTAACTTTGTATGCTACATAAACTAAAAAAATGAATTCTCACAAAAAAATAATGGCCTTATAATGAGATAAAGAGAAGAAAATTAAGGGATATCTATTGATTGTTAATTATGAATACAAACTTTCTATCCTAAAATTTGGTATATACAATTCAACTATTTATTATCCACTGAAATAAACTTCTTTATGGAGTATGGTGAAGAAGGGATTTAATTATCCTATCAAGTGATTTTCATTCATCATGAAATGAGTGAGAAAAGGGTCACCTCCACCTTCTAGAATCCATGACCATCCCATCATTGTCAATGGATAATATAATTGTTTCATGTTTGATTTTTTTTTCTCCACTCATTAATCAAGTCCTCCAAATTAAATAAAATCTTATTAGAAGCAACTCAACAAGGATACTTGAACTAATTCTTCTCTATTTTAATTGAATTTAGTTTTTACTTAACATGACTTTGTCTATTCTATATTAAATTGTAAATTGATTGTTGTCTTAATTGGCACAAAGAAGAATCACACTCTCTCCTTCCAATTTGTTGTTACATTTGTAGTGTCAGAGGATTAAAAATTCGATCCTTGATATTTTTTCCTTTACAATAGAAATTCTATAGCATTTCTTTTTATAAGCAACAAATTCTATCCCTTGCAAGGTATTCTATGTGCATAAATTCATTAGCACGTGTATTTGAGGTACCTACTCAATATAGAATTCCACAAATTCATATTTATTATTGTCTAGTGTGTTTTTCAAATCTTGATTTGCAATTTCTATGAAATTCCAAGGTCTTCAAAGACCACATTACTTGTTACCTCTCTCTAAAAAAACATATATATGATTTAGAAAAGTTAAAGGTTCAATTGTTCTCACTATACCTCGGTTCAATTATTCTTACTATAACTTGAAAGTCCACAATTGCAATATGGAGATCTACGTCTATTGCTATGAGGACTAGGCCAACTCTATTACCTTGATTAGCATGACAAAACAAATGTAGAGGGAAGTTATAAGCATTGAGAATTGCAAAGGGTAACTTTACTTCTTGATATATGAAACTTGTAATCAGTGAATTATTTCTGAGGATATCAACTAAATCACTAATAATGAGAACCTAGGAAACATGATACGTCATCCTTGTTGTGTGTGACATGTCCACGTGTCAAACAAATGGACAGACATGACATCTGATGCTAGAGTATCAGACATACAGGCCATAATGGAAAATATGCATGGGACATTATGTGTGTCTCAATGTGTTATACATTTAGGACACTAAGAAAAAAAAATCAGCAAAATTCAAAGAAAAAGGAAGAATGTTTTTACCCCTCCCTTAACCTCACATTAAGACTCAAACTAGCATAATAACTGCCTATGTTTAGATAAGGGGGTGTGTCAAAAATGGCATGAATTTTTCATGGTTTTCTGCCTCACAGTAAGTATCTTACTCGATTGGAAAAGGTTAAGAAATGTTGCAATGATCAAACAAAACCAAGATGCAAAAAAAGCTCCGAAGTGCATCAAGATCAACAATATTTATTGTTTTGAAAAGAAAACCAAGGAATCCAACACTATCAAATGTAGCAAATTCCATGTCACCATTAGAGCCTTGATGGTGTTGTAATACATAGGACCTGAAGCATAATCCCATCTCATATTTAAAATGAGCTTTACATATTTAAATCAAGATGTAGATTCTCCCATAGACTAAATTGGACTAAGCTATAATGACCTCTCTGAATATGTTAGACGACATTCACATTAATTCCTTGATATTATTAGTAGAAGAAGAATAATGTAATATTGAGTTTGTACTTATGATGATATTTTTTAATCAGACTGAGGTTTTGTATCACTCTACCAAATAATTTACATCATGTTTAATTTAACCATTGGATTGAGAGTCATGGGGATACTCTACACATTGTCATCTCCACCATTTCTAGTGTTCTTCAACATTGCAACCCCATGTGGTATAAATTTGGTTGTCATGCAATGAATTTTCCATCAGCAATTGTGTTTGCATACAAAATTCATCCAATGAAATTAGATGGGAATACAATCAAGCTTGAAATTGCAAGGAAGTAATGCCATGAATTTTTTATTGTGAATTCTTGTTATTTCATTTTATGTTAAATTATTTTTGGTGGAATAAATTGAAGTTCTTTTTATTCTTGGAGAAATCATTCTTTTACAATTAAAAAATATATATATAATAAGAAGCAGATTGTTATATTGAAGTCATTTGGGATTTTGTAATAAATCTGTATGTGCTTCTTGTGCTTCTGGTAATAAATACATTTATGGCATATCTTATGAATGAGGTATTCAATTTCAATGAGAAACCATAGGACAAGAGTGGTTTAGAGCAATAGAAAGTAGCTATTATTGTGGTGGTCATGGTATTATCGTAAGTACAGCTAGATTTTTTATCTTATCATTATTTATTTAATGTCATAGAATGCATGTGTTCTACTTAATTTTGGGCCATATATATGCAATAAAAACTAATCATAGTTGTTAAATTCAATTTCTAATTTGGTCTGGGTTCCAATATTGATCAATATTATGACTATGGTTAGGCATGTTATGGTCAGTGTATCTCATGGATGCCACTTACTATTAGAGATTTAGTAACATAACAATGGATTTTGTTTTGATGTGAAGGAATTTTATTGTTGATGTGGGTTAGAGGAACTATGTAAACTTGGGTTGAACCATATGTTGAATATAAAGAAAAACCTTGTCTATGGTTGGCATTTGGGTCTTGGGTTCACCAAGCACACAAGTTATATATATAATGCTTATTTTTGGTTGTATGTGGTTGGTCCCCAAGGTGGGATTGTTACTCATCTTCTAAGTAAAATGGATGGGGTTCTTTTGAAGTTCACTATTAATCTAGATATAAACAGGGAGTACGTGGTGTGTATATATAGATAGAAATGATATTTATAATGAAAAGTATGACATAAATCTTCTAACTCATTTGTAAACTATCTTTCTCTCAACTTACTAAAATAAATTTATAGCATCAATACATAAGCTCAATGATTTTCAACAAAATTCATGCATTTCAACTTAATCAAATCCATAAATTCACTATTTTAAAATTAATGGTTAATAAATTACTCAATTATTAGATATTGAACTTTGCAAATACAAATTCCATGTGCCCACATTTACCTCAATATTATAACTAATAATTTCTTAATATTTATCTCAATTAATTTATAATCCTTTATTCCTTAGTAATTTTTAATATTTTCCCTCTCTTAACCCTATGGAAAAAAAAATATCATAGTCATAAACAAATTTCAATATTCAATATTTTATTTACAATTACACCTATTCCTATATCAGTATTTTATTAAATTCACTCAAGCACATGCTAACATGGATTATGGATGCATGTTTATATTTAAAATAGAATTTAACTTTGTCTCACATTTTTATTTTTTAATATAGTAAAAAAAATCGTATACATCTTTTACATGTAAACATTTCCTATTAATCAATTAACGAAGTATAAAGAATTATTTGATTTATACTTAAATGAGTTGTGTTAATATTTTTAAAATTTGATGAACCTTTATTCCATTGAATACGGCTTGTGGTATAGTGGCAATTGTTTGATCTATAGATGAATGGATGGTGTTGCTATTTGCAAAAATGATAAAGTTGTATTCTTTATTTATTGAATATAGCTTGCAGTGTAGTTGTAGTGGTAATTGGTAATTGTTTGATGTATATTTAGATTGAGTGTTGTTGATATTCATAAAATATAGATAAAGTTTTACTTTATTGAATATATTTTGTTGTTGATATTTATAATAGAGTTTTATTTTATTAATTTTATTTGGTTGCTATAATTTAATAGAATTAATATTTAAATTTAATATTTTCAAGTTTATATGTATATTTTAATAAGACAATTTTAATAGTTATGAGATCAATTTTGATGTTATAAATTTTTAAATCAGTAAAATTAATTTATTTATATATATATAGTGTTAATGATGATTTAAATTGCTGAAATTAAATAATTAAATATTAAATATTTGTATTATTTTTCTGTTAATAAATGTAAATCAATATTAATAATTAAACTTAAACATAAATTTTAAATAAGTTTAATAAAAATTAATAACTTAATATTTTATATATTATATATGTTTATCTAAATTTATGTCACCACCCCCCTATATTTATTATATATAAAAATCAAACCCTACAATTCCTCATTATCCATTTTCATATGTACCATTATATATTCATCATGGTTTCATAGTGCAAGGTTGCAGCCACTTAAATTTCAAAATTTATATGTTCAAAACATCATACAAATCTCTCATTACCTATTTTAATGCAACATTATATATTTAATAATGATTTCATATTATATTATAGGGAAATATTTATTTTTATTTGGAATCTGAGAACATGAAAATAGGTCAATAACATAATTATAATATAATAATTTAGAAAAAGTGTTTTTTATAAATATTTCAATATTGATATTTATTGCAAGTTTAATTAAAATCATAGTATTTAGAAAATGATAAATAGAGAGTAGAAAGTTTATTATTTGCTTAAAAATAATTATAAATTAATGGATATTTTGATTTAAAAAAAAACTAGTGTTTGAGAGGTTCTTCACTTTTGTTAGCTTATATGGATATGAAGTTTGGGGATGCAACATCTCTATAAAATCATGAAGAAAAATAGAACAGATCCAAAAGAAATTTATAACTTATAATTTGAAAATTAAAGGCAATGTAACCTATTCTATTCTCCTAATAGAATTAATCATTTCCCTCATTGAGAGCATGATTGTGACCAAGTACCTAATGTACAAGAACAAGTTAAAAGACAAAGAAAGAAAGAGGCTTCCAAAAATATCTTCACACTTCAAGAAAAACCACATAGCGGGGACAGCTTAAAGATTTCAAACCTTGGCTACACCATTGTGGAATAATATTAAAAATATTATCAGGCCTAAATTAAAGGAGAAATGGTGGTGCAATAAATAATTAGAGGATAAAACAAAATTTAGATCCTATATGGAGGTGATCGACCCTAATCTTGAATATCAAAAGAATCCCTCTATTTTCACATACATAAACAAAAGAATCAATATTTCTATAAGCACAAATTTGCAGAAGCTCCATAGTGAAACTTAGCATTGAACAATTACCAAAGTACCATGGGATGAAAGAATTTGTCATCTTTGTGACATGAAGAGTGTTGAAGATAAATTTAAATTTCCCCTAAATGCCCTATGTATAGGCAAATTAGATCTCAATTTCAAAATATTTGTCACAATACTAAATCATTAAAATTGTAATAGTTTTGGAACACTTCATTCCATGTTTTTCAAATACAAAAGTAAAATTCCAAAGAAACTAAGTAATCACTTACCTTTTTTAAGATTCAATCAATTAATTATGATCTCATGATAAGCACCACCATCGTCATCATTAATAAACTTAAATTTGTATTTAAGTGATTATTCATTTTAAAATGTATAATTTTATTATAAAAAAATTATATTTTATATATGGAGTTTAGTTTGAGTGATTTAGAGGAAGAATATTATCCTGTCAACTAAAAAGTTAAAATCTCACTTGTATCATATTTGCTTTTCATGGACTAATTGTCAATGGGTTAACAAGATATCAATATTCTTGTTCAAGACTAAGTGTAACTTTTAAGCGAATTTGAACCTACTCTTTGATCCTTATCAAAATTGATGTCACCCCACATAATTTGAAATCATGTGTAGGGGATAATATCTCAGTGATGATGTGTAGGGGATAATATCTCATTGTGTCAACCACTCCACCCAAAGAGACTATTTCTAAGTTCAATTATAAAACATTGAATTGTAATTTTTTGTTAAAATGAAATTATATAGTATTCCTCACAACTTAAATTACAATGATTCTTAACATGGTTTAAATATGTGGTTGTTGATAATACTTTTTAATTCTTAATTACAATTAAAATCATCTAATATTAAATTATAGATATTTGTGTTGATAGATGTCTTTATTTTACAATAAAGAGTCCACAATTTTAATTACGTGGTAAGGCATTCCCTTTTGAAAACAATTTCCCTAGCTGCCACTTGTACCATCAGATCAAATGTTAGACTGTTGAAATGTTTTCGGCCATTCAATCCAATGCCTCCTTCATTTAACCTAAAGCATTCCCCTTTGAAAACAATTCCCCTAATGGACACCGTGTCCCTTCCAGTTTTCACCATCCCATCTCATGTTAGATGGTTGAAATGTTTTAATCCATTCAATCCAATGCCTCCTTCATTTAAGCTAACTACCTAAATAACTCTCTAAACGCTCATTTAAGCTAACTACCTAAATAACTCTCTAAACGCTAGGAATCTATTTTCCACCTAGTTATGATATACAACCTCGAAAAATTGGTCTCATAGAAGAGAGAAAGGAATGAGCAAAGAAGTTGGCATACTCAGTCTCTTTCTTTTCGCTGGAAATCGTCAAAGAAAGAGATTGAAGATGGGTTGCTGAGGAAGAATTTGCGCGCTTAGAGAACAGGAATCTTAAAATCTGCACTGAAAGATGGAAGAATTGGTATCTATTTTCAAAACTTCGTGAAATTTTCTTTGCAGAATTTCCTTTTGTTTTATTTCAGTGGCTGAAGCGGCAGACGGAGATAAATTCCCTCTGGCCATCTCAAGAAAGGTTGGTGTGGAATCAAGAAACACTGTGACGTCTTAGAATTGTTGGTAGGGTTCATTAGTTCTCAAGAAAGGTTGGTGTGGAATCAAGAAACATTATGACGTCTCAGAATTGTTGATAGGGTTCATAACTGACGGAAATAATTTCATACAAGTACTTTTTATTGGTTCTGTAATGGTTCTTAGAATGGTATATGATTAAACACTCTTATAATCAATTTTTTTTTAGGAAAAAAACTTTTGGCGTGCCTATATAAGGCCAAAAAAAAATCATAAAACTATAGATTGCAGGACTTTTTTATTAAACCAAAAGACATCATAGAAATAATAAAAAACTTACTTCGCATGCCTCGATTTATTGAACCATGCAGGTATGGACCTGCACCACACCATGATAATCTTTGGAGATCAAGGGTGTCTCTCAATTGATTTCTTTGAAATAAACACAAGTGTCCTTCAACTAATTTGCATTTATGGCATTTCGAAGTGGGAAAAGAGGAATCGACCAGCAATTGCATTTATAAATTTTCGATACTTGCATTTATCCAAAAATTAATGTGGGTGTCTGCAAAGCATTTAATGGTCACAATCACACAATTTGGCCAGCTCGCCATCAAATTATCTAGAGCAAAGGATTTAATGGCCGCAATCACACAATTCGGCTAGCTAGCCATCAAATGATTTGCAAGGTCTCGTACATGAGGTAACATCGCTTCTATATCTGAATTAAGGAGAATAATGATTTGAATTTTCTATAATTGCTTTCCAGCATTGATGTATACCTTTTGATCCTGGAGCATTTAATTTACAATTTGCGTAGCAATCAGGGAAAAAATTCCTTAAATATTTGCAGCCGTCTTCGTCCCAGCACTACCAATCCTCCTCCTCACAACTGTTGCTATCAGACCCTCCATAGGCTACCACTTACCTGCGCCCAGCACAGGCTAGTTGCCCACCTGTGCTGAAATAAATTTTGAGAAGAAAAAGTCAAAAAAGTGCGAGGAGAGAGGCCTAAGCTCAGATACGGCTGCTTCGGACCCTCCCACCAGAAGAAAGAAGACACAGCAATATGTTTACACCTTCGGCCTCTCTGCGTCTAGCCGCTCTTATGCAACAGAGGAAGTTAGGGCAATGATGGGTGATTTCTCAAGAAGCATTAAGAAATTGTGAAAACTTATAACCTCTGAGTCTCGACGTTGGTAAAATTTTATCAGAGGTTTACATCCATAAAGAGAAATCTTGGTGGGAGGTGGGAGCGTCCCATGTCGGTTGCTCCAAGATCTCAAATGTGCAAGATCAATGAGAAGAGCAGCAAAACCTTGAAAGCGAGGCACATGCAAAATTTTTGGAAGTGTTGGAGTTGGAGTTGGAATTGGCGACCTCTGAAGACCTTGACAGCCCCAAATGATTTCAGTTTTTTCACATGTCGCTGGCTACAAATATAGCAACAATTAGCATTTGATTTTATTTTTTTTTCATTTTGGTACTGGCTTTTGCAGTCGTTATTTTTAGTTAAAGACAAAATTTGGGTAACCATTCTTATCAAGTGGAAGTAATTGTAATTTTAAACTTTTGAGAAGTCCTATTTATCTCGGAATACTACGAGAACAAAATACAAAGAACCTGGGAGAGGCGTGGATTAAGATTGCATGGTGCATTCCTTAAAAAAAAAATGGAGGTTTATAGATTTAAACAGTATGTTGCATCCCCACAAGCAAGAACAATGAAAAAATAGAGCTATGTACGTGGACTTACATTTGTTTTTGTTTGTATCTAATACTTTGAAGGTTTGGAGAGTCGTCATTGGTTTGCTTTGGTTTATGTCTGATTCACTGGTTTGTGGTTTTTTAAGTTATTGAAAAGCATAGTTGGTTGATCCCTGGTTTTTTTTTATTCTTTTATTGGTTGAAAAGTTTGATTTTTACAAAATCACTGATATTTTTTTAAAAGAGATTGCAATCACTGATATTTTTTTAAAAGAGATATTGCAATCTGTTGTAAAAGAAAATCAATAGAAATTAAATTACACATCTATTCAATAGAAATTAAATTGCACAACCCTTCCTTAGACATCAAGGTTTTTGCATACCTTGTTTATTTATTGGAAAGAAAATGGAACATGATTCTATTTAATTTCTTTTATTTCAATTGTTCTCTTAGTTAATCTTTTAATAAATATTTTTATTTATTTATTTATTTTAATAATACTTTATTTATGACATTTTATTTATTTATTTAGTGTTTAAATTTAATTATAAGGTATTTAGTATTTTTTTCTAACCGCAAAGATTATATGGAATTAGCCTATTTAGTATTTTATTTTCTAACTATGATGATGGTTTATTGATGGGAGATGGTTACATTTGAATTTGAAAACAAATTTAATTGGAAAAAAATGCTAATATGAATAGTTTTATTTACATTATACTCTATATAAATAATGTAAAGTGTAATTATTAAATGTTTATACAAATAATGTAAAGTGTAATTCTAAAGTCGAGTTGAGTATGTATGATATAGGTATTGAGTATGTATGATATAGGTATTGCCAGTAAAAGTATTGGGTTAATATTTATGTTTTTTCAATGTATAAAGTTTTAATAATAAACTTGATTAAAGAGTCACTTATAATAATCTCATGCTAATACAATTAATTAAAAATATTAAGCATTTAAAATTATATTAAAATAATACTCATCAAATTCACATCATTGTAAAGATATTAATATCAATTTTCGTGTTAATGAAAACTTTAAAAATAATAATACATTTCATAGTTAAAAGTGAAAACTTTGAAAATGATATCATGCTAAATAAAAAGAATTTTTTATAATAACATATTAACATATAGAAGATAATACTTATAGCCAAAAGAACTTAATCTTTGATAGAAATAAAAAAGATCTCTTTCTAAATGAATTAAAAACTAATTTGATTCATTTATCTAGTATAGACAACATAGAAGAACTCTATCATAATTTTACTACAACCCTCTCATATTCTATTAACAAGTTCTCAATTGAAGTTTCAAGTAATAAAAGAAATAGAAAAACCAACCCATGGTATGACAAAGATTGTAAAAGTGCGAGGAGAGAAATTAAGGAAGCTGTTGATGAATCTCATAAAATTGACAAGACAAAATTATACAAAGCCCTAACTAAAAGGAAAAAAGGTAGTATATTCGTAAAAGACGAGAATATCTTACACCTCTCTAAGGTAGCTCCTAAGAAATTCTGGAGGCAGATTCTAACTAGGAAAACTAAAGATAATAATAAAATTGCTTTACACAACTGGAATTCCTATCTTAAAAAGCTTTATGAATCTCCAAATGTCATGGATAACTTTGAAACCCTTCTCACTACAAAAGAAGTTTTCTCATTAGAAGACATTGATTTTGAGATTTCATTTAGCTAATGGGAAAGCTAAGGACATTGAAGGTTACTAGGTGGAAATCCTAAAAATTGGAGGTCCTGTCCTCATCCCCCACATCCACGAGCTTTTCAATCAAGCGGTCAAGCAAGGGTTCCCTTAACCATGGACTCAAAGCCTCATTATCCCTATTTTTAAAAGTGGGGATACAAATAACCCCTCTAATTATCGGACAATTATCATCAACCCTCTCCTAGCCAAGTTATATGGTATTATTTTGGAAAAGAAGTTGAGCATATAGCTTGAAAGTGAAGGTAAGGGGGCTAAAGGCCAAGCAAGTTTTAGAAGGCAACACTCAACAATGGACCACCTCGTTACACTTAGGATAATTGTGGAGGAATTCCGCAATGATAATTCCATTCCCTTATGTTGGTTTGTGGAATTTAGAAAGGCTTTCGATACAGTTCCTAGACACAACCTATGGAATATATTAGAAGAGCTAAAGGTTCCTTTTGAGTTGAGAGTTGTCGCTATAAGGTTATACAAGAATGTAATTGCCAAGTTAAAGAGCAATGAAGGGTGGTCGAAAGATATTAAGTGTAATATCAAAGTTAAACAAGGTTTCCCCCTCTCCCCTACCCTATTTGGCATTCGACAAGCTAGAAGGTTGTTTAGAGGAAGCAGGATGTGCTAGCACAATCTTAGCTAGGATAGTCATCATCCTTCTTCTTTACGCTGACGATATCGTTCTTCTCACAAGGTGCCCATCTAATCTTGATAAGCAACTTAGACTTCTTAAGGATTTCTACTCTACCATGGATATGATTGCTAATACTGACAAAACGAAAGCTATGATTATCAAATCCAAGAAGGAAACTTACACTAATTTATGTATGACAATAGTAACTTGGAGGAAGTGTCTTCCTATAAGTACCTAGGAATTGATATTCATCACAAGCTCAACTGGAACTATAGCATTGAGAAAAGGATTAATGGAAGGTGGAAAGCTTATTTTGGCCTTGAAAATAATTGTAAAACGGCAAACCTCGTAATGTGGGATAGAAAGAAGTTCCTCTTTGAAACTTTAGTCACTCCAGTTATCTTATATGGATGTGAGGTTTGGGGTTGTAGCATCTCCAGAGAATCCTGGAGAAATATTGAGCAAATCCAAAAGTGTTTTATAATGTATGACCTCAAAATTAAAAGAAACACACCCTATCATATTCTCCTTATAGAAGTGGGCCTTTCCCCTATCAAGAGCCTAGCTATGACTAGGCTTCTATTGTACAAGCACAAACTCAATAACTTAGGAGATCGTAGACTTCCTAAACTAGCTTTAAATTCCAGCCAAAACCACCTAAGGCTCAAGTGAGGCCGGTATAAAGACACCAGGGCCTGGTTAAACCATTGGGAGATCGACGAGAATGTTTCATTGCAAAACATTAATAACATTAAAAATATTGTTATTTCTACGTTCAAAGAAAAAATGTGGTGTGAGAAATATTTAGCAGCCAAAAGAAAATTAAGATATTATAAGGAGGTCATCAACCCCACCCTAGAAGATCAAAAGCATATCTCTGTTTTAACTAGCTCAAAGAAGAAAATTAATATAATCAATATTAGAACGAACTCTCATGAGATCCATAGTGAAATGGGTCGTTGGGCAATTCCTAAAACACCATGGATGGAAAGGTTCTACCATCTCTGTGAGAATACAAACATCGAGGGTGAAAATCACTTCCTCTTAGAATTTAAGATAGCCAAGATTAGAACAAACTCTCATGAGCTCCATAGTGAAACGGGTCATTGGGCAGTTCCTAAAACACCATGGATGGAAAGGTTCTGCCATCTTTGTGAGAATACGAACATCGAGGATGAAAATCACTTCCTCTTAGAGTGCCCCGCGTACAACCACATTAGATCTCAGTTTCAAAATCTCTGTTGCAATACTCACCTTCCTAGCCTTTTACGATGTCAAAATTAAACTGAGCTCGGAAGGCTTCTCTCCAAACTTCTTGAGGATAAGAATAAAATCTTAAATCAAACTAAATAATTTGTTTCTTTAGCTCTGATAGACCAAAATTTGGTTTCAGTGAACGTTAACCACCACCATCATCATCATCATAAAAATAAATTCAATAATAAATAAATATATTTAATAATATTAATTAATTAATAAATTTCTTAATTTAAAAGTATTAAATTTATTTTCAATTAACTATTTTATTTTTAAATAAAATTATTTTCATTTAAATATAATGCAAAATAGATACATAATTTTTTAATTTTTAATTATTATACTGCAAAGAACTCCATATTAAAAATTATGCCTGACACATCAATAGAAAACGTGTTCTCACAAGATACTTTGAAATGAAATGCAAGGACTCTGCACAACACTATAATATTTAAAAAAAAAAAAGTTTTATATTATTTTATTTAAAATTAATAATTTCTATTTATAAATATTTTTTTAATTTTAAATATAAAAAAAAGTTACATTATTTTATTTAAAATTAATGATCTTTATCTATAAATGCTTTGTCTTTTTATTTCTTTTGGTTTTAATGATTTTATTTAAAATTAATAATCTTTATCTTGTTTTTTTATTTTGAAAACTTTGGTTTTAATGATATTTATGTATTTTTTTTGCAAGTGGGAAAATTTATAATAATTTAGATGTCAAATTAATATTGGGGATAGTTATCATTTGTTTTCTATCTTCAAATGCAAGTTGACTCATTATTATTATTCAAGGAAAATGAGGCCACCTAGAATGACCAGCTAGTGGTCTCTAAAGGGATGTCTTTAGGTCTTGGGTTGAGAAAGTAATGGCTCGTACTGCATTGGCTACAGGGGATGAGGTGGGAAGGAAAAATTATTTATCGTCGAGGTTATCATCACGAGCTACCACTTGGCCTTCTCCATCTTTATGGTGGATTACATTCACCGGGTTCAGATGCAGTAGCTTACCATAAGCATTTGACACAACCATATTCATTTGTTGAGCTCCCCTAGTCATTGCTTGGGGATGATCTTTAATCCCTACAACCTTTTTCCTGCCAACCTACAGGTTATCTGTGAGAGAATAACAAGTTGATTCCAAAAAGTGAACAAATAAATGATTTTCAAAATAATTCAAGCATTTTCCTTGCCATTCATGAAAATTTTAATTTGGAAAATTGTCTCAGCTCTATTACTGATGAAAACCTATCGAAGTTGCAAGTTTTACACCAAAATTTATGAATAATTAGGAGCTGAGGTCTAGCTCATTTTTATCTAATATCTGATGATGTATGAAATTTGTGAGATCATGATGCAAATTTAGAGTTGAAAAGATAGCCATCAAAAATTGGATTTGGAAAGATAACCATCATGAATTAATATTATTTTATTTAGCGTATTTGATGTCATCTACGACCTATATTTTTTTCAAAATCTATCAAATATTTACTATTGGAACTTGAAAAACCATATTTGGAAAGATAACCATCATCCATTAATATTATTTTATTTAGTGTATCTCATCTCATCTACTACCTATATTTTTTCAAAATCTATCAAATATTTACTACTGAAACTTGAAAAGCTATCTTTCAAGATTAACAAGCAATCTATGTTGGAAAGGTTATAAAATTTGTCAATTTGGCATAATGTAAGTGATTTCTCTTTATCTTCTACTTTTGAATGGCATTTTGTTTACTATTTTTATCTTCAATGGTTTTTTATGTCACAATGATTCTCGAATTTTATGCCTTACGTCGTTTCCTTTGCAACATCTGGTGCAATTACTAGTTTAATTATAAATAACTATTAGATGGATGGTAGGGATTTAACCTCCAAGGAGTATTCTAGAATATTCGTAGTAGTACTTACAAAATAAAGGTTGAGAGTTATCTCCCAAATACTTATGCCTTTTTGACATTTTAATTAAATTGATTAATTAAAAAAAATGTAGTATGTACAAGTGTCATGTGGAATAAGTTATAGTTTTTTGGGCATGTGGTATTCATAATCCATGGTATTGTAACAAAGCTTATTTACATATTAAAAATCTCAATGGTAAAACTAGTATTTGCACTAGATGCTGCAAAGAAACGTCGTAAGTCGGTAGTGCATATGGAAGAAGAGCATAGATGAAAAAAAATGTGATATGTTAGGTGATCTAACTATTGAAATTTGAATGAGAAAATAAATGAAAAATAAATCTTAATGTTAAATGTAATACACACCAATTTACCAATTTTTGTTATTGCAAAGAGGTTGATCTCATTCTTCTTAGAGAAGAAATCCACTACTTTCAGTGTAGTTATGATCTCTACCAATACCACCCCGAAGTTGTAAACATCACTCTTATCAGTGAGGTGGTAATTTTCATGATACAGGGGATCTAGATAACTGAAAGTGCCCTGAGGTGCACTGGAAATGTGTGAGGCTTTTGTTTGAACAATCCTGCACAACCCAAAATCTGCAACATGAGCATTGAAACCATAATCAAGCATAATGTTGCTTTATTTCACGTCCCTGTGATAAATTGGAGGATTTAGGCCTAAATGAAGGTAAGCAAGAGCGTGAGTAGTTTCTGCGGCCACTCATACTCTTGCCCTCCATGAAAGGCCTTTTCCTATTTCCTTATGTAAACACTGATAGAGTGTGCCATTGGGTATAAATTTATAGACAAGAATGGGTTCATTGTTTTGAAGGAAACAGCTTAAGAGTCTAACCAGATTTGGGTGATGTACAGTTGACAGAAGCCTGACTTCATTGAGGACCTATTCCATTCACTGAGTATCTTTATGCCTTATCTTCTTCACTGCAACAATATGTTTTCCCTGAAGCTTTCCTGCATAGATTGTGCCAAAACCTCATGTACCCAATCTCAATTCACTGGAGAATATTTTTGTGGCTATTTCCATTTTTCTGTATGTGTAGATTGGAATATTTAGTGGACCCCCCTAGACGGACATGAATGGTTTGAGGCTTCTCCTTGTCTTCAATGCACCACGATACATTTGGTAACAACAGTAGAGAAGGATAACATGATCAGGTGCTACAAAACCTCTATCTGCATCTGCATCATGATCATATTCTAATATTGAATTTCTCATCTCCAAGCAAGTGACCTCTCTATCCACTTTATTTTCTTATTTTACCACTTTTGTGGTCAAGTATGTAAGATTGGAGAGCTTTGAAAGACCCTCCACACTCATTGCACAAATAGACTTCATTAATGGCAAGATGAGAGTGTTTAATGAAGTGACTTGAGAAATATTTTTTGGAAGCTCATTTATATTGTAGCATGCATCCAATTTCAGTTGATTTAGATTCTTGAGCCTTCCCATTTGACTGGGAAATGAATGATATGCCAAACAAGAACTAAAATTCAAAACTTGAAGGCTAGATAGAGTGCAAAGAATCTCCGACAAATCAACAAGTTTGGTGCACCTAGTCAAGTTAAGAAACTTAAGTTGTTGAAGTTGTTGCACTCTGACTCGCTATGTTCCTATGGATGTGCATGATAAATCCAAAACCTTTAAAGACTTGATGTTTGAGAAAAATACTTTTGAAATCTCTTCCAAATTAGTATTAGAGGCCAATACCAAGCTCTCAAACTTCGAACATTTCAAATAAGTTAGAAGATCCTTAATAGAATTATGGCCAACTGATATCCAGCTGCAATCCCTTGTATCTCTTTCACCGGGAAAGTTCTGCAACTTTTGACCTACTAAAAAAAACATTTCTCCTAGTTTCTTATGTAAATCACCATGCCACAAAGAGCTTCGTGAATCTTTAAATACTCCACAGTATGATAGTCATCATCAACAATATATTCAACACACTCCATTAGGCACCTACTTACCAGTTCTTTTATGTGTTGTCATCGACATCCACTAAATAAGGCATCCCTGCCCCATTGATCAACTCTTCAGTGTCCCACATTTGCACCAACGTCTGCACAAGAATTTATTTATCTCCAAGAAATTCTGCACAATTTAGAAAACATTTCTCTGGATGGGGATCAGAGAAATTATTAAAACTCCATCATAAAGGTTGATAAAGCTCTGTGTCAATGTTCGTCTCGCTCCTTTGGAAGGAAGTACCAAATAAGGCATCCCTGTCCTATTGAGAAACTCTTCAGTGTCCCACATTTGCACCAACGTCTCCACAAGAATTTATTTATCTCTAAGAAATTATACACAATTTAGAAAACAAATTTCTGGGTGGGGATCAGACAGATTATTAAAACTCCATCTTAACACCACCCCAAAGCTGTAAACATCACTCTTACCAGTGAAGTGGTAATTCTCATGATACAGGGGATCTAGATAACCGAAAGTACCCTGAGGTGCACTGGAAATGTGTGAGGCTTCTATTTGAATAATCCTGCACAGCCCAAAATCTACAACCTTGGCATTGAAACCATAATCAAGCATAATGTTGCTTGATTTCATGTCCTTGTGATAAATTGGAGGATTTAGGCCTCAATGAAGGTAAGAAAGAGCGTGAGTATTTTCTGTGGCCATGGATACTCTTTCCCTCCATGAAATGCCTTTAAATTTCCTTTTTCCTTATGTAAACACTGATAGAGTGTTCCATTGGGCATAAATTTATAGACAAGAATGGGTTCATTGTTTTGAAGGCAGCAACCTAATATTCTAACCAGATTTGGGTGATATACAGTTGACAGAAGCTTGATTTCCTTGAGGACTTATTCCATTCACTGAGTATCTTTATGCCTTATCTTCTTCACTGCGACAGTATGTTTTCCCTGAAGATTTGTAGCATAAACTGTGTTGAAACCTCCTGTACCAATTCTCAATTCACTGGAGAAGCTTTTTGTGGCTATTTCCATTTGTATGTAGGTGTAGACTAGAATATTTAGTGGACGTCCCTGGATAGACATCAACCGTTTGTGGCTTCTCCTTGTCTTCAATGCACCACGATAACTTTCGTAACAACAATAGAGAAGTATAACATGCTCAGGTGCTACACAACCTCTATCTAAATTTGTACCATGATCATATTCGAATATTGAATTTCTCATCTCCAACCAAGTTAACTCTGTATCCACTTTATTTTCTTATTTTACCATGTTTGTGGTCAACTACGTAAGATTGGAGAGCTTTGAAAGATACTCCACACTCATTGCACAAATAGACTCCATTAATGGCAAGATTAGAGTGTTTAATGAAGTGACTTTAGAAATATTTGTTGGGTGCTCATTTAGACTATAGCATGCATCCAATTTTAGTTTCTTTAGATCCTTGAGCTTTCCCATTTGACTGGGAAATGAACGTTATGCCAAACAAGAACTAAGATTCAAAACTAGAAGGCTAGATAGAGTGCAAAGATTCTCCAGCAAATCAACAAGTTTGGTGCACCTAGCCGAGTTAAGAAACTTAAGTTGCTGAAGTTATTGAACTGTGACTGGCTATGTTCTTATGGATGTGCATGATAAATCCAAAACCTTCAGAGACTTGATGTCTGTGAAAAATCCTTTTGAAATCTCTTCCAAATCAGCATTAGAGGCCAATCCCAAGCTCTCAAACTTTGAACATTTCAAATTAGGTATAAGATCCTTAATAGCATTATGGCCAACTGATATCGAGCTGCAATCCCTTATATCTCTTTCACGGGGAAAGTTCTGAAATTTTTTACTGCTAAAAAAACATTTCTCCTGGCTGCCTATGTAAATCGCCATGTCACAGAGAGCTTCATGAATCTTTAAATACTCCATAGTATGATAGTCATCATCAACAATATATTCCACACACTCCAGCAGGCACCTATTTACCAATTCTTTTATGCGATCTCGCCTAGCATCCACCAAATAAACACGAGCACAAACAGTTTCTGCAACCACTGATACTCTTGCCATCCATGAAATGCCTTTTCCTATTTCCTTACATAAACACTGATAGAGTGTGTCATTGGGCATAAATTTATAAACAAGAATGGGTTCATTGTTTTGAAGGCAACAACCTAATAGTCTAACTAGATTTGGGTGATGTACAAAAGACAGAAGCTTGATTTCGTTGAGGACCTATTCCATTCACTGAGTATATTTATGTCTTATCTTCTTCACTGCAACAATATGTTTTCCCTGAGGCTTTCCTACATATAATGTGTCGAAACCTCCTATACCCAATCTCAATTCACTGAAGAAGATTTTTGTGGCTATTTCCATTTGTTTGTAGGTGTAGATTGGAATACTTAGTGGACATCCTTGGACAAACATCAACCGTTTGAGGCTTCTCCTTGTCTTCAATGCACCATGATACCTTTGGTAACAACAATAGATAAGGATAACATGCTCAAGTGCTACACAACCTCTATCTCCATCTGTATCATGATCATATTCTAATATTGAATTTCTCATCTCCAACCAAGTGACCTCTGTATCCACTTTTTTTTCTCATTTTACCACTTTTGTGGTCAACTATGTAAGATTGGAGAGGTTTGAAAGATACTCCACACTCATTGCACAAATAGACTCCATTAAGGGCAAGATGAGAGTGTTTAATGAAGTGAGAAATATTTTTTGGAAGCTCATTTAGACTGTAGCATGCATCCAATTTGAGTTGCTTTAGATTCTTAAGCTTTCCCATTTGACTCGGAAATGAACGCTATGCCAAACAAGAACTAAGATTCAAAACTTGAAAACTAAACAAGAACTAAGATTCAAAACTTGAAAACTAGATAGAGTGCAAAGAAACTACTTACCTGTTCTTTTATGCGATGTTGCCGAGCATCGACAATTTTAATTTACAATATTAACTAAATTCTATAATTCATTTTAACATTAAAATTTTACAACTATAATTGAATTGTATAGTTGATTTTAACTTAAAAAAAAATATGAGAGGTATAATATATTGAAATGAATTAAAATTAAAATTAAATTTTTTATTTGAATTAATTAATAATGTTATTCTATTTTATTTATTTAATTAATTTGATTATTTTCTAACTCAAACATAGATTGAATAAAAAATCAAGTGGAAATGGGCAGAGAGTCACAAAACCCCCATGGTAGTGTGTTGTAATCTAAGATTCACAAAAGGTGCTTTATTTTAGAAAAATTATATTATTAAAAAATATTGTATCTATATCATCATTATTAGTTTTTGTCAATTATTTATATGTACATAATTACAATTTCAAACTTTTTTATTATTTTATATTATATATTACATTCACAGAGTAATATAAACATAAACAAAAATGCAAATTAAAATTGTAAAAAATAAAAAATAAAAAAAAAATTATTTAGAAAATAAATAGTCTTTTTATTATTTCATATTAACATTAAAAAAAATTATAACTCTAATTAAATTGTATAATTGATTTAAGCTAAAATAAAAAGTAAGTTTAGAAATTACACATAAAATACCACTTACATAGCTAAAAATTACATGTTACAATATTTTAAGTATTTTAATATTATTTATTGAAGAAATAAATAACATTTAATATTCTATTTAATAAGCACAACTTCAAATAAAATTAACCTTCTTAAAAATGATAGTTGAAAATAAGACAATTGTATTATGTGATTGACATAGTTAAAAATTCAAAATAAGCTTTGTAGTTTCTTTTGGGTATAAATTTTGGTTGAATTTTTCAAAAATAGGGTAAGCAAATGCACTCAAATATTTTAGAGTGCTAAATCTATATAGGTGATTTAGGTAGTGAAAAAGATATTTTAAAAAATAAAAAATATTGTTTGAATAAAATTTGTTTTTATTGAATTTTTAAAATGGACGTTCTATATTTCTAGAAATTATAGATAAACATCATTATAACTATTTTTTAATAAATAACACTGTCTAATTTTAAAAAATATTTTTTAATAACCGCCAAGAAGCGTCCAATATGGTAGAGATGTTGTAATGTAATATTTAACATTTTGACTAAGTCAAATTACATAAAATTAAAAATAAAATAAAAATAACTAAAAACATTAATGTAATTTAAGTATTTTAACATGGTCAAAATAAAGTAAAAATAAAAATAAAAATAACCCTATAAAAATAAAAATAAAAATAAAAAATGGCCCATGGTATTAAAAACCAGTGGTATTGAACCATGGTATTAAAAACCCATGGTATTCATGTGGAATTTAACCTATTTAAAGGGAGAAATTGATCCATATTAACTCCAGATCCACCAAGCCTCGATAGAAAAACCTCTTTGAGTGAAAATATATTTGATCTCTCTAGGATCTTGGTAGATCGAAAATTAAGATGGATCTATGCTTATCCATTCAAATAAAAAGTGCAGAAGATACATTAAGAACCATATTTTGAGAACAGTCACCACAAGGTTGGGTCAATTTACGAAGTGAGAAAAGCTAATTGTTCCCATATTTGAACAAGATATAGAGGTGTGTCTTACACCATTTTCTTTTGGAAATAAGCTATATTATATTGATTTTATTTTTTCAAATTTTGATGTAATTAGCTAATTGTTCCCATATGAGGTGTGTTTTACACTGTTTTCTTTTGAAAATAAGCTATATTATATTGATTTTATTTTTTCAAATCTTCATATAATTAGATAATTGTTTCCATCACTATTGTGATTAATAGTTGAAACCTCTTGAATTAATAAAAAATATCTAAGAAATAAATAATATTTTAATAAACTTTTTAATAGTTACCATTTTAAATGAATAATAAGTGAGATATATACTGGAAAATTATATTATTGGGATTGGCATAGCATAGAATTCAAAAGTGCATAATCTAATATTGATAACATTGGAGTCTTTTTAAGGTTATAAAAATAAAATATAACTATGGTAAGTCTATTTGAGATTTTTTTGAGTATGGAATCCACATGTATAAACCGAAATGTAATTTAAACTTAAAATTTTTTATTTAAAAAATAAACAAAATAATTGGTTTACTGCTGAGATGGATGGGTTGTGTTTACCGATGACCAGTGTTTCGTGCTTGTTGTGACACGTCCCACCTGTATGTCATAAAATTCAACGGGGATGAAGTCTTGTGTAAATTCTTAGCTACTTTGACCAAATATATCAGATGCCTCTCACATCTTAGCTGAAGGAAATCTGCTCACCCCTTTAAATTAAAATACCTAACAAATTTGCTTTTTATTGTAATGGTTCGTGTGTTTTAAATTAAAATACCTAACAAATTTGCTTTTTATTGTAATTTTTCGTGTGTTTTGTGTTTGACTATTTTTTTTATACGTAGATTAGAAACCTAATTTCTAAGAATGGGCTCTCACATGTGTTTTAGGTACTTAATCACGTCAAAGCGAATTATTTACATCTTTTAACAACGGAAGAAAAATTAATAGTCGAAGTCTCCTGGGAAGTTGAGTTCAGGGTTTTTATCTTAAAGAACTCGACAAAATCCACAGAATAAACCACTTGAGCTTAGGCTGTACAATATTTTAGGGGTAGAAAGATGGGAAGATTTTTATGCTTAGAACTTCCTCTGGTAAGATTTGCAAGCAATTTACTCTTTGGTTTTTTTTTGGGTTAATGATATCACTTTCAGTTATTTTTGTTTCTCCAGGGTTTTTTTTGTTTGTTAATGATATCACAAGCAGGGTAGTTGTTAACCCATGCTCATTAATTGAGTTCAGTTCTTTCTTTCTGGCCATTACAGACTTCTTATGATTCTTTGATCTTTGATTTTTCAACCCACTAAGGTTTCTTCTCGATAGCAATAAAACCATATGTTCCAATTATTTCCAGAGGGCAATTATAGATTTCTCCTATAATTCTTTCTCTGCATAGACCATTAATAAATTTCCACAGGTCATTCACAATGTAAAATACTTCTCTAAATACATACTTTCATAGATAGGAATTTTTTCGTCGTAAAATATTTTCATATTTACAGAGAAGTATTCAAATGAAATCTTTACCCAACATCTGACTGAAAAAAATAAATCACATGCATACTTATCTGCTATGTTGATGACCACAAATTTACAGAAGAGACACACCACCCTTTCAAGGATGTAGTGGCAAGAAGTGCCAACATAGGTAAGAAATAAAGTTCGACTATCCTATGAATTTGATCAGTTGGAGCTGAGGGCATCCTTTCAAGGATGTAATAGCAAGCAGCGCCAACATTGGTAAGAAATAAGGTTCAACTGTCCAATTCTGCAGGCCATCAAATTCATGTTTTACTTCTCTTAATTCTTCTCAATCGATTCCGCTTGGACACTATAGGAAGTCGTTACACCATTCCTGAAATACAAACTGCATTACTCAGATTGGGAATAAATTGCGCTTGGATGCAGTAGTTACACCATTCCTGAAATATAAATTGCATTACTCGGATTGGGAAAGCGCTTGGACATGACACGACAGTCATTGCACCATTCCTGAAGTACAAACTGCATTACTCATATTGGGAATGATTGGGAATGAGATTATAGCACATGCAATTTTCGGAGATCGGTTGAAGAATTTGGGGTAAACCAAGGAATCAGTTGAAAGTTCAACAGTCTAATCCAACGTTCAAGACGTTTCAAATTGCATTACTGGGAATGATTGGGAATGAGTTTATAGCACATGCAGTTAATTTTGGGAGATTGGTTGAAGAAACTACCATAAACCACCAAGGAATCAGTTGAAAGTTCAACGGTCGGATCTAACTAAGGAATCAGTTGAAAGTTCAACGGTAGGATCTAATGGCTCAAGACGTGTTAATTTTGGGAGATTGGTTGAAAAAATTGGCGTAAACCAAGGAATCAATTGAAAGTTCAACGGTGGGATCTAACAGCTCAAGACGTTTCAAGGAATCAATTCAAAGTTCAACAGTGGGATCCAACGACTCAAGAAATTTCAATCCTCTAATGCTAGATCCAACATTGCAGAGTAGGATAGAGTGGAAGCTGAGGGAATTGTTTTTAAAGGGGAGGGAATTGTTTTCAAAGGGGAAACGCATTAAAAGGGAATCTACATAGTTAACTTATGTCTACTTTTTTATTAATGAAAGTATGATGGTTTTTTTCTTATTGAAAAAAAAATGTATATATGTTTAACTTATATATTAATTATTTTATAATTGATGATAATAATTTAAAATAAAGTTATAATTTGGTTAATTTTTATAATTTTTTAAATTTTAGCAATATGAAATTAATTATGAAGTGTTTTGATGCTTATCATGGATTGATGCTTTTCCATATTTAACACTCATTTAATTTATATAGCTATACTAGTAAAAATTTAAATTAATGATAAAACATTTATTTGTAATTTTTATAAGATGAAATCATATAATGTTCCTCACAACTTAAATTATAACGATCATCAACATTGTTTTGATATATGGATGCTGATATTAATTATCTTATCAACACTAACTCAGTAAGAGCACCAAATTAAAATGTTAACTCTTAATTACAATTAAAATCATCTAAATTGTATATATTTTAAATTTAAATTAATGAGTGAAAATTATATATATATAAATATAATGAGGACTACTTGAATTCTTATCAACTTTATATATATATTCTTGATGGGATGACCAACAAAGTGACAAAGGTGGTAAGGATTCAAGTCATCTTCACCACAAGCAACAAGCAATGTTTGTCGCAGATGTGGTTAGCCAATTGACGAAGATCATTAGTTTTTGCTCTCGCATTATCCAGATTTTAATACTCCTAACACTTCTCATTACTCCATAGGTTAGAGAGGCACAGTCATTGCTTGTCTTAATCACTTTGAATTGCTCATTTCTCTTTGAGCTCTAATCCGCCTTCTTGCTTTGTTCCTTACTTGAAATTTCCCCGTTCCCACGATGAATTTTCTTCGCAAGAATCCTTTCTTTGTGGCCTTCCCTACTCTAGATTTATGTTCATCCTCTATGTTCTCACCGTAGTTTTCTGTGTTGAACCTAGGCCCTAGAAAAGAGACAATGTGCTGGATGCTTTGCACCAAAGGCCTTAAAGTATTATCCTAGATGCATTGCCCCGTCGCCTCAACAACTTGGTCTCTCAATCCAATGCTCTTTTTCCTCCCATTTTTTGTCATGAAAGAGCTCAGCGTGTGAGATGTAGGTGAGGTGGTGGAGGTTGTGTCTCTCCAAGCAATGTATGGCTTCATTTTTGTGCCAAGTATTTTGCTTGGCTCTACCATGACTAAACTCCACCAAAAGTGCAGCAAGATCTAGAAGACATTGAGGATGATGTGCAGCTCAAACACCAATAGCATTTGAACACAAAGGAGATGGAGGAAATTGCTACCTGGGTATCAAACACTAGGTACACATGAGGGAAATAGAAATGGTATATTCATACAATTGATTTATAGCATCACACAAAGACATTGTTTGGTAGAGTCTAGCTAGACCATTATGGGGCAGAGAATATAATTTTGGTGGTGCTTGAGGAAATTCAACTCCAATAGAGAGACATAGAGGGATGACTTGCTCACATTGAAGCAGGGTTGACTCCTAGGCTAACCCCAAATATTAAATTCAATGTGATAGATATAAGGTGGAAACCTCAGCTTCCACTTAGTTTGATATTTAAGTTTTTTTTTTTATCTTGGACTTAATCTATATGACAAATAAATTTTTTTACTTCAAGCCATTTCTCTTATACCTAAAATAATTTATAAAAACTTTAGTAGACTTTATATTTTTTTTTATTTTAAAACTCATAAAAACTTTAGTAGACTTTATATTTTTTTTTATTTTAAAACTCATAATGGTGATGAGTTATTGTTATGTCATTGATTTAATTTCCCAAATAACAACACATCTATAATTTTTTTATTTATTAATAAAAAATAACTTTGAAAAATTATAAAAATAATTTTATTATAAAATATAGATAATTTTAATGGTTGAAAAAACTATTTATTTCTTAATTTAATAATTATGCTTTTGAATTTTTAAAAAATCATAATTTTTAATATAAAAATGAATTCAATACTTTCAATACACTTTTTATATATATATTAAAATCAATTTTATTATTACATTGTTAAAAATCAAATATGGTATCTTTCCATTCAATAAATTATTAAAAGAAATCTGAACAAGTAACCACTTACATATGCAACCAGAGTAGATGCCATTCCATCCTTTGGACCAAGTCCCTTTTTAACACCAGTGCATGTAACATATTCCATGATCTTAGGAAGACTGAGTAAGAAGATTGAAGCCACCAGACTAAGGGATTTGCTTATTCCTGAGCAAACCTCCATCTGTCAAATGCCCGCGCAGGTGATAACCAGAGATATCGTCAGCTCCTATGGGGTGCAGTGGACTTGACTTATTCTTGGGACCGACCCGAAGAACACCATAAAATTCACCCCTGCGGTGCTGGGCTGAGCAATTTCTCAAGGAAAGGAAACAATGGGATGCCTGCAATGGTTCCTAATTGTTCTTGCATCTTGTCTGATTGCGTCGGCGCAGCAGACGTATGAGAAACCCTCGGACTGCTCAAACCCTAATCCCCCAAACAATTCGTACGGCTACACCTGCAATGGCCAAAATCTTAGCTGCCAGGCCTACGCAATTTACAGAGCCCAAGCAGGCTACCAGTCCCTCGAAAATATCAGCTCCCTCCTCAATTCCGACCAGTCCCAAATGGCCCAGATCAACATGCGATCTGACACCCAGGTCCTCGACATCGACACAGAAATCATAGCTCCCATAAACTGTTCGTGTGCCGGAAATTACTCGCAGGTCAATGCAACCTACTTCACCCGAAGCGGGGACACTGTTTTCATAATGGCGAACAATATTTACGAGGGGCTGTCTACTTGCCAGGCCATAAAGCAGCAGAACTCGGGCGCTAATTCCACCCTTCAGTCTGGTATGAGAATGACAGTCCCTGTCAGATGTGCCTGCCCGACGCCTGCGCAGGTCGGGCAAGGAATCCTGTACCTGCTCTCTTATTTGGTCGGAGAGGGGGACACTCCGGACACCATAGCCAAGAAATATAGCCAAGACGGAGCCACGACTGCGCAATTACTGGTTGCCAACGATCTCAACACTAACAGCGAAGCAATTTTCCCGAACACGACCCTCTTGGTTCCTCTGCAAACGACGCCCACGAATCCGCCTCCCCCGACCTCGATACCTGCATCTCCGAGCAAGCATAGCGGCTGGAGCAGGGGACTCCGCCTCGGCCTCGGTGTCGGAATCTCCGCTGCGGTGGTCGCCGCGGCGGCAGCTTGCTTTATTCTCTTCGCGATTAGAAAAAGAAAACGCCAACACCTCACCGAGCAGCCGAGCTCGGAAATCAAGATACCAAATCAGGCAACTGTGACGCCGACAGAGTTGCCCGACGAGCTTGCAGTCGGATTGCGAAAAATTGGGCAAACTTTACAACAGTACAAATTGAGAGAATTGGAAGCCGCGACAGGGAATTTCAATTCGGCGAATAAAATTTCTGGCTCCGTCTACCGCGGCACCATCAACGAAACCCCTGTAGCGATCAAGAAAATGCAGCGCGACGTGTCTCAGGATGTCAGAATTCTTGAAAAGCTCCACCACTTCAACCTGGTTCGCCTATTGGGATTCTGTGTCTCCGACACACATTCATACCTCGTCTTCGAGAATGCCGACAACGGCTCGCTGGCCGACTGCCTTCAGAGCAATTCGCCCTTTCTGAGCTGGAGACGCAGACTGGAAATCGCTCTGGATGTGGCAGACGGACTCAGCTATCTTCACAATTACAGCGTGCCGCCCTACGTCCATAAGGACATCAAGAGCAGCAACGTTCTGCTCGACCGCAATATCCGAGCCAAGATTGCCAATTTCGGCCTCGCGAAATCGGCAGAAGAGGGTTTTTGTCTGACCAGACATGTGAATGGCACGAAGGGATACATGGCGCCTGAATACCTTAAGGACGGTCTCGTGACTCCAAAGCTTGACGTCTTCTCCTTCGGGGTCGTCATGCTGGAGCTTCTCTCAGGCAAACCAGCGGTTTTGGGCCGGGATGGAGATGTCATGCTGTGGACTACAATTGAGGGCGTGGTCGAGGGTTCGAATCCTAAGGAGAAACTTAAGGGTTTCATGGATTTGGGCCTGCAGGATGACTATCCTATGGAAATAGCATTCGCTATGGCCAGGCTGACGAGGATGTGCGTTCATGAGGATTTGAACAGTCGGCCCACCATTAGCGAGATTCAGATGGCGCTTTCGACCTTGCTATCTGCTTCTGCCCTTCATTAGAATAGGAATCCATGATTTCCGATCCCAGCAGCGATTTAGATCCCACGCCATGGAATTTCTGGCATGATTATCTGGTGAAGTTTGTCTAACAATTCTATGTTTTGGATTACTGGAACTCCTCCGTTCAATTCGACTATTTCTTGGTAATTTATTAATTGTTTTAATGTTTTAGGGTTTTGTAAAGTTGTAAAAATAAATTACGTTAAAAATCATGTTTTGGAGTATTTTAGTTAGAATTTTGTGATTCAATTTAATTTTTATAAAATTGTAATTCTTCATTAATTAAATCATAAAAATAAAATAATGGGTGGTGATATTTTCAAAATATTTAAATTATACAGATTATTTATTCAATAAAAATCATGTTTTGGAGTATTTTAGTTAGAATTTTGTGATTCAATTTAATTTTTATAAAATTGTAATTCTTCATTAATTAAATCATAAAAATAAAATAATGGGTGGTGATATTTTCAAAATATTTAAATTATACAGATTATTTATTCAATAAAAATCATGTTTTGGAGTATTTTAGTTAGAATTTTGTGATTCAATTTAATTTTTATAAAATTGTAATTCTTCATTAATTAAATCATAAAAATAAAATAATGGGTGGTGATATTTTCAAAATATTTAAATTATACAGATTATTTATTCAATAAAAATCATGTTTTGTAGTATTTTAGTTAGAATTTTGTGATTCAATTTAATTTTTATAAAATTGTAATTCTTCATTAATTAAATCATAAAAATAAAATAATGGGTGGTAATATTTTCAAAATATTTAAATTATACAGATTATTTATTCAAATATACAAATTTTATATTTTTATTAAATTTCAAATAAAGTTAACTGTAGTTTATATGTTTTTTCCGATATGTTTTCCACTCTAATTTGTTTAGAATTAGGCAGAGATTTTTTGGAATCACAAGTTTGAGTTGTATGCTCTCCACAATCCAAGTGTACTAAGGTTTTTTCAAGTAGTCAGTGTTTTTGGGAATCACAAGTTTAAGTTGTATGCTCTCCACAATCCAAGTGCACCAAAGGTTTTTCAGGGTAGTCGGTTTAAACTAGCTTAGATCCATCAACTCTGAATCTACCTTCAGATGAAATTTTTTTGAGATACAAAAAGATTTGATCCCTCTTGCCCTTGGTAGATTTGAAGTTAAGATGGGTGTAGGATAATTTAATTCCCCCTTTTAAATAGACTATATTCCACATGATTACCATGAGTCAATAGCATGGGTTATCATAAACTTGAGCTCAAAAACCACCACTGACTTGACCAAGTCAAATTTACCTTAACTACTCAACAAAAAATAATAAAAAATAAAATAATAACATAAAGATGTTTGAATATCAAGAGATTTAACATAAAGATGTCTGAATATCAAGAGATTTGATTTGTGGGCCCTGTATATCTGGAGTTAAGGTGGATCTAGGCAAGTTTAACTTCCCCCTTTAAAAATTCTATATTCTACATGAATGCCATGGGTCAATACCATGGCTTCTTAATACCATGGGTCAATATCATGGGCCATTTTTTTTTATAGGGTTATTTTCATTTTGTTATTTTTATTTTTATTTCTTTAATTTATTTTGACCCAGTTAAAATGTTTACATTACAGTATATCAATCTTTTTATTTTATTTTTATTTTTATGTAATTTGACTTCGTCAAAATGTTAAACATTACATCCCCGATTGGGGTGCGATCTAGTTGTATAACAAAATGAATCGGTGGCAAATGAAGGGGAGTAAGGGCGGTGTACGGAGGCCCCCTACTCCTCACACGATCAACAGGGTAGTATTGCTGACAATTTGCATGCGCAGAAGTTATTATGAAGGAGAAAGTGGTAGGATTATCAGTTGTTGGAAATCTTGAATGGTGTTGCTCTTTCGAAGTTCTATAGCTCTCAGAAAGGCAGAGAGATCTTGGCAGTTGGAGAACTGAGCGGAAGATGTCGGCAAGTGGTGAAGGCTACCATGGCTCGTCACCCGCATTTAGAGGAATCAGCTCCTTCGGAGGTCTTCTCCTGTGAGTATGTTCCTATGGTAGTTTCCTATCTTGTAATCCCCTTTGTCTAGTCTATGCCTGTGTGTTTTCGATGGCGAAGTCTAACCATGATATCTGGCATTAATGAGATACCAACCCATGAAAGGAGGAAGGAAATTATGGTTATGTATGGTGAATTGTCTGTGGATCTATCTGTTGTTTCTATATACTTCAATTTTTTTCTTTTGCGTATGGGAATGTATTCAGAGGCTCTGGTATGGAATTTCACTGGATTTATTCATTGGCCTGCCTGTGGACGTGCTTATGCCAGTAGTTTGGGGTTTTTGTTGAATTTGTTTTGGAATTTGAACATGGCCCTCCTTTCTTTGTTTAAATATTTTGGTTCTCGTTGTCATGAGGAGATTGGGATGGTCATTGTCCACTCTATAAGTCATATTCACTGTTATACCCCTATCACTGGGTGGGTTGGTAAAATTATATCTCATAGCTATCTGTTTGTATTCCTGACTACTCCTACAGGTCGTTTAGTGTGGAAACAATTATGGATTTTTAAGTCGGTCACCAACTGTGTGTTAGCCTTTGTCACACCCAAGTTTGGGTTTAACCATCTTAGAAGTTGTTTGATTGTTAAAATCATGGTATGCCCTTCATCTGCCATTGGCTCGTCGACCAGAGGAGGTTATGGTCGTGATAGAGGGAATGGGTTGCACCACAGGACCAGTCAACCCCAGTCTCGATCTTCAAGAAATTGTGTTTGTTGAACCACCCCTAATCTCATACATGATGCAACTCAGGTTTTTGAAATTGGCACTCCATAACAAGTCTTTCAATTAATCTTTTGATGGGAAGCATAACAGAACTAGCAGGCAGCAGAATTGGATGTGGATTTGGGTGATGGCAGGATTTGGCTCCAGACTCGGGTCACTCCTGTGGAAGATCCACCCAATATAAACAATTTTTTTACCTCTATTGGATAATGAAGAACCTCGTAGCCAAAGCCTTGGCTGCCCCTCTAGGTGAATGTCTCAAACTGAATATGGACATGCTGAAATTAAAAAAGACTTGCAATAGATCCAGTTTCAACTGCAGCAAAAAAATGGATGACTTAGCTGCATTGAGAGCCACATCCCATGCATTCCCCAGTCATAACTTCTAGGTTCCAGTGTGAAGGATCTAGCCCCAGTGGATTCTTCTGAAGATTAATGGATTAGATGTTTCAATTTTGACTTATATTTTACCATATGTAGTGTTACAGTTTCTAGTTTCAGCCTTTAGATATCTAGCATATAGTAGGAAACATGACATTCAAACATATATAGTTTTGCTTGACAGTCTCAAACTCTTTTAGTTTTCAATGGCATATAATGCCATTAGGTGGCCAACAGATTTGGTTTCACGTTAGGCAGGTTGAGGCCACCTAGTGATTTGATCTATGTATGTAACCTGCCTTTTAAGAAAAGTAATGGAAAAGGTACTACCAAGCTTACAAAAAAAAAAATGTTAAATATTACATTACAACAACTCTCCCATACTGGATCAGAGAGCGCCTCTTAGCGCAACATCTCGAACATACTAGGTTGGAGAGTGTCTCTCGCTGCAATAAGTAGGAGATATGGATTTACCTTAACTACTCAATAAAAATTAAAATAATAACGTAAAATTTTCATTTTAACATATTTTTATTTTATTTTATTTTACTTTGACCGATTTAAATGTTTACAAGACATTACATTACAACATCTCTACCATACTGAGTTGGACAGTGCCTCTTAGTAGCACAATAAGTACCAGCCTAGATCCATATTAACCCTGGATATATCAAGCGTTGAGAGGGATCAAATCTCTAGAGGTGAACACCCCTTGAGTGCAAAGCTTGAGGAAAGGTTTGCACCTCGAGAGATTTGATCTCTCTGATTGCTTGATAGATCCAGAGTTAAGATGGAACTAGGTTGGTTATATAATACTATATAATATATATATTTGTTGTTGTGTCTCTTTCTTATTCCCTCTCTCTCCCCCTTCATCTTTGTGTTTATGTGTCTTTGTCTCTCCTCTCTCTCCCCTTCCTTCTCTCCCCAGTCTCTCTCTCTCTCCCCATCTATATCTATTGTTAGGAAAAATACTAAGAGGAGGGGGGTTTGAATCAGTGTTGTTATTTACTTTAAATTTTCATTTCAAATTCTGAATTTTGTACGTTATTTTTTTTCATGCAACCAGTGTATGTACGTGACTCTAGTAAATGCAAACAGTGTACATCTAGTTTATTTAATTTGACAGATGTTTCATCAACAAGTTAGCTTAACCATTGCATTATTAATTCATTCAACATCTAGAATGTAGTAAAGAACAAATAAATCACAACACATAAGCAACACACATAGAACACCAGAATTTTAGGTGGAAACTCAATGTGGGAGAAAACTATTGTTGTCGTCGTCTCTATCTTCTTCTTTTATTATTAAGAAAACTTCATTACATCTGATACTAGCATAGACTCTTACCATCACGCAGACACCCACCTAAAGGAGGCTACAACCCCCTGATTGCGTTTACCAACTCCTACAGGAAGGGAGCTCCTACCACCTACAAAAAAAACAAAATTATCAACTACCACTAGAAGGAAGCTCTCACTCCCTCACTGAAGGTTTCAACCCTCAGCACCTCTCATGGACCACATTTCATAATATTTCAAATTGGATCCACCTGACTCAAAACATCAAACTTGTAGACCACCTTTCATCATATTTTTAAACTAGATCCACACTCAACATTATGCTCAATACCAAACTAAATACTAAATCGGAAATGCAATCATTGAACAAACTGAAACTTGAAGTATCAAACTAAAAAATAAATAAACCAAATAATCTTCAGAGTATGTATGTGAATGTTCTTATGGAAACCTGCATATATAGGTGCTTCCTCTGGATAAGACCTGCATACATATCTCAAATCATTAACTATTGAAGATACTGTCAAACCAAATCAATGTGTCAAAACTAAATCACTGAAAAACTGAATCACAACATATACATCAATATTGTCTCACTAAAAATCCCAATCATCATTGATTAATATACCAAGTCACAATCCAATTAACCCAGTCAACACTGCTAGATACAGATCAAGACATCATTGACAAACAACAGCAAATAGAATAGAATTCATTAACTATCATCATCAAGCAGCACTACAAGCCCTAGTACATATACGCGATTTCTATAAGATTGATCAGTGAATGTATGTGATTATCATGCATAACATCCTATTTACTTCAACATTATATGTAAATTATCATATAATTGATATGCTACATTATTGAACTAGATCTGCGTATGTACGAGACAAACCAAAAGCAAACCAACGTACAGATCTTGAACTATTGAATCAAACCTTCGTTGTAAATCACAACATCTGTTAAGTCTGGATCTCAACATGCACCACTACATTTTGATCAAATCATCATCATAGCTACAGATCTAACATTACAAGCATAAATAGATCAAGAAATTTTTCTCATTAGCCTTCACTACACTTTTAGATCTATTTGATCTTATCCATCTCCTTGTTTCCCGGTGCACACTTATTCAAGATCAAATCATTCACAAACAATTTATTGCTTGCACACTTAACACCTTGATCTCCATATTCTTATATAGTCTTTGCCTCAACCAATACCTCAGGTAAATCCTTTAGTAATGTTGTTAGTATTTTTTGACGGGATCAAATAAACGTTTCCGCAACCATTACTATGGGCCAATACCATGGTAATGTCCCTTGGTATCCAGATTACCATGGTTCGGATTCTATGCATGAATTTCACTTATAAGACCTGCATATGTACACGACCCTTCTTCATAGGACCCACGTATACTTTCTCAAACTTCACATTTATCATCAATTTGTAATATAACTACCATTTCTCTATCCATATCCTTTGTAGCATATGTACCAATCTGCATGAGTTCTAGAGTCATCAATGTTGACATCAACTACATCTTTATCAAGCAAGTTTCCATCAACGACAACACATTAGCCATAATGCCAATAATCCCCCCCTTTGGACTTGATGGCAACCACTTTGGTGTTTCGTCACCACCTACAAATACCAAGACTTCTCTCCAAACACAAACCTTCTCTCCCCCTTTGACATCAAAGGCAAAGGGTTGAACTAGGCTAAATGAATTACTTCCCTTGTTGAAAGTATGATCTACGGAATATGAAATCTGCATATTGTGTAGAAATCAGGTTTTAGATTTGCAACTGCTCATGAATTTTTAATCAAAATCACAAGACATAAACCTACACTATTGCTCTACGAACATCAATTCGCAATTTAGAACAAAAATCTCAAACATGTAAGAAGAAATAACACGCATGCAACAAGTATCTTCTAAAACCCCCAATGCATGTTTGCATTAATCAAATGACTAGAGATGTATCTGACTTTGCAAGTGCACAACCTATCTCTCTACTCACTGGAGGCCTCTGACGCAGACTTAGTCAAATTTTGCCTTGATTTGAGCTTTTATTTCCTTGTGCCTCTCCTTGAGGAATTAGCCCCTATTATTTAGGAAATTCTTATAATTGAGTTGTGTAATTTCTTAGGTTGATCATTTAATTGCATGCAACACATGTACACTCAAGACTAGCCTATAACTAATGTTACACTATCTTAGAATCTCCACCTCAATTGGTTAACTCGAATTCTTTGCATGCACTAGATATTTTGGGTTTATTGATCAGTTAATAGGATGATCATTGAGTTTGACTAAAGTCCCACTGCTTAATTGATATTCCACTAGTTCCTCTAACATTTGGAACTAGATTAACTAAAAACAACCTGAAATAATTGACCTTGATCGCTACAAATTAGCAATCACACATGCATAACTGAATTCTAACTCTTCCAACTCGATTTACTGAGTAAAATGGGTGACATAAGCTATGTCGCACAAGTTAACATCATCCAAGTTGTCTGCTGATGTGGAAATTCGACTTTTCTCAATTTAATCAAGGAAAAATCAAATTGAGATTTTATTGTTGCATTTTTCAACACTCCCTCTCAGCGAAAAAGGGATTATCAACCACCCCTATCTTGCACATGTGGAAATCGAAGTTCCCTCTTTACAAGACCTTTATCAAAATGTCAACATCTTGTTCCTCTATTGGAATGTACTACAACAACATTATCTGCCTTTGCACACAGTCTCGTAAATGGTGATACCGGATTTCTATATGCTTGGATCGATCGTGAAAAACATGATTTTCAGAGAGCTTGCAACTCTTATTACCACAGTAGATCACAGTTGGGTCCATCATCTAACTAAAATATCCAACAAGTATCTTTCTCATCTAGATTGCCTCACATGTTGCTTGAATGGCAGTCATGTATTTTTCTTCTGCTGAGTTGAGTGCCACGGATCTTTGCTTCCTGTTGTACCAAGAAATTGTTGTGTGCCCAACACTGAAAATTCCACCTTATGTACCATTTTGGTTTGATGGACTCCCTGCATAATATGCACCTACAAAACCACATAGCTTCACTCCCTCTATTCGTTTATACCATAGTCCAAACTGGGTAGTGCTTCTAAGGTACCGTAGAACATGCTTAGTTTCCCTCCAAAATAAATTAGTTGGCCTAACCAAGGCTTGGCTCAGTTGGTTCACTCCATAGCACATATTTGGCCATGTGTTCACAAGATGCATCAGTGAACTCACCAACTATCGGTAAATAGTAGCATCCACTTCCTCACTTGAAGTGGCATCCTTTTTCCTCTAGTTGATCGCTAGAGGTGTGTCCATGGGTTTACAACTGTCTATGTGAAACCTCTGAAGTATCTCATTGGCATACTTTCCATGAGAGACAAATAGTTCCCCATCACCTTTCCATACTTCCAATCTAAGGAAGTAGAACATGAGACCCATGTTTCATTTCAAACTTTCTTGCAAGGTCCTCCTTGCAAGATCTGATCAACTGCTCATCGCCAGTTAAAATGAAGTCATCAACATATAAGACAATAATCAACAATTTACCTTCTACCAAGATTTGATAAAGGTTTACATCCGGTTCAATTTTGGTGAAGCCCAAACTAGTGAGATAGCTATCGATCTTGGTGTACCAAACACAAGGTGCTTGCTTGAGACCGTACAACGCTCGCTTGATTTTGCATGGAGTCTGCACACATGAGACTCTTGATCAAAGTCTTGAAGCTTTCTGATTGCTTGATGTACACCTCCTCCTTAATAACTCCTTTGAGGAATGTTGTTTTTACATCCATCTGGTGGATCTTCCACTCCACCTGCACAACCAAAGCAAGAATTGATCTATAGATGAGTACCTTGCTATAGGAACAAAGGTCTCCTCATATTCAATCCCCTCAACTTGAGAGTACCCCTTCGCCATAAATATGGCCTTGTACTTTTCTATGTTTCCGTTCACTACATGCTTTACCTTAAATATGCATCTCAAACCCATAACTGATTTGTCTGCTGGTCTTGGGACCACTTCCCAAACACTATTTTTTACAATGGATTTGTATTCCTCCACCATTGCATCAACCCACATAGGTTTCTCTACTACTTCCTCAAAAGAAGATGTCTTAGTCTTTACAAGATCAGTCATTAAATCCATGTAACTAGTGTACCAATCTGGTGACCTTTTTTTTGCGTTGATTTCAAGGAGCACCCACATTCTCCCTTGCATCTTGCACAAGTCTCTCAGCTTCCCTGGTCCTTTTCTTGCCTTCTATGGATGGTTCTGCTTGAGTGGTTTTCTCCACTCTCTTCTCCTCAACTTATGGCTACTCCACAACTTCTTGAGGTTCCTCCTTTGGAGATAAAAGCTCCTCTTCTTGTGGGATCTGAAGCTCCCTCTCAAGAGAGCACCGCATCGCTTTGTCTTCATCAAATTTTACATCCCTTCACACAACTGTCATTCTGAGGGATGACAAGTATAGACGGTAATTGTGGGGAGTTTATGTGTAACCCAAAAATACCCCAGTTATGTTGTCAACTCTAGCTTCTTCCTTGATTCTTTGGAGACATCACAATAAACAGAGGCTCCAAAAATCCTGAAGTGTAACACATCTGACTTTCTCCCCGAGAAAGCCTCCTCCAGTGTAATCATGCTTATAATTTGATGAAGACTCTTGTTCTGCAAATAGATTGTTGTGTTCCATGCCTTGACCCACAAATGTAGAGGTAGGCCTTGATCATGCAACATCGCCCTCGTTTCTCCCACAATGCTATGGTTCTTTCTCTCAGCCACCCCATTATGTTGTGCATTGTGTGGTGTTGTCAACTCTCATCGAATGCCTTCTTTTGCACATAAATTTTTAAATTCATTCGACACATACTCACCTCCATTATCGCTCCTGAGAGCCTTCACCTTCTTTCTCGTTTCTTTCTCAACTAGTGCCTTGAATTCTACGAACTTGGAGAATGTCTCATCCTTCTTCCGCATGAAGAAGATCCAACACTTTCATGAGAATTCATCAATAAAAACGACAAAATATTTGCTCCTGCCAGTGGAGGTTGTCAAGAAAGGTCCATAGACATCAGAGTGAATCCTTTCAAGGACTGCATGTGCTTTGTTGTCTCAATCATGGAATGTGGATTTTGTGTACTTCCCCAAAGTACATCCTTTGCATACATCTTGTTGCTTAAGTGCTCCTTTGGGGAGGTTTGTGGTTATCTATTGCATGATCTTCAAAGTGCCATGATGCAAATGGCCAAGTCTTTTATGCCAAAGTTCATCGACATCGTGGCTTTTCACCTTATCCACCTTTGTGCTCAATGAAGCACAATTCTCCACATCTAGCTTGTACAGGTTCTTCACACGAACCCCAATTTGCTTCACATGTCTCGTGGTTATGTGTCTCAAGAATGTATTTCCTTTGTTGAAGATCATATCATAACCACGGTCTTCCAAAACTGCAACAGAGATAAGATTTTTCTTTAGGTCCGAAATGAACATGACATCCTTGAGCCTAAGGGGGGAGTCTGACTCCCTCTGAAAGGTGACTATACCAATCCCAGTCACGTTATACCTTATGGTGTCTCCCATCTCGATGTGCATCTGCAAATCTTTCTCCTCCAGGTCACTGAAAAATCTATATTTCCTATCATGTGGACTGATGCACCTAAGTCCAAGTACCACACGCTCCCCTCACTATGTTTTCCATGCATGCAATGACGATAAAATCAAGCTCGAACTTTGAAGCCAAAGCTTCACCTATTACTCCTCCTAAGGTCTTCTTTCTTGCCTTGTTGTGTGGACACTTAGTGGCATAATGCCCGAATTCATGACAATGGAACCATTTAATTTTTGACAAATATTTCTCCTTGTCCCCTTGACTAGTTTCTAGTTTGGATTGGGGTTTCTTCCCTTTTCCCTTCTTTTCTTTCTAGCTAGTGAAAATTTTTCTTCTTCCTCACCCTTGGATGAAGTCTCATCTTTGGCATTTTCCTTATTTCCTCTTGTACCAAATCGGACCATAAGCACTCCTAACTCTGTATTTTCTCCCTCCCATTCAACTATGCCAGCTCTTGGGAAGATCCAGAAGGGCTAGGGTTACCAAGTCTTCTACAAGGACATTAACATTGACTCCACCAAGTTCATCATGACACTGTGTAAACTTTCTTAGACACTGTGGAATTGTGTCATTCTTCCACATCTTGATACTTCAAATTTTATCATTGAGTGTGAGCTTCCTATGGTCACTATTATTCTCAAACAATTCTGTCAACGCTTTCCACATCATGAATGGAGTTTCTTTTCCATGGAGATTCGAGGCAATATGATCTCGTACTCCCTCCAAGGTTATTCTCCTCTCCTTGACTACATCTTTCTTCCACTGAGCAAGGTTTTTGGCATCAGATGCTTATTGTTTTGCAACATCTAACTTGATGTATTATAGCCACCCATTTTCATCCAATACTTCCTCCATGTGGTCCTTCCATGCAACAAAATTAGAGGTGCCTTCCAAGGCATACTCTAGCCTTAGTCCATTGAAGGCAATCTTCTCAACTCTAAAGAAATCCTGCAACATTGATCTTCAAATTTGAACATCTGAGAAACAACTTCAAATCTCTTTCTCTAATGTGAATTCAGGTCTAATACCATGTAGAAATTAGGTTGTAGATTTGCAACTGCTCATGAAGTTTTAATCAAAATCGCAAGACACGAACCTACACTACTGCTTTGCGGACATTAATTCACAATTTAGAACAAAAATCTCAGACATGCAAGAAGAAATAACACACATGCAACAATTATTTTTATCTACGGAAAGAAATCTGTTGAAATACCCAATGCCTACTTGCATTAATCAAATGAATAGAGATGTATTACAATTTCTTTGCTCAACTGAGCTCACCCTGCAAGTGCACAACCTATCTCTCTACTCAATTAAGGCCTCTACCCAGACTTAGTCAAATTTTGCCTCGGATTGAGCTCTTATTTCCTTGATTTGTTCCTTAAGGAACTAGCCCCTATTATTTAGGAAATTCCTCTAATTGAATTGTGCAATTCCTTAGGTTGATCATCTGACTGCATGCTTCACTTGTACACTCAAGACTATTCTACGATTAATGTTGCATTGCCTTGGAATCTCCACCTCAAGTGGGTAACTTGAATTCTCTACATGCATTAGCTATTTTGGGTTGGTTGGTCAGTTAATTGGATGATCACTAAGTTTGACTGAAGTCCCACTACTTAACTAACCTTCCACTAGTTCCTCCAACAATTGGAACTAGTTTAACTGAAAACAACGTGAGATAACTGACCTTGATTGCTACAAATTAGCAATCACATATACAGAATTGAACTCTAACTCTTCCAACTCAAATTTACTGAGTAAACTAGGTGACACAAGCCATGTCACACAAGTTAACATCATCCAAGTTGTCTGCTGATGTGGAAATTCGAATTTTCTCAATTTAATCAAGGAAAAATAAAATCAAGAATTTCTTGCTACATTTTTCAACATACTAACCATGCTCCCCTAAGCATATGTTGTACCTTATAAATATATTCAAATAAAAGTACAAGTAAAATATGACCTTTCCTATCACCAATGACTCTATGCTCCCATGATTACATCAACCACCCAACAAATTTGGGTTTACATATTGGAACCAACTTTACATCAATGTCCCAAAATAATGGGATTACATACATGACATGACTTGATTCCAATAGCCCATACATGACTAAATTTTTCAATGATTACAACATGTGTCATTCCATGTCCTTTACATAAAGAGAGATATATGAAACTTATAACAAAAAATAGGGACCTCGACAATGAGGTAGCAAGACCATGATAGTCATCGACAACTACCATACACCATATAGGAATCTACAACATAATCATTTGATAGTAGCAACATAAATGTCATATTGATAGCAACATGACATCCTCATCACCAAGAAGTAATATATCATCAGATAGATAAGTGTAGCATTAATCTTTCCAATATCATCAACATGTAACCAAATGTATCACCAAGCAATTGTAGCATAAGCATAATATTTTACAATAAATATTTGTTATCAACTCATCCCTATCACCTCATGTCATTAAGGTCAACATGCTCTCTCCATAAGCAAAAGCATCAATATCTTCAACCACAACACCATAGGTAGCAATCATATGTGCAAAAGAGTACCTTCAGCATCACAAATCATTGAGTAGATTAGAACTGACCAGCAGCGTCAACGACTAACATAGCATACATATCTTCAAGCTTTAGCAAGGATAGGAAATCATTGACAGTTTTACCAAATGCAACTCAAGCAATCATCCATAAGATCACTATATGTAATTCATGCATCATTGATAACCCATAACATAATGACAGTAGCATATGTATCTTCAGTAGTAACTGCAAACACAATCATACATCAGTAATAATATGTACTCATCAGAAACATCATCAAGTAACAAAGAGTGCTCAAAAGATCATAATGCCAATAATGAACTATCAAAAGCATGGCAAATGTTCCCCCTAAACCTATGCCAACTCTACACCATCGATTATGATCACATTATATCCATCTCATCAATCAGCAAATGCACCAAAGAACCATTTCATGAGCAACAATACATGATTTGCAATAATAGCTCATAAAATCATCATGAGCCAATACCCTAAGCAGCATAAGGGCATCATCAATAGTCTGCAACAAATAAACATCAGAACCAAAATGTCAATAATGAAAGGATGGAAGCATATCAGAAGTTCCCCTTGAATCTATGCCACTCATTTTTCATCGTATTAAGGCATACGCAACTATCTAGATCAAAAGCCACATATACACGCCACTGTCTTTCATAAGATCTGTGTACTGAAAGTGAATTGTTGATTCTTTATAGCCATCGATTCCCTTGAACCTATCTTGTCTGTTCTTGTTCATTGTTACTTCATTAGATGTGATGTCAGTAATAAACTCATCAAAAAAACATATGGAATCATCATTAAGATACATATGCATAACTCCCCCTGAGATCATACACCAATGATCTTGTGGACCTAATAATAATCACCTTTTCTATGTGAGGTTATGTACCTCACATTCACTTGTGTAGCCATTGTTAGAAGTATAACTTTTAAGAACAATGGACTAAAGTAGAAACAATCTTCCCTAAGTCTTTGACTGATGTTCCTTCCTCCTCCAAATATGCTTGCAATATCTAATCATGTGCTCAAACTTGTGGAACTATCCCATCTTTTGTTTCCATTCTAAATGCTTGACCTGTAATTAGTGACCTTAAGCCCAAATGAGTTACAAGAAAAACAGTATCCATGAAACCAAGATTTATGCCTTGACTTTGAACCAAGAGATTTTCTTTCAGATGTGTGACTTGATTTAGTTTTCTTTTGAAGTACCTTATGCTGGTTATTTTCATTACTTTTTGAATTGTAAGCCATATGGTTGTATCCAATGTTTGTCCTGATTAGAGAAGAGTGTTGATCATTGATAATCTTCTCGATATATTCATATGTTTTTTCCCAATTGTTGATTTTTTCATAATCTTTCCTTAGAGTCACAACTTCTTATTCTAATTTTTCACAATGCCTTTCCATTTTTTGAAGTTGTTCTGCTAAAATTTTTGTTCTTCTATGTGTTTCTTCTAAATGCATCTTTAACATACTTATTTCCTTGACCACACTACTTTCTTTTGTTTCCAGTTTTTTTTCATTCTTGAGTCTATCAATTTCATTAATTTTTCCATTAAGTCATCTTATTTAGAAGTATTTGATTCATTAGTTGATTGATCTTCAAAATCCATAAGTATCTAGTAACAAATGTTAGAATCTGAATCTGAATTTTCTTGATCATCAAATGTGCTTTGACTATCTTCATTAGAATAAAAACTTTTCTTGGAAGAAAACTTATTTTTGGCATTTTTCTTGTCAACATCCTTTCCATTCTCTTTCTTATCATGATTTTCTTTATATGGACATTTGGATGCATAGTGACCTACTCTTCCACAAGAAAAACATTTAAAGGGAAGCTTACCTTTGAATTTACTAGTTCCCACTTGCAACTTTCTCACAAAATTCACTTCTTCCTCATCTGAAATGTAGCTTGTATCTTTAGGCTTTTCCTTTTCTTTCCCTTTATATGTGGCTTTGAAGGTTTATTCTCTCATACTTGATGTACCCCCTTTTCTCATCTCAAAAGTTGTCAAGATCCCATGGAGTTGTTCAAGAGTAAGGCTCTTCAAATCTTGCATTTATTCAATGATGGAAACTTTGGAATCGAACTCTGGGGTTATAGATCTCAAAATATTTTCAACAATAGTAGCATCCTTTATTTCATCAGCAAGGTTTTTCATAGAGTTAACAACCTCATCTACTCTAAGGAAAAATCTTGCAATACTTTCATCATCATGTATTCTTAGAGTCTCATATTGAATTCTATATGTTTGAAGTTTAGCATGTTTTACCTTAGTGTCATCTTCATAGCTTTGTACAATATTATCCCATATTGCCTTTGTGGTGTTCAATTGCATGACATTCACAAACTTAGACTCAGCTAGAATTCCCATTTACATCCTTTTAATTGATCTCATATTGTTTCTTCCCTACATTATTTGTGGGAATGGAGCATGGGTATTGATATCCTCCTTCAACAATTGTCCATACATCAACTCCTAGTGCCTGCAAATATGCTCTCATTTTTACTTTCCAAAATACAAAGTTAGTTCCATTAAACAAGGTGGTCTGATAGAAGATACTCCATCTTGACTGCTCATCTTGATAGATCTCTCTTTAAGTGATTAAGCTTCTTTAAAGGGGCCTGATCTAATACCAATTGTTAAGAAAAATACTAAGGGTGGGGGGGTGAATCAGTATTTTTTTTCACTTTAACTTTTCATTTCAAATCCTAAACTTTGTATGTTATTGTTATTCCTGCAACTAGTGTATGTAGGCGACCCTAGTACATGAAAACAACGTATATCCAGTTTACTTAATTTGACATATCTTTCATCAATGAGTTAACTTACCCATTGCATTACTAATTCATTCACCATCCAGAATGTAGTAAAGAATAGATATATCACAACACATAAGCAGCACATATAGAATACCAGGATTTTAGGTGGAAACCCAATGTGGGAGAAAACCATCATTGTTGTTATCTTTGTCTCCTTCTTTTATTATCAAGAAAAATTCATTACATCTTGTACTGGCATAGACTCTTACCAACACGCATGCACCCACCTGCAGGAGGCTACAACCTTCACTCTTTCTCTGGCACCCAACTTTAAGGGAGCTACAACCCTCTGATCTCATTTACTAGCTCCTACCAGAAAGGAGCTCCTACCCCCTGAAAAAAATTTACCAGCTACAACTAGAAGGAAACTCTTACTCCCTCACTGAAGGCTCCAACCTTCAGAACCTCTCGTGGACCATGTTCATAATACTTCAAACCAAATCCACCTAACACAAAGCATCAAACCTGTAGGCCACTTTTCATCATTCTTTCAACTGAACCCACACCCAACTTTATGCTCAATATCAAATTGAACATTGAATCTGAAATACGATCACTGAACCAAATGAACCACTGAAGTATCAAAATGTAGAATACATAGACCAAAAAATATTCAGAGTATGTACGCGGCTATTCTTAAGAGAACCTGCGTACAGATCTCAAATCACTGACTATTGAAGATACTGTCAAACTAAATCATTGTGTCAGTCACTAAATCACTGAAAAATTGGATCACAACAGATACATCAATACTATCCCACTGAAAAACCCAGTCATCGCTAACCAGTATACCAAGTCACAATCCAATTAACCCAGTAAACACTACCAGATAAAAATCAAGACATCATTGACAAACAATGACAAATAGAATAGAATTCATTAAATTTCTTCATCAAGCAGCACTACAAACCCTAGTACATATATGTGATTTCTATAAGACTAATCAGCATATGCACGCAACTATCATGCATAACATTTGTGTATATACTTCAACATTCTGAGTAATTATCGCATAATTGATCCACTAGGTTACTGAACTAGATTCATGTATGTACGCGACAAACTAGAAGCAAACCAGCGTACAGATCTTGAATTACTAAATCAAACCTTCGCTGCAAATCACAACATTTGTTAAGCCCATATCTTGACATGCATAACTACATTGGATCAAATCATCATCATAGATACATATCTAATATACAAGCATAAATATATCAAGCAAGTATTTTCATTAATCTTCACTAGACTTTCAGATCTATCATATATTATCCATCTCCTTGCTTCCTCGTGCACACTTGTTCCAAATCAAATTATTCATAAACAATTCATTACTTGTAAACTTAACACCTTGATCTCCATCTTCTTATATAGCCTTACCACAATAATTACTGTGGGCCAATACCATGGTAATGATCCATAGTATCCAGATTACTATGGTTCAGATTTTGTATGCAACTTTCACTTACAAGACCTGCGTATGTACATGAAAATTCTTTAGAGGATCCATGTATACTTTCTCAAACTTCACATTTATCATCAATCTGTAATATAACTACCATTTCTTTGTCCATATCTTCTATAGCATATGTGCCAATCTGCATGAATTCCATAGTCATCAATGTTGACGTGAAGTACATATTTATCAAACGAGTTTCCATCAAGTACAACACATTAGCCATAATGCCAAAAATCTCCCCCTTTGGGCTTGATGGTAACCACCAGTAAACACCTGCAAACCCACCTCCAAATACCAAGACTTATCTCTAAACACCTTTCTCCAAATACCAAGCTTCTCTCCCCCTTTGACATCAAGGGAACAAGGTTGAACCAAACTGAATAAAGTACTTCCCTTGCTGAAGGTCTGATCTCTTGAATATGAAATCTGCATACTGACCATGCTCCCCTAAGCATATGTTGGACCTTATAAAGATATTCAAATTAAATTACAAGTCAAATATGACATTTCCTATCACCAATGACTCTATGCTCATATAATTACATCAATCACCCAAAAAGATTGGGTTTACATATTGGACCCAACTTTACATCAATGTCCCAAAATAATGGGATTACATACATGACATGACTTGATCCCGATATCCCATACATGACTGGAATTTTCAATGACTACAACATGGGTATTTCCATGACCTTTACATCAAGAGACATATATGACACTTATAACCAAAACCAAGGGGGGCCTCAACAATGAGGTAGCAAGACCATGATAGTCATTAGAAACTATCATACACCATATAGGAATCTGCAACATAATAATTTGATAGTAGAAACATAAATGTCATAATGACAGCGACATGAACATCCTCATCACCAAGAAGTAATATATCATCATATAGATAAATGTAGCATTAATCTTTCCAATATCATCAACATGTGACCAAATGTATCACCAAGCAACTGCAATAGAAGCATAAGATTGTGCAATAAAGCTTTGTTATCAACTCATCCCTATGACCTCATGTCATGAAGGTCAACATGCTCTCTCCATAAGCAGCAACATCAATCTCTTGAACCACAACACCATAGGTAGCAATCATATGTGCAAAAGAGTACCTTCAGCATCACAAATTATTGAGTAGATTAGAACTGACTAGCAGTGTCAACAACTAACATAGCATACATATCTTCAAGATTTATCAAGGATAGGACACCATCGACAATTTTACCAAATGCAACTCAAGAAATCATACATAAGATCACCATATGTAATTCATGCATCATTGATAACCCATAACATAATGACAGTAGCACATGTATCCTCAGTAGTAACTGCAAACACAATCATACATCAGCAATAATATGTACTCATCAGAAACATCATCAAGTAACAAAGAGTGCTCAAGAGATCATAATGCCAATAGTGAACTATTAGAAGCATGGTAGATGTTCCCCCTGAACCTGTGCCAACTCTACACCATCAATTTTGATCACAATGTATCCATCTCACCAATCAGAAAATGCACCAAAGAACCATTTCATTAGCAGCAATATAAGATTTGCAATAATAGCTCATAAACTCATCATGATCCAATACCCTAAGAAGCATAAGGGAATGATCAATAGTCTGCAATAAATCAACATTAGAACCAGAATGCCAATAATGAACTGGTGGAAGCATATCAGAAGCTACCCTTGAATTTTTGCCACTCCTTTTTCATCATAGAGAAGAATACGCGACTATCTAGATCAAAAACTGTGTATAGACGCGACTGTCTTTCATAAGATCCACGTACATAAAGTAAACTACTGATTCTTTATATGCATAGATTCCCTTGAACCTATCATGTATGTTCGTGTTCACTATTGCTCAATATTAGTAAGCTATTTATTGTTTTGTATAATTGTGTGGGTGGAGAAATTTTGTGCAGAACTATCCAGCAAGGATTTTCCTAAGAGGAGTGGGACAAGCTTAGAAGAAGCAACGTGAAAACGTGTCTAGATTGGAGAATGAAGTACGAGAATAGATTGAACTGGCCATCAGAGAAATAGAAGAATATCGTGTATAGTGTTTCAGAAATGGCACTGGATATTATGATTCTTTCAAAAAGAAACAACATAACACAGACTTTGGTGAGGTTCTAACCTCAACAGACTAAAGTTGGTAGGCTTCTGGGATGAAATCATGACGATGAACGACAAGCACCAGTTACCAGATGATTTCCAGTGCAGTGAAGAGTGGATAATACTGGGCACTCTCTACAGGCTACTTGTCAAGCCACTGGACATTGCTAATTATTACAGGTTGGGAAAAAATGAGGACAGCGGACCTTACCTCACAAACGGAAGGTCTCGTCATTACACAAATGTCCAAAAGTTGTTGAAAGACAAGGAAGTGAATAACCAACTCCAAGTAGCAGCCCCAATAGGCATTGATCATCCCATAATGCTTACTCAGGACTCCTATCTTTGGGCTTATGTGGAAGAAATTTCATGATTTATTCGTACTAATAATGTTAGAGATCTTGAGAACATGGCGGCAGAATTGGAAGGGCAAGTATGCCGTTGGATTGACTCCAATTATTTGTCTATGGCCGGAAATTCTACCTTCAATGTTGTGGTCAGTTGGTTGTGGACGCACATGACTCCACTGTAGAAATCAAGTTCTCCCTTCTCCTCGATTATTGACAAGCATCCAAAATTGATTAACTAATTAGGCAGAATAGCAACTAAATGGTTATTTCAAAAGTAGCACCTCAATTCGTGTGGGTATGGATCCATGGTCCGAATGTGGTAATGCATTCAGGCTCCCACCTAATCTCATTCAATTTTTATCTAATGTTGGTATTAACTATCTTGATCAAATTGTAGACCCAAAGAACACTAATATTTTTACACAAGCTTGGAAATTAGCTATTCATCTTGGAATCCCTGACAATTGGCATCCTGACTGGCACAATTTCACTAATGCTCTTACTGAATCACATGTTAGGATTCTTGAAGGCGATGATGAACTTATATGGGCACATGCCAAGCATGGTCAATACACTCCCAAGGATGGCTACCCTGTTATATACTCTGCACATAAGCCACCAATCTCTGACTAGTGGTGGAGTTTATTATGGAAATTGAAAGCCCCTCCTCGCACCAAACTTTTCATGTGGAATATACTTCGCCACAAAGCTCCTACGGGTGAGAACCTTATGAAGTGATCCTTCCATGGCCCTACTTGGTGCATCCTTTGTCGACAAGCCTTTGAATCCATCGAGCATCTCTTCCTCCATTTCCCCACCATTATGGATTTTTGGTCCCTAATCCTCTCCTCCCTCTCTATTACCTTTCGATGGCAGGGGAATACCATCCTTGAAGCCTGGAAAACATGGTGGACTTCGGCCCAACCTCCTAAAGCTAAAAACCTCCCTCTATTGGTATGTTGGCCTATTTGGATGACCTGAAATAAATTAATTTTCAGTGATATCGAACCTCACCAGAATCAAGCCTCTGCACATGTTTTGTCCATTTATTCCAGTATACCTAATGATGATCGACCTGCTCCCCGTTATACCATTACCTTTGAAGTTATTGACAGAAGCATTCCTTGGGCCTATTTTGATGGATATTCCCAAGCATGGAGCTATGGGGGGGTTGGGGGGGGGGGGGGGGGTGTGGGGGCGGCGTGGTCGCCGCATTACTACACCTATTAGAGAACCACTTCTTTAAAATTTAGATGGGATTGGGAAATGGGACCAATAACTTTGTAGAATTGATCACACTTAGACATTTTTTGCACTTTTCTTTAGAAAAAGAGTGTTGGCACCTTCAAATATTTGGTGCTTCCAAGATCATTATTAATTGGTTCAACAATATATCTATCTACCATGCTCACACACTCAGGAATATATTGGATGATGCAGTACATTTAAGATCCCAATTTGACTTCATCATTTGTCATCACATCTACAGGGAACGCAACCAAATTCCTGACCATCTATCCAAGGAGGCCGTGATCCAGCCTCAGAGTCTATGGATGATCCATGAATAGAGGGGAATGGACTTCTATCAGTACTACCATTGTCCATACATCGACCACAGAATACAAGGGCCTAATAGGGCCTGACTTCATGACTTTTTGAGCTACTTCCAATACTTTTTTCACAAAAAAATCTTATGTATATATTTATTTTTGACATTTAATCTTGCGCATACTGCCAGTATACCCTACAGGATTTTTTGTACATGAACATCTTAAGGTGGTTCACCACAACTTAAAGAATATGCTTCTTCAAGCATCAACAATATGTAATTTTCAAATATTAATGGAAATTACGATTTTTTCTTGGGGAAAAAACATTCGCAAATATGCATCAATCACCTATTAGAGAACCACTTCTTTAAAATTTAGATGGGATTGGGAAATGGGACCAATAACTTTGTAGAATTGATCACACTTAGACATTTTTTGCACTTTGCTTTAGAAAAAGAGTGTAGGCACCTTCAAATATTTGGTGATTCCAAGATCATTATTAATTGGTTCAACAATATATCTATCTGCCATGCACACACACTCAGGAATATATTGGATGATGCACTGCATTTAAGATCCCAATTTGACTTCATCATTTGTCATCACATCTACAGGGAGCGCAACCAGATTTTTGACCATCTATCCAAGGAGGTCGTGATCCAGCCTCGGGGTCTATGGATGATCCAAGAATAGAGGGGAATGGACTTCTATTAGTACTACCATCGTCCATACATCAACCACAGAATACAGGGGCCTAACAGGGCTTGATTTCATGACTTTTTGAGCTACTGCCAATACTTTTTTCACAAAACAATCTTATGTATATATTTATTTTTGACATGTAATTATGCACATACTACCAGTATACCCTACGGGATTTTTTGTACATGAACATCTTAAGGTGGTTCACCACAACTTAAAGAATATGCTTCTTCAAGCATCAACAATATGTAATTTTCGAATATTAATGGAAATTATGATTTTTTCTTGGGAAAAAAAATTCACAAATATGCATCAATCACCTACAAAAGTACACAAATTTATCTAGGGGAAACAAATTGGTAAAAACCCCTTAAGCATGCTTGAACTAATTAGATGAATAGAGAATGTATTGCAATTGCTTTCTCACTCTGAGCTCAACCTGCAAGTGAATAATTGTTATCTCTACTCAATTAGAAGCTTTGACCCAAACTTAGTCAATTTTTGCCTATGCTTGAGCCCCTATTTCCTTGCGCAAATCCTGATGAATTAGGCCCCTATTTTTTAGGAATTTTCCTCCAATTGATTGTGTAATTCCCAAGGTTGGATCTCTGACTGCATGCAACACATGTACACTCAAGACTAGTCTACAATTGATGTTACACTACCTTGGAATGTCCACCACAGCTGGGGAACTCAAATTCTCTGCATGCACGAGCTATTTTTGGTTGATTAATCAGTTAATTGGATGATCACTAAGTTTGACTACTGTCCCACAACACAACTGACTTCCAACTAGTTCTATCAACAGTTAGAACTAGTTTAACTGAATGCAACTGGAAATAACTGAACTAGATTACTACAAATTAGCAATCACACATGCATAAATGAACTGCAAGCCCTCTAACTCGAATTTACTAAGCTAACTGAGTGACAAAAGCCATGTCACCTTATTTAACTACCTCCAAGTTGTTTTTTGATGTGGCAATACGAATTTTCTCAATTTAACCAAGGCAAAGTCAAATTGAGACTTTCTTGGTACACTTCTCAACACAAACTATTGACACTTGTTAAGGATGTATGTGCCTCCAACAACATGTATGAAATTGTGAGGTCATTGACAAGTATAGGAAAGTTTACACATAGAAAATAGACCATCCCTATGGGAATATGCACCTCCACCAACATGCAAGAAGCATTTATTGGTCCCTTGAGGTTATGCATATAATTTCATGGATTAATGTGATAGTACACTTCTCCTACAAGCCATAAGCATCCCCAAGAGGCCATGTGAAATTGTTGGGTGAGTTCTTTGTCTGGAAAAATGTGGTTGTCCCCTCTATTTTTTTATTTGTTGGATGTATGCTTGTAGACAATGATTGGATCCATGAATGGGTAGTATATGTTCTTATAATTATCAAATTTCATTAACCATTGGACATTACTTTTGGTAATTCACATTTCCATTGTAAAATCATGTAGAAATATGTGATTTTATCTCTATGTCAATGTATTTGGATCTTACTAGTTATCTTTTGTAACGTTCGTTGTTGGAGCTATCCTATACTAGCTATTACTTATGTTTGTTGTGACTTACCGATATGGACATTAGGGTGATGAGATCAAGAACCACAATTCAAGCATTCCTTTACCTTGCTATCTATTAGAATTAAATATTGGTTTTCCTTTAGATTGAAAAAATGCATTCCATTGAAGGGATATTGTGGGAAGAGGATGTGTAAGACTCGTGAGATAACCAATCATTGCGTAATTAATTGTAAGAGAATTCAATTTGTTATTTCATTCATTAACAATATCTAATTTATTTTTTGATGTTTAAATACTCATGTTTTTGTTGCTAGGGTATTGATGATCATTGGGTGCCTCATTTCATAGTACGCAAATGATCTCACCTTCATGTCTTGTTTCCAACCCATAAGTTGTATTGTTGGTATATTAAATTGGGATGAGTTTACATAAACAAAATGTTTTTTTAGAATACAAGTGTTGATGTTACTTTAAACACCCAATCAAATATGCAATTTTTGAGTTAGTACATTCTTCCCATTAAGTTTAAATACATATAGGTAATTTAGTGCCATTGAAAAAGTTGTAAGTTGTTGTTTGTTGACAACATCTACAGAGGTTTTTTGAATACATTCATGTACATAACATTATTTTAGCATCTCAAGTCTAACAAGTAGAACCATCTTCTCATTCTTCAAGGGTAGTAGCAGGCTTTAAAGTAGAAAAGAATAACATTTTGTGTATGTTTGCCTATTTATCAACAACAAAGAATTTAAAACTCGTCTACACTATTATTGCAATGTTAGCAAGTTGTTTCATGTGTAGGGTACACTAAATAATAGTGGGTAATTAGTTGGCACATTGTAGCTTTGCATGCTTATATAAGAGAACATAGTTGAGAACTTTCACTCATATTTCATCAATAGTAGATAACCAATTATATTATCCCCATAAAGAGACATGTTGGTCAAATGGATACGCACAGTGGATTCTCTTATTAGGAGCTCATTCGAACCTTTGCATACTAATAGAAGCATTTGGAATCGACGTACACTGAGAACAAAGGCCTTGAAACAAATCCAAGGATAAATATCTTTGTAAAATATAGAGAAACAAAGACTAGAAGTAAAGTTCCACATAGTATCCATGTTGGCGAAGCAACTAGAATATAAGTCCCTTGTTTATACATCACAAGGTATTATAGTAGTTGAATTATGGACTATGACCTAGCTTCTATAAATATAAAGAGAATGGATACTAGGCATGGGTAAACATAGAAAGGTTGGAATACTTAAGGGTCATCAATGTTCATCTTTAAGAAGAGAACTAACACATGAAAGATAAGGTATATACATTTAACCAAAATATGGAATAGATGGAGAATAAACTTGAGACCTCTTCCAAAATTCTATCACTGCTAAAGAATCAATTTGATGAATGACATGACTCCCTCACAATGTCCATGGAAAATAGGGAAAACAATAGAGTGTAGCTTCTGCAATTAGGAGACAAGGTCAATCAAATGGATAGCTTGCGAGAGGACACACTCACTCACGGGATGGCTTAGATATAATAGATTTGGAAATGAAGTAAGAAGCATTTTCAAAGCTACAAGTAGTTGTTCAAGAGCACCAAGAAGCAAAGCCACTTTCCATTTCCATTGTTGAGACCAACACCTTGACCAAAACAAATCTAGTAAGCTCACCTTCCTTAGACTTTTGTGAGAGAATATTGGTGAATTTGAAAATATAGGTAAGAGAAGATAAGGAATCATAAGCCCCATTATAGTTGCATTGAGGGTTATGCATGAAGCATGGAAAAAGGTAAAATTTCATTACCATGAAGACCATTTTTGTGAAGGTTAAATAAATAGTAAATTTGGCCTACTTATTAGAAGAAAGAGCAATAGTGAAGGAAGAGTGAAGTGCAATCCTACTTCATCCTTATTATATGATATGGATTGGACTATTTTATCATTTTTCAAACACCTTGAAGATTTCAGAGTGGAAAAATGGGAGGAATCAGCTCACAAGACCATTTTTACTGGTAGGTCCAAGTTTGGTGAATCAACGTTTCAAACCTTTCAAAGATAGCTTGAGGTATTTAATGATTTTTTGGGGTCCAAAAACTCACTTGTGAAAGACCCCCTATAATTTTTTTACATTGATATACATTTGCAACGGCGTAAGAACAACCTCAAATGGGGTTTGTATGCAAAAGTTATGCCACCCAAAAGTTGACCTTCCTATTTTTTCCACCATGATTCTAGAGGATGCCATGTTAGCCCCATTACTCATGGAAAAATGGATAGTTAGATGACCATGATGAATAAGACTCTAGATAAATTAATTTTTAACTCATATTGAGGTTTGAATGGGTCAAATTTAAACCCTAGTTGGCTATTGAGCTATATTATAACTAGGCCACTAGGAGGAAAAGGAGTTTGATTTTATTCTAGTGCATTTTGCTCCATAGTTAAGCATAGTATCTTAAAGTGGATAGAGAGAGAGAGAAAGACAAAGAGGTTTTTTGTTTTATAGTATCCCATGGGCCATAAGTCTCACTCCTTTGTATTTACACCATTTTCCATTTAGAGAAAGAGAGAGAAGAGAAGCCTCACCTTCCAATTGGGTTTTCTCTCATAAGGGTTTCCCAAGTCATATATTGTGTTATTATGGTTTTGTGAGTGTTTTTTCTATTTGTCCTCTATTTTCCACATTTTTATATTCTGCATGCATATGTAGTAAGAAATAACTTAATAATTACATAAATCTAATCAAAAATTCATAGTATAGATTTTGGAGTTTAGCAAATTTTTATTAGATCTATTGTGACAAATTGTATAGTGGAATATCCACATCATCTTATTGATCATTATAACAAATTATAGAAGCACAGTGATGAGTAAAACATAAATATTTATTTCACACGAGTACTAGAATCAATGGAAAGTGAATCAAACAAAACAGGAAGATAAAGAGAACGGATTATGCATCAAACGAGATAAATCCTTTTTGTCACTAATGCAAGAGGAAAGGTGATAGCATTGTCAGCTATTGGTGTGCCAAATTATGTCCCTTTTGTGGAAATAAATACCATCTTAAAGAACCCTTCTAATAGAAGCAAGCCACCTACCACAAGTCAGACTATTTTCGGAGGAAGAATGGAAAGAGAGAGTTCCCAAACCAAAAATAAATAAATAAAAAATCAAGGGAAATTAGAGAAAATAAGAGTGTCAAACAGTGCCAAGAATCCAACAAAAACATTAAATACACCTAGAGAAAATAAGGGTGCCAAGCAACACCAAGAATTTTTGTCACCATTGCAAGCTGAGAAGCCATTAGGAAGCAAAGTGTTGGCAACTTCATCCATAGTTGCACCCTAGAAACGACACAACCAAGAGAGGAGTGTGCAGAGTAAAGAGTAAATAGGATGAAGAGTTCCCTACATATCTATCTCAAGGAATAAAAGTTATCCGAGTTGTAGTAGCATAAGAGGTTAGCCTCACTAATGAAGAAAGTGGTTATTTAGTGGAAGTGGAAGAGAGCAAAGAAATATCTTAAGCATGGGTTCACATTTCTTTCATTGCAATATGGTTGAAGAATGACTCATTAACGGAAGAAAAAACTTTCCAATGATCAAGTTTCTGACTGTCAAAATCTATGGGAATGTGAGACTATCATTCAATTGACATGGCCACAAAGAATTGTTTCCATGCCTAGAAGCAATTGGTTCTAGAATAAGAAAGTGTCCACGTGACATCTTGTGCAATTAGAGTCACACTTTACATGAAGATAAACATTCAACTTGGCCTCATTAACTACTAAGACGGACTATCTATAAGCTTGAGAGAGATGGGAATGAATGTTGATTGAAAAATTTGGATTTAGAGAAATCTCAGAGATTAGAATCATTAAGAAAACTTCTACATTGCAAAAATAAGGGAGGAAACAACAAAATCCAAAGCCATAGTAAAAATTGGAGTCAATAGCCAAAATCATGAGCTAGATTTAAAGTTGTAGCCAGGGATTAGAGTTAGAGCCATGTTTAAGAGAGAAGACAAAAGGCACATTGATCCATATTGTTTTCTTTGGGCTTTTAGAGACCAAAAAGACTCTTAATGGGGAGGTGTGATCTGAAATGGATTCAAACAAGAAAATGGTTATTAGACTTAATATCTACAATTATAAGTAGGTGATTGATGAAGGTTAGATAAACTATTAAAGGTAATGCAAATATACTAGTAAATGAAATGAAAGAAAACTAAGAGAGAGAGGAAAAAGGAAAATAATATTGTGGAATGGGAAATGAAAGATCATGTCCTTTAGGATCACTCTGAAATGGTATTTTAGCCAAGGAGGTGACCACGCGCAGACATCCATTAGTTGCATTGTAACCAAATATTGTTGGAAGAGCACCAAGCAACCATTGAATTTTTTTCCATTATGTTCAAAGGTAAATCTCTTTGTCAATTATGTATCCAATTTTATTGTTATGTGATCTATGAGTAATAGTATTTTAGTTCCAAACTACGTCTCATCAAATTCTTGTTTCCATTTCTTACTATATTACAATTCATTCTTGTTTAAAATAATTTATTGTTGATTGTTTTCATAACCATGATAGCTATGAACCTTAGACCTAAACCTATCCCCATAACACCACTACCACTTCCTTATACTCATCACATGTACAACCCTCATACATAATACACAACCCACAAACCTAAGAAACATAATACCCCTAAAAATTTAATGATTCCCCATACCTTTATACTCATATCAAGTCAAGAGTGCTAAAAGTAATCAATTTAAATGATGCGCTACAAGACAAAAGACAAGGGGTAATTCAAATTTTTATTTCAACTTATTCTCATGCCACTGTACACTCATGCAAACTCTGAATAATCCAAGCACGTACCATCCTTACAAGAGACCACAGATTGATTCCCAGCTCGCAGTTGATGATAAATTGAGTTCGTCCTCACTGTGGAAAATCTGTTGTGCACAAGTGCTACCCAACCTGGTCGATGCGCAACAATTGCGTAAGTGGGTATCAACCACTTAGGAGGTTTGCAAGAGTTAGAGAGCCTACTTAAAGAGTTCTACACCATCACACATACATTTCAAGCCTACCCATTTGATCCATTTTTCTAGAGGAGGTGATGTCTTAGGTTGATTTTTTTGAAATGGCTATTTTTCTGAATTTTTCATTGTCTGTTGCGCAGCAGGGGTCTTTTCATGTTTTTGTGGAGGCTATATGGATTATTTTTTCATTCTGGATGTTGTTGGTATATAATAGAACTTCAATGGAGTAGTTGTAACCACCTTGTTTGACATGAGGCGGGAAGAAGGTGCAGAACATAGTTTTGAAATTATGTTGTGCAACTGCTATGTAATTGTTGCGCACATGTGCAATGGATATTTTGAGGTTTCCAGTTATCATAGAATGGATGGAAGGGTCCATTGCCTACTCATATGTCTACTTAGCACCCAGTCATCATCCAGTTTTCCTCCAACACATAGGAAAGCATGCCAACATGAGTTGTTGCGCAGCACAAATGGAGTTGTTGTTTCTTTTTCTATTTTCAGTCAGAATTTTCAATGTCAGATAATATTTTCTGAGATAATATTGTCATTTAGATAGGATGAATAGATAGGAATAAAGTATTTTTTGTGTTTTTCCTAAAAGATAAAGGCACTATTTATAATTGCTTTGTCTAATTTTTTATGAAAAACAATGGGTTTCTGATTTTGTGGGTTTCAATCCATTCTAAATGGATAGCTCATACATTGAATCTAGTCATGGAATATCTTTATGATGTAAGTCTATTTAATATCATGAAAGAAAATGTAGAAAGGGTTGGTTGGTTGGGAATCTAACTAGGCCTGGTGTATGTGATCTTTTGGAATAATAAAAACTCAGTGCAAGGTTTTTTCATCAGTTTCAGATATTCTTGTGGTATTTTCTTTCAAGCTATTGTTTTTCTCCTCTACAATTATCTTAAATATCTTACTTCGGCGTTATTTTAAATGTGTACTGAAATGGTTTTCTAGAATTCATCCAGGATGCTCTAGATGATTGTGGATTCTTTTTCATGTATGATGGAACTCTTTATTTCTTTTTCATCATTATTCTTCTAAATACTCAGTTAGGAAATTATGTAACATAATTATAATGTGCTATGTTGCATTCAACTGAATTTAGTTGTGTTTCTTTGTTTTTTCCACTATACTAAAATTGATATCAACTTGAAAGGTGTACCTATCATGCCTCTGATTCTATAGTTGGCTAATATATGCACTGATGTGTTGAGTTAGTAATTTGAACTATGTTTCTGGTTTCATACCCCAATGGCTTTTCCTTTTCCTAGAATTTCCCAGCAATTTTCATTAAATTTCAAGTATCCTTTTTCAGATTTGGTCTCTGCAAGTCAGTGAGCTTCAGTGTTCTTTATCTCTAGACTTTAGTGAGGGATCCCCCTTCGGTTAGAAAGGACCAATTTCTAGCCCAAAGAGGTTTGTGGTTACCTCTGGGATTTCTCTCCTTAGCCTGGAGAAATTTACAGAGTGCTAACACACACCTCCAATAATGTGTAAGATATTGTGAGGCTAGATCAAAAAGGACAAATAGAACGGTTCAACAAATGGCTCGTGCTATGCTCGATGATTCTGGAACTCCCACAACCTTCTGGGGGGAAGCCGCATTTGCTGCAGTAACTATTCTTAACAAGACAAATATTCGGGTAAACAGCACTCAGACTCCTCATGAACTTTGGTATGGTAAGACTCCCACTGTAAAATACTTCAAAATTTTTGGAAGAAAATGCTACATTAAAAGGACTGATGAAAATCTTGGCAAGTTTGAACCTAGAGCAAATGAAGCATTCTCCTTGGTTACTCTCCCCACAGCAAAGCATATAAGTGTTACAATAAAAGACTTGGAAAAATTATTGAAAGTATTGATGTAGTGATTGATGAAGAAGGAAATACCCCTAGGCAGGAAAGATCTGAAGTCTTCGAAGATGATGAGGACTATTCCCCAACATCAAATCAGATTCATGATGAAGAAGAAACCCATGAGGCACCAGAAGAACAAATAAGAATAGAAGAAAAGACTCCATCCAGATACGTTCAGAAGAATCATCCAGAATCTCAAATTCTTGGGCAGAAAGAGGCAGGTATACAAACAAGAAGAACAATTGCAGAAGCTTCAAGCTATTTGGCATTTCTCTCCTCCATTGAACCAAAAAATGTAAGAGAATCATGCAAAGATGAATGTTGGGTCAAGGCAATGGATGAAGAACTTGAGCAGATTGAAAAGAATAACACTTGGGAGTTGGTTCCTAGACCTAAAGATAAGAATGTCATAGGGACAAAGTGGATATTCAAAAACAAGTTGAATGAAAATGGGGAAGTTATTAGAAACAAAGCCAGAATTGTTTGTAAAGGGTATGCTCAACAAGAAGGAATCAACTTTGAAGAAACTTTTGCTCCCATTGCTAGACTTGAGGCCATCAGAATGTTCCTTTCTCTCTCTAGTTTTCAGAAGTTCAAAGTATTTCAAATGGACGTGAAATTTGCTTTTCTAAATGGAGACTTGGATGAAGAAGTGTATATTGAGCAACTAGATGGGTTTATCCTTGGAAATTATCCAAAGCTTGTATGCAGACTTAAAAAGGCTCTCTATAGCCTTAAACAGGCTCCAAGGGCTTGGTATTATCGCTTGGATAAATACCTCCTTCAACAAGGTTTTATAAAAGGATCAACTGATAGCAATCTTTATATAAAAATTGACAATGATAAGTTGCTAATACTTGTTGTGTATGTTGATGATATCATCTTTGGTAGCAATGAAGAAGACATGAGTCAAAATTTTGCCTTAGTAATGCACAAAGAGTTTGAAATGTCTATGCTTGGTGAGCTCACATATTTTCTTGGTTTACAAGTCCAACAAAACAAAGATGGCATTTTTCTATCACAAACCAACTATCTCAAGCAGATCTTGAAGAAATATGGGATGGAGGATTCGAAACCAGTATGTACCCCTATGGTGATAGGATGCAGCCTCAGCGCAAATGATGAATCGCAGCAGTACATCAACCAACCTATAGATCCATGATTGGTAGTCTACTCTATCTAACAGGTACCCGACCAGACATTATGCATGCAGTGGGAATAGTTGGAAGGTTTCAAGTAAATCCAAAGGAAACTCATCTTCAGGCTGTTAAGAGAATTTTCAAGTATCTTCAAGGAACTCAAAACTATGGCTTATGGTATCCTAGAGATACAGATCTCACACTTCATGCATATACAGATGTGGATTGGGTAGGAAGCATGGATGACAGAAATAGCACTAGTGGTGGTGCATTCTTCATGGGTCCTAGATTAGTATCTTGGTTCAGTAAGAAACAAAGTTCTATTGCTTTATCTACAGCTGAAGCAGAATATGTAGCTGCTGCATCTTGCTGCACAGAGCTCCTTTGGATGATGCAAACATTGCAAGATCTTCAAATCACTTGTACTCCACCTATCTCCATTTTTTGTGATAATACAAGTGCTATCAGTATCTCAAAGAATCTTGTCATGCATTCAAAGACCAAGCACATACCTATCAAATATCATTTTCTTCGGGAACAAGTGCTTGAAAAAAAGGTCAAGTTGGAGTATGTTCCCTCTAAGGAACAAGTTGTTGATATACTCACCAAACCACTGCCCAGGGAAACATTTGAATACCTCAGACAGAAGCTGGGAGTAGTTGATGCATCATCTTGTTGTTGAAACCTGTCTTTTTCAGAGAAATGTGGTTGTACGCGAGTTGCATGAGAAGGATCCGCGTACATACGCCTATTTATGCAGGTACAGTCGTGTATATGGTGGTTTGAAGGAAATCAGTGGGGACAGACTCTGGTTGAAGAGAATCTGATATGGGTCTAACAGAGACCATCTGGCACAGGTTCAGGGGGAGCAGATAAACTTCTAATAATGCATTGTTGGCATTACATTAGAAGCTCTTGGTTCGAGTACACAAGCTGTTTTGGGTTCAGGTGGATCAGCTGCAGAAGGAGAATAGAAGGAGAACATGGTTGTTGATCTGAATAGTGCTGCTGATATTAGTTATTGGTGACTTTCATAGTCTTGCTCTAGATATTTCGTCTCTATGTCATGTATATCTTTTATTATTATCAAGGTCATGTAATAGCCTATTTTGGTTTCCCCACTATGCCTAGGATGAATGATGTAATGTACTTGGTTATCATATGTAAATTTCTGATGTATCCCCACTTGGTTGGGTGATAGATGTATGTATAGAGTCTTTAATGATAGGAAGGTCAGTTATGATGTATGAGTCATGGTTCTTCTTGAAGAGCATCTTTTTGCAGATCTTGCCTACAGTCAGGGGGAGCATGGCCAGCACAGCAGAGCAGAGATTTTAGCATGTACTCAAGGGGAGCATAACCCTTTGCCCTTGATGAAAAAGGGGGAGAATGACTTTGAGGATCTTGGGGTTGCCATCAAGTCCAAAGGGGGAGATTGTTGGCATTATGACACAGGTTTGGCGCTATGGCACAGGTGTTGTCCTTGATGGCAACTCACTTTTGTGACAGATCTCAGTTCAGGCTCTCAGAATGAAGGAAAAATATATATACGCAGGTTCATCATGACCAAGCCGCGTATACATGCGGGTTAGACGTTCCAAAGACGCGTATGCGTATACATGCACTTTCACGCAAGGAAAAGCGCGTACATGTGGGAGAACTTATGTTTGGTCCATGGTATTTAGTCCTTGGTATTTGAACCTATGGTTTTGGACCATGGTATCTCGTCCGAAGTGTTGATCCCAAGTATTGGGTCCATGGTATTGATTTGTTATGGTTTTGGACCGTGGTATTGTGAAAGGCCTAAGACTATAAAAGAGGAAGGAGATCATTAGGCAAGGTCATGATCTGAATTATTGAATATCTGTTAAAGTGCTAGATCTGGAATACTGGTGATTAGGATTATGGTGCAGAGCTAGATCTGAACGAAGGAGGAACCTAAGCGCAAAGAAAAGGATAAGTTCTATTGATGGGTCAAAATCTTAAGGCTTGAGTAATAGTATCTTTGTATGATTTTGATCTGTTATATGTGGCGCACGCTTGATCTATAAATCTGATAATTTGGGTTAACTAATGTCTGAATATTTGAAGGAGTGAATTATCTTTATAGATCTGTACGCAGGTTCAGTGAAGCGAAGGCACGTATACACGCTGTTTCTGTAAGTCAAAAGTGCGTATACGCAGGTTGGTCTTAACACAAAAGCGTATGCACGTAGGTTTCTGAATATTGAAGTAGCGTACGTCTCTTAAATTATGTTCTAGCTACTTCTGTTGATTACTGCAGTGATCTGGGTTCAAAATTGGTGTATGGTTACTGTTACTGTGTTCTGGGTACAGCTATCAGAGAAGTGTCTATTTGATTCAGTTTTAATTGGTGAAAAGGAGATTGTTTGATGCAGAAATTCTTGATGGTTGATTGATGTTATTCATGGATCCAGTCTGAAAATTTATGAAACATGGTCCCTGGAAGAAAGAGAAGGTTGCAGCCTTCTGTAGGTCAGCACCTATGTATAGTACTAGTACAAGAGCTAAGGGGGTTGTAGCTCCCTTCCAGGAGAGGTTGGAGAATGAGAGAAGGTTGTAGCCTTCTGCAGGTAGAAGCCTGCGTACTGGTATAAGTCTACACTAGTACAGAAACATTGTAAAAAGAAGTTTCTAATTAAAAGAAGATAGAGAAGAATTGCAGCAGGTGGTTTTCACCCACATTAGGTTTCCACCTTATATCTTTTGTTCTTGTGTGTGATTGTCTTCTGATCTGTTTTACTATTCCTAGTTACTGTTTATATGATTCTGATGCACAGATTAATGATCAACATCTGTTGAATAAATTAAATTATAAGTCTGCATGGTATACGCTAGTTTCCTTATCTGTAGTTGCGTATATACGCGGTTTTCACTAACTGAAGTAGCGTATATGATCTGGGTGTGAAAGGAAAAATAATTGACTTCATAATACTGATTCACCCCCCCCTCTCAGTATTATTTCCAACATAAATAATTGTGTCGGCATCTAACAACTAACAAATAGAACCATCTTCTCATATCTCAAGGATAGGAGCAGGCTTTGAAGCATAGAAACATAACCATTTTTTGTATGTTTTCCTGGTGATCAATAATGAAGAGTATAAAACACAAAGTCCTTACTATCATTGCAATGTTAGCGAGTTTTTTCGATGTAGGTTCCATGAATAATGGTGGGTAATTGATTCATATGTTGCAACATTCCATGCCTATAGAAGAAAATGAAGAAAATAAATTTGAATTCAAATTGCATCAACAATAGAAAACCAATTATCTTAGCTTCATAGAGATCCATGTTGGTGAAATTGAAAAGCATGGTGGATTTTCTCTTACTAGGTACACATTCAAACTAGCACATACTGATAGAATATTTCGGAACTAGCCTGCATTAAGAATAGAGGCATTATTCCTATATTGAGAATAGATATCTTTGTATAACACAGAGAAATAAATACTATAAGTTGATTTTTTGCATAGCATCCATGTTGGTGAACTGAGTGCGTTATAAGTCCCTTGTTTATAAATCACTCTTAAACCTCATGTACATAGTAAACCTAACATGTTACAAGAATGATTAAACTCCTCTTGTACATGGAAACCCTTATCCCTCTCTCTTTATTATGGTTCATCCAATGTACCTCTCTAATCTAATAGCTCATATCACATAACATAAAGGTCCAATACTTCTTTTTCATCATTATTAACCATGAAATTTTTATATTAAAAATATGCATTTGGAAATGCAATTGTACCACTTGAGTATAAAAGTGGAAGTTCAAGCTTTATAGCTTGTAAACTTTATACATGGCCTATCTTGGTGATAAAATAGACTCATATTATAACTATGACATATATAGGGTGTATATATATATATATATATATATATATATATATATATATATATATATATATATATATATATATATATATATATATATATATATCTATTCCATAAAATACCTAAAAAGAAGAAAAATTGTGCTTCCATGCTACAACATCCTATGGTTTAAAGCCTCTGCAAGAGGCACCCTGCTCTTCAAATTCTTCATCTATTTCATTGGAATCCGATAGTCTGTAGTTCTCTTAGTTCACATAGTTGTTTGAGTAAAGGGAACCACAAGGACCATAGGTTAACAAATGTTGGATTTCTTCCATTCTCCTACAAATGAATCCTAATCCATCCTCCATCCCATTCATTCAAGTCATATGCTCAATCAATTTTTTCATGGCCAATGTTAAATATAGGTTAATTGATTGTACCTTCGTTTAAGTTGCAAAATTTCCTCCTTTACCTCAAAGCAAGCATAATCTACTCCGCCTTGCATTTTTGTAGTTCCCACATTCACCTATGGTTCCAATATTACTGTAAAGTTTGTTATTTTTCCAATTGTAACAGAGAGCTATATTATGAGGAAACTAGACCACAAACCCCTTACAACACACACTACCACATTCTACTAAAGGTATTGATGTACTCAGTCCATTTTTTTCCCTGAAATCTTTGTTGCAAATCCCCTCAATACATTTTCCATCAAAACAGAGTACATACCATAATTCATGGATTCATTGCCCAAAGCTATAGGTGAGAAGGACTAAATTACATTAAACATTCACAATTATAAATAAGGATTCCCACATACCTCCCTTATTAAGAATACAATTGTGGGATTGTACCACTACCTTATCTCGTCAGACTAAGAATCATGAATGGTGTATTGAAATGATAGGCCCCTGAAGTTTCCATAATGCCACCATACATAATCATGTATCCCCTAAAGTGATAACCTTGCATCTAACGTTCTTACGGACCTTATATTCAATACCTAAAAACAAGAAAAAAATTGCTTCCATGCTACAACATCCTATAATTTAAATCATATGCAAGAGGCATCCTACTCTTCAACTTCTTCATATATTTCATTGGAATTTAATAGTCTATAATTCTCTTATTTCGCTGAGTTGTTTAAGTGAAGGGAACCACGAGGACCATAAGCTAACAAATGTTGGATTTCTTCCATTTTCCTACGAATGAATCCCAATCCATCCTCCATCCCATTCATTCAAGTCATATGCTCAATCGATTTCTCCATGGCTAGTGCTAAAGATAGGATAATTAATTTTACCTTCATTTAAGTTGTAGAATTTCCTCCTTTACCTCAAGGCAAGCATAATCTCCTCCATCTTGCATTTTTGTAGTTCCCACATTCACATTTGGCTCCAATATTAGTAAAAATTTGTTTTTTTTCCAATTGTAACAAAGATCTATATTATGAGTAAACGATACCAAAAGCCCCTCACAACACACATTACCTCATTCTACTAAAGGGATTGATGTACTCCTCAGTCCATTTTATGCCCTGAAATATTTGTTCCAAATCTCCTCGATACATTCCCCGTCAAAACAAAGTATGTATCATAATTCACAGATTCATTGCCGAAAGTTATAGGCAAGCAAGACTAAATTACAATGAAAATTCACAATTATACACAAGGATTCCCACATACTTCCCTTATTAAGAATACAATTGTGGGACTGTACAACTACCTTATCTCGTGACTAAGAATCATGAATGGTGTAATGAAGTGATAGGCCCCTGAAGTTTCCATAATTCCACCATACATAATCATATATCTCCTAAAGTGATAACCTTGCGTCTAACATGCTTACGGACCTTATATTCAATAATTCAACGTGCTCAAAAATGAATGTTCACTTCCTACTTTTGACTCTGCCTTAAGGTTTCAGCCACCTGTTGTAGCGGCTACAACCACCCTCCAAAATTTTTCCTTAGCCTCATTTTGGAACCTCCCTTCCAACCTTCACAACAGCTTTGTCTTGCTTCGCTAAGTACTCAAGATTCATTGTTTTCCTTGCACAAAGGTAACCTGTCGACCATAGTTGATTCATTCCCCTCATAGGATTCTCACCCGGACTTGGTCTAGCTATAAGCTGAGTAGCTTCCCCTTGAAAATTGTGCATTTCTGGAGGGCAACCAACCTTCCCTCCAGGAATTGCGTAATCCTCTCAGACAACCTGTTGGGCTCTAGGATTGCACAATCCTTCCAGCCAACCCTCGCAACAGGATTTGTGCAAATTTTCCCAACAACAGGCTGCTCAACCTAGAATTTGTGCAAATCTGGGTAGCAGTCAATTGCTTTTCCTAGAAATTGTGTAAATCTCATGGGCAACCAGCCCAGCTCCCAGCTAGAAATGCGCATTTTTCTCCAGCAGCCGAATAGTCTCGTGCATGTGCAGCTAAGTTGACCGGTTCCCTACAGGACTGAGCAAAACAGAGTTGTAGAAATTCTACAAATTCTCTACAAATCTCACTCTGAGACCTATGCAGAAAATCTTCCTGTAGATTAACCTGATAATGAAATATAACCAAAGAAAAATACTATAACCTACTTCTACTATCAATTTCGGAAGCTTAAAGATTGAGCAAGATCGAGCTAAACACATATAACCAGAAGAAGAAGAATCAATGCACAATACACATGAAAATACTTTGGGGAAAGCCTCAGCTAAAAACCCCACTATCTGTATTATCATACAAGGTGGAAATACATAGAGATTATACAAAGCCTTAACTCTCACAGCTAACCAGCTCTCAGTACAATCCTCACAGATGCTCATAGGCAATCCTGGCTTCTCTCAAGCCTTCTCCTCTTCCCTCTAAGCTCCTATTTCCTTGCGTTGTTCCTAGTGGATGATTCTCACCTCACCAAGTGTAACACTACTTTAACACACTGTCAGAACTGCAGAATCCTCAAGGAATCTTCCCTTGACTGCATGCATGAGTTTCCTTTATAGGAAAACACATGCAACTGAGTACATTGTCCTTGACATTTAGCTCAACTGGGTCTTTCTCAAAATAGACATGCATGAGTTTCTGATGAGGGAATCTTTAGTTATCTAGAGTACACTGGTTGAGTGCATGCATGCATCAACTGACTGATAACTCACAATTAGTTCCTCAAATAGTTTGGAACTAATTTAACTGGACTTAACTCAGTAAATTGAGCTAACTAATTACAACTCAAATATAACTCAATCTTATCTTCTTAAATAAGGGAAAATCTCCTTAATTTAAGGGATAATTGTTGCATGACTTCATAAGGACTTATAACTTGAATTTCTCAAACTAATTAATCCATAATGAATTAATTAATTATTTCCAAGAAGTTGGTGAGACTAAATTTGATTTTAATTCACAATTTTAATTCAAGTACAAATTAAAATTGGAATATCCAGATTCTATTTTTATCATTTCTTGTTGCTATTTTCAACAATAATTGCATGCATGGGCTTATTCTCCCAAGGAAGCATGCAAATGCATCCCTTGTTTCAGGGATCTATGTTTAGCAATTGGAGGTTACATGCAAGGAGAAATTCTGAAACCTCTCACCAAGTGTCGCTTCCCCTAGATTCGTGGCATGCACATCACAACCTCGATGTTATCAAAACTCATCAACCGGACGTTGCAGAGCTCATTTCTCACATCAACCTTGTAGCTCTGACATCCCACATCACATCTAGGAGCAGTCAGCACATTCAGCTCAGTTGTTTTGGGGTAAGCCCGCTTCCCATGCCTTGTGCTGCATTTCTATCACTTTTTGTGTTTTCTCTTGTGGGAGTACTGTTTTCTTGATTTCTTTGAACGCTTGTTGTCATTTACATATATACTAGCTTGTCCTAGCTTTGTTTCAGTTTTCGTTGCTATCTCATTGTTGTTGTATGCATGAAACTGTTTACATGAACGTTCGCCCAAACAGCGAACTACCTCACCCACATGCATGTTGATCTATTTGTTGAATCTTTCATTCATGTTTTTCATGCACTGTTAATCACTTCTGTTATCACTTAGTGTCGCCATGCATTTACTGTCTTAATTGCTTTTAGTTGCCCGTCGGTGAGTCAGGCCAACCTTGGCCTGGACTCTGCCTTCACCAAGGCTGCATTGTGCAATCTGGGGAAGGAAGGCTCACCTTCCTCTCCATATTTGTGCATTCCTTCCTAGCACTAGCCTCCAGGACTGTTTTGTGCATTTCTGGAGGACAGTGGCTACTTGGCCCAAGAAATTACGCAAATTTGTCCCTAGGCCGGCAGTCCTTCCCAGCTGCAATTGTGCATTGCATAATCCCAGCAATCAGCAGCCAGACTGGACTGTGAATTACGCAGTTCCAAAATTCATCCAGTCTCCCAATAGCCCAGACTGTGCCTTTTGCAGTCTTGGCAGTCGATCTCCCAACCTCTCGGCCAAAATTGCACAACCTTCATGATCATGCACCCAAGTATGTTGCAAGTCAGTTCTCATGTTCATTTTGGTTTTCGACTGACAGATTTCTTACCATGAGTGTTTCCATGTCTCCATGTATCCCAAGTGTTCATCTGCCTCTCAGCAATACATGTACAATGGTTTCCAGGAGAGTAGAGATGAAGACACCGTTCAGAGCACACTTGGGGATGCAATCGATCAAGTGTCCATGGACTTTCCTACCCACGAAGACATCAAGTTGTTCGTAAACAAGGACATCAAGATATGACAACAGTAGCATCACAGCAAGCAGCATCATGAATAGCAGCTGAAGATAGCATACCAAATGCAACAAATGCAAGAGGAGGGTTGTTGACAACACAGAGGCAGAACAAGGTTACAAGCTCAAGCAAGTCCATTGATGATGAAAGCAACTTTGGAGACTCCAGCTATGAAGTGACAGTGTGACATGAAGATCGCACGAAGGGAGAAGATGGAACAAAGAAGGAGTTGCATGTGTTGAAGCAGCAACTCAAGAAGAACATGAAGCTACACAAATAGAGGAATGAGTTTCAACAGGAATAGGAACAATAGTGGATGCAACATGTACTCATGGATGAAACTTCACCCGTATAAGTTAAGGATCCGTCCTAGCAGCTGACACAGAGTAGACATGGTGAGCAGTGTTGTTGATTGCATGCAAGGGATTCAGCAGCATGCATGTCGTTGAGCGCATGCATGCAGTCCAACCCATTCAACACACTCACCAAGGCAAAGACAACAAGCAAGTCCAATTGTGGTTGAACATGTACTTCGGAAAGTTGATGCGCATGACCACCAGCACACACTTGAAGATCATCACGAACACTGTGCATCAGTGTGTTGTCGGTTCAGTCATACCCAAGAATACCATGTGCATGTTAGCAGACGAGTTGGATGAAGGGGCCGAACCAAAGCACCGGTTGTAACGGAGGCAAGAGTTCGCTACAGCAAGATGTCACCATGAGGTGCATGCACACCATCACGAACGACCAACCTTGGCATCAACTCACCACCTTCACCATCACAAGCATGTCAAAGAGTTGGTCTCATCACAGCAGACCAAGTGTCAGTGATGTCTTGCAAGGCTTGCTCAAGCCATGTTGTCTCACATGAGTACATGTGCATTGTAATGTTGAGTCATGTCAAGTGTAAGTCAAGTGTCAATGGTTGGCTGTAATAGTCATAGAGTAGGTAGAGAGTCATGATGGTAGTTGAACTGTCACAAAGGGGAATGTCAAGGGTCACCCCATTGTTTGTTATAAATAGTCCCTCATAACTCATTGTATTTTTTGGTCAGCCAAGCTTCTACTAAGACTATTTTGATGAAAGCTTGGACAGTATTGTAACGTGCCTTGGCTTCTCCATTACATGGAGCTAGTACATCTCTTTGGAGGAGCAGGCGGATGTGGTTGTAATGTTCCATGGTTGCGGCTAGAAGATTTACATGGATGTATTGTATGATTGTGACTTACACTTCTTTATATAATAAGAGCCAGCACATTTTCATGCATATGTTGTTATTGTAGTTGGATTGCTCTGGTTTCTTTAATTATATGTGTTGTTTAACTTACGTACTTGTGTATGAATTGATTCACATGCAATTATATGAATCTTGTTGTTAATGTGTTTCATATGTTGTTAATGATGTCACCATCTGTGTCGACTGCTCTGTCGAACATCAGACAGACCTTTCACTTGAACCTTGCTATAACAACCATCACACTCGTCTTGGATTGATCCGTGAGTGTTGTATGTGGTATTTTACCTTGTATGATGTGACTGTCGCATCTGAGTGGACTACTCCGCTAGAAGTTGTGCATGTCCTTTATTTTTTGTGTTCTTAGCCGATTTGGAACTAATCCCTTTCAACCTGGAACTCACCTTCACCTCCTTCCCCCTTCGAAGTGTTAGAACCTCTCATATACCTTCCTTGACTCACTGCATCAGTCACACCCTTACTACTGACAGAGTTATCTTACTTGCCTTTGTGCAACATCGCGGTTAAGGCATTACCTTATGATCCATTGTTGGCACTCCTACACCAAACGGTCTAAGGTCTAATTGGGACTTCTTGCCTGGGAGATCCCCTTGACATGTTGGCGGGTCCAACACCGTCAACACCACCATAAGAAATATCCAACCATGAAAAATTTATTTCGAATGACATCAACAACCCTCCCAAATTTCATTTTCCATCCTTCCTTTTGCCCGATCTACAACTAAAAAGACTTCCCTCCTTGATTCATGTTTTACTCTTTTGATGACATAATAGTTCGTGTAGGCTAAATGCAAGTTAACTTACTATCAAAATATTGTGAAGAATATAATTTGTGACTACCCAAAACACTAGCTAGAGAGGAATTAATTCTCGAAACTCCATATTTAAATAACCATATCCTTTCCTAATTACTTCAACATGTGCCTACGAAAATGAATGTTTGATGTCACTTGCCTCGTCAACCTCAGTCATTAAGGAATGGGAGAGTATGAGGGCTTGTCATTTACTACAAGGACCCCTTGATCCAAACCTACACCCAAGTTATCCTTTTGATCTGTGGCTATGCTGTTTGAGTAGAGAACATGCAACACTTCAAGTTAATCCATTTATTAAGTTTGCCTTTGATCCTTTGAATAAGAATGCTTAATATTGAGTTCTCTAGTGTGGAAATAGTTTTAAGATAATTAATTAAAATATGGGAACCCCCCATGAATTTTATTCTATTAGATCTAAGCTTGGAGGACTGGAGTAAACCTTGAAAGAGACAGTATGCCTATTTGATGTAGAACCCAATCCCCATGCAAATGATATTTCCAATTGTCCTTCGAACCAAAGGATAACCCCACCCCAACTAGTTCCAGACACCCTTATAAAGGTGCAATACTTAATACTAATAGTTCTTTGTATTCTTGCATCATGATCCTTCATATTTTAAGTCATATATCTTTGTTATTTTAAAGTTTTATTCATTTACAAAAAATAAAGTAATTTCTACATTTCTACATTATATCATTTCCATATATTCTCTTATTTAATTTATACATGGGTAAATTTGTTTGTGGCTTTCTCCTATCCTATAAATTATTAAAAAGTAATTATTTCCAACTTTTTTATCTTATATTATTTCCATATATTCTCCTAATTAATATACGAGAAAAATGGTTTGTGACCTACTCTCCTTCAATTATTCATATCATTGATGACCTTGACCTCATCTTTAACAAAATTCAATATGAAATCAACCATTTTTGTATATTCAAACCTCTTATCTTTTCTTAAAAAATGTTAAAACATTATCTTATATAGATATTTTGAAAGAGCAACCAAAATAAATAAATTACCATATAATCTAACAAAATTCAAAAATAACATAATGTTAACCAGTAATTTTATATTCCAAAAATAAATATTGGATATTATTGGTCACTAGATAACATTCTTTCTTATGGGTTTGTAACTTCATGTTTTAGAGAGATAAGTAAGTGTATATTTCACAAAATTTCATATCATAAGCTACCACAATATAATAACCTCATAACCTACTACAATATAAAACTTACTACACATTAAATGTAATTAGTTTATATTACACACTAAGTTAAGAAAATAGTGAATGTTGGATGATTTTCATAAATTATATTATTTAAGACATTTATTACCTATATTTTTATATTTCTTCCTATACTTCAAATAAATAACCACATACATTGTATTATCATAAATTTAGAAAAAATAATAAAATAAATTACCACATACATTGTATTATCATAAATCTATAAAAATTAATAAAATAACCATATCGCCCTTTATCATAATATAATATTACCCCATCACATTATCATTTATTATAGTATGATCATAATATAGCATTCTATTAATTAAATAAGCATACAGTCCCTTTTGATAATATGATAACACCCCATTACCATTTAATATAATATAATTACTAGCAGTTGCATCTGATGTTATAAAAGAAACATCGTGAGGCATAAATTTTAGAAAAATTATGACATATAAAAAATTATTGAAAATAAAAATTAGAATCGAAAGACATGATACGTTTGGGTTAGGAAGCAACTACGCAAACATCTCTATCATGGTGAATGCATCAATCGATGACTTAATATTAGAAACTTTTTTCCACTATGCAAACATGAGAGGCGTACCGATGATCCAAGTTAATCAGATGATTAAGCCAACGAAAAGTAAAGGCACCAAAGAAGTTTCATTTGTATGAAACAACAATCTGTATCTTTGTTTTCCCCGTTTCATTCTAGTTTGTTCATTTCAATAGACATTTGTAGTTAAGTGATCCCTTTCTATCATATTGCACATTAAAATGATTTCTTTATCTTAAACATAACTGCAATATGATCATTTCTTTATTATAATTCCTCAACGATACAATCTGGAAAAGGAAAAAAAACCACTTTCAATTTTTGATAATGTGCAATTTACGGACTATATTATCTCTCCCCACTGAAATAGGGGAGAGATGTCTAATGTTGTGCTGGGACCAGTAATTGATATAGTACTGGTCCCACCAAACCACCAGAAATTGAGACTTTTGCAACCAATATTTAAACAAAAATAAATAACATTAAGTGCAAATATGTTTTAATTTATGTCCAAAATTTCTCAAAACATTGACTGGGCCCACAACTGTCCATAAGTAGTATCTTAATACTTAAGAGTACAAACCATATTGACCCAACTAGAAAACAGATAAAACCATAATTGCTTCCAAAATGGTATATTCCAAATGTACAAAGTAGCAGTCACCCCCCACTCATCAGAACTAAAGCTATGTAACCCAAATAAATATTCATACCTGCACATAATAAAAGTGAATGTATGTCAGCCATAATTGTTGTGTTGTTCAACATTTAAACCCATTGTTTTCAATAAGTGACACTCAACCCAATAAAATGTAAACCCACTTTGTTCAATAAATGACATCCAACCCAATAACTTCAATAAATGACACCCAATACATTCTATTTCTCATTAAAACAGATCAAAGCACATGTTCAATAAATGACACCCAACCCAATTACTTCAATAAATGACACCCAACCCATTCTATTTCTCATTAAAATAGATGAAAGCACATGGATCAAAAAATACCAAATTCCCAACCATTGGATCACATCAAATTAAATCTAAATCACACATTCAAAATGAAGCCATTGTAATCCATGTCCATCCTTACTACCAATTAAATTCAAGTGCAAAAAACTGTAAAATAAGTTCAACCACTGCTGAAGTTGCATGTTATGCATTCAAACTATTCACCAACCTTGGAGACAAAACATCACAGAACATTTGACAGTATATCCAGGTTAGTTATTTCAATTACAGCACATTTTTCTTACAGTTCTATTTTCATTTCTCACAGTTTTTTTTTCAATTCTTACATTTTCATTTTCATGAAAATATATATTTTTTCTATTTTTCTATATTCTGAAAAAGAACGGAACCTATGAGACATTAATATTGTGTTGAATATTTCAATGAAATGTTATGTCTTCCTCAAAAAATTCTGAATTATTACAATTAGATTGAAATTGGTCAATTAATGTACTCATCATTCCCTTCAATATGTTCTTAGGTTGGTTATGGTAACTCAGACCATTACTGTTGGCAAAGGCTAGAATAAATGAAAACACCAAGACAAGCCTACAACACTAACACTAGAAATCCTGGATCAAATCTTGCAAGAGAAACTTCTACGCTAAGGCAGTCAGTCATCCCTCACACCAAACATTTTATATAGACTCTAAGCAACTAAGGTATCTAATGAAATTCTTTTCTTCGTGTATCTCCACACTCCTTCAATATTTGTCTTCGAACAACTCATCTTTGCAATCCATTTCTCAATCAATTGAAATTCATATATCCCCACCACATATTTGCGATAATCCACAATATCCATAGGATCTCTATCATCCACTTATGCACTAAAAGCATCCTCATCTGAAGAAGCACTCGGGCCTATCACTCTAACATCACACTATTGGTGAAGACACTTTGTTGCCATAATTGAATCTTATGGATAGAAGCTCCCTTGGGAACTACAGGCTCTATTGAAAGCGAGATCGAAAGCTAGTCACTATTACACCCATTAATGAGGATCCAATATAAAATCCAGATGTCGAAGCATTAGAAACATGCTACTGATAAAAACACTCTTATAACTAGCAATTAGAACTTCCTTGTAAACAAACCTAGTACAGCTAGTGAACCGAGAAAATTGATTCAATTACATGGTAGGAATGATACAACGTTCTTACCTTTCTACCTTACTGGTAACCTTTGGGGACCCACTAAAATCCCACATTATTTTCATACAAAAGCTCAAGAATGCCCCTAAATGAATAGGAACAACCTGTAATGGACTGATAAAAAAATAGCCTAATATTCTGAAAAGAAGTCTTGCTTTGGCTTCATTTCTTCAAAAATCATAAGCATTCCTAGGACCAAGCTCCATGAGACATTAAATCAAATGTTGGGCATGAAAGGCGAAATCCTAATCAAGGAGTTAGTAACAGCAGGACTGATTCTTTTGGCCGAGTTTAACACTTTGTACTTGACCGAATCATATTTTGTAGAGATATTCCTTATAAAGGGAGTTATCTTCAAGATCTGAAATCTGAGTCTTAATAGTGATAAAGAAGCGAATATCATCTTCAATCTCTTTGTATTTTGTGAACCCACAAAGAGTCTTCTTGAAGATCGGAGAACATACCTAGAAGGCATTATCTCTATGGTCCTACCAAACCTACAAATTGACTCACTCTGTCAATTTAAGATGCTCATGTAGACATGTCCATCTTCTCCCTTTATTGTTGATCATGATATAGGGTTGACCCCTTCTAAAACTTATGTAACTGAGGATCTATCTCATACAACACAACTGTGAATACCATTGAATGATATCCCACATTACTCTTCTTCACCATTGGCATTATCTGAGCTCCATGGTCTCTAATGATAAAAATTTTATCCTTCTCCAACAAAGGAAATGTTTGAGTTGTCCTCATAAAATATAAGCCCAAAATCATCACATTATCCTCCAACAGTATAACTCTCAAATATATCATACCAAACATATGAGCCTACTCCCATCTGTGCATCCTTGAGAATACCAAATGTTCACCTCATCTTAGAGTTCATCACTGTGTAGGAAAAGATCATTCCCTTCAATATGTTCTCAGGTTGGTTATGGGAACTCAAACCATTGTTGTTGATAGAGGCTAGAATATATGAAAACACGAAGACAAGCCTAAAATATTGACACTAGCAATCCTAGATCAAATCTTGCAGGAGAAACTTCTACTACAGTGGAAGTTTCTTATTACTCAAAAGTTATTTTCAACTTGAAAGCAACATAAGGCAAACCCTACTTGAACTACATGATTGACAATGCAAGTCCACTTGGTGAGACAGCGGGGGCCATGAATGAATTCAATTGTGATAACAAATAGGAGTCTAAACAAATTAATTCAACAACAGTAACTACCAAATCCTCTCATAGTACCAAAAGAAGGTGGAAACGGAAAATAGTTTTCCAAGTACAAATAGAGTCATGGTATTTTAAATGTAAAGACAAGTTATCAAAATAACAATCACTGATAATTTTGAAGACATACAACAAAATGATTCTGTATATTTGATTTTTCAAGGATACTAACATAGTAGAAGTTTCTTATTACTCAAAAGTTCTTTTCAACTTGAAAGCAACATAAGGCAAACACTACTTGAACTACATGATCCTCCAACAGTATAACTCTCAAATACATCCTACCAAACACATGAGCCCACTCCCATTAGTGCATCCTTGAGAATACCAAATGTTGACCTCATCTTAGAGTTCATTACTTTGTAGGCAAACAACCAATCCCTTCAATATGTTCTCAGGTTGGTTATGGTAACTTAGACCATTGTTGTTGGCAAAGGCTATAATATATGAAAACACCAAGACAAGCCTACAATATTGACACTAGCAATCCTGGATCAAATCTTGTAGGAGAAACTTCTACTACAATGGAAGTTTCTTATTACTCAAAAGTTCTTTTCAACTTGAAAGAAACATAAGGCAAACACTACTTGAACTACATGATTGACAATGCAAGTCCACTTGGTGAGATAGTGTGGGCCATGAATGAATTCAATTGCGATAACAAACATGAGTGTAAACAAATTAATTCAAACAACAGTAACTACCAGATCTTCTCATAGTACCAGAAGAAGGTGGAAACCAATAGTAGTTTTCCAAGTACAAATACAGTCATGGTATTTTAAGTGTAAATACAGGTTATCAAAACAACAATCACTGATAATTTTGAAGACATACAACAAAATGATTCTGTATATTTGATTTTTCAAGGATACTAACATAGTAGAAGTTTCTTATTACTCAAAATTGATTTCAACTTGAAAGCAACATAAGGCAAACACTACTTGAACTACATGATCCTCCAACAGTATAACCCTCAAATACATCCTACCAAACATATGAGCCCAATCCCATTAGTGCATCCTTGAGAATACCAAATGTTGACCTCATCTTAGAGTTCATTACTTTGTAGGCAAACAACCAATCCCTTCAATATGTTCTCAGGTTGGTTATGGTAACTCAGACCATTGTTGTTGGCAGAGGCTAGAATATATGAAAACACCAAGACAAGCCTGCAATATTGACACTAGCAATCCTGGATCAAATCTTGTAGGAGAAACTTCTACTACAATGGAAGTTTCTTATTACTCAAAAGTTCTTTTCAACTTGAAAACAACATAAGGCAAACACTACTTGAATTAAATGATTGACAATACAGGTCCACTTAGAGAGACATTGTGGGCCATGAATGAATTCAATTGCGATAACAAACATGAGTCTAAACAAATTAATTCAAACAACAGTAACTACCAGATCTTCTCATAGTACCAGAAGAAGGTGGAAACCGACAGTAGTTTTCCAAGTAAAAATACAGTCATGGTATTTTAAGTGTAAAAACAAGTTATCAAAACAACAATCATTGATAATTTTGAATACATACAACAAAATGATTCTACATATTTGATTTTTTAAGGATACTAACATACATGTTGATAAATTCCTGTAATAAAGCAGAAGTATTTTTGCCTTGTATGAAATAATAAATTACAAATATTCTTAACTAGATGCATGCAATAATTCTGTAGGTTGTTGTATCTATGGCAAGAGTTAGTTATGTTTCTCGTACAAGGAGAAGTGGCAAGAGAGTGACAAGGGGTGCCCATCATCAAATGAGGACAAGGCAGGTGATGTTAATGTCAACAATGCTCCAAGGAACATTATTGAGGATGACCATGTGATTGAAGTTGGTGTTCTCACACCATCACCCATAGAACCACCGTCAACAACAGTCCAAGGGGCAAGTTCAACTAAAAAGATCAGCGCTATAAGAGGATGGAAAAAAGAAGAAATGTTAGTTGCAATTGACGACATAGAGTTTAATGGTTACTCAGTTCGGGCATTTGCAAAAAAACATGGTATTCCTCCCTCATCAATACATTATTGGATAAATGGACTGACTCATGCAAAACGTAGAGGGCCTCTTACAGTTATGACTGACGAGGAGGAAGCCGAGGTGGTTGAGTGGTGTAATGAGATGGCCCAATTGGGACATGGGCTAGAGTTTATACAACTCAAATCCACAGTTGCTCAAATCTGTCAAGGGATGCCAAACCCATTCAAAGATGGGTTTCCTGGTAAATCATGGTTGTTTGGGTTTAAAAAAAGGCATCCAGACCTTGTATTGCGTACAGCTAAGGGCCTTGACAGAGACAGAGCATTAAATTTGCACCCTGCAATTGTGCAAAATTTCTATGACACTCTTTCTAGTGCTTACGATAAACATTCTTATGGAGCAGACAAAAGTTCTATGACACTCTTTCTAGTGCTTATGATAAACATTCTTATGGAGCAGACAAAAGTTCTATGACACTCTTTCTAGTGCTTACGATAAACATTCTTATGGAGCAAACCTTATATGGAACTATGATGAAACAGGTTTACAGGCAGGGAGGAATTATGGCATGCAGGTAATTGCCAAGAGAGGGAGCCGAAATGCGCCAAAGATTTTGCCTAAGAGTAGGGAGTGGATAACTATTTTATGTTGTGTCAATGCAATTGGTACTTCAATCCTAGGATTTTATCTATTCAAAGGTAAAAATCAACTGAAAAACTATATACATAACTGTGAACCAGGTGCATACATGGCTGCACATCCCCATGCATGTATGACTAAAGAATTGTTTTTAAGTTGGCTTTTTCACTTTGTTGCATGAGTACCAGGTGGCGTCTCACCTAATAACAGACACCTATTGATATTAGATGGCCATGGGATCCACATGGTTGTACAAACAATTGAGGAAGTAAACAATTTAGGCATCGACTTGTTAACATTGCCCGCTCATACCACTCACATACTGCAACCCCTTGATGTTAGTGTGTTTGGCCCTTTCAAGAACTATTTCAGGTCAGAGCGTGCTGTATGGATGGCAAAGAATCTAGGGGTTGAGGTGAAAAGGTTGAAGCTAGCAGAGATTGAAAGTAAAACTTTTAAAAGGGCTCTGACGCCATCAAATATCAAGGCTATATTTAGGAGGACGGGAATCTACCCACTGAGTTATGATGCTCTTATGCATGATATTGTTTGTAGCCAGGCGTTTCATGTGCATGGTCAGGAAGAAGGGCATGTCCAAATAGGTGTTAAAGTGCAAGAAGTAGATGACCAAGATGATGTGGTCGCAACTGGTAATATGATTTCCCTCTCACAAGGACACTTATATTATGAAGATGATGAAACTATATGTGAAACACAATATAATCGTGAACAAATTCGCAGTAACATGGAGATCATTCCACCAACTCAAGAACATGAAATCCTATTGTTGATATTATTAATGACATTGTTGAACATGTAGTTGACAATGACCAATCGACATTTCCAAGCCAAGTAACCCCACTATCATGGTTGGAAGAAGCCATGATTAGTATGAATGAACATAGTGTCTCAACAACCAATGAACAAAGCATGAACATGCCCTCACAACCAGCAAAATTGAACAGTGAAATTGTTCTTTTTTTTGTGGACAACAGATCAATGGAAGAAGATGAAGCACATAATGAGGCATCAAATGAAGATAATGATATAGTTCAATCAATTGTCTCAGATACTAAAAGGGAAGTACCAAGCAATGACATGCAGGTGGGAGGGGTGGAGAAGATACTTGGTTGGTTCCTAAAGCTACCAATAGAGAGAGTATCAATGAAAATAAAGCAAGATACACCAAGTAGTCTTCGTTTGGGCCGAAGTTCACAGTTACTCACCTCAAAAGACTATATAAACCTGTTAGTTGAGTCTGAAAAGGAGAAATTTGAAATTCAGGAATTAAAACAGAAAAAGAAGGATCTAGTCAAGGAGAAGAAGGAAGCAAGGATTGTTGCAGCACAACGTCAAGCAGATGAAAGGCCTGAAAGAGATAAAGCAAGGCAAGTTAAGGACCAACAAAACCAAATGGAAATATAGGAAAAGGAATCAAGAAAGACACAACAAATGCTTGAAAAGGAACAAGGGATGATCAATATGGTTGAAAATGATGCAAGCATAGCTAATGAAACCAAGATTATTTTAAACTCATTGGATAATATTGCAGATAATACACCATTATTCCAAGTCCTCATAAACATTCAAGTGCCTCACTATCAAACTGAGGGTTTACCCACTTGCCTTATTCCTACCAGAGGAGGTGTCAATTCTATGTATGCTCATTATACACCTCCACTTAATGCAGGGGTTAGTAGTGCAAATGTGAGGTATGGTTACTTCAATTCGTCCATGGTTGGAAGATGCAAATTGGACTCAATCATATGGCAACAATCAACCATTTCCTAATCAACCCTTTTTAGGTAGGCCAACCTACCTGGCTTAAGAAGGTAACTCAGGGAGTTTTGGCACTCAAGGTTCTCAAGGCCATAGAGAATAGGGGTGTCATATGTTTTTGGTTGTAACCACATTATGATGTGGATTTTGGATGGATTGTATCTTTTTCTTGTCACAGAAAGATTATGGCTTACAACCAAGGTTGTTTTATTTCATATTGTTTGTGGCATTGTAACCAAAATCCATTTTAGAAGGAACATCTATATTCTATTATAATGTAGAAATCTTACCTGAGAATGAAAATGGCATTTCTATTATGCCTCTACACACCAAATGATTTACAATACATTTATAACTGAGTTGTAAATATGATGAAAAACGAGTGAATAATGAAATCTTGAACAAGTCACTTATTTTAATATGAAAATTCCATAAAACAGTGAGCCGGATTTCTATGAGCATCAGTTTACCTTTTTAAATCAATGCACTTCCAATTAAAACACAATACAAATGGGAAATGCACTATGGGCATTGAATTTCCCTTATAAACCAACATTCAATACATCAACAAATATGGAGACATAGCAATAAAGAAGCTCCTCAATATGGCAATTTACAAAAGGACAACTTAGATCCATCTGATATCAACTCAATAAGAAGTTCGAATGTGAAATCTCTGCATACTATCACAAACTCTATTCCAAACAATACATAAATGAATTAAAACATAATGCAAATGGGCTAGACTACACACTATGAGCATCAAAATACCTTTATAAATCAATGTACCTCCAATTAAAACATAATACAAATGGGTAATGCACTCTCGGCATTGAATTTCCCTTATAACCCAATTTACTTCGAATCCAAACACAATGCAAAGTTTCTCTTACAAATCAATTTACCTCCAATTCTACCAACTATGGACATTGAATGACTCTTGTAAATGAATATACAATGAAAATGGGTTGGTGGACCAGCCCACTATGAGCATCAGTTTACCTTTTTAAATCAATGCACTTCCAATTAAAACACAATACAAATGGGCAATGCACTCTGGGCATTGAATTTCCCTTATAAACCAACATTCAATACATCAAAAAATATGGAGACAGTGCAATAAAGAAGGTCCTCGAGATGGAAATTTACAAAAGGACAACTTATATCCATCTGATATAAACTCAATAAGACAACAGACTAAATCTGACCATAACCAAAACCATTTCCAAAATGACATAAAATCCAGATTTCTCCACAAAACTGATGCCACTAAGGAATGAAACAACAATACACAAGTACATTTGTTCCAACCCAAACATCTTTCAACTGTACATTCGTTCCAACCCAAACATTAAGTGAAATTACATATTTTAACTGTAAGTGAATCAGAAAATGAATTTCACAGATTAATGCAGTCACTGCATTTAAATTATCTGTCTAAGAAGTTCAAATGTGAAACCTCTGAATGTGAAATATCTGCATATTGTCACATACTCACACCTTGTAATGTTTTATGTCTAGCACTACAATTACATATAACATCATGCCCAACCATAAATACACAATGACAACATTTTTAGTTTACATTTCATCAGATTGTAGCAATACTTCATGATGAAACAACACATAACATTTACCCAAAATATTATTGTGAGACAACACATGATGGAATTTAGACAATCATGCATAGGTTATGGCAATACGTTATGATTGTGCAAGATGATAATGCCATTAAAAGCTACATGCACAAATTTCTCTTGCTATCTATGTAAGAAAGTTATGTATAGTTACAACTATTAATTCGATACGAGCTTCCCTACTCTACTGCATACATATGTATGGGAAACTAACAATTGCATAGTCCTTAGAGAGGGCATATGTAAATAGAATAAAAGTTGAATACTAAGAAAAACAATAGTAACAATAGAGATTATACAAGGAAAGACCAGAATAATAAGCCACAGAGAATGGCATAAGCCACAATTAGTAGCATAAGTCAACAAATCTTATACAAAGGAATACTAGGGTCAGAGTTATAGTAAGCCATAGTCAACATGCTAAGTTTGTTGCATATTATTTAACATGAATTTCCAACATACAAAATTCTATTTTTAAATCCACATACATGTTTGCATTATCATATCCATTATTCCACCCCTTTCTACTATGCAAATTAGTAACTATGCATATCACTTTCTGAATGTTCACCTAAACCTCAATTTGACTCCGAACATGTGAATCTAAACTCTTCGTAAAAGAGGAAAGGAAGGCCTTGTAATGTGCAGTCTGAGCTCTGTATCATAACTTGTGACTCACTCTAGGCCTTATATACATGAAATTCACAAATCGCATCATCAATTCACAGTGGCACATGACTATGATATGAATGTGTGATTTGCAACCTACTTATGTTAGTTTCATGTGACAAGAAAATTGTGCAAGACTTATATGCAACCTCCCTCGTAAGCTCGTTGCATGAGATTAAATCATTGTGCATATCCCTTTTGCAACCTAGCCTCACAACTGTTCTCTCTTTTAAAACAGAGCTCACCCTTTCCCCTATGCTTCATTCTATCTTCGGTACATGAGCGAGTGACCTCTCTCCCGTATATTGGCGTTTAATGCGACCTATGGTAAGTAATGGATACCCTTCGTAATCATTACTTTTGGTTTATTATGACAAGTATGCTATCAAATTTTCAGCTTCCCCTGCACACCAATAACCCTAGATTTAAGCCTTCCTAACCCATTACTCCTGCACTCACCTTCGAGACCGTGATTATCATCTCTTACTTTACTACCAAATGGTCATGTCATAAGCCTATGTTCAATATCATGTTTTTTTCACAGTTATCATATGGAACCCCATACATCGAGTTGTCAGTTAATCCTTGCTTAATTGCATACATTCCTTGATGGGGTTTTGTTGATTTGTGGTTCAAAGAGTAGCACTCTTTGATGTAAGAATGCTACGCTTAGTCTAAAGGTTGAGCCTCATTCGATCTCACTGTAGGAGTTGTATTCAAACCATTTTTAGTCGCTTGAAAATGGTTTTAGGTGTGAAAGGGGCTTAGTTTCATTACCAAACTCATAGTTATTGTCAGGCCAGGAGGTAACTCCTCAAATCAAATCATATTATTCATTCAGGTTGTTCATTATTATATACACGAGGGAGTGACTGTTCAGTTCATCTCCCGATGACTCTCCATCTTCTCTATTATTTATTTACACTAATTATAGTTGTTCACCCAATCCCTATGATTAGCTGTCAACATTCCCCCCCTTAATCTAAAGGGATGTTGGTGATTCCAAGCATCGTTCTGAATCTTTCAAGCTTTTCTCTTCCAAGCGCTTTGGTGAAGATTCTACAATTTTCTCATTATTGGAACAATGGCGGAGATGGATTGTTTTGGCCTCAACATGATGTCGAATCAGATGATATTTAGTATTGATGTGCTTCATTCGATCATGGAACTTTGGGTTCTTCGCCAACTTTATTGCCGAGGTATTGTCAATCATGAGTGGAGTCGATTGTGCTTGTTTTACCTGCAAATCTTTAAGAATTTTCCTGAGCCACACAATTTCTTTTGTTGCCTCAGGTACTACCACATATTCTGCCTCTGTTGTGGAATCTGTTGGAACCGATTGTTTGCATGATCTCCAGGAGATAGCTCTTGATCCAAGACTCATAGCATAACCTGAAGTAGATACCTCAGTTTCTTTGTCTCCATCGAAGTCTGAATCAGAGTATGAAGTCTCCCACCTGTGTATACTTGATTCCAAAGTCTTGAGTTCCCTTCAAGTACTTTAGAACTCTTTTTGCAGCAGACCAATGTCCCTCACCGGCTTTTGCATAAACCTGGAGAGGATTCCAACAGCGAACGAAATGTCTAGCTTGGTAGTAGTTAGGTAGTTGAGACTTCCTACAAGCCGTCTATACTTTGTTGCATCCTCAAATTCTTTTCCTTCAATGGATGTGAGATTTAAGTTTTGTTCCATTGGAGTAGTCATAGGATTGCATTTAGTCATGCCAAACCTATTCAACAGATCTCCAATGTACTTCTTTTGAGAAAGGAATATGGACTTCAGATGTTGAGTTACTTCAATACCAAGATAGTAATGAACATAGCCCAAATCAGTCATTTCAAAACCTTTCCTCAATTCCTTCTTTATGGATGCAATGTAGCTCTCATTATTCCCTGTCATCAAAAGATGATCTACATATACCACAAGATATACAATTGTTTTGCCAACCTTTTTGACAAACAAAGTTGCATCATCAAGATCATAATGTTTGAAATTGAGTTTCAGAAGATGCTCAATTATTTTTTCATACCAGGCTCGCGGTGCTTGTTTGAGGCCATACAAGGATTTCACAAGTTTGCATACTTTATATTCATGTCCTTTCACAGAAAATCCTTCAGGCTAGGACATAAAAACATTCTCTTTTAGATCTCCATTCAAGAAAGCTTACATCCATTTGATGGACTTTCCAAGCTACTAGGGCAAAGAGTGTCCGGATGGTAGCCCATTTTGTTGTGGGGGAAAAATTCTCCTCATAATCAACCCCTTCCTTCTATGTAAAACCTTTTGCCACAAGCTTAGCTTTATGCTTGTCAAGTGAGCCATCAGCTTTATACTTGTTCTTGTAGACCCACTTGCAGCCAATTGGTTTGGTTCCCAATGGAGGATAAACTAGCTTCCAAGTGCCATTCTTTATTAGGGCATCATACTCCTTTTGCATCGCTTCCTTCCATTCATCATGAGAAGCAGCTTCTTTGAAGGAATTTGGTTCAAAATCTGTAGACAAATTCAATTCACAATCATAAGAAACATCCATATCAAAAGGTAAATCGGAGTCATCTACATCACCTCCATTTTTCCAGTTTGAATTTCTAGTTCCTGTCTTTCCAACCTCATCGGGATAAAACTTTCAAGTGTCTTTGCCAGCCACTTTGGGTGACCTTTCTCAGATGGTCTAGGCTACTCCATTGATTGAGTTGGGACCGAATCAAGATTGAGTCTCCCAATTCTGTCAATCACATCACTCAAAGTATCATCCGTTGTTGGAGTTTCATGCGGGGAAGAGAGTGCTTCAGAAGAAGATTCCACAGGTTGATATAGTATAGGAATCCCCCCTTCAAGATGTGGAATCTGATTATCAAATTCTTGAAATGATTTTTCATTGTGAATCTATCCAAGCGATCAAGTTTCTGCTCAACAACATTGTCAGTTTTGGATGATTCAAAAAAGATTACATCTCTAGATACAACAAAATTTTTATTGATTTCATCATAGAGACGGTATGCTTTGGAGGTGTCTGAATACCCCAGGAAGATACACTTACGAATTCTTGCACCAAGTTTGTTTCTATGTACCTTTGGTATCAAGGCATAACATGTGGAACCAAAGACCCTGAGATACTTTACCGAAGGAATGTGCCTATACCACATTTCATAAGGAGTCTTATTTATAATAGCATTAGATGGGCATCTATTCTTTACATATACAGCACATAAAACTGCATCAGCCCAAAACATCAATTTTACATTTTTGAAAAACATCATGGAGTGTACCATATTTAAGATTGTCTTATTCATTCTTTCAGCTACTCCGTTCTAATGGGGATTATAAGGCATAGTTGTTTGATGTTTGATCCCATGTTGGCGAAGATAGTTTTCAAATTCATTTGAAGTGTATTCTTTTCCATTATCAGTGTGAATAGAGCCAATATGAGATTGTGCATCATTTTCAATCCATGTATGAAAGTTCTTGAATGTTTGAAAAGCATCAAATTTGTTCTTCAATAAATAAACCCAACACATTCTAGTGTAGTCATCATATATTTATTTCCATTTGCAAAAGGAATAGGCATTGGACCACATAAACCTGAATGAACGAGTTCAAGTTTTCTATGTGCTCTTGAATGTGAATCATGAAAAGACTGTTTGCTATGCTTTCCTAGAATGCAAGCATCACATTGTTTAAGTTTCCTAGGAATTGTAGGCAAACCAGTAACACCATTTTTCTTCAATAAGCGGAGGTTGTCATAGTTCAAGTGTCCAAATCTAGCATGCCATAATAAACTTGATGGAAATGTACCTTCTTCATAATGAGAATTGTATGAGAGATTTTATTCACAAGCAAAGGTACCCCGCAACTTGAGAAGCCTTTATTCTTCTATCTCCGTCATGAAAAGTGAGTGATCTGATGCTTTTTTCACCTCAAGCTTGCCATCAAACATATGAATGGAGTGTCCTTGCTGGCGGATGTGGACCAAGGATAGCAAGTCTCTCCTCAGCTGAGGAAGATATAGAACATGATGCAGAAGAAAGTTTGGAAGACCGGGCAATTTAAGCCTGATTGTCCCAAGCCCTAATGGCTTGAGTTTTGATTTGTCTGCAAAGTATACTGCTCCATCAACATTGTTAATAAATTCTTCAAAAAATTCTCTTCTAAAGTCATGTGGCAAGTTGCTCCTAAATCAAGCAACCAATCATTTTTCCAAGAAGCAAGTGAAGCTTTAAATAAGCCCATTTACTCCAATATTACAGTGTGCCACAACATAGTGAGCGGATTCAGGTGCTTTACCTTTCTCTTTGTCATTATTTTTACCTTTGAGTTGGTTTCTTTCTTGCTCAATTCTGTCCCAAGGCAACTTGCATGTGGATGCATCATGTGATCCATCTCTTTTGCAGCATATGCAGTGGAAATCTGACTTTTCTCCTTGAGAGCGTCTACCCCCCCTGCCTCTAAAATTTCTTCCTCTTCCTCTTCAACCACCTCTTCCTTTGGAAGAATCTTGAGAAAGATTCTTTTCTCTATGAGCAAGGCACACAGCCTCTTCAGAAGACTCAGGGGCTATCTTCTTGCCAAAAGCTTTCTCTCTTTCAGCAAATTTTTTCACAAGGGAGTCAAAGGTAATATCTTTGAGGTTTTCATTTGCTTACAATGACTCAAGATAATTTGAGTAAGTGGGATAAACTGCCTTGAGAAAAGACATCAGAGGAATATACAGTTCAACATTAGTGACTTTGATATCATGCATTATGGATTTTACTTCTGATGCAAAAGCAAGAGGATCGTTATTTTGTAATTCAAGGGTGAAGAGTTTAATCATGAGTTGAACAACTTCAAGTGGAGAGTGTGAGTCATAGAGTTCCTTCAGTTTTTGTAAGGCTTCAAAATAATTTGAAAATAGTGAAATATGGCAACTCACCTCTTCATTTACTGATGTTGCAATCAATGCATAAGCATTGTTGTTCTTATTTTCCCAAATGGCAAATTCCTTGCCTGAGGTAAGCTGTTTTGGCTCTTTGTCTCCGTCTCCAACACACACTCCTTTCCACAGCTCATTAAAAATGAGAGTGTGTTTGATTTTCTGAGACCACTCAGGATAATTTTCCTTCCCATTGAGTACCACTCCCACAATAGATATTAATGAGTGCATTGTTTTTTTTTTTAATTTTGAACTGTAAAAAATATACTTCTATTGCCAATGTATAAAATTGTACTTCTGGTGGAGAAAAATACAGTTCTAATGCAAAAAAAAAAATTAAAAGACAATTACACTCTAATATATAGGACAGAGCTTCAGAGAACCACGGAACCTTGAGCTAGTAAATTCCTGCAACGTACCAAATCAACTAAAAGCATTCAATCTAAATGCAAAGAGACGAGTATTACAATAGGCGTATGAGAGGGAAACAGTGCGTAGGAGAACTGTCGCACTCTGTGAACGTTGTTGGGGAAAGTAAATTTGAACATAACTAACATTCACCTTCAAATATCAGAGGCATTTCAGGCCCACAAGCCAGATCAAAATACCCTTTGATATGCCATATTTAAAATGCACTTTCCCAAAACAACTTTTGGGAAGTTTGGTAAAATGAATTCTTCGGAGTTAGAATTTGTGGATGATAGATTCGAAACCACTCAAAACTCTTAGCATGGTGAAATCATAATCCGATTCCATGCATTAATAAGCTACAGGACTTCAACCAAAATCCTGCAACAACTTGTTACCAAAGAAAACGCCTTTTGAGAGCCAACAGTGTAAGCGGAGGCGAACGTGGCAAAACAAGCGGAATTATTGAAGCCAGATGGGAGCTTCTGGCTACGTATATGTATGGAGAGCCAACGGTGTAAGCAGAGGTCCAACTGTTGGCTGCGTATATGTGTGGGGATAGCAGCATATATTGGGAGGTATGAGCAACTGGGGGTCTGGCAATGGAGGTATGCAACCAGAGGTCTAGCAACAGAGAGCAGCGTGGCAAGGTATTTGAGAGTACCTTCTTTAGAATCCCTTGACTATTATTTCATCCGCCTAAGGAACAACAAGCCCAATGCAATTGTGCTCCTCCGAGAACATTAAACTAGAACCGACCGATGCCACCAGGGAAAAAAATGGAATTCAATACTCGGTTTCCACACGACCAGCAGGAATAGGAAATGCATATGACAGTGCACTATTCAGGTCTTTGGAGCATGACAAAGGTGTCAATTCTACAAAATAGGTAGAACATAGGCCAGGAGCGAGTTACAAGGGAAAACTGTAATGCCAAAGATAGAGTTGGCTCTGATACCATGTCAAGCCAGGAGGTAACTCCTCAAATCAAATCATATTATTCATTCAGGTTGTTCATTATTATATACAAGAGAGAGTTATTGTTCAGTTCATCCCCCTATCAGTTGTTCACCCAATCCCTATGATTAGGTGTCAATAGTTATGACCTCTCACCATATTGCAACCGCAGAAAGCCTCGTCACTTGACTGTAAGCACTACGGGATTTGAAGGCCTCACCCAATAACAAACTAGCACACAATTCATGTCTTTTAATCTCTCCTCACCTTCCCAAATCCCATCCAAGGTCGCGACTTATTTGTATTCATGAATCACAACCTATGTGAAGTTGCAAATCACCCACTGATAATGCCACGTGACCTTGCGACTCACGATAAATATTTGGGACAAAACCTCACCAATCGCAATCTATCTGTTGATTCCAAGTGCGACTTGCACTACTAACCAAAAATTGTGACTAGGTTGCAAATTGCAATGGAAAATGTAATTATCCTTGCATGTATGCGACCTCCCCTACGAATCAAATTGGAAACTAGGCCATCATATTTACCCCTAGGTCATAGGTCGCAACAACCATCAACAGTTCTCTGTGCAACCTACTCTGAGCAATTAAATCGTGACATGTCCCATCCTTTAGAACTGTGACCTGTAAAATAAATATCTCCCTTCCAAGCTTTATTACCTATAGCCTAGCACCATGAAACTTCACAGTGACATACTCATTTTCTCGTCAATTGGTGATTATCATTATTTAAGCTAACATTGATGTCTTTGGTAAATATTTTCGAAATGCCAAGTACTATAACTATTGATTGTCTCAGCATTTTGTTATCCTCCCAAGAGATGGTTCCACTTATGATCAGAGGATCTAACAGGAGTTTTGCATGAGTTGAAAGTAGTATAGAAGGATTTGTTGATAGTCCTCCCAAGTTTCCCATTTATGGGGATGTTGCTTGTCAGATTTATACGACAACATCATTCACATGGGAGGAGATTTACTCAAAATTTGGAAAGAAATACATCCCAAGGGAGATGGAGGACTTTCAAGTTTATAGCAATGTTAAAAGGTCCAGGTTGCACAAAGTTGCAACACATCCTTCGTTCTTCCCATGCGCCGAAACAATAGATTGGATCTTCTAGCATACTGATGAAGCACAATGGGCTTTCAAGGGCCATGATGGGACTGTCATAGCATCTTTCATTATTGAAGACATTGAAAAATATTACAATCTTCCCCAACATTAATAAGTGTTCAAAATCAAGTGGTTATCTGAATTCCATGAATCCACTAAAGATATATTGAAAACTTGGTGGCAAGACCCAAGTAAGTATAGATTCAGAGTGGACGGAATTTACAAGACAAAATCTCTCGGAAAGGTTTATCAGTTAACGGTTGCCATGATGAACAAGTTATATGGAAAACCAAATATCGATACCTTCCAAGGAACTTGGGTCTCAATAATGCACACAATTTCCACCAAAGGAATAATTTTCAACTGGGTCAGCATACTTGCCTTTGCTATCAAAACAAATGTCCAAGTAGCCAAGAAACCGGCTAAAGGGGAATAATCATAGTCATACATGGCCTCATACCTCTTGGATGCAATTTGTGCAAAATGTGATTTTAAAGGCTTGGGTTTGAAATGGACTTTGGAAGAGGAGGAACCTATACATATTTACTACAAGAGCTTATGAAACTCAGGCTAAAAGTTCTCATTTGAGAAGATATTTGATTATTTCATCTCCCCACAATATCGTGTGCTTTTCAGTGATGAGCCTCCATGTATCTAAAAGAAAGCTACCAATTTTCTCCATGATATTGTTGATTGGTTCTCCATTGGAGAAGCTACTTACATTAGATTTTTTGGATCTTACAAGCCTCCTCATGTTCTCCCAACCTTGGCCATAGTTAAAATAGCATTACAGGAGGTTTCCTATCACTTAACTACAGGATTTTTCAAGGCCTTGGTGAAAGGTATTAAGGGTCAATGGTTTATCTTCCCTCTAGACATCGTAACATACATAATCTAAAGATTCAAAGAAGCAAAGGCAGAATTCAAGGATCGTCTACTCTTCCATTTTATTGAGTTGAGATTCTGCAAATATGACCCAATGGTTGCTGCATTAGCACATTGTAAAGAAATTGGGTACAATTAGGATTATGCTCATTTTTTTTATGCTGAAGAAGAGAAGATTAGAAACTTTTATAATGAAACTAGAGCAGTAGAAGTAACTATACAAAAGGAAAATGAGGCAGAGCAATTTGATAGTGACACACAAAAAATCTTGAGCCTTGAAGCAAGGGAAGCCATTCCAAAAAGAACAAGGGTCAGGAAACCAATAGGGAAAATCAAAAGAAACAAAGGGTCGACGAGTAGGAAGAGAAGAGGAAAAATCAAGAAGAAGAGGAAACTCTGAAGAAGAAAGAAGAAATCAAACAAGAGATTCAGGAGTTCTTAGATCCCATCAAAAAAGTTGTTGCAAGGGATGACTTGGAAGTTACAAAGGAAGTGATCATTTAGTATGTGGTTGAGCCTATAAATCTATACACAAAACTTATGATTCTATAAAATTAGGTACAAGTCAAGAAGCCAACCTTGATTTAATAGATGTGCTAGAGTGCCTGGATATACATGGGGACGAGATGCAACACAAGATTCTAACTCTTGCAAAAGAATACAAGTTATGGAAAGCCTGTTTGGTTCGAGAATTACAAATCAATGTTCCATATCTCTCTATTACAAGATTTGTTGATTGAAAATGTTTTATTTTCTTAATATTAATGTAAATTGTATTTTGTTGATAGTACATTAGGCTCTAGTATAGGAAGAGTCATATGGGATATGAAAATTCATTAAGGGTAGGTGCAATGTGATGGAAGGTGAAAGGTCACCTTATCTTCTATAAATAAACCCTCGTGGCTAGATGTAACGGACATATAGTTTTGGACTGAATTGGTGCATATTGTTTGAGATCAAAGACCATTTGTGAATACAAGTGGTGACTTTGCACTTCCACTGATGTATTTCAGGGGCTTTTCATGTGACGATGCTATGGATATTTCAACTTAATGTTTGAATCTCTTTGAACCTAAGAGTGCAATTCTTTCATGTGTCACCAATCATTATGATATTTCTCCTACAGTGATCGAATGGTATATGTTGTGCTTATTTTATGCTTATGTCAATGAATTGTTTTATTGATTTGAGTATATATTATGTGTAGGATTGTACACTTCTATATGCTTTCATGATGTTGTTGATTATGAAATTGTTTATGATCAATGAACTAATATTTACCGAATACATGGGTTTTATTTGAAGTTTTGCTAACACTGCTTCTCTTAGGATTCATGTCATGCTACTTAGTCATTGTTATATGCATAGCATTCTACATGTTTAATTTCCATAAGCAAATAATTTGCATTTGTTGAAGGTTTTATTTGTTCTCTAACGATTGTTGTTTGTTTCATACAAAGTGAACTTCATGCAACATGAAGGTTGTCAAGCCTACCTACTAGATGGGACTCCCAAACCAAAAGATGTAGATTCTAGTTGGGATTCTACACCGAAGATCTCCCCTTACTGTTAGCAGTACATTATGGGACATCAACACTACCCAATATAGCACTTAATATATTAAATAGTATCTTATATTAATAACATTATATCTAATATTATATTATACTTAATATTATATTTAGTGATATATTATATTTAATTATTATATGATTTATTAATATATTATATTAATAATATTAATATTTGCTCTCTCAGATCTGTTGGATGTGGAGCTTGATTATCTTCTTGATTCAAAGGTCTTGTTTTAGCCGTGTTTGGATCCCAATCCTCAACGGGGGGGATACATGTTTGGAGCCCCCCCAAAGCTAAAAATAGATGAAATTTTTCCTTATAAAATATTGTAATTTCGTAGTCAATCTGGGTTGTTCATTAGGCAGATGATCTGGTAGCAGAAGTTATGTTTAGTTTAGTTTTTTTTTCCCTAGAAGTCAACCCCTCATTTTATATAAGGGAATTGTATAGTGGATGTGTATTATCATTTTGAGCGAGAAAGAGAGAGGAGAGTGTGTGAGAGCAAAGAGGAAATTGCAATTGATTTGTTGTAGTTTGTATTTGTTAGGTCCCTATAATACTAGTGATTACCCCATTACTATTGTAGTTGCATCCCTTATTAATATTTTTATGCCCCTATTGTCCCCATATCATTATTATTGTGCCCCATAGAATCCCTCTATTGTTATTTTTGTGCCTTTATATTATTATTGTTAGGTCGGTTGGGTTATATTGTGACTCCTTAGACTCCTATATATAGAAAGGAGGTTTTGTCATTTGAATCATCAAAGAATCATTCATTTGTGTAATGTAAAGGAGGTTTCCCCCTTGAAGAGGCTGAATTATAAGGCATTGATCTATCTTTTCTATCTTTTTGTGAGTTGGTTACATAACATTTGGTATTAGAGCTTTGGATTCTAGGGTTTCGCTGCTCCAAATAGGTCATCGTGGAAATTTCGCTATAAATTTTTTTTTGTGATGTTTCAGAAGAGAAAAGCAAAACCCATTTCAGATGCAATCTCACTAAACTTTGGGTCCAAATTTCAGATCTTTTCGCGCTATATTTGCGGAGATATGATCTGAGGAACTTGGTCTTTTTGTAGACTCCTAAATTACATTCCAAACAGGTGACCTGGGGAAAATCGTCATAACTTTCTCTCTGAACATCAAATTGAAATTTTGTAAGAAGGTACAGAAAGAGGACGGACTGTAGTTTCTTGTATATATTTTTCAGAGCCAAAGGCTGAAAAAGGGACACGTGGCACATCGTACAAGTTCACTCTACTAAACTAGTCTATGATCAAGTCACTGTAGGAGATTGGGCATAACTCTTCCTTGGAGAATCCAATTTGGATCAGACTAGTGGAATTGGAAATAGGACACAGAGGGCTACTGCAAATCAAAATTTCAGAACTGGATGATCCGAAATTACAGAGATACATCAGAGGCAATATCGAGCTCCTATAAAGTGAAAAAAGGTGTGTAGATTTTTTTAATTTTTGCTTAAGCTTGGTTTGAAAAATTATTTTGAAGGAATTCAGAGGGCATAGTAGAGCATTATTATTGGTAACAGATGCGCGGAGGAAATAAAATGCAAACACCTAGTAAGCAACCTGAAATCTCTAACATGACTCATGAAGAAGATGAAGAAATGCTACATGATATATCAAAATTACAAGACTAATTGCAACAAATGTCACTCTCACAAAAGCTAACAGAAGCTAAGATAAATGGCGTGGAATCTAAGATAAAGGGAATGGAAGCTAAGATGAATGGAATGGAAGCTAATATGGATGATTTGAAGATAGATTTGAACACAGATTTGAAGACAGACATGGCAGATTTGAAGACAGATTTGACAAATTTTCTACAAGAAATACTTACTAATGGTGAAAGGGTAGTAAAGGAAACTCATGATGCGAACAAAAGAAATGTTAATCATGATTTCATAGACTCTAATGTTGGATCGAAGACCCACCATATTCTAAAAATCGATATGAGTAAGTTTGATGGCAAGGATCCCGCAACATGGATATTACAGATGGAGCAATTTTTCGATCTCAATAATGTGCAAAACACACAAAAGGTACGTATTGCAACTTTATATTTGGAACCAAATCAGTTTGTATGGTATCAATGGCTTTGCTCTCGTAAACAAATTATCACTTGGGCAATTTTTACGGAAGAATTGACAACACGTTATGAGGATTCAAAAAGCAACACTTTTTTTAGCCAATTGATAAGTCTCAAACAAAAGGGTTCAATAATGGAGCACATTGAGGAGTTCCAAAAATTGAACATAAGGGTAAAAAATATTCCAGAGGAGCATAGGATTGATGTGTTCATAGGGACTTTAAAGGATAATATCCAACATGATGTTCGCCTTTGGGAACCTGATTCATTAGAGAAGGCATTCAGGTTAGCAAGAAAAATGGAAAGAAAAATTATGGCAACCAAGAAGCATACCACTCACAACTATAAAGATGGAAGTGTTGTTGCCCCTAGTCTTCCACAACCTATAAGGTTGACACCACAACAATTGGAAGAAAAAAGAGCAAAAGGGCTTTGTTACAATTTTGATAGCAAATACACTAAAGGCCATAAGTGTGCTGAGAAGAAATTATTTTACATAGATTGTGAAGAGGAAGAAGAAAAGGAGCAAGAAATGTCAAAAGAAGAGGATATAATCGAGGAACAAAAACTAGATAAAGAAGAAATGAATCCGACCATATCTTGTAATGCATTGGCTGGAATTACCACTCCTCAAACCATCAAGATAGAAGGACAATTCAAGAAGAAAAGGTAATAGTGTTGATTGATTAAGGAAGTACCCACAATTTTATTCATTGTAAGGTAGCAAAAGAATTGAATTTCTTCCTATATCCAGCACCAAAGTGTCAAGTGATGGTTGCAAATGGAGGAACACTAAATTGCTCTAGAAAGTGCCATAATATCAAGCTATCCATGGGAGAATATGTATTGACTAGCCCAATACTTTCCATTCCAATGGGAGGTGTTGATGTTGTCCTAGGAGTCCAATGGCGACAATCCTTGGGTACAATAGCTTTTAATTTTCAAGAACTTTTCATGAAATTTTCTGCAGAAGGAAAGGAAGTTGAATTAAGGGGTATTGCAGGGAAACCAGGAAAGATAATCAGCTCGAACGGTATGACAAAGCTTCTAAAAAAGGAACAAAGAGGTGTAATTGCACAATTATGTTCGCTAGATGTTTCCAAATCAAAATCATCTATTTCTCCAGATCTCCAAAAAGTCTTGGACAATCATTCCAAGGTATTTGAGGCTCTCAAAGGTCTCCCACCTATTCGTGATCATGATCATGTTATTCATCTGATTCCAGGAAGTATTCCTCCAAACATCAAGCCGTACAGATATCCCTATGCCCAAAAGAGTGAAATTGAACGTATGGTTGCAGAAATGCTAGAGGCTAGTATAATTCAACCTAGTCAAAGTTCTTTCTCTGCTTCAGTAATATTGGTGCACAAGAAGGATGGATCATGGCACATGTGTCCGGATTATAGGGAGCTCAACAAGCTCACTATTAAAGATAAGTTTCCCATTCCTGTCATTGATGAATTACTGGATGAATTGAATGGATCAATTTACTTCACCAAGTTGGATCTTCATTCAGGATATCATCAAATCATAATGAAGACTGAAGACATTCCGAAAACAGCATTTAGAACTCATGAGGGTCATTATGAATTTTTGGTCATGCCTTTTGGCCTTACCAATGCACCTTCTACATTTCAAGGTTTGATGAATTCCATTTTCAAACCCTTGCTTAGAAATTTTCTGTTAGTATTTTTTGATGATATACTAATCTACAGCAAGTCTTGGAAGGATCATGTTGAACATGTTGACAAGGTGCTACAACTATTGGAGGAGAAACAATTATATGCAAAAAGATCCAAATGTTTCTTTGAGTACAAGAGGTGGAATATTTGGGTCATATTATATCTCATGAAGGAGTTAAGGCAGACCCTAGCAAAATTAATGCCATTAAGGAATGGAAAATCCCCACATCCATAAGGCATCTACGAGGATTTCTCGGGTTGACAAGGTATATCACAAGTTTGTTAAGAATTATGGGAGAATAGCAACACCTCTAACAACATTATTGAGGAAAGATGCATTTTATGGACTCCAAAAGCAACAAAGGCCTTCGAACATCTTAAAGAGGCAATGTGCCAAGCACCGGTCTTAGCTACACCGGACTTTACAAAAACCTTTATTGTGGAATGTGATGCTTCAAGAAATGGAATTGGTGATGTTTTAATGCAAGATGAAAGACCCATTGCTTTTGAAAGTCATCCAATCAAGGGAAAGTTTTTACACAAAGCTATTTATGAGAAGGAAATGGTGGCAATACTACATGCACTTAAGAAATGGTGACCCTACCTAATGGGAAGACACTTTAGGGTAAAAACAGATCATGATAGCCTTAAATACTTTTTATAACAAAGATTATCCTCTGAAGAGCAACAAAAGTGGGTCACAAAGATGTTGGGTTATGACTTTGAAATCATCTACAAAAAAGGGAATCAAAATGTGGTGGCAAATGCACTCTCAAGAAAGGATGAGGATGTGGAAGCATTGTTGTGTTCCATTTCTATTATCCAACCAGATTGGATAAATGAAGCAAGGGAGGAATGGAAGAATGATGAAGAAGTTTGGGCACTTATTCGAAAGTTACAACAAGATCCCAGTACATCTGATACATTTAGCTAGAAAAATGATTCGTTATGGTACAAAAATCGCTTATACCTCTATAAGAATTCCCAACTCAAACAAAAGATTCTTATGGAATTACACACTTCTCCCTTAGGAGGGCACTCGGGATTTTTAAAAACTTACCATAGGGTTAAGAAGGAATTTTTTGGGATGGTCTTAAATCGGATATTCAAAAGTTTGTGGCGGAATGTTTGGTTTGCCAAAAAAATAAAGTTGAAACAATTAAGACCCAGGGTCTATTACAACCTTTATCCATTCCAAGCCAACATTGGGAGGAGGTTCAATGGATTTTATCACAGGTTTACCCAAGTCGGAGGGAAAGAGTGTCATCATGGTGGTAGTTGACAGACTTACCAAGTATGCACACTTATGTGCATTATCACATCCATTTAAATCCAATACAGTTTCTACTGCATTTATGGAAACAATTCAAAAGCTACATGGAAACCCAAAGATTATTGTAAGTGACAGAGATCCCATTTTCACTGGAAATTTTTGGACAGAATTATTTTCTTGTCTCGGTACTCAGTTAGCTCATAGCTCATCTTATCATCCTCAATCTGATGGGAAAACTGAGATAGTAAACAAATGTTTGGAAGGATATCTTCGTTTTTTTGTATCTGATAAACAGACACAATGGGTCAAATGGTTGCCTCTAGCTGAATGGTGGTATAACACTTCCTTCCATACAGCAACAAAAATGACCCCATTTATGGCACTTTATGGATATCAGCCACCATCCATCACATCATATTTAAGAGAAAATTCTAAGGTTCAAGCAGTGGAACATCACATCGAGCATCAACAACAAGTCCTCCAACTCTTAAAGGATAACCTCATGTTGGCGCAGAATAGAATGAAACAACAAGCAAATCAACATCGTAGTGAAAGAAGTTTTGATGTAGGTGATTGGGTATTCCTACGGCTACAACCATTTAAACAAATGTCCCTCAAGCAAGCTAAGAAGGATAATAAATTATCACCAAAGTATTATGGTCCGTATAAGGTGTTGCAAAAGATTGGTACTATGGCATACAAATTGGAGCTTCCTGTAGCTTCTCAAGTTCACCCAGTTTTCCATGTTTCATGTTTAAAGAAGGTTATAGGCAACAAGCTCCCAGTTCAAACAATATTGCCAAAACTTGACGAGGAAGTAAAAATTATATTGGAACCGGAAGCAGTCACAGAAACAAGAACTCAACAACTACAAAATCGATCAATTTCGGAGTATCTCATCAAGTGGAAGAACTTATCCGCTGAAGATTCCACATGGGAGGATGAGAATTTTATACAGAAACATCCAGAACTACTCAAGCGTTGAGGACAACACTTTTTTGAAGGAAAGGGGCATGTTAGGTCCATATAATACTATTGATTACCCCATTACTATTGTAGTTGTATCCCTTATTAATATTGTTGTGCCCCTATTGTCCCCATATTGTTATTATTGTGCCCCATAGAATCCCTCTATTGTTATTTTTGTGCCTTTATATTATTATTGTTAGGTCGGCTGGGTTATATTGTGACTCCTTAAACTCCTATATATAGAAAGGAAGTTTTTTCATTTGAATCATCAAAGAATCATTCATTTGTGTAATGTAAAGGAGGTTTCCCCCTCGAAGAGGCTGAATTCTAAGGTGTTGATCTATCTTTTCTATCTTTTTGTGAGCTGGTTTCATAACAGTATCTCTTCATGTTGTTGGATAATAGAAAAGGAAGGACTAGTTGTTCCACTGAGGATGTAGCCCAAATTTGGTGAACCACTTATATTTGTGTCTCTATTTTTTTATGTGTTTCTATATTTGTGTTTCTGCAATATTTTTTATATTTCATTGCTTTGTTAATTAATCTAACAAGATCTAGGTGTCGACCAATGTCAATCCACCTGCTAGCACATGGAGTAACCTGTCACTTCACCTGAAATTCCTTCATTCCAACACTACCTCCCATGTTGTTATCTCTCCATAACTCTTGTCCTTTCCCTCGACTTCATTCGCTTAAGACCATTAGGCTCCTTCTGCATGCTTTAATGCACGTCTTATATGTTAAATGGCAACTCCCTCCCTTCTTTTGGTTGTCTCGCTCAAAGTTTCTCCTTGCGTCTTCCCCTATATTATTCTAGCAATATCTATGACCCCTACCACTCTCCACAACCTCCATTCGCCAGCAAGGATCTATGTACACATTCATGTGCAGCATGGTGGTCGTGATCAAGGAAGGGGAAAACCCCCTACTACTCTAGAGGTGAATGGTAGATTGGCTTTCTTCCAAATCCACATCCCTAATAACATTTGATGTTGGGTCATTGAGATGGAAAAAAAGGAAGTAAGTTGTGGGGATAGCATAACTTCCAGTATCTAGGCTCTTCATAATCTCCTCATTCACCACCTCCTCACTCAGGAATGCGATCATGTCTCCTCTGGCAGATGGATTGTTGATGCCAACACCTACTCCAGTCATCTCTATTCCTCCCTCTGTCATCTCTCTTGTGACCTTGGAGTGGCCTTCCTGTTAGGTGGACTAATCCCTTTTGCAAACAAGATGGATCTCCCTAGATTTCAAACAAAACCTAGTAACAAATATCAAAAGAATTGCTAACTTTACTTAGCTTAGGACTAAAACATGAAACATGTAGTATGCGAAGAAGCACTTACCTATTAGTGAAGTGCTTGTTGAAGCCCTTTATGTTGAGAAATCAATGCTAGTAGGATTAGGGTTAGATTTCTCTTGCTTGATAATTACTTGTGCATTATGTTGGCTTCTTTTACTTATTAGTTATATTATCTTTGATCAATAAATACCAAATGAAGATCACAAAAACACAGGACATAAATTGTAGGCACTCTACCAAGGTAAATCCCTATCTAGGGGGAAAGCCAGTCAAAAATCTCTTCCTTCAATAGTTATTTTTGAGACTCTTCAACCTAGACACAGACCTCCTCCACACCAAGCCAGCCTCTCCTTCTTTGACCCAACCTTCGTCCTAGTAGCAGAAGCACTTTGACCCTAGAAACTTCGACTTGGAAGCTTCTGACATTAGCAGCAACTTTGACTTTGAAAATGAGACTTTGATCTCCCAAAATAGCCCACACAAGAGAGAGAGAGAGAGAGAGAGAGACCAAAAATTCGATTTTTTTCTTCCCTTCCTCCTTGACCAAAATCTCACCTCTTTCAGCCTCCTTCTTCTCCTTCACACTTTTCCCAACTTCCAGCTTCCAACTTCATATATCGAACTATCTGTGAGAGAGTGAGATGCTCCAAATGAAGTCAAACTGCCTTGTATATATAGCCTTCCAATGAGGTCGAATTTCCTTCCTTGAGGCCGAGTTGGTGTGGAGGTTACATTATTCATTTTTGACTCAAAAATAAATCTTTTTGCATCGTTCGAAAGCCTAATAAGGGTCTCATAAAATATATAATGACTCTATTGACTCTTTATTAATCCTAGGATACCATAATGGGGACTTTAACTAATAAAATGATAACCCAAGCATGAAACCCATGCTTTAATAAGTCTTTGTAACAATAATAAAAATTATTTTGACAAATACATTTTACTTAAGACCGAACCTAGTTACATTTTTCAACACTCCCTCTTAACTAGGGAGGTATTCATACAAAAGATCTCAAACTATATGAACTATGAAGAGTTTAGGCACTACAATTCCATGGACTAGATTCTTAACCAGGGCAATCTATCCAAGTTCTCTCAACAGTTTAGGCACCGTAATTCTATAGACTAGATTCTTGACTAGGGAAACCTATCCAAGTGGGACTAAGATGGACTAAATCTTTCATCCTCTCTAGGTACCATCAGGCTTACTTGCTAACCATTAACCCAGGGATCTAGGTGTGTATCTAATGTCAAAGCTCCATGACCAAGGCCACCCTCCCGACTTTGGGAACTAGACATCAACACATAGTGTCAGCCAGATGTGCTCGCATGAATTGTGTCTCTCACATAAGGCCTCAACAAATCTCTTCCAAACTTTTATCATTATCAACAAAATCAGCAATATCAACTAAACCAAGCATGCTTCTAAGATATTCAAACTTCTTATTAGGAAGAGACTTTGTTAGTGTATCAACTACCTGATGATCTTTCAATACATACTGTAGCTTCATGATCCCATCCTGCACCAAGTTCCTAATATAGTGGGACTTATTGTTGATATCCTTCATCCTAGAATGAAACACGAGATCTCCATACATCTTGATACAACTTTGATTATCACAATTAATCACAATAGGATCCAAAGGCTTCTCGAACAAAACTATCAGAATATTCCTCAACCATAAAGCCTCCTTTCCTACTTCACATGCAACAATGTACTATACTTCAACACTACTCAAAGCAACGGGATCTTTCTTTCTACTCATCCATGAGATCATGATAGATCCCAAACTAAAACATCCACCTATAGTGCTTTTTTCATCGGTCTCACTGTCACCCTAATTAGAATATGTGAAGCCAATCAACTTGACTTCCTTGCTATTGTACTTTAGGCAGTGATTTATTGTGCCACGAAGATATCTCAATATATGCTTGGCAGCTATCCAGTGATCATGATGAGGTTCCAACTGAAATTGACTGAGAATGTTCATAGCAAAGCATATATCTGACCTAGTATTTACCAAATACATCAGAGAACATACCAACTAACAATAGGAGGTAGGATCTGTTATGCTCCTATACCAATAGGTGTCATATTTCATGATTGACTTGATGAGCTTTGTAATATGTTCATACATTTTCTTGTTGCAAAGGTTTTCCATATTGTCAAGAAATCAAAAAATTTAAAAAAATGTAAAGAGGGTATACCCTAAAAGAAAAATCAAAGGGTAAAAAGAATAAAATTGTCAAAAAATGAGAAGAAATGAACCCCAAACAAAAATAGACCAGTAAAGTGTGCAAGTCTAAATGCCACTACTTTTTCATTTTCTGTAATAAACAATTGTGTGCAACTTGTCACTTATGCCACAATTCTTGAATAGCCAAACTGCTTAAACTTGGCTCATTCATTTTTTAATTTCATGTTGTAGAATAGAGAATAAATATCTGGCCAAACAGTGTAATCTTGGCAGATAAGTAGATAGGTAGAGTAAAAAAAAAGGAGCTCAATAGTTTAATCTAAGCCCTTGGATGTAATAAGTGCAGACTTAGGTAGGCTTGCTATGTAAAAGAAAGAGTGTGATAAGGGTTTTCTAGTCCAAGTGCACCCAAATAAAGAAGAAAAAATGTCAGGCTAAAGTAGGTAGGGTAGGTAGATGGTGTTGCAGAATGATATTTGTGATGAATAATGTCTCTAAATGTGTCAACTTTTACTTTTATCACAAGTGCAAGGTAGACATTATACTTGATGCAGTTCAAGCAAGACAAGGTCAAATAACTAACTTCCATTCACATTTTTCCCTAAAGATTTCATTAATTCCCCCTAAAGTATTAAGGTCTTTGAAAATCAAAGGGGCTCAGAGCATTTATCTGACTTCTGGAGGGACCGGACCCTCGACCCAATGATCTAAAAGCTTGAGTACTCATAAATCATCCATCCATCATTCATTTCATTTCATAAAGTTTGCCTAAGTAAAAAACCTATTTTACTTAGGAAATGCATAATATCGCTTGAAAAACCCCTTTTCCCACTTTAGCCTAAGTTTTAAATATAAATGTCTAACATTTTAACTTGGCACTTATCATTTTGTTTCATATTAACTTTAACAATTATTATATAAATCCCGATAAATTAACCCCTCCCGTATTATGTAATTATATGTAAAACCCCGACATTTTACATAATTCCCGCCCCGATGGTATATAACCATTATATAGTTTAAATCAGGATTAATAAACTTATCCGGAGTTTATTAATAACCTACCCCACCACGCAATAAGGGATTAATTAACCATTTGGGTTAATTAATAACCGCCCCCCGACCAATAGAATCACCCCGGATATAATTAAATTATGTTTTATTGTGCCGGGCCCCGCTACATAACTCCCCACCATCTCCAAAGCCCATCAATCGTCCGATCATCACATTCCCATTCGACGGTCGACGGTGATATCACGACCACCCTTCTCACCTCGCTTTAACTCGCGATCGCCCGGCGGTTTTCCGCCCGTACCAAAGCCACGCGTTGCCGTTACATATGCTTGCTCACCCTCCGTCTAAAACCACCCGACTCTAAAAGCAGTGCGAGAAAACCGCTTACCACCCTCCGCGTGACGACAACACGTACCATCATGCTGATGTCGTTGCCTAATAAATGCCAAAAAGTCCCGCCAAACTGAATTTCGTTAAATAAACGATAAAATGTCATTTTCACCATTATCCTCTGCAAACTGTGCTCCATGCAAACTAACGTTCAGTCGATTGTCCAAGCATCCAGCCCACCACCCAGCCAAGAAACTCCAGCATCATGCTCTGCAGTCCGTCATTCAACCTACAATTACATAGTTTACCTCCTTAATCCAGGTATTTATCCATTTTGCTTTCACTGAGAATTCTACTAGCGAAAGCCAAAATTCAAGTTAAAAATAGTCTGTGGCCGCTATAAAAAGACCCTAAACCTGTTGTTTAGTCCATTTTTCCTCAAAAAGCCCCAATTCCAGTTTGAATACACAAGAACCAAATATGGAAACTCCCATAGCCCTGAATGTTGTGCCCATGAACGTACCCCATAAAGACTTAGATTATCTACCCCTGGCCGACAAAGATTTTCAAATAAAAGATTTATCTAGTGATAGGAACCATCTTCAGGCCTTCTGCCAAGTCAGGGATAGCTATCTAAACAACTCTGATATTTTTGGATTATGGGAATCTAACCTTCCCATGTATTTCTTTCCCTCAGTTCATGTTTTCCCATAAATAATTCATCATTGTTGTGCTAACTATGACCCTGTCCATAGAGCAATTATGTCCCCATTCCAAACTGTTCTTTTTCCCATAACTGCTAAGTCCATTAATGAAATGATACAGTTCCACTCCACTCAGCCCCTTGCTCCTCTTTCCTGTTAGAAAATTATATATTACGGAGCAATGGAACACATAAAATATTGTAGAAATATAAACACAGAAAACGCACAAAACAAGAGAGACACAGATATACGTGGTTCACCCAGTTTGGGCTACGTCCACCCCGAATAGCCAGTCCTTCCTTTCTATTATCCAGTAAAATGAAGAGATACAACCTACAGCAAAACCGCTGTAATATCCTCTGTTTTCTCTCACAGTCTCACCTCTATGTTTCTCGCTCACCGAATACACATCTGTATCACAGCCTCAAATACAGTGCCCTCATATAAAGAGAGGGGTTGCCTTCTAGGGAAAAAAACCCTAAACTAAACATAAGTTCTACCGTCAGATCATCCGCCTAATGAACGGCCCAGATTGACTAGAAATTACTATACTTTTACAAGGCAATTTTACAGCTGTTTTTAGCTTCGGGGGCGCTGCCCCCGAAACCCCCCACTAGGGGGGGCTCCCAAAAGTCGTTGTCGCCCCCCCCTGGACCCCTCACGGCAGCGATTATTTTACGGGTGGCGTTGCCGCCCCATTTTGAACTGGGGTCCAATATGCCGGTACTATAGAAGATAATCAGGCTCCACACCCAACAATCTCCCACTTGGAGACTGATTGTAGCAACTCCACCGCTGCTCCATTTGCTGGACAATGACTCCTCTTTGGACCTGGCTGTTTCTCATCTTCATCGTCATCTTTGAAGACCAACTGAAACTGAGAATATTCTCAGTTTCTCCCTGGTTACAACTTTTGTTAGCATATCTGCAGGGTTCTGGCTAGTGTGTATCTTTTCCAGCTTCAACTCTCCATCTTCCAACACTGATCGTATGAAATGGTACTTGAGCTGTATGTGTTTTGTCCTGGAATGAAATGCTGAGTTCTTTGCAAGATGAATGGCACTTTGACTATCACTGTATAACGTGCCCATATCATGCTCCTTACCCAATTCACCCATAAACCTTTGTAACCAAATCATTTCTTTACTAGCCTCTGTAGCAGCAACATACTCTGCTTCTGTTGTTGAAAGTGCAACAACACTTTGGATTTTTGAAACCCAACTGACAGTTGTTCCTCCGACAGTAAATACATATCCCGTAGTGCTCCTCCTATTATCTCTGTCACCTACCATATCTGCATCAACATATCCTTGTAGGGATATGTTTGAACCACCAAAGCATAATGCCTGATTTGTGGTACCTCTCAAATATCTGAGAATCCATTTCACTGCCATCCAATGTTCCTTTCCTGGATTGTTCATGTACCTGCTTACAACTCCCACTGCATGTGCAATATCAGGCCTTGTGCAGACCATTGCATACATTAAACTTCCAACTGCTGATGCATATGGAACTTTAGACATATAATCCATGTCTTCTTGGGTCTTTGGGCACATTTCTTTGCTAAGTTTGAAATGGCTAGCAAAAGGTGTACTAACTGGTTTTTCATTTTGCATGTTAAATCTTTTCAACACCTTTTGTATGTACTCATTCTGAGACAATGTTAATTTTCTATTTTTCCTGTCTCTAGTTATTCTCATACCAAGGATTTGTTTTGCAGCACCCAAATCCTTCATTGCAAATGAATTTGCCAATTTTATTTTGAGCACATTTATTTCCTGCATGTTAGATCCTGCAACAAGCATGTCATCTACATACAATAACAATATAATATAGCTGCCATCATTTTGCTTTTTCAGATAAACACAATGATCAGAGTGACATCTAGTATAACCTTGTTCAGACATAAACTTGTCAAATTTTAGATACCACTGCCTTGGAGCCTGTTTTAAACCATACAAGCTCTTCTTCAACCTGCACACAAGTTTCTCCTTCCCTTTCACCTCATATCCTTGTGGCTGCTGCATATATATCTCTTCCTCCAAATCCCCATGGAGAAAGGTTGTCTTTACATCTAACTGCTCAAGATGCAAATCTTCAGCTGCTACAAGACTTAAAATAGTTCTGATTGAAGTCATTTTAACAACAGGAGAAAATATTTCATCAAAATCAATACCTTTCTTCTGTGCAAACCCCTTCACCACAAGTCTAGCTTTGTACCTTTGCTTTCCTCCATCTTCTTCCTTCAGCCTGTAAACCCATTTATTCTTCAATGTAGTTTTTCCTGCAGGCAACCTGACTAAATCCCAAGTCTGGTTATGAATTAAGGAGTCCATCTCTTCTTCCATGGCTACCTCCCACTTCTTCTTGCTTTCAACCTGCATTGCTTCTTCATAACATTCAGGTTCACCGGAATCAGTCAACAATAAATAATATAATGAAGGAGAGTATCGTTCAGGAGGTCTACTTGTCCTGGTAGATCTTCTAACACCACTTTTAGGTGTTTGGGGTGCCTGTTGTTGTTGTGATGGTTGTTGTTGTTGTGGTTGTTGATTATTATTATTTTCAGACACCTTTACTTTTTCAGTAATTTCATCAAGAACTGCGTATTCCTTGTTTCCTTTTTCTTGTTTCTTTTCTTGCAATTGATTCTTATACAAGACCTTTTCATTGAATATTACATCTCTGCTCCTAATGATTTTGTGATTTTCATAATCATATAAGCGATAACCAAAATCATTAACACCATATCCAATAAAGGTACATTTCTTTGACTTTGCCTCAAGCTTTGTTCTATTTTCTTTATCAATATGGACAAAGGCCTCACAACCAAAAGGTTTTAAAATAGAGTAGTTTACCTTTTTCCCTGTCCATGCTTCCTCTGGAACACCACCATCCAAGGAACTTGAAGGTCCTCTGTTTATTAAATAAACAGCAGTATCTACAACATCTGCTCAAAACTGTAAAGGCAATCCTGCATGCAATCGCATGCACCTTGCACGCTCCATGATTGTTCTGTTCATCCTTTCTAACACACCATTTTCTTGTGGTGTTCTTGGAACTGTCTTCTCTCTGCGAATTCCATGCTCTGAACAGTACCTATCAAACTCTTTGCTGCAATATTCACCTCCATTGTCTGATCTAAGACACTTCAATTTCTTTCCTGTCTCAATCTCAACCAAAGCTTTCCATTTCTTGAAAGTATCAAATACATCAGATTTATTCTTAATACAATAAATCCAAGTTTTTCTAGTTGCATCATCAATAAAGGTAACATAATAACGAGAGCCACCGAGAGATGATACCTGAGCAGGTCCCCATACGTCTGTATGCACAAGCTCTAATTTTTCGTTCTTCTTTTCTTTCCCAACTCTGAGAAATCTGACTCTCTTCTGTTTTCCATAAATGCAGTTCTCACAGAAATCCAAATCAACATTCTTCAAACCTGGCAACAAATTCCTTGAGTGAATAATCTTCATCCCCTTTTCACTCATGTGTCCGAGCCTATGATGCCATAATGCTGCATCTGCTCCTCTGGAAGTTAAAGCATTAACAGAGTTAGAAATACCATTGCATAAATACAATGTACCAACCTTTTCGCCTTTTGCTATTACCAGGGCTCCTTTAGTGACCTTCCAAGCTTTATCTGTGAAAGTTGTCACACAACCTTCACCGCTCACCTCCAAGCCTTTTTATTACAATGAAGTCCTTCCAGCCTTTTATAGGCTCCATTACATATAATACCACGGGCATAATACCATGGGTGCACAATACCATGTGCCCCAAAACCATCACTATTTACCCTCGTCAACTTTTGACTCTATCCCGAGTCAAGTTTACCTAACAATTCCCCCCTTAAACTTGACTTGGGGTTCCTTGACTAACTCCAGCTAAACCTGCTAAGTGAGCCAATCTCGCTCACTCTAGCTCTTACCCCCCTCAAAGTTTTTACCTGGGGTATTGTTAACTCGACATCCCCCCTATCACCTAGGTCTAACCCAGACTTTACTGGTGATCACCAAGGGGTACACATGCCTTACGAGGTCTTACAGTAGTATGCCCATTTACATGCAATAATTTTGACTTCATTAATTTTTTTTTTCCTTGCTGGTGCGATTCTGATCCATCCTCTCTCAATTTGATTTGCTCAAAAAATTCTATCAAACCGCTCCAACTGTGAGCCTGATGAGAACCTTGTAGATTCCAGCACCAGTGGCCTCACGTAGCAGAAAACGAATAATTTTTGAAGCTGCATGAACCTTGAACAATTCGTCAGAATGTTCCAAACCGGTAAATATAGCAAATGCACTACGATCCCTCGTGGTTACGACACTATCTTCCGCACATTCTCCTCGAGGTTCTTCCACGTACGATTGTTCCACCATTATTTTCCAGACCCAGATTCAGAAAAACGCTACATTGATATCATCAAGCACTATAAACCCCTGGCATCAAAGAATCCCTTTGAAGCTAATATCTGGCTCTGATACCAGTTGTTAGAAAATTATATATTACGGAGCAATGGAACACATAAAATATTGCAGAAATATAAACACAGAAAACGCACAAAACAAGAGAGACACAGATATACGTGGTTCACCCAGTTTGGGCTACATCCACCCCGAACAGCCAGTCCTTCCTTTCTATTATCCAGCAAAATGAAGAGATACAACCTACAGCAAAACCGATGTAATATCCTCTGTTTTCTCTCACAGTCTCACCTCTATGTTTCTCGCTCACCGAATACACATCTGTATCACAGCCTCAAATACAATGCCCTCATATAAAGAGAGGGGTTGCCTTCTAGGGCAAAAAACCCTAAACTAAACATAAGTTCTACCTTCAGATCATCCGCCTAATGAACGGCCCAGATTGACTAGAAATTACTATACTTTTACAAGGCAATTTTACAGTTGTTTTTAGCTTCGGGGGCGCTGCCCCCGAAACCCCCCACCAGGGGGGGGCTCCCAAAAGTCGCTGCCGCCCCCCCTGGAACCCTCACGGCAGCGATTATTTTACGGGCGGCGTTGCCGCCCCATTTTGAACTGGGGTCCAATATGCCAGTACTATAGAAGATAATCAGGCTCCACACCCAACATTTCCATGGGTTATCTACTTGAAAAAGCATCTCAATTGCCCACATCAGAGATAAGCTGTATTGCTCAGACCTTCATGCTACCATAAAACCAGCCTAAAGGCCCACCTCCTTATCTGCAAACTTTTTTCACTGACACTGGCAAACTCATTGTTGAAATGATATCCCTGATCATGGGATTCAATTCCAGTGAATATGTTGATGACATCACCTTAGTTTTACTATCAATCTTTACTCCAGGACAGCCCCCTGTTGTTAGATATAACTATGCCACTTTCATTACCAACAAAATCCATGATCAATTCATAAATTTGGAGAGGAAAGGAGTCTTCAAATATACATCTTTTATATACCATCTTTTGTTGTATCATCAGCCAGACAGCTTTCCTTTCCCCATCAAGAAATTGGACTCAAAATGAAATCGAAGGTCTGTGATTTTTGGAGTTCCATCTTTCATAATACCAGTGAGTCCCCTTATACTTATAATGAGTTCATTGACTGGTTTGTACATCCAACAACCACTTTATTGATAGGATTTTCCCCTCCTAGGATCACTGGTGACATGAAGAATATTCTGCAGCTCTTTAAACAGTACAGGATAGGTGACTGGTACCTGTATCAAAATTACACAGAAATCAGAATGTATGGGTGTGAAATTTACCCTTTTAAGTTACCTAATATGCGCCCATGAGATTATTTGCACTAGAATATTTTAGAAAGCTTATAAATGCAGACTTAGTCCATTTTTCTGGCACAAAGAAAAAGGCTCAACTAAGAATCAAGAACCAGTTAGGCCCTTTTGTCATCAATCATAGGAATGCATGGAAAGAAGCTAAAAAGATTTTAGAAGACCACCTTAGATTGAAGAAAAGTTTTTTGTGGGTGCCATATGACCCAAATAGTTTCATATGTGACAGAAGGACAAAAAATAGGCTATCAGTTTATATACATCATAGGATCCCAGAAATTGAAAAGTTTGCAAATCAGGATGAATGGGTAGGAGGGACCCTAATAGAAGAGATTAGTGAGCAGGAAAAGATGGAAATTGCTATGAAATATCTTTAGAAAGCCCTTGACCTGGGCTCTTATGGACAGGTATCATTCAAGCTACCTCAACAATCAAAAATTGGTACATCTTCTGCCGAAACTTCTCAACAGCATGCACAAGAAACCAGCATACCAGTTACAGGAACTTCCAAAGTCAAAGAAGTAGAGACCACAGAGCAGCCTACAATGACTGATCAGCCTAGAAAGACCAAATAACAGATTCATGTACAGATTCCTCCAGCCCAAAATAAAGCAGCAGAAATTCCAACATTGCAAACTCCTCTAAATGAGGAAAGAAACAAAAAGAGGGACAGAGAAACCACCACACCTATCAATGGACCTACAGAACAACCTAGAGCAAAGAGACAAAGATTGAATCCTCTTTCAGAAGAGGAAATCATTGAAGAAACCACAGAAAGTCTAAGATCTGAAAGAGCAACTAGCCAGCAAACTCCCCCATTGGGAGGAACCTCCCCTAGCTCACAAAGGCAGGAGCTAGAAAGACAGCACAGTGTAGAAGTATCATCCACCAGGCCACAAAACAAACAGGCCTCAGACATTAAGAAGACATTTACAGAGATAAAAGCCAGGAATGATCTAGTAAGGCTTCAAATTTATAATCAGTATCTGAAGATGGCCCCCTCAAACCAGCAGAGATTGATGTCAGCTTATGATATTAAAGAAGGCAAAATGTTAATGAGTTATTTTAAGCCAAAGGTGCAACAACCTCAGTCAGCAGTAGATTACATCAAAACAAATTTGGAGGTCTTAGCCAAAGATATTCATCCTATGGACCAGATTGAACTTCACAAGCAAACTGGGGAAATGGTCTATTCCACACTGGCTGACAAAGCAATGATGGCCCACAAGCTACAAAATTCCTTGGATAATACAACTTCTCAACTTCACTTGGAAAAAGCCTCCTCCCTAGCCAAGGATAACATAATAAAATCATTAGAAGAGATCATCATTGGATTGGGACATGATCCCAAAGATGCTAAAGGCATACAGGCTCTGATCAAGAAGAAAGAAGAAGACATTGATGCCCTGAGGAAACAGCTGAAGCTACCTCCGTCAAGGCATCCTCAAACAGCAGAAGTTATACAACAGAAATCAAAAGAAGATATGATGGACCTGCTCCTGAAACATAATGAAAGATTGAATGATACAGAGCAGGCATTAGAGAAGGCACTGAAGGACAGGCAGGGAGATTCGACCTCTCAGCCTCCCGAGGTAATCCCCATAGTCTCAACTGCAGTCCCCTCCACACTTGGAACAGCATTAGCTCCAAATGTCCCAGCAGCCACGGCAGAGGTAATCACAGGTACATCAATAGCAGGAACAGCATCAGGTAGCAGTACTAATATGAGCACTGAAGAATTAATAAATGCCATGGAAGAACTGAAATTACAAGTGTCAGAATTAAAACAAGCAAAAGAATAATTGGCTAATATAGAAAAGAAGTATGATGCCTCCAAAATAAGTATTGTAGAAAAGACAAGGGAGATTAAAGCATTAGAGAATAAAATTAAAGCATTAGAAAAGGATCTCACTTTTGACAAGCCCCTGGCAGAGATCAAGAAAATCCTTTGGGCCAACATCTTTCAATCCATAAATGATGTGTGGGCATCTATCCAAGTGATTTATGAACAGATTGATTTAGTAAAAGCAACACATGAAGAAATTCAAAGGACCAAAGCTTTGTTAGGATAGATGCCTGAACAAGCCAACAGGCTTATACATTTTTTGAATACCAAAAATAAGGAACAACTGGAAGCACTTAGCATCCCAGACAAGACAAACACTATTTTGGAAATCAAAAGGGTGCTAACTAAAAGAACTTTAATGCAGAATCTAGAGAGAAGATGTCAGGATATGCAGGTGGAAATCAATTCTTTTATGGAGAAGTTCACAGTTTTGCAAAATAAAGGGCTACCAAGTCCTTTGGTCATCAATGACAGGTTAATGAAGCACATTGATTATGTAGATAAATTGAATAAGTATGCTAGCAGTCAAGCTAGTTCATCAACAAGTGCATCAAGAACAAAAGCACTTCCCACAGGTCGAGTTCTCTATGACAGCTTGGAGAACTTATTCTATATTGAACATGAGGTAAAGCACTTGTTTCAACTCCAGCCTAATTTTTTCAGATATATAGAGACTGATGAAACTCTGAGGAAACTTCGAAAACACAGATTGCCAGAGCAAAAATGGTGGGAAGACATATTAAAAATTTTGTAAATTCACTCTTGGTAAAATGTAAATTTTGGACTTTTACCATAGCAAGATGAACAAAGATGAAGAGGGGTCAAACAGGTCAAAATGTATCAGAACAGGTGAAAAGTATTGGTCAAAACAGGGCAGCTAGCACAAAGTTACTAAAGAGGACAGCAGCAAGCCAAATAAAAGGGCCTGCCTCCAACACATTCAGTGAGAAAAGGAACAGCACAACATCAGTTCACCTTTCTCCTATCTTTGAGACTAAATGTCTCTATTTTTCTGTAAAAATAATTAGTCATCACTAGAATATATCTCACTCTGTTATGAGATATTTTTGTAAATATTTTTTGTATAAATACCCCCTCAATTGGAGTATTGAGTGTGGATTCTTAGACATTATTGTAATATTGACTATTTTGGAATAAAGTGTTGTTTGGACCAACTTTGTGGCTTGCTGGATGAAGAATTGGAGCTAAGGACTTTTCTCAGAATTCTTGAATCAAACATCGGATCAATAAGTTCATCTATACCTTGTGTTTTAAAGTTTTCCTTGTTTAAAATATCATCTATGTTTCACATCTAAATGATAAATGAAAAAGAATAACTCAGAATTTGCTTAATTGCACTCTGTTTTCAATCGTTATTATTCTCAATGTTTTCTTCTGAACTAGTATAAACAATGAATTCTTGATTGCTCCTGTTTCCTAGTTTGTTCATTTTAATCATTTAATAAAGAATTCTTAATTGCTCTTTATTGATGGTTAGTCATGTTCTACTCTTTTAAAGTATGTTAAAGGATTCTTAGTTTCCCTTTAACCCTTTAAGCCCATTCCATCTTTCAGTCTCTAATTGTTCCCTGTTTGACTACCTTGCTCTGTTAAACCATCCTTTGTGAAGAAACCAAGTCCAGTTAAGCCATTTTCTTTGACTCCATTAGCCCAATGGACTAAGCTACTTAGTCTTACCCCTTTGTTATTGAATCTCACCACTCAAACTCAAACAAAACCCCTAAACCTCATAACTAGCCTAATATCATTTTAAAAACCAAGCTAAATCATAAAGAGAGAGCCCTCTCTGAGTACAGATTGGCTAGAATCTGTACTTATAAGTAGGTTTGTGGTTACCTCGGACCCCTTTCCTCTTCCCAACAACTTATAGGAAAATCTGAGTGATAACATAGTGGCGACCATACTGGGAATCTGAACATTTTGTTTGTTACTATTGTTTACTTTATAAATTGCAGACGGAGCCTGAAGTTAGCTAGGTAGCCTTTGAAATTCTCTTGCTTTGTAATTGTAGAAGTAAATGAATGCTGCTTCAGTCTATCTCCGGTCTAGTTTATGGATTGAACACCTAGTTTCAAATTCTTGATCAGTTCCTTTTATCAAATAAGTCTTTAAGAAAGTTCAAATCCCATATCTAAAGCTTTTTAAAGAAACTGTAAGAAGTTGTTTTGCCCAACCCATTTAGAGAAAAAACCCAAAAATACACCTAGAAACCTGGCTTCAGAAAGGACTCGTTACACCAGAGCTAACCCTGATCCAAATCCACCCCCTGTGTTCGAAAACCCTAATCTGATCCCTAGGATTCTAAGGAGACAAGAAAGCCAAGAGAGTTCTGCTAGTTCACGGCCTTTACATAGATCAACATCCTGTCCAGATAAGTGGATTTACCTTGAGGAGGAACCCTTTGATGAGTATTTTGAGACTTCTTTATTTGTAACCTTTTCTGAATCTGCCTTAGCCCGCACGGTTCATGATCCTTTATTCATCGAAAATTTACAACTTGAGATTGTCACTTCACATCTTGACAGACATTTGCAGAATTCCATTCAATCTGAACTTACCTCTGTAGGAACATCAAACCTTTCTGTGATCACTTCAACCTCTCCAAGTTCATCTCAACCCCAAGCTACCCCTTCCACCCCTCCATCTACAACTCACATTCCCATTGTTATCCCTGCTCAACCATCTGTCACACCTACCCCTCCAACCATGGCAAACAGATACACTCCTCTACACTTACCTACCAACCCAGGGGCTATGCCCCAAGACTATCAAAGCAAAATCACTCTTTTTGATGGCTCTGGTACTTACACTGCACAACAACATACTAAAAAGATGACAAACTACTTTGAGATATATGAAGTTGATGCCAATGATGTTAGAATGAGGATATTTGTTCAAAGTTTAACTAGAGATGTTAGGACATGGTTTAGAGCTCTTCCTGCAAATAGTATCAATGACCTATAAGTTCTTTATCAAACATTCTTATACAGATGGGAAAAGAAGAAAGATCCTCTCCATATTTTATCAGAGTATGAAAACTTGAAGAGGGGAACGTAAGAAACTGTACAAGATTATTGTACTAGGTTCAATAATGTTTACAATGCTATCCCTTAAAACCTTAGACCTCCTCCAGATTTGGCATTGATCAAATTCCCTGATGGATTTGATTCAGATATGGCATACCAACTTAGGGAAAGGGCTCCTCGAACCTTAAAAGAAATGCAAAGTATAGCTGTCAGCGTTGAAGCTAACCTAATATCCAAACGAGCTAGAGCTAGAGCTGAAAGGAGGATACCTTTAAAAGAAGAACCCTCAGCCTTTGAACAAAAACTAGATGCTATTATTAAAGGTATGGAGAGATTAGGAGATAGAGTAGAAACAATCGAAAGGAAATCCCCTTGGGATGGGCAACCTAGCAACACTAGGAGAAATCCAAATTTCAGGAAGAACCAAAATCAGAATACTGGGAAGACTGGCCCTGATCAAAACCTTAGGCCCCCTTTCCAGGAAAATTATGTTGAAGCCTCCACTTCTGATGAACCAACAGAAGACACCCAAATCAATTTGATGGGACTCAACAATGGAGAACAAGTTTTCTTGACCCAAGATGATCAAGAAGCTTACGTTCTGAAACAATTCCAAACTCAGTCAGGTGAATCATTTGACTTTAGGGAGGGATATGATACAACCATTTATGAAGTCCACAAACAATACAATCTGAGCAGAAGAATAGATGTCCCTGAAACTAATAAACAGAAAGCCACCAAGCAACCTAACAAAGGTAAGACTAATAATATCCCTGTACATATTCTTTCTAGAACAGACCCTAACCCATCTAACCCAATTATTGAAGATGTGTCCAATAATCAACCCAATAATAGACAACTTTCCACTTCTATTCCCTATAAAGGAAACGTGGAAGAACCTCCACAAGTTGATGTGGAAATAACTTCAGCCCATAACCCCACTCCTGAAAAGGAGAAAAACACAGAGAACACAGATGAAAAAGAGAATCCAACTATCCGGAATGCAAGAAATCAGACTGAAAAACCTTTTAATCTGGAAGCTAAAGTAGGCAAATTAAAAATAGTTGTTCCATTGTCTAAACTAGCTAAACATGATGTCTACAGAAGCCAAATTAACAAGTCACTCAAAATCTCGGTTAATGAAGATTTAGTAAATGTTTTTGATGATCAGCCCGAATTAATTTTTGGCCCTGAAGTGAATGGAAAATCAGTAGATGGAGGAATCCCTCCTTTCTATGTAAGTCTGAACATACATGATAAAATACTTCATAATGCCATGTTTGATTCTGGTGCCTCTCATAACTTAATGCCTAAATCTGTAATGGAGAAATTGGACCTAGACATCACCAGGCCATATAAAGACCTCTTTTCTTTTGATTCAAGTCAGGTCAGATGTTTAGGTTTAATCAAAGACTTGTGTGTGTCACTAGTTCAATATCCTGCCAAAACAATTTTAATGGACATAGTAGTAGTTGACATTCCACCGAAGTATGGCATGTTATTGTCTAGGTCTTGGGGTGAAAAGCTTCAAGGATCTCTACAACTAGACATGTCTTATGCTACTATTTCAGTATTCGGTCAACCCAAGAAACTATACAGAGAAACCTTAATGAAGTATGTTTTAAGTAGTCAAGAGAAACCTCAAAATTTCCCTATCTATTTAGTTCACTCTGATATGGATTCTTTCATTCTCTACAATGCCGAAATTGATCCTTCAACTGAATTGGAAGTTTTAGCAGCAGAACCAAAAGAAATTACAAATGATAAATCTAGTGTTCAAATACAAGAAATTTATGAGAAGAATGACACACCAGACACCCAAAAGAAAACAAAAGAAAACAAGGAAACAAATCTCCTATTAAACAGATTCCTGAGACTCCCGACACCAATTATGAACATGAAATGCTCTCGCACTTAAAATTTGATGGTGCAGTTAACAAATTAGGAGCAGGAGCAGGAATTTGGGTGCATAATCTTGAAAACGACCATGTTGAAGGCCATGCCTACTGATTAAGCTTTATATGCACCAACAATATGGCAAAATATGAAGCTCTGTTGCTAGGTCTTAAATTGGTTAAGAAATTAGGAGCAATTAGGGTATCTGTCTTAGGAGATTCTGAGTTAATAGTTCAACAGATTAAAGGATAGTATTCAACAAATGATCCCAGACTGAAGTATTACAGAGATACAGTAATAGAGATTCTCAATACATTTTTGGAAACTAAGCTTGCCAAAATCCCAAGAAAACACAACTTGCAAGCGCATAGTCTGGCGATGTTTGCCAGCACCTGCAAATTACCATTTGAACCCAATCATCAGTTCACAGCTAAGATTAGACATAGGCCAGCTATACCAGACAATTTAAAGAACTGGCAAGTGTTTGATGGTGATAAGCAGATTAACAACTTCCTGACTTTAGATGTGGAATTTTGTAATACTAACATAGATGTAGATACAGTAAATGAATCTGATCAAACAAATAAGATACAAACAGACATTTCAGCAGAAAGTGCAACTCAAATGCTTCACCCAACCAAATTCACCAAAAAATAAATGCAAGAACTTAAAGAGATGGATATTGATGAAATTGTTGAAGGAGAATCTGAAGTAATCAATTTAAAAGACAATCATTTGCCTCAGGGATTAACACCTTTGGAAGATCTTTTTGATTTCAATGATATTCCTAAGAAACCTAAGATGGAACCCTTAAGAGCAGATATTGAGGACTATAATTTGGGAACTGAGGATGATCCTAAAATGGTAAAGTTGTCCAAACCTTTGCCCCCTGACCAAAAGCTCAAATATGTTGAGCTAATGAGAGAGTTCCAGGATGTTTTTTCCTGGAGTTATGAAAACCTGAAATCTTATGACACCTCCATAATTCAACATACAATACCTGTGAAGGAAAACCAGAAACCATTCAAGAAAAAGCTTAGAAGAATTAATCATGTACTTCTGCCCTTAATTGAAAAAGAAATCAAACGAATGTATGAAGCAGGAATAATTGCTCCTATCAGGTTTTCAGAGTGGGTGTCTAATTTAGTACCTACTAGGAAGAAAACTGGAGAAATCAGATTATGTGTTGATTTAAGGAATGTTAATAAACTTTCTCTGAAGGACAATTACCCCTTACCCAAGATGGATCACATTTTACAGACGGTGGTAGGTCCTTCTAGGATTTCCCTCTTGGATGGGTTCTCAGGCTATAACCAGATTTTGGTTCATCCTGATGACCAGGAAAAGACTGCATTCACAACACCATGGGGTACATTCAAATATGTTAAAATGCCATTCGGACTTAAAAATGTATGGGCGACCTTTCAGAGGGCAATGGACATAGCGTTTGCAAAGGAAATTCATGATTTTCTGGCTATATATCTAGATGACCTAACTATTTTTTCTAAATCAGATCAGCAACACTTGGATCATCTAAGACAAGTATTCTTGAAATGTAGAAAATATGGTATTTCCTTAAATCCTAAGAAGTCATTGTTTGGTCTAGAGGAAGGCAAACTTTTAGGCCATATCATCTCCAAAGAAGGCATCAGAATTGATCCTGCTAGAATAGAAGCTATTCTGCAAATACCCCATCCTAGAAATGTCAAAGAACTTCAAGCTTTCCTAGGAAAGATCAATTTTTTGAGAAGATTCATATCTAATTTAGCTGAATTAATTAGATTGCTTAATAATATGTTGAAAAAGGATTCTAGTATTAGTTGGACAGTTGAAGCCAAGCAAGCTTTTGAGGAAATTAAAATGGCTTTAACTAGAACACCGGTCCTTACAAGTCCAAAGTTTGATAGAGATTTCATAATATTTTCCTTTGCATCAGAACACACCATAGTTGTTGTTTTACTACAAAAGGATGATCAAGGATGTGAAAAACCAATAGCCTTTTTTAGTAAAGCACTTAGGGATGCACCACTGAAATACAAAATCATGGAAAAACAAGCTTTTGCACTGGTGAAAGCTATTAAAGACTTTAGAGTCTACATATTATATTCCCATGTAATAGCCTATGTACCGAATGCTGTTGTCAAGGAGATCTTAACCCAAGATGGAATTGAGAGCAAACGAGGAAAATATACTGCTGCTATATTGGAATATGATATTGAAATAAGATCTACAAAGCTTGTAAAAGGACAGGGATTGGCTAAACTCATGACTTAAACAAATTGTCAAGCCCTAGGCATTAATGAACTAGATAATGAACAGGAGATGGTGACTCCACAAATCAATCAGGCCTTCTTATATTCACCATGGTATGCTGATATAACTTATGTATTATTAAACCTGCGGGCTCCTCCAAGGTTATCCAAGACAAAGAAAAAGTTTTTAAAGCTGAAAGCTGCAAAATTTTGTATTTTATATAATGCTTTATTTTGGAAAAATCATGAAGGTATTCTATTGAATTGTTTAGTAAAAGAAGAAGCTGATAAGGTTCTCCAAGAATTTCATGCTGGAGACTGTGGTGGACACCTTTACTGGAAGGCAACTGCAGACAAGATCCTGAGGGCTGGATTTTATTGGCCAACCTTGTTCACCGATGTAAATAAATTTGTCACTGCTTGCCATAAATGCCAAATTTTTGAGGGCAAGAGAAAACTACTCCCTTTACCCCTGAGACCAATCTCCACTGAGAAACGCTTTCAACAATGGGGCTTATACTTCATTGGAGAAATCCATTCTCTATCTTCTAGCCAACATAAATGGATTCTCACTGCCACAGATTATTTCACCAAATGGATAGAAGCCATTCCCTCTAGACAAGCCAATGATACTGTGATTATAGGATTCTTAGAAACCAACATATTGTCTAGATTTGGCTGTCTTGAGAAGATCATAACTGATAATGCTGTTGCCTTTAAATCCAAGAAAATGATAAGTTTCTGTAATAAATACCATATCACTCTAGGCCATTCCATAGCCTATTACCCTCAAGGTAATGGTCTAGCTGAGTCTTCCAATAAAAGCCTAATTAATATCATTAAGAAATTATTGGAAGAGAACAAGAAAAACTGGCACAAGAAACTTACTAATGCACTGTGGGCAGACAGACTTACTACAAAGAAATCCATTGGGACTAGTCCTTATGAATTAGTCTATGGCATGGAGGCTGTATTTCCTTCATCCTTAGGAGTTCCAGTAATGAAACTACTTCAGGAAGCTCAAGTGGAACCCAATGACATTCAAAGGAGAATAAATCAGACCATCCATTTGCAGCAGACCAGAGAGGAAGTATATCAGAGATCCCAAGTGGTACAAGAGAAACTTAAGAAAATATTTGATAAAAGAACCAAGGCAGAGGACTTCTACATTGGAGACAAAGTTTTAAGATGGGATTCTAGGAGAGAGGACAAGGGAAAACATGGGAAGTTTGACTTCCTATGGAAAGGACCTTTTGTTATCCATGCTTTACAAGGGAACAATACCTACTATCTCAAAAACTTGGATGACACAGAAACAAAAGAAGGACCAGTTAATGGTCGGATGCTGAAGCATTACTATGATCCCACTTTTTAATGTATTCTGATTTTAACATGTAAATACTATATCCTTGGTAATGTCACAGTTTGGATTGGATAGTAACTTACTGGAGTTGAAGCCCGGAGAGAAGGCCCTAAGCTTCAAAAGGATTATTGTCATACATACAATAAAGCAACCAACAGAAGGAGATTTCAGAGCACAATCAAAGTCATTCAGAAGGCCATCTGACCTACTGTTCTTGACTTTCCACCAGGAAAAGCCATCCCCAAGTGGAGCCAGTGTTATGCTCCTATACTAATAGGTGTCATATTTCATGATTGACTTGATGAGCTCTGTAATATGTTCATACCTTTTCTTGTTGCAAAGGTTTTCCATATTGTCAAAAAATCAAAAAAAAATAAAAAATGTAAAGAGGGTATACCCTAAAATAAAAATAAAAGGGTAAAAAGAATAAAATGGTTAAAAAATGAGAAGAAATGAACCCCAAACAAAAATAGACCAGGAAAGTGTGCAAGTCTAAATGCCACTACTTTTTCATTTTCTATAATAAACAATTGTGTGCAACTTGTCACTTATGCCACAATTCATTAATAGCCAAACTGCTTAAACTTGGCTCATTCATTTTTCAATTTCATGTTGTAGAATAGAGAATAAATATCTAGCCAAACAGTGTAATCTTAGCAGATAAGTAGATAGGTAGAGTAAATAAAAAGGAGCTCAACAGTTTAATCTGAGCCCTTGGATGTAACAAGTGCATACTTAGGTAGGTTTTCTATGTAAAAGAAAGAGTGTGATAAGGGTTTGCCAGTCCAAGTGCACCCAAATAAGAAGAAAAAATGTCAGGCTAAAGTAGCTAGGGTAGGTAGATGGTGTTGCAGAATGATATTTGTGATGAATAATGTCTCTAAATGTGTCAACTTTTACTTTTATCATAAGTGCAAGGTAGACATTATACTTGATGCAGTTCAAGCAAGACAAGGTCAAATAACTAACTTCCATTCACATTTTTCCCTAAAGATTTCACTAATTCCCCCTAAAGTATTAAGGTCTTTGAAAATCAAAGGGGCTCAGAGCATTTCTCTGACTTCTGGAGGGACCGGACCCTCGGCCCAATGATCTAAAAGCCTGAGTACTCATAAATCATCCATCCATCATTCATTTCATTTCATAAAGTTTGCCTAAGTAAAAAACCTATTTTACTTAGGAAATGCATAATATCGCTTGAAATACCCTTTTCCCACTTTAGCCTAAGTTTTAAATGTAAATGTCTAACATTTTAACTTGGCGCTTATCATTTTGTTTCATATTAGCTTTAACAATTATTATATAAATCCCGATAAATTAACCCCTCCCGTATTATGTAATTATATGTAAAACCCTGACATTTTATATAATTCCCGCCCCGATGGTATATAACCATTATATAGTTTAAATAGGGATTAATAAACTTATCTGGAGTTTATTAATAACCTACCCCGCCGCGCAATACGGGATTAATTAACCATTTGGGTTAATTAATAACCGCCCCCCGACCAATAGAATCACCCTCGATACAATTAAATTATGTTTTATTGTGTCGGGCCCCACTACATAATCCCCACCATCTCCAAAACCCGTCAGCCATCTGATCATTGCATTCCCATCCAACAGTCTACGGCGATATCGTGACCACCCTTCTCACCTCGCTTTAACTTGCGATCGCCCGGCAGTTTTCCACGCATACCAAAGCCACGCGTCGCCCGTTCCATATGCTCACTCACCCTCCGTCTAAAACCACTCGACTCTAAAAGCGGTGCGAACAAACCACTTACCACCCTCCATGTAACAACAACACGTCCTATCACGCTGACGTCATTGCCTAATAAATGCCAAAAAGTCCCGCCAAATCGAATTTCGTTAAATAAACGATAAAACGTCATTTTCACCATTATCCTCTGCAAACTGTGCTCCATGCAAACTAACGTTCAGTCAACTGTCCGAGCATTCAGCCCACCACCCGGCCAAGAAACTCCAGCATCGTGCTCTGCAGTCTGTCATTCAACCTGAAATTACATAGTTTACCTCCTTAATCCAAGTATTTATCCATTTTGCCCTGCAAACCTGCAATTTCAGTTTTTCACTGAGAATTCTACCAGCAAAAGCCAAAATTCAAGTTAAAAGCAGTTTGTGGCCGCTATAAAAAGACCCTAAACCTGTTGTTTAGTCCATTTTTCCTCAGAAAGCCCCAATTCCAGTTTGAATACACAAGAACCAAATATGGAAACTCCCATAGCCCTGAATGTCATGCCCATGAACGCACCCCATAAAGACTTAGATTATCTAACCCTAGCCGACAAAGATTTTCAAATAAAAGATTTATCTGGTGACAGGAACCATCTTCAGGTCTTCTGCCAAGTCAAGGATAGCTATCTAAACAACTCTCACATTTTTGGATTATGGGAATCTAACCTTCCCACGTATTTCCTTCCCTCAGTCCATGTTTTCCCATAAATAATTCATCATTGTTGTGCTAACTATGACCCTGTCCATAGAGCAGTTATGTCCCCATTCCAGACTGTTCTTTTTCCCATAACTGTTAAGTCCATTAATGAAATGATACAGTTCCACTCCACTCAGCCCCTTGCTCCTCTTTCCATGGGTTACCTACTTGAAAAAGCATCTCAATTGCCCACATCAGAGATAAGCCATATTGCTCAGACCTTCACGCTACCAGAGCACTAGCCTAAAGGTCCACCTCCTTATCTGCAGACTTTTTTCACTGACACTAGCAGACTCATTGTTGAAATGATATCCCTGATCATGGAATTCAATTCCAGTGAATATGTTAATGACATCACCTTAGTTTTACTATTAATCTTTACTCCAGGACAACCCCCTGTTGTCAGATATAACTATGCCACTTTCATTGCCAACAAAATCCATGATCAATTCATAAATTTTGAGAGGGAAGGAGTCTTCAAATATACATATTTTATATACCATCTTTTGTTGTATCATTAGCTAGACAGCTTTCCTTTCCCCATCAAGAAATTGGACTCAAAAGGAAATTGAAGGTCTGTGATTTTTTGGAGTTCCATCTTTCATAATACCAGTGAGTCCCCTTATACTTATAATGAGTTCATTGACTAGTTTGTATATCCAGCAACCATTTTATTGATAGGAGTTTCCCCTCCTAGGATCACTGGTGACATGAAGAAGATTTTGCAGCTCTTTAAACAGTACAAGATAGGTGACTGGTACCTGTATCAAAATTACACAGAAATCAAAATGTATGGGTGTGAACTTTACCCTTTTAAGTTACCTAAATATGTGCCCACGAGATTATTTGCACTAGAATATTTTAGACAGCTTATATATGCAGACTTAGTCCATTTTTGTAGCACAAAGAAAAAGGCTCAACTAAGAATCAAGAACCAGTTAGGACCTTTTGTCATCAATTCTAGGGATGCATAGCAAGAAGCTGAAAAGATTTTAGAAGCCCACCTTAGATTGAATAAATTTTTTTGGTGGGTGCCATATGACCCAAATAGTTTCATGTGTGACAGAAGGAAAAAAAATAGGCTATCAGTTTATATACATCATAGGATCCCAGAAATTGAACAGTTTGCAAATCAGGATGAATGGGTAGGAGGGACCCTAATAGAAGATATTAGTGAGCAGGAAAAGATGGAGATTGCTATGAAAGATCTTGAGAAAGCCCTTGACCTGGACTCTTTTGGACAGGTATCATTCACGCTGCCTCAAAAATCAGAAATTGGTACATCGTCTGCTGGAACTTCTCAACAGCCTGCACAAGAAACCAGCATACCAGTTACAGGAACTTCCAAAGGCAAAGAAGTAGAGACCACAGAGCAGCCTACAATGACTGATCAGCCTAGAAAGACCAAAGAACAGAGTCATGTACAAATTCCTCCAACCCAAACTAAAGTAGCATAAATTCCAACCTTGCAAACTCCTCAAAATGAGGAAAGAAACAAAAAGAGGGACAGAGAAACCACCACATCTATCAATGGACCTACAAAACAACCTGAAGCAAAGAGACAAAGATTGAATCCTCTTTCAGAAGAGGAAATCATTGAAGAAACCACAGAAATTCTAAGATCTAAAAGAGCAACTAGCCAGAAAACTCTCCCATTGGGAGGAACTTCCCCTAGCTCACAAAGGCAGGAGCTAGAAAGACAGCACAGTGTAGAAGTATCATCCACCATGCCACAAAGCAAACAAGCCTCAAACATTAAGAAGACATTTACAGAGATAAAAGCTAGGATGATCCAATAAAGCTTCAAATTTATAATCAGTATCTGAAGATGGCCCCCTCAAACCAGCAAAGATTGATGTCAGCTTATGATATTAAAGAAGGCAAAATGTTAATGAGTTATTTTAAGCCAAAGGTGCAACAACCTCAGTCAGCAGCGGATTACATCAGAAAAAAATTGGAGGTCTTAGCCAAAGATATTCATCCTATGGACCAGATTGAACTTCACAAGCAAACTAGGGAAATGGTCTATTCCACACTGGCTGACAAAGCAATGATGGCCCACAAGCTACAAAATTCCTTGGATAATACAGCTGCTCAACTTCACTTGGAAAAAGCCTCTTCTCTAGCCAAGGATAACAGAATAAAATCATTAGAAGAGATCATCATTGGATTGGGACATGATCCCAAAGATGCTAAAGGCATACAGGCTCTGATCAAGAAGAAAGAAGAGGACATTGCTGCCCTGAGGAAATAGTTGAAGCTACCTCCGTCAAGACATCCTCAGACAGTAGAAGTTATACAACAGAAATCAAAAGAAGATATGATGGACCTGCTCCTAAAACTTAATGAAATATTGAATGATACAGAGCAAGCATTAGAGAAGGCACTGAAGGACAGGCAGGGAGAGTCGACCTCTCAGCCTCCCGAGGTAATCCCCATAGTCTCAACTGCAGTCCCCTCCACACTTGGAACAGCATTAGCTCCAAATGTCCCAACAGCCACGGCAGAGGTAATCACAAGTACATCAACAGCAAGAACAACATCAGGTAGCAGTACTAATATGAGCACTGAAGAATTAATAAAGGCCATGGAAGAACTGAAATTACAAGTGTCAGAATTAAAACAAGCAAAAGAACAATTGGCTAATATAGAAAAGAAGTATGATGCCTCCAAAATAAGTATTGTAGAAAAGACAAGGGAGATTAAAGCATTAGAGAATAAAATTAAAGCATTAGAAAAGGATCTCACTTTTGACAAGCCCCTGGTAGAGATCAAGAAAATCCTTTGGGCCAACATCATTCAATCCATAAATGATGTGTGGACATCTATCAAAGTGATTTATGAACAGATTGATTTAGTAAAAGCAGCACATGAATAAATTCAAAGGACTAGAACATTGTTAGGACAGATGCCTGAACAAGCCAACAGGCTTATACATTTTTTGAATACCAAAAATAAGGAACAACTGGAAGCACTTAGCATCCCAGACAGGACAGACACTATTTGGAAATCAAAAGGGTGCTAACTAAAAGAACTTTAATGCAGAATCTAGAGAGAAGATGTCAGGATATGCAGGTGGAAATCAATTCTTTTATGGAGAAGTTCACAGTTTTGCAGAATAAAGGGCTACCAAGTCCTTTGGTCATTAATGACAGGTTAATGAAGCACATTGATTATGTAGATAAATTGAATAAGTATGCTAGCAGCCAAGCTAGTTCATCAACAAGTGCATCAGGAACAAAAGCACTTCCCACAGGCCGAGTTCTCTATGATAGCTTGGAGAACTTATTCTATATTGAACATGAGGTAAAGAACTTGTTTCAACTCCAGCCTAATTTTTTTAGATATACAGAGACTGATGAAACTCTGAGGAAACTTCGAAAACACAGATTTCCAGAGCAAAAATGGTGGGAAGACATATTAAAAATTTTGTAAATTCACTCTTGGTAAAATGTAAATTTTGGACTTTTACCATAGCAAGATGAACAAAGATGAAGAGTGGTCAAACAGGTCGAAGTGTATCAAAACAGGTGAAAAGTATTGGTCAAAATAGGGCAGCCAGCACAAAGTTACTAAAGAGGACAGCAGCAAGCCAAATAAAAGGGCCTGCCTCCAGCACATTCAGCGAGAAAAGGAACAGCACAACATCAGTTCACCTTTCTCCTATCTTCGAGACTAAGTGTCTCTATTTTCTGTAAAAATAATTAGTCATCACTAGAATATATCTCACTCTGTTATGAGATATTTTTGTAAAGATTTTCTGTATAAATACCCCCTCAATTGGAGTATTGAGTGTGGATTCTTAGACATTATTGTAATATTGACTATTTTGGAATAAAGTGTTGTTTGGACCAACTTTGTGGTTTGCTGGATGAAGAATTGGAGCTAAGGACTTTTCTCAGAATTCTTGAATCAAACACCGGATCAATAAGTTCATCTATACCTTGTTTTTTAAAGTTTTCCTTGTTTAAAATATCATCTATGTTTCACATCTGAATGATAAACGAAAAAGAATAACTCAGAATTTGCTTATTGCACTTAGTTTTCAATCGTTATTATTCTCAATGTTTTCTTCTGAACTAGTTTAAACAGTGAATTCTTGATTGCTCATGTTTCCTATTTTGTTCATTTTAATCATTCAATAAAGAATTATTAATTGCTCTTTATTGATGGTTAGTCATGTTCTGCTCTCTTAAAGTATGTTAAAGGATTCTTAGTTGCCCTTTAACCCTTTAAACCCATTCCATCTTTCAGTCTCTAATTGTTCCCTGTTTGACTACCTTGCTCTGTTAAACCATCCTTTGTGAAGAAACCAAGTCCTGTTAAGCCATTTTCTTTTACTCCATCAGCCCAATGGACTAAGCTACTCAGTCTTACCCCTTTGCTATTGAATCTCACCACCCAAACTCAAACAAAACCCTCAAGCCTCACAACTAGCCTAATATCATTTTAAAAACAAACTAAATCATAAAGAGAGAGCCCTCTCTGAGTACAGATTGGCTAGAATCTGTACTTACAAGTAGGTTTGTGGTTACCTCGGACCCCTTTCCTCTTCCCAACAACTTCTAGGAAAATCTGAGTGATAACACAAGAATTGATTCGGAGCTCCTTGACTTTTTGATATTGATGATCATAGGAGTAGCCATGGGCTTGGAATCCATCATCCCAAAATTCTACAACAACTTGATGATGTACTTTCCTTGCCCCAAATATATTTCCCTAGGATTTTTCCATACTTCCAAACCTAGGTAATAGTGCATCAGTCCTAGATCCTTCATCTCAAATTCAGCTGCCAGCATCTTCTTGAATTCTTGTATTCTTCTCTCCACACCTGTAATGAATAGATCATCCACATACAATAGAATAATGATTGGCTCATGATTCTCAATCTTGATGTAGAGATTTAGATCAATGAAACTCTTCATGAACCCATTTCTTAGAACGTATGCATCCATTCTTGCAGACCATTCCCTAGGATCTTGCTTCAAACCATATAGGATCTTCTTGAGTCTACAGAAATGAGTGTCTCTTCCATTCACCTCAAACTCTTTAGGTTTCTCAATGTATACTTCCTCATCGATGGTCCCATTCAGAAATGTTGTCTTCATGTCCATTTGATGGATATTCCATCCCATTGTAACAACCAATGAAACCAAGGATCTGAAGGTTACTTCATAATCTATGCCTTCATTTTGAAAGAAACCCCTTGTAACAAATTTGGCATCGTATTTATCTATGCTTCCATCAACAACGTGTTTGACCTTGTAGATCTGTTTTGAGGTGACAATCGATTTTTCACTAGGTCCAGGAACAATTTCCCAAACCCCATTCTTCATTATCAATTGATATTCTTCCTGTGTAGCTTTATTCCATACTTCTTGATGAGCATCTTCTTAAAATGTAGATGGTTTTGCTTCAATTAGTTTTTTCATATATGCAGCGTATCCAAAATATCTCTTCGGTATTTTTCTTTCCATAAAGGTTCCTTTCACAGCTCCATGCCCTTCAGCATCTTCAAGAGTATATTTTAGCCAATATTACCTCTACCTTGTGCTTGGTATGACCATGGGTTGAATAGGCTCACTTGGTCCTTCTTCTTCTTCTTGAATTGTAGAAGGGTTGTCGAGCTGTACTTCTTCTTCTTCAAATATGGGTAGATCGTCATCATCAAAATCAATAGGAATATCCTTTGATCTTTTGTAGGCTTGATACTCATCAAATATAACATCCCTGCTTACTTCAACGTGTCTTCCTTCCTTGATATAGATTCTATATTCCTTTAAGGAGAGATTATAGCCAACAAAGATCCCTTTGATGCTTATATAATCTATCTTCCTTCATTTGTCCTTTGGAAAATGGATATAGGCAGGACTCACAAAAATTCAGAGATGGTCCACACTTGGCTTCTTCCCTGTGATTGCTTCCTCGGATGTCATATTATCGAGAATTCTATGAAGACTTCTATTTTGAATATATATGGTTGTATTTTTTGCTTCTCCCCATAGAAACTTTGATAAGTCTTGATCAAGTAGCATTGTTTGTACACCTTCAATTGTCTTGTTCTTTCTTTCGGCCAATTCATTTTGTTCAGGATAGTAGGAAACAATAAGCTCCATCTTAATTCATGTTTCTTTACAGTATGCAATTAATTCTTTAGAATGTGGATTCCCCACCATTGTTGAATCTCAAGGTCTTTATCTTTCTTTCGATTAGGGTTTCCACTGCACATCTAAACTCTTTGAATTTCTCAAATACTTCATATTTTTTCTTGAGAAGGTAGAACCATGTCTTTCTAGAGTGATCATCAATAAATGTTACATAGTAAAGATGACCTCCAAGTGATTTGTCAACATGGGCCCACACACATCAGAATGCATTAGGTCTAATATTTCTTTAGACCTTGTTTCACTATTTGAAAATGGTTTTCTTATATGTTTTCCCAAAGAGCATCCCTTGCAAACCCCTTCACAATATTCTTTGATATCGGGGATTCCATGAACTAGATGTTTAAGAGTGGGGATGACCTTTTAGTGAAGATAACCATATCTTATATGCCATAACTTAATAGGAGAAATTTCCATATGAACTAGGGCTTGAGGATGTGGTGTAATGACTCTATACAAATTTCCTTCATGAACTCAAATAACTCTAGCTTTGTCAATACTTGAATATTTTCCTAAAACCAAGACTTTTCCATCAACAAAACCAAATCTATTCCCTTTATCTTCTAAGAAAGAAATTGAAATAAAATTATTTTTCAAACCTGAACATATAGTATGTTGTTGAGATATAGTTTTGCTATGTTCTCTAGCTTCAAAGATGTTGATCACATGCTTCTAATAGCATAGCTTTTTTGTCCCCCAATTCCATTGCATGGGAAGATGGTTCCTTTGTTAAAGTTTGTAGTTGTTTTCTTTCCCCTGCCATATGCCTTGATGCTCCACTATCAATGATCAACGCATTATCATCATTGAGTGATCATGTAAGTGTAGCTAAGAACCCTTGACTTTTTACCTTGTTAAATAAGTAATAGACAATCTTCATGATCCATCTTCCTATAGAATTGAATCCTATTCTTATCATAGAAGGAGTAATCATTTCCTTCAAGTGAACGCAATGATATTCAATCTTCTTTGACCTTAGCTCTGAAACCATGTTGAGAAATAAATGCTAGTAGGATTAGGGTTAGATTTATCTTTCTTCATAATTACTTGTGAATTATGTTGGATTATTTTACGTATTTGTTATATTATCTTTCATCAAGAAATTACCAAATGAAGATCACAAAAACACAAGACACAATATGTAGACACTCTGCCAGGGCAAGATCCCTATCTAGGGGAAAACCCAGTCAAAAATATCTTCCTTCAATAGTTATTCTTGAGACTCTTCAACCTAGACACAGGCCTCCTCCACACAAATATAGCCTCTCCTTCATCGATCCAACCTTCGTCCTAGCATCAGCATCACTCCGACCCTAGCAACTTCGACTTAGCAGCTTTCGACATCAACGGCAGCTTCAAATTTGACAAAGAGAATTCAATCTCCTAAACTAGGCCACACAAGAGAGAGAGACACACACACACACACACACATACATAAAAACCTTGATTTTGTTCTTCCCTTCCTCCTTGACCAAACTCACACCTCTTTTAGCCTCCTTCTTCTCCTTCGCACTTTTGCCAGCTTCCAGCTTCCAGATATCGAACTGTGTGAGAGCGAGTGAGATACTCCAAATGAAGTCAATGTAGAATTTTGTAGAATTTTTCTACAAATCAGCTAGCTCTGATACCATGTAGAACTTGTTCTACAAATCAGCTAGCTACGATACCATGTAGAAATTTCCCACCTATATATCACCTGGTAATGCAATGTACTAAAGAAAAACACTTGATCTACTTCTACAAACAATTTAGTGGAAGATTAATCAACCATGAGGAACATCAATAAGAACACATATAACTGATAAGAAGGAATCAATCATACATAACACAGAGGAATTTACCCAGGGAAAGCACCGACCTAAAACCCCATCTCTGTATTATCATACAAGTGGAAATATAGTCCAAATTACACAAAGCCTTAGCTCGGAAGCTATACAGCTCTTAGTACAATCCTCTGTTGCTCATAGACAATCAAAGGCTTCTCACAAACCTTCTCCTCTGCCCTCCAAGCGTCCTATTTCCTTGTGAAATTTTCCTTGGGGTCCAGTGTTGCCACCTATGTGAATTGGCCTCTTCACACACTCACTAACCTCTGATCTAACTGCACAAACCTGAAGGAGATAAATCCTCATCATGGATGAGCTTCCTTTATAGGAAAAATATTCATCCAACTGATAGTACATTGTCCCTTCTGTGATCTCAACTGGGTCTCTGTCTGAACTGACATGCATTAGTTATCCATGAGTGAATACACAATTATCTGAAAATAATAGTTGTCACATGCATGCAAGCATCAACAAACTATATCTCATTAATTTAAAAACTTGTTAAATTAATCTAACTAGACTTGACTAAGTTAAATTAAGTCAGCTGATCCTCTCAATATAGAACTCATCCTTAATTCCTCAATCAGTGGAGAAAATCAAGGACACATTCCCCAATTAGTGGAGAAATAATTGCATGTTTTCACAAAGACTTCAAATTTGCTTTTCCTTAACTAATTAACTCATGGAGAATTAATTAATTAATATTCTAAACTACTGGTAAGACCAAATTCAAATTTACTTCCTATAGATAGACCAGGGAATGCTATAAATAGGAAGGGACCCATAAATGCTATTTTTAGAAGATGTTATTTTTAGCAGTTTCACCTCTCACCCAAGGTGGCCAAAATGCTCATTGGCCAAACTGCTATTTTTAGAAGTGCTATTTTTAGCAGTTCTATTTTTAGCAATTTCTAAATTTACATTTCTTGTTGCACACTTTTCAACACTCCCTCTCAACAAGAAAGGCTTCCTCTCGAACCCGATCCTGTAACTTTGGAATGTTCTGCATGCAACACATCTACCAAGTGTGGTTGCTCCAGCAACACTCGAAACAAAAAAAACTCCCAACTGACCACTCTGTTGGGCTAGAAACATACTCTGATGCTGAAGCTCTACCTGCTACTGACAATTGCTCCCTCTCTGACCTCTGTGCTACTGCAACATCTCCATGCATCTCGCACCATTGCACCCTTCTTTGTGCTACCCTGCACAATGCAACACACTTGTGCCTCTAACATTGCTGCAACCTGCATGCTCTGTGCTATCCTGAGATTCCCTGCACTATAGCTCTCTCTACCACTCCATCTGCATCTGTCCTACCCAATCAGTTAGTTCCTGCTACTCCACGTTGGGGCTCCCGTAGCAAGATCTCATCCAAGAGGTTGGGTACCTCAAGGATCCTGCCCCTCCTCCTTGGGACAATCACTCTACATCGCCCCAACTCCTACCTGGAGGTATGGCTGCATGTGATCCTTCTGCCCACCTGGCCCGAAGTTTCCCCCTACTGGAGCTCTTTGCATGAGTAGATGTCTCTACTCGATCTCCTCTCAGCTTCCCCTGTTGTGGCTGCTCCACAACCTCTTGAAGTTGTTGCACCAATCATGGCTCCTCCACAATTGTCTGAGACTTCTTCTGGCTCTGCATGTTGAGAGGTAATTTACTCTCCCTCTCAACCACCAAGTATCTAACCTTTGCCTTGCTCCTCAAGGCTTTGCATGCATCTTGTACCTCAAGTGCATACAGGTTCTTGGCTAGCACACCAATCTATTTCCACTTTCCCGCCGTCACGAAATTTTCTAGAAAAAGATCTGATTTTAAATCAGCGATATCTCCCTCATCCGAACTCTGATTCAACCAATTTTTATTTTTTTTGGGTATTTTTCCGCAAGGAATCCAAATATGCTATTTATTTCTGAAAATTTTGTAGAAAAATTTTCAAATCTGCTCTGAAAACTCTCGACCCAAAACTCAAAACTTTGAAATCTCCTCTCAGTATATTGTTCTCTCCTTGATCACCTGTAATTTAATACCATGTAGAATTTTGTAGAATTTTTCTACAAATCAGCTAGCTCTGATACCATGTAGAACTTTTTCTACAAATCAGCTAGCTCCGATACCATGTAGAAATTTTCCACCTGTAGATCACCTGGTAATGCAATGTACTAAAGAAAAACACTTGATCTACTTCTACAAAAAATTTAACGGAAGCTTAATCAACCATGAGTAACATCAATAAGAACACATATAACTGATAAGAAGGAATCAATCACACATAACACAGAAGAATTTACCTAGGGAAAGCACCGACCTAAAACCCCATCTCTGTATTATCATACAAGTGGAAATATAGTCCGGATTACACAAAGCCTTAGCTCGAAAGCTATCCAACTCTCAGTACAATCCTCTGCATTTCATAGACAGCCAAAGGCTTCTCACAAACCTTCTCCTCTGCCCTCCAAGCATCCTATTTCCTTGTGCAATTTTCCTTGGGGTCCAGTGCTGCCACCTGTGTGAATTGACCTCTTCACACACTCACTAACCTCTGATCTAACTGCACAAACCTGAAGTTGATAAATCCTCATCATGGATGAGATTCATTTATAGGATAAATATTCATCCAACTGATAGTACATTGTCCCTTCTCTGATCTCAACTAGGTCTCTGTCTGAACTAACATGCATCAATTATCCATGAGTGAATACATAGTTATCTGAAAATAATAGTTGTCACATGCATGCAAGCATCAACAAACTATATCTCATTAATTTAACAACTTGTTAAATTAATCTAACTGGACTTGACTAAGTTAAACTAGGTCAGCTAATCCTCTCAATATAGAACTCATCCTTAATTCCTCAATTAGTGGAGCAAATCAAGGACACATTCCCCAATCAGTGGAGAAATAATTGCATGTTCTCACAAAGACTTCAAATTTGCTTTTCCTTAACTAATTAACTCATGGAGAATTAATTAATTAATATTCCAAACTGCTGGTAAGACCAAATTCAAAGTTACTTCCTATAGATAAACCAGGGAATGCTATAAATAGGAAGGGACCCAGAAATGTTGTTTTTAGAAGATGCTATTTTTAGCAGTTTCACCTCTCACCCAAGGTGGCCAAAATGCTCATTGGCCAAACTACTTATTTTAGAAGTGTTATTTTTAGCAGTTCTATTTTTAGCAATTTCTAAATTTACATTTCTTGTTGCACACTTTTCAACAGTTGAATTGTCTTGTATATATAACCTTCCAATGAGGTTGAATTTCCTTCCTTGAGGCCGACTTGGTGTGGAAGTTACATAATTAATTTTTGATTCAAAAATAAATATTTTTACATCGTTCAAAAGCCCAATAAGGGTCTCATAAAATATACAATGAATCTAATGACTCTTTATTAATCCTAAGAGTCCATGATGGGGACTCTGACTAATAAAATGATGACCCAAGCATGAAACCCATTCTTTAATTAGTCATTGTAGCAATAATAAAAATTATTTTCACAAATATATTTTATGAAAACCGAACCTAGTTACATTTTTCGACACTTTCAGTGCTTTCCACAGCCAAATTTTCCTCAATTCCTTAGAGGCTTTCCCAATGCCTTCCACAGCTTCTCCATGATGCTCCAAAATAGATCTACATAGACAAAAACATTCAAAGGGATCAAAGCATATCGAATATAAATGAAGTTCTTAACTTAACATACATCATATAGTTCAATCAATAATCAGTTATAAACCGTGTGAGTGATCAAGGTATCTCACAAATAACATCAAAATAGACACAATTAGGAAAGAAAAATTGCTTTGTATTGAATTCAAAGGAGAACAAGCTTACAACCTAGTTTCCTTAATGTCATAAGCCTCTTCCCATGATCTCCAACCTTCCCCTTGGATGGCATGCCTTCTAGCCCTATTTTAGCAGAATAAGCCTACCTTTAGTGGTCCTCCAAAACCCTCTATTTTGTGTTTGATGTATAGGCCAAGAGGAGGAGTTTTGACTTTATCTTCTTAAGGGATGAGATCCTCAAAAGGTAGGAAAAGGGATCCACAAAGAGAGGGAATCAGCTCCATGAAGAGAGGGATCAGGCTTGAGTAAGCATCAACTCGAATCTTTTAGTTGGGAAAGATTCGCCCAACAAATCTTCTAGACTTTACTTTTTTATTTTTACCTCCATTGAGTCATGTGTGCAATCCACGGTGGAAGATAGAGTGCAATTTTGCGATGACTTTAATGGTCAAGTCTATGTATGCACAGAAACTGGATATGGAATCATGCAAGTACTCAAAATTAGGTTTTTGGGCCTTGTAATATGTTATAGTGTTTTCTTCTCAAAGATGTACAAAAAGAACCCACTTAAGATTGTGGATGACAAACAATCTCAACAATATAAATGGTTGCTAAACATTGTAGATCTGCAGCAACTGATAGAAACAAAACCTGCCAAAGTCTTGATCTATGCCACAATCATAGTTAAACATCAAAAATAAATAGTAATAACTCCAATCATCCAATGGAAAGCAGATATACAAAGAATAGTTTTATTATAACACCTGTGAAGGGAACAAATAAATGTTACCAGTCCCCCTCTATGGGATGGGTTCTTGGCTATCCTCAAAAGTCTTCAACTTGTGTAGAGTCTCTCTCCTCTATAATGTGTAAAGCCAGCAAAAAAATGGTGTGCGACAATGAAAATAATCCTAGTTACAACAGTGAGTGCAGCAATGAAAATAATCAAAATTGAATAATGAATGGAAAACCCTTCTATTTACAACAAAATATTGGGTTATCCTCGAATAATGGGCAATAATAAAATATTATTAACCCCATTCTTGGAATAACCACTTGGAATATTTTATTATATTTGGTTAGGAGGGGAAAAGTATTTAAACTTTTATTTAGAAATAATAAATAAATAAATGATTTATTTATCATCTCAAGAAATTGGTTAAGGAATAATAAACAAATAATGATTTATTTAATTATTCCTGAGGAATTTAGTCAAATTTGACAAGGAATAATAATTAATTAGTGATTAATTAATTATTCCTAGAGAAAAATAAGATAATTAATAAGTTATCTGGTGATTTTTCATAATTGGGTCAAATATGACAAAGAATAATAATTGAACAATGGCTTAATTAATTATTCCTAGAAGAAAATCAAATAAATAGTGATTTATTTAATTATTCTTCATGGGTTTAGCTATAAATTACTTAATAAAGGTGGCTTATTAAGTAATTTCTCACAGTGAAAGAAATTTTACTATGGTAAAATTGGCTTTACATGGTGTACTTCAATCCATCTAGTACATCAAGCTAGATTATCAGTGTTTTGGTGATAACAGATTTACCCCCAACGTACAAGTGTTAGGAGCAAAACGTATGACGGAAGTATGTTGTAAAGACACAATCACTAGACAACACAAGGGAGTTAGAGAGAGAGAGAGAGACCAATAAAGCTGAAGTGAAAGAAGATAGGGATAGAGGGGGCAAGACTAATGCAAGTCTCATGTTATGTTGTGATACCGGACCTCAATGAGGCAGGGCAAGCATACCCATACCCACCGAGATAACTTAGTACAAAAATAATGGTGTGCCCAGAAACATAAAACTCAACAATGAAGTACATGTTGAATGGTACATCACATGTTGGCATAACAGAGCCATAAAATAATACAATGTGTCCCACATACATAATGCACCTGGAAAAACAAGAGCCAGAAATGAATACAATAATATCTGAGTACATGAGATATAATGACCCTTCCCTCAAAAAATGGGTGGGCGGGAGGGTAGAATAACTAGAGAAGCCTTGCTAAATAGGGAAGGGCTCTGCAGAACTGAATGGATCATCTGAAGGAGACGTGCATGCTATGAACACTACGATTGGTAGGAACCAAACCCATCAAATCTGCGGAAATACATCTGAGGTTGTAGCATAGTAGGAATGCATCTGGGCATGTGGGGGGCTACCTAAAGGGCCACCCCCTCATGAGGTCTAAGACATCTCACACACACACCTAGGAATCACTCATACAATCTGTTGCATCATCGAACCATCAAGTGTATGAATCACAAACATAAAACAACCAAGTGAAAGGGAAATAATGAGTCCCTCTACTCAATCTGAGGCACCAAATAAGAATGGAAGTTGGAACCAAGATACACCACCCTCTAGGTCGTTCTTCTGGAATAAATGAGCTGATGTCGACAGAATAGGGCCCGTGATAGGTGAGGCAATGAGGATCCTCAACTAAGGCACGAGGGAAAATAGTAATGTGACTGATGGACTGACACCAGGGATAATGGAAAATGTGAGACTGAGGAACAAACAGACGACTTCCCTTATCAAATCATAAAGTTCATGGTTGACCTGGTAGTAACTGACTCAACTCTGGAGCGGATGGAGACAATATGATTGGAGGCCAAAATAGGAAACACATGATGAATGGTATGCAAATATGGATGGAATATTGTGACATGATATAATGGGACTTTAAACTGACTCCATGGATGTAAAGGTGTCTCATCACGGATGCTCTGAACAAGGGTGACTCAATGACGTTGCCACACAGACTAGGCTCGGTGTGGACCATCAAAGCATGAGTAAATGATGGTTGCTCATGACGAAAAGCAACACGTGGTATGAAAAGTATTAAGAGGAGGTGGACCTCAAAGTACAAGTGTTTCTTTATGAATAAATTCAATTTTGAGAGGTGACGAAATGACCCTTCTTGGGAAAATGGCTTACTGGTGAAGTGTCAAATGATCAAAAAATGAGGAAGACCTATTATAGAGCTCGATGAGAGCTTTCCAACAGTGATGACGGTTCGTCAAACTGAGGTATGGTTGGTCACAATGGGCGACAGAAAAATCCCCTCCAATTTTAGAGGAGGAGAAGGCCCTAAATCTTATGGATATCGTAGCGGAAAAACCGACCATCGGAATCAGGATCTATGACTTTTAGACAAGTGGCCTTACTTGTCTAAAGATGGCCTTAATGCTTCTTGGAATGGTGGTTCATGGTGAAGAATCAAGGGAAGAGGAAAACGAGAATGAACTAATAGAGGAGGTCTAGAATGATCCTCACCCACTAAGTCAAACAGGGGGACTATGTGGACATATAGTAGAATATTTGAAGATATGGTATCAAACTTCTACAATATGCGATGTGCATATGGCTCTCCAGAGAGGCCTGTAGGAAAAATTGTCCAAGGAATGGGAGGATAATTGAAAATACCTAGATCCAGTGGGATCTATGCTGAGACTTATGTTAATCAACTGAGAAGATGGCCAGGGGAAAACCATCATGCCCCCAAGCATGGGATACTGCCCGAAAACATATGTGATGAAGGGGAATAAACTAGTATGCAAAGGTGAGAATGATGCCCCCTAGTAGGAGGAGTTTTTGGAGCGCCATTGTGTTCCAAATGCTCAAAAAAGGGATTCAAGCATCTCAGCACAACTTGGCACGAAATCCTCCAAAGGATATGTAGGGGCCTATGTGCCCCCCCAATATGTTATGGCATACCAGATGTATTTAGAGCTATTGCCTCCAAACACTTATATGATACATAATACGATGATGCATTTTTATATGACGATGATGGTTCGCCATGCGTTTTGGTTATGGTTGTCTTCAGTGGTATACATGTGATAAATGTTAATCTAGAATGTTGTTTGCAATGGTATCTACATAGTTATTTTGGGCTCTAGGAACATGACTGAAAGTAATGGTTTCAAATTCACGTACCAACAGCTTAACTCGTAGATATTTTCTAAATAGGACTTGGTTATGCACATGATACACACCATTCAATTGCATGACAAGTAGCAAGGAATCTAAACAAACTTGAAGATGAAGGATGTGATGAGCAAGGGCATTGACTAATAAACCTATCACTGCATCATATTCGACCTGATTATTAGTGGCAGATCCAATGCACACACCATTTGAAAGGACTAACTATGAAAGGGGGTAAAAATGGCCCATGCTGCCAAGGCTAGATTCCTGGAGAAGCGACTCGCACCTATTATTACCCCAAGAAACTCTCCTAGTTTGTATCTCAGAGATGCTCGGGAACATTACAAACTCAACATAATGTTGGAAATGGATGAATGGAAGGAATGATGCATATTCAAGCCAGATAACCACTTCTACTATGCTTAAGTCCAGACATGGGTGAACACCCCCAGGCTACAAGGCTTTAGACCACCAAGTACTCATAGTTTGAGGATTAAGTGAACATGGAGAACACTGACCACACCAGCAGATGCACAAGACCATGTGATGGTCGGCTACAACCAGTAAAGAGGTCTGCAAATCTATTTCCTAATGCACACACAGGATGACATCTCTCTGGCACTAAGTAAACAGAAACCTACATAGCACATTCAATGATACATACTAGATTCTAACACAGAGGTGGGATGACATCCCCTCTGATGCTAAACATCAATAGCACATGAAAGATACATAACAGGCATAGCCTAGAACAGAGTAGAAATGGAAAGTGAGCAATTAAAAGCAAAAGAAGATTGTATTAGCTGAAAATGAAGACCAGACGCTGAAAGTATCACAGTAGTTACAGTCTCCGGAAGTTGAACCTTACATCAAAACTACAACCATCAACCATCATCCCCTACTACATCTGTGTTCAGGATATATATAGAGTTTGATTACAAAAATGCTCTGCTGCTCTATGCGTGGAGGGGTCATAATGGACCACCAACCACATTAACTATCTAAAATGGGCCTTTACTACGATCTGTTGCTTCAAATGATTGAATTTGACATTCTCTGGTATTCTATTGTACTCCTCAAGCAGGTGGAGTGTCATAAAGGATGAAATTCCTTAACTGTTGGATATGGTGGTTTGCCCGAGACTGATCTTTTCCTTCTCAGCCATCCTTTCTTGCTAAATGCAGTTGTTGTGGATTAACTGCACAAGGTACTGGTAGTTGATCACCGTTGTCCTTCGGGAGCACAGAACAGTCAAAGGAGCGTGTACTTCATGGCGGGTGGACAGACCGAACGGAGGAACGAGGCTTGACCGTCAGATTGCGCAGATCAACGGCGGAGCTCTCTTGGCGGGAGACGATGGGAGGAAACGGGCAGAAGCAGGTCAATTAAACGTGTGCCATCGGATCTCGGGCGGACAGATCCGACGGCTATCGGACGACAAAGGTGCACGGACGATAGCGAGCGGGGAACGGGCGAGTGGGCGGTAAGCGGTATTCCCCGCACCGCTTACGGGGGTCGGGCGGTATTCGTACAAACCCGCGCGATCCCATTCAGGTGATGACACGCGGCAGATGGGATAGGAGGAAAACCACCGTGATCGCGAGTTATCATGTGGTTAAGTTATGGGCGCGGGACGAGTGATCACCGTTGGATCTCACGGTGGATGCGATCGACAGTGGAGGAAATAAACATGCGGGTGGTTCGTTGAATGCGGCGGGGACCATTAGATCGCGATGTGGCAATCAACGGCTACGATCAAAAGGTGGCTATGGCTATGAAGGCGCAGGGTCATATGGTGACGGGGCTATGGAGCTTTAGGCTTAGCTCTTTGGGGCTTAATGAAACGGGGCTCATGTTGAGTTTTGGGAGGAAAAGCAGAGATGACGGGGTTAAGGGAGAGTAAGGAGAATGAAGGGGAAGCGAGGAATGGACTGATGCGAGCTTTCTTCAAGCACAAAACAACACGGCCAAGCTGTCTTTGACCCTCAAATGTTGAATTATATAGCAGAGCTAACACTGGCTCCTTCTGGGGATGAGATCCTCCCTGTGAGGTCTCAAGAACTTGTAGATAAATGCCTTCCCTGTAAAAAAAATTAGCAAAACTTCCTAGTGTCCCATTGGGCATGGAGTCTGACTGATCCTACACTAAAACTGATGAAATAAAATGTTTACAACTTTAAGGCCAAAAGACCTTAAATCACATAAATTTTCAGAAAGCACCCATTAACTGGGCCATCAAAAACTGCCTCTCCTCCCATACTTTTCAGTATGAAGGTGGTGTTCCCTTGAATTCGAGCAATGATAAAAGGCCCTATCCAGAAAGCATCAAACTTCCCATGGTTGCCTTTCTTTTCCTTTAGTGCATCCCACTTCAGAACCAAGTCTCCAACTTGAAAATTATCTGCTTTTGTCCCCTTATCAAAAACTTCCTTGATCTTTTTCTAATGTGTTGTAGCCTTTTCAACTAGTTGTTCTCTAATTTGATGTACCTCTGCCAAATCAGTGATCCTTTTTGCCATGTCTTCTCCTTCACTATGTTCTTCTTGCAGGAATTTTTCCACAGGGAGAGTTAACTGAATTGGAAACACAGCCTCAGTGCCATATACCAGCCTGAATGGAGAATTCCCTGTGGATTTCTTAATGGTCACTCTGTCAGCCCACAGTGCATACTTGAGCTTATAATCCCAATTCTTTTTGTTGTCCTCCAACAGCTTTTTGATTATCCTTATCAGGGTTTTGTTAGAGGATTTTTCTAGACCATTGCCTTGAGGGTAGTATGAGGTGATGAACTAGTTTAATACCCATTGAATCACACATCTCCACCAATTATTTTGCTCTGAAGGCTCCTGCATTGTCTGTGACTAATTTATGTGGACAACCAAATCTGGTGAAGATATTCTTTGTCAAAAACTTCATGACCACATTATGATCAGCCTTTCTGGTAGGGATTGCTTCAATCCACTTAGTGAAATAATCAGTGGCTACTAATATCCATCTGTGTTGGCCACTGGAATGTGGATTGATCTCTCCAATGAAATCCAAGCCCCACTGCTGAAAAGGGCATTTTGCATGTATTGGTTTCAAGGGTAGGGACTTCAATTGTTGATTTCCTTCAAATCTTTGGCACCTATCACAAGATTTAACAAATGAAAATACATCAGAAAATAAGGCGGGCCAATAGTACCCAGCTCTGAGGATCTTATGGGCAGTGGTTTTTCAATAATGGTGCCCTCCACACGTGCTGGAATGAAACTGCTGCATAACTTTTATTGACTGTTCTTTTGTCTAGACACCTCAAAAGCACTCCAGATGGATCCCTCTAGTAGAGCAGATTTTCATTAATGCAATATTTAGCTGCCTTAAGCTTAATAGTTCTGGCTTGACTTGTGCTTGAGCCTGGAGGGATTTCTAGCTTCAGCAAGAATTTAACTATTGCAGAATACCAATCACAAGAATCTAGATTTTCGACCACTGACTGCTTTCTCTCTAGTTCAGCTTCTTCCTCTTCTTTATCTGTCTAACCATTTTCTGCAATTGTGCCCATGAAATGTATGTCCAATGTTCTGCAATTTTCTTTAGCTAACAACCTGGCAAGACCCTGACCTCTGACAAGTTTGGTGGGCTTCAGTTCTATATTAAATTCAATTAGCTTTGCAATCCATTTAGCCCTTCTTCCATCAGCATCAGGTTGTGTTAGGACATCTTTTATTGAAGCAAAGGGTACATATGCAATTATCTTGGAATGCAGAATATAAAATCTGAAAGCTTTCAAGGACTTGATAAGAGCATATGCTTGTTTGTCAATAATATCATACCTCAGCTCAGCATCCCTTAATGTCTTGCTGAAAAATGCCACTGGATGCTCTGAGCCTTCTTCATCTGCTTGCAATAAAATTGCTGCAATGGTGCCATTAGAGGCAAATGAAAATATATGGAACTCCTTGCTGTAATCTGGATTAATTAAAGTAGGAGCCTCCATAATAGATTTTTTAATGGAATCAAATGATTTTCTTGCTGCATCAGTCCATCTAATTTCTGACCCCTTCTTCAACATGGAGGTAATATGCTTCACCAGTTCTTCAAAATTTGGTATGAACCTCCTCACAAAATTAATCTTGCCCAGAAAGGACTAGATATCTTTCTTTAATCTTGGGACAGATAGGGACTGTATTGCTTTTACTCTTTCTAGGTCAATCCGGACACCTGCAGCAGAAACAACATGTCCCAACAGCTTGCCTTCTTCTAAAGAAAACTGTGACTTCTTAGGATTGACTGAAATCCCAAATCTCCTGCACTTCAGGAACACTTTCCTCAAATGTTGCAAATGATCTTGATGGCTGCTGGAGTATACTGTTATATCATCTAGGTAGATGAGGACAAATTTATCCTTCTCTCCTACAAATGCTATATCCATAGCTCTCTGAAAGGTAGCTCCAGCATTCATCAACCGAAAAGGCATCTTGGCATACATAAAAGTGCCCCAAGGAGTGGTGAATGCAGTCTTCTCTTGGTCATCTGGATGCACAATAATCTGATTAAAGTCTGAAAATCCGTCCAGGAAAGACATTACTTTGGCTCCTGAGACCTTTTGCAGCAAATGCTCCATCTTGGGTAAGGGATAATTGTCTTTCTTTGAGCACCTGTTTAGGTTTCTGAAATCGACATAGAGTCTGATTTCTCCACTTTTCTTCCTTACCACAACCAAATTGGCTACCCATTTTGAATATCTGAGAGGGACTATGATCTTGGCAGCCAGCAACTTTTTAATTTCTTTTTCAATCAAAGGAAGGAGCAAAGGATTTATTGGTCTCAGCTTCTGTTTAAAAGGTATGGTGTCTTTGTCTAGAGGGATTTTATGTTGAATAATCTTTTTGTCATAGGTTTTTAGATCACTATATTCCCAAGCAAACACATCAGAAAATTGCTTCATTAAATTGCAGTATTCAGAACATTGATCAGCAGACAGATGAGTGGATAGATTTATGTATCTAGGTTGACCTTGACTCCCTATATCATGCTTACGGACTACAGATTGATCTTTTTTTTTGGGGAGCCTTGTAAGGCACATCATTCTGGTCAAACAGTCTTTCCAGAGGAATTAGACCCTTAGGAATATGATTACTGGGAAGCTGGACAATGTTATCTTTACCAATTTTATTTCTAAGCTGGAATTAGGGACTTTCTTGCAAGGCTTCATTTTCTTGGTCAATTTGCATTTCGGCAAATTCATCAATGACTTGCAGAAACCTATTTATTTCATCATCATCTTCAAAAACTTTCCAATGCTAGACTTTATCAGGCAAGGATGGCCTATACTTCATTTGGACTTCATAAACTAGTATGGGAAGCATGGGAAGGATAAATAGACTAGTAGACATGGCAAGGGAATGAGAAAGCTGATTTTTGGCTCTAGGGATATATGAAATACAGAATTATCAAACGAATCTTTGAGTCTCCATACCTCATTTCTGTATGCTTTCAGCCTTGGGTACTTTGCTTGAAATGTTTTATTTACTTGCTGAATGATAAGATCGGCATCTCCAAATACCTTTATGTTCCTGATTCCTCTGTCCTTTGCTGCGTTAAGGCCCAATATCAGAGCCTCATACTCTGCTATATTGTTGGTGAGTTGGAAAGCCAGCTTAAAAGACATATGTGTGCTTTCTTGCTCTGGAGATACCAGCACCACCCCTGCTCCTGCAGTCTCCCTGGAACATGCTCCATCAAATAACATCTCCCAAACTTGACTTCCTTTCTCTTCCTTGGCCTGAACTGTTTGTTTCCTAAGTTTCATTGAGGCCTTCTAAGATTCTTCTATTTGGAGAATACATGCTCCAAAATCAGTGTCCATAGCATATATGGGATGATTAGTAGGATTCTTCTCATCACTAATGATGTATGCCAGCTGTGCTTCTCTGTACAATCTCCTACTTTCCCCTCCAAAAACTGGGACAGTGGCATAAGATAGATCATTCTGTAATGTCCCACTTAATCTCTTAATCCATCCCCTGGACAGCAGCATGCCAAACTTGGGAGGGACATATGCTACCACAATATCCATCATCATACTCTTCATGGGCAGCTAAGTTAGGGTAATGGCCAGTTCTTTGATTAATCCTAGGCATTTCACTTTCCTTGAATCAAAAGAGAATAAATCATGATATGGTCTAGTGATGTCAAGGCCTAACTCTTCCATGACAGCTTTAGGCATCGAATTGTGGCTATCCCCTGTGTCTAGCAGGCCATTGTGGAGGATTTTGTCATGAATGGTCAAGGAGACATAAAATGATGGAGAATTATTATCAGTGGGTTCAACCATAGGGCTAAGCACAACAACAGGCTTATCATCTTGCAAATTGACAGATTCAGTGGAGGTTTGTATGGTTTCCAGCTCAAGAGCTTCAAGGATAGGCTTTCTAAATACTTCACTCTTTACCAACTCTACCAGAGGCACAGATATTTTTAACTTCTGGACTTCTGACTCAAATCTGAAAGAGGAAGGCAACTTGTCAGAACCTCTTGAACTGGAGCTTTCAGGATGACTAGATCAGCGGTTGGTCTTCTCTGTCTGATATTCTGTGACTCTGCTTGGATAGCATCCCTTTGGGCAGGATTCTCCTTGCATTTTTTGCATTTGAGCTCAGATTATATCTCCACTACTCCTCAGTTTGTAGAACAGCTTCTCTCTCCCACTCCTGACTGTCTTGTTTCTGCAGCAATGATTCTTCATATGCAGCCAATGTCAAAAATGCAGCACTGCCTTTATCTTCCATACAATTTCATCCTCTTCTTCAAATTGTTCCTCATCCATGACTACATTCTGGAAAGGAGCTTTAACCTTTTGTTCTTCATTTGTTTCTTTACCCCTCTGAATGATTTGCAACTGTTCATTTACTCTTCTGAATGGATTCAGATTTCTAGGAGCAAATGTGTTCTGCTGCCTTGTCTTTCCTAAATTCTGCTCAACCTTCAGCTTAGATATTTCAGCATCCAATGACTCTATCATCTTAGTCATTTTATCTAATTTAGGTTCTGAAGATGAAGCAGAGGAAGAAGAAGCCTCACCTCTCTGCCTCCTTCTATCAGAATGACTCTTTAGCTTTTCTGCAGCAATAATATTGGATTCCACCTCTAGTGTTGCATCCTGCATGTCAGCTATAGTGGCACATCTTCTTTCTCTCAACAATAGGCAGAAATCATAGTCAAAAGCATTGGCATAAGTGAGTTTTGCAGAGGTGAGGGTAGGCTTTACCTCAGCTGGTATCTTATTATATATACGATTGAATCTTTTATTAAAATCAGACAATTATTCCCCATTTTCCCTCTTTAGGTTTCCAAACTCAGTATGGTAGTAAAGCAGGTATTTTATATCTCCCCATTGCTTCAGGAATGCATCATCCAATGCTTCAATTCCTGTTATGGACCTATGGGGTAATTCTCTGGACCACTTCCTAGCCTCACCATCAAGGCTCTGGACAAAAATTCTCATCCATACATCATCTTCATTGATATCTAGGTTATCAACATAACTGTAAAAAGACTCAAGGTGTTCTTCAGTTGTTACCCCCTCTATACCACTGAACTTAGGAATGTGTTTTTTATACTCTCCAGCAGGCATGGCATTCAAAGGAACAGGAAAAACTAACGGCCCATACCTAGCAGCTATTATTCTTTCCATCTTGGTGGGAGCTTGTTGGCCTGCCATGACTGGGATATGTGGGAGAATACTAGCATATTGAACGGTGGGAAACAATGGAACAGATGACAAAGACACAGGGATATGATGGACTGTATGGGAGACTTTCTTTGGACTGAGATCCAAAGGGGAACTAACTGAACAAGGGGTTGTATTAATCTTTGAAGGAATTTCCTTACTAACAGTGCTAGACTCTAAATCTTCAAACTGTATATCTTCAGCTATAACTTTATCTTTCATAGATGCATGAGTTTTCTTAGGCTTACCTGATCCTGATGCCCCTTTCTGTGATGTTTTCTTCGGTTTAACAATCCTCTCAAGGTCAGGCACTGGAACAGCTGGTGATTTCTGAGGATTTCTTCGAGTATGCCTCACAAACTGAGCCAGGACTATACTTTGGAGTCGCCAAAGGTTGGTCTTCCTCCAGTGGAGTCGCCAGATAGATGATTACAACTAGAAATGTGCCCAGACTTTGTCTATCATCAAAATCTGGAACTGTGTCGTTCTCCCAAGGAAGCTGAGCTTCAATCTCCTCTCCCCAGCAACGGCGCCAATTAATGTTATCACCCCAAGAAACTCTCCTAGATTGTATCTCAGAGATGCTCGGGAACATTACAAACTCAACATAATGTTGGAAATGGATGAATGGAAGGAATGATCCATATTCAAGCTAGATAACCACTTCTACTATGCTTAACTCCAGACATGGGTGAACACCCCCAGACTACAAGGCTTTAGACCACCAATTACTCACAGTTTGAGGATTAAGTGAACATGGAGAATACTGACCACACCAGCAGATGCACAAGACCATGTGATGGCCTGCTGCAACCAATAAAGAGGTCTGCAAATCTATTTCCTAATGCACAGACAGGATGAAAGCTCTCTGGCACTAAGTAAACAGAAACCTACATAGCACATTTAATGATACATACTAGATTCTAACACAGAGGTGGGATGACAGCCCTCTGATGCTAAACATCAAGAGCACATGAAAAATACATAACAGGCACAGCCTAGAACAAAGTAGAAATGGAAAGTGAGCAATTAACAGCAAAAGAAGCTTGTATTAGCTCAAAATGAAGACCAGACACTGAAAGTATCATAGTAGTTACAATCTCCAGAAATTGAGCCTTACATCAAAACTACAACCATCAACCATCATCCCCTACTACATCTGTGTTGTGGATATATATAGAGTTTGATTACAAAAATGCTCTGCTGCTCTATGCGCGGAGGGGTCATAATGGACCACCAACCACATTAACTATCTAAAATGGGCCTCTACTGCGATCTGCTGCTTCAAATGAATGAATTTGACATTCTCTAGTATTCTATTGTACTCCTCGAGTAGGTGGAGTGTCATAAAGGATGAAATTCCTTAACTGTTGGATATGCTGGTCTGCCCGAGGTTGATCCTTTCCTTCTCAGCCATCCTTTATTGCTAAATGCAGTTGTTGTGGATTAACAGCACAAGGTACTGATAGTTGATTGCCATTGTCCTTTGGGAGCACAGAACAGTCAAAGGAGCGTGTACTTCTTAGCGGGTGGACAGACAGAACAGAGGAACAAGGCTTGACCATCGGATTGCGCAGATCAACGGCGGATCTCTCTTGGCGGGAGACGACGAGAGGAAACAGGCAGAAGCGGGTCAATTAAACGTGTGTCATCGAATCTCAGGCAAACAGATCCGACGGCTATCGGACAGCAAAGGTGCACGGACGATAGCGAGCGGGGAACAGGTGAGTGGGTGGTAAGCGGTATTCCCCGCACCGCTTACAGGGGTTGGGCGGTATTCGTACAAACTCATGCGATCCCATTCAGATGATGACACACGGTGGATGGGACAGGAGGAAAACCGTCGTGATTGTGAGTTATCATGTGGTTAAGTTATGGGCACGGGACGAGCGATCACCGTTGGATCTCACGGTGGATGTGATTGACGGTGGAGGAAATGAACGTGCGGGTGGTTCATTGAATGCGACGGGGACCGTTAGATCGCAATGCGGCAATCAACGGCTGTGATCAAAAGGCAGCTATGGCTATGAAGGCGCAAGGTCATATGGTGACAGAGCTATGGAGCTTCAGGCTTAGCTCTTTGGGGCTTAATGAAACGGGGCTCATGTTGAGTTTTGGGAGGAAAAGCAAAGATGATGGGGTTAAGGGAGAGTAAGGAGAATGAAGGGGAAGTGAGGAATGGACTGATGCAAGCTTTCTTCAAGCACAAAACAACACGGCCAAGTTGTCTTTGACCCTCAAATGTTGAATTATATAGCGAATCTAACAGCACCATCAGCATGGCTGATATATGGTGTGGATGATGGATCCATCTGAAAGGTGCAAAATAAAATGGATGAGATGATGCAATCTACCTAACTTATGGTAGAATAAAGACACACAAATCAAAGGGATGTGGTATGAGCAACATTTCTTGAGGTAGAGTGCACCAGGAGAATTAGGAAGAAAGTGGCCTTCAGAATCCTCCAAAAAATATGCCCCCTTGCCTAAGTACAATGTTAATCAGGGGTAGGCATAGCTTCCACGATCTCCTCATCAGAATGGAAGATAGGTGGATGAGAGGAAGACTGACTATATGATGTGGTGGCATTACCTGGTGCATCAACCTAAGAAAGAAGGTTCGCATACGCATCATCTTGAATGGGATATGACAAGCTAGTAGATGGAGGATCTACAGATGTTGAGACCTGGGATACTATCGAAAGAGGTTTGATAGAAGCATGCACAGAAACCTCAGAAAGGTTTGATTGCGAGGAACTCAAGGATGACGACAAGTAAATGATATGGCATGTGGTGTCCATCATCTCGTCATAGGGGGGAGGGATCACAATGGTGGGACCAGAGTTCCCCTGTTCTAGTTGAATAGTGGTACCAAAATCCACAGTTAGAGGAGTAGGGGTTCCACTACAAGTGGTCTCGTATTTGCGAAGTGCTTCAAGGCATTCGTGAAATTCATCGAAACAAGGGAAACAATGGGAGTAGTGACCATGATGAACACACAAGGTACAAGGTTGATTCGTGCATAACGTTGAGTTTCTTGGGTGGACCTGGTAAGTTTACATGGACTTCAAGGATATTTGACTCAGGGAACATTTCATGAACTAAAGGTTTGAGATGAGGAATCTTGGGACAATTATTGGTGGCATACCCAACAACTTTAGACAAAGCACATAGGGGTTACAGCTTTGGAGCCTTAGGGGCTGGAGGAGCTTGGGCGACCTTGTCCTTAGGTTCTTTCCTCTTAGCTTTGCCCCCCTATCCAGATGCTTGCACAATAGGAGTCGATTCTTACTGAGGTTTGAATGGGACTGAAGTAGCAGCAGGGCTGTGGGGACCAGTTGAACCAGGGTTAAAGAGTGATAAGTTCTTAGCTGACCAGGTGAAATGTTTACGGGAGGATCGATGTAACATACTGGGATCCCAAAAGTCATGTTAGGAAGGACCAGCGAAGCCATGATAGGGACACAAAAAACTCCAGGAGGGGGAAATAAGAAAGTTACCTGGCCTGCAGGGTAATGTCCCGATGGAATAGCTCCTGGATGGTTGAGATTTGGAAGAATAGTTCCTAGTGGAAACATAGGAGAGGCACCCACAAACGGAGGAGGTCGTATGGGGTGGATCGAGACGGCTCAGCTGGGATGGAAACAACAGGGTGCTCAGGAGCTAGTTGTTGATCGGATGTACCAAACTGCTGAAGGGTAGCCCATGACACTTGTAACATGAAAACACTCATAGAGTTAGGCTCTGAAATGGGAGGAGGAGGACCAGGGAAAGCACCCAACAATGAGGAATATTTATAGACTTCGGGTGAAACACCGGTGAGAGGAGGTGAGGGATGCTTATCCGACATTGACGAGATAATAGACTCGGGGGAGGTCACAAATGTCGTCTCGTAGTAAGTCAATTGATCGATGGTAACGATCTTCTCTTCATGGGGGAAGCACATCTTGCGGAACACCGTAGATGCGACGGCTGACATGGCATATGTGTAACTACGACCTAAGAGAATGTTGTAATCTAAATGGGCATCAATGACCTCAATAACGACATGGACAGTCTTGTCTGCAAGGGTCACTAGACAATTGTGGTACATGCCAAGGGGTTTGGAAGAGTGTCTGTCCCAAGCACGCAAAGTGATGGTGGAAGGGAACAACTCAGGTGACTTAAGTTGTTTCCAAACAGGAGTGAACATCACACAGGTGGATGCACCTTCATCAATAATGCATCAGGAGATGATGGCATTACAGACTTGGACTGGTATCTGGAAAGCAACGGATGAAGGAAATTGGGGATGTTCTGATGTATCAACCAGGAAGACAATCAAACGATTGTCAGAAGGATATACTGCACCCAAGGCAGTTAGTAGAGCTTCTTTTGAGATGGGCACGACTGGAGGACTTCCAGTGTCAATATGGTAGTAGGTGATTGTGCCAAGTCGTCCACTATACTATATGTATGGGAACCTCGGTTAGAAGTCGCATTACAGCATAATGGTCCCTTTAGGATCTTGGAAATGGCCTCAACTTTAGGTTGAGGGATCTGTAATGGACCATTTGGTGTCATAAGGGGCTCATCAAATGCTTTGGTTTTGGACTTAATGGCGGATGAAGTCGATGGCTTGTCATATTGATGCAACTGAGTTTGCAGGTTGATATCGGAGGGATTAACCTCATCATAATTCATCATAAAGATCTGGTAGTCAACAGGACTAGAAGGTTGGCGGGGTGGGCTGCTTGACCTAGCTGAGGTTGAGCAGCAACAAATCCTTACTGATGGAAAGGATTTGTGATCACTACCAGTTGAGATGGTGCAATATTCTGAGGTGATTATTGACCTCTAGAAGCTGCTTGAGCTTTCCACATTTGGTGCATATGTGGTAAGAGAGGACACTCATGTGCATAATGGTCATGTACACTACAACATGCACAAGGCTTGTTCGTATGAATAGCCTTGTTCTACTTGGGTTGGCTGCCTTGTTGTTGGTTTTTGGTGTTAGGTTGGTTCCCCTAAGGTTCACTAGGTTGATTACCTTGATTACCTTGGTTACCCTTGTTACCCTTCCCTTTATTCTTTTTCTTCAAATTTTGGGGATTGGTCGCACTTTGTTGTGCAAACACCTAACTCTGAGAGGGCGGTGGCTGTTGGGGCTAAGGATGCATTGGAGGTTGCAGCAGTAATGCTTGAGGGGTTGGAGCGCTCAATTGTGCATAAGGAGGTGCAACGGTTTGGTAGACAGGTTGGGGTCCTGAAAACATGTTGCTAATAAGAGGGGAATAGATGTTGGAGGAACTAGTGCCCCCCTGCAAATAGCCATAACTTTGTTGAGTATATGGTGAAGGGTGTGAAAGGGTTCCAATGATACCGTTGGTGGCGTGAGATGACCCTGGTGCATTGGTACTTCTGAGACGAGGGAGGTCTAGAATGACGGTATATACATAACCGAATGCACATAAATCAAGTCATATCTTAGAGCGGTTTGGAGAGCTTCTTCCTCGGTGTGAGGAAAATGGGACGTGACATCTTTTCCAATGGGTGCTAAAAGGCTCCTAAGAAATCAATCTAGGTAGACACGGTCTTCGAAGGGTGGGGCATGGCATGTGCTCCTCCTTCTACACCACTATTGAACATGGTCATAAAGGCGAGTGCCAGAGGACTGACAAAATGAGGTCAATAGCTCCATTAAAGTGTAGTTCTGGAGAAGTAACTAGAAATATGAAAGGAATGCTTTAGCAAGTTCCACGAAAATAGAATTTGATGCAGTGGGCTGGTCTACATACCATTTTGCAGCATCTCTAGTGAGCGTGCATTGGAATTGTTGAAGATGAATGGATTCATCGATAATGGAATTGGACGAACACCACATGTGGAAGGATCAAACATGGTTGATAGGATCCTCTCCAGCATTACCCTCAAACTTTGGAATGTCTGAGGGAAGCTTAGTCGGCATAGAAGGCCAACCAACATCATGGTGAATGGGGTCATTTATCAACTGGCTAAAATTCGGTAGACTTAACCCAGCCATAAAGGGGAGCATTGGGGCTGTCGGAACGGTTCCTGAAACTATTCTGCTTGATGTGACCGCCGAGATAAAACCAGAGCCAACACCAGGTTGGGTTCATGCACCATCTATGGGTCTAGACATGGTGAAAATATGTAGTGAAGGAGACTCGGAATTATATGAGGAATCAAAAGAACCACGAGAAGAGTCAGTATGGGGACTCGGAGGGCTATAAACTCAAACTCGACGGGGAGGGGTAATATGCCCAAGAGGAAACTAGGGGTGAAGGCCTAATAGTCTTAGTGACAAAAGCCTTGTTGGCTCAATGGTGGTAAGACACACGTGACACGAAAATGGTGAAGGGAGATCAACAACATGCCTTTGTCTCAATTAAGGGAGATAAATTTATTATGTTAATTATTGGCTTGGCGGTGTAAACCAAGCTCCCTTCGCTTAAGGTGTTTTTGTGTGTGAAAGTGTATTTATTGATTAAGCCTAGACCATGTTTGTAAAAAAGAAAAAAGCTTGTTGAAAATAAACTAAAATTAACATCAGAAAATGAACAGCAAAACAATTAACTAAACCCCACCCAAACTAGGTTTGCCAACACTGTGTTGGTTGGTGGCTAAATCGATGGAAAATACATTAAAAGGTCAAGATATCTAAATGTCGATGTGACTGGGATCAAGTGACACTAGGCTACTGGAAAGTGGTGCACCGACAACAAAAAACCAGAGAGGAAGATCGTTGCAAAAAGATAGGGAGATGGGTGAAACACCTAGTTAAACTTGTTAGCGCTTGAAATTTCACCTCAGGCTGAGAAAGGTAAACCTCAAGGCAACATCAAACCACTTAGCCTCGTAGCTAGCCCTACGGGGCTGGAGAGGGCTCTCTCCGGTCTATCTCGGTGAAATCTTCAATGGATGAGATGACCAATAGGGTAACACTGATTTTAGGCTAGTAAACTGATCAAAAAGGTTGATTTTGGGTTTTTAGGGTTTTTGGTGGCAAATTGAGGGGATGGCAATTTTGGGTGCGGGGATTGGACACAGTTTCTGCAGGGGGTTCTTTGGGGCGAGGTAGGAGACAATATTGATGCCTTTGATTGAGGTGGATGGTCAGGAATGACAGGTGAGGAGCTAAGGAGAGCAAACAATAACTTTGAATTCTCCTTAAACAGTAGAAAACATTGAAATTAAACAAACTTAAAAGCAGAGCATGACAGTCATGAATTCTTACTTTAACACTTCGTTTGTTTAATGTGCAGAAGGAAAAGAAAGGAAATGATTCACATAACACACTGACAAGTACATTGAGAAACACACCATCAACACATGATTCCACAAGAATCCCAAAGAAGACTGCAAAACCCTGGTTTTCCTTAGCCAAAAATTGCAGAGATACAGTGAATAATACAATGATAGCTTCTCCCTCAAGAGTCCAACCATGAAAATGAGCAAGAAAGTACATAATATAGATGATCTAACCTCTTTCCCTGCCTCCATGGGTCGAGCTCACTATCCTAGGAGCTGTTTCAACCACTTATAAACTAAGCACTACAAACTAGGCAGTCAAAACAACTTGCCTCTATAAGCTAGGAAACCAATTCATTCATTTAATATTTACCCTTTTCATGAATGAATCTTCTAGAAGTGTTACATAAGAGTAAAAGTGTCTTTAAAGTACATTAATTACATAAAATAGGATAATAATCCACCCCAAAAAGTCAAACAGGGTCAAACTGCGTTTTTCTGAGCTGTACACTGAAATCTGGAGAAGTTTGCCTGACGGGTCGCGCGCCTCTGCCTGACGGGTCACGCGCCTTTGAGGGCACTTTTGGGGCACTTCCAGGTGTCCAAATGAGGCAAAAGTAGGCTTGTTGGAAAGGTCTGTGAGTCTACTTTCCAACCCAACTGGAATTTTGTCATTTGCCCCTCCAAAATTGCAATCTCCCAAGACTGCTTTCTGCAACTCAAAAATGTGGCAGAAAGTCATTTTTTGCTAGTTTTTTGACTTTCTGGAGGCCCAAAACTTCACCAAATCTCAAGTCCATCCATGAGAATGTGTAACTTTGCATGAAAAATCTGGAAATTCTGAGTTTTTGTCAAATGGATTTGCCATGATGAAGGGTCGTGTCGGGGGTGAGACCCGTTAATGGGGAAAACCTGTGTTTGGCATAAAAAATTCACAAATAACAAAATTTTCTCCAAATTTCTTGAAATTTGGGCTGGGAGTCCCCAATCAAGTACCATGCTCAGTCAAAGAGGCTTTGGCCAAAATTTGGAGTGGATCGGTCGTTTTCCTTCGTTTTTGTGCTTTGGCCAACCGTCCTTGGAGCACCTTCGTTCTCGTTGGTATTTTTGACATTTCTTTAAAACCATGACACCTGTGCAAAAAGTGAAGGAGGTTTTTCTTCCTTGGCATTTTTTGGACAAAAACCTCTCTCAATTTTCCTAAATTCATCTTTTATTGCTCTGGAAAATCATTTGAGTGCGACTTGTCCCGATGTGTGAAACAAGGAATTTTGTCGAAATGGAGCGAAATGAAGGGAATAGGGGGCTTCTAAATTCTTGGGGGAATTTTTGGGAGTAGGGAGGGATGTTAGGAAGCAGGGGAAAGTGGAATCTCAGAGATTGAGTGAGGGGAAGGGGTCCAAAAGGGCAAAACATAGGCCCAACCTAGAAAATTGCCAGGTTGTAGCTAGAAACTAGGGTTTGTGCAAAAATGAGGAATTTGGCGGATCTAAGGGATGGGAAGTGTTTGATAAGGTACTTTAAGGATAGGGGAAGGTGTATGAACATCAGGAAACAAATTTTGCTGGTGATTTGACCATCCAAGAGAAATTGCCTTCAAAACCCTAGGAGAGGGAAATGACCTTGCCTAGGCACAACTGAAGCATGAATAAGGTGTAACATGACCCAATGGAACCTAATATGATGATAGAAACCCTCTGAATGATGATAGGCTCAGCTGAATGATGACATGGACTGACATTTGGACAACTTTGAAAAGTGTGAAAGCAAACCCTAGACCTAATGCCTAGTGACCAAATTTTGCTTGAAGACTCACTGAAATGACAAAATTTGACCTTGACACTTCAAAATCACTTTGTAAGAGCATATTTGATGACTGGAGGAAGGCTGGAAAGACTGACACTAACATTGGCTCCAATGGGGATGGTAGCTCCTTGGAGGTGCCAAGAACCTTAGACCTCTGGGAGAGCATACCAGTGCCTTACAATCATTGGGCAATGGAGTCATTATTTTGAACGGAGAACACAAAACCTTTGACACATTTATTGAATGAAAACTTGACTAAAAAGTGACTGAAACTTAACTGAAACTTGGCTCAAACCGACTCGATGACAAATTGAAATGATGGAAAAACTTGACTCTAACAAACTAACTCAAGACCTGAACTTAAAATTTAAAACTTGATGGCAGTACATAACCGCCTATGTTTCTTACAAGACAACCTACCATCAAACTATATCATAATGCCAATGCAACCAATCAAGAAGATGGCTTCTTGATTGATTCTCCTGATCAGATCTCATGATCAACAATAGATACTGGTAACTGGGCATCCAAAAACATAGTTGACCATGATCTCCTTCATCACTGAACATAGCAATAAACATTGTCACTGCTGGCTGCAACAAACTTGCTAGAGGATCGTGAAAAACATGAAGATTTTCCATTGCCACCTTCTGCTGAAGAACAAGTAATCCTTTATTTCAAATTTTGATCTGCCTTCATCATGTGCTTCAGTAAAAGTACGCTCATGGGCTTCAAAAAACTCTGAACAAATGGATGAGCAGATCTCTTCTTGGAAAGACATTTCAGCACATGAAACATATGAAGAATCTGAAAGGAAATCCTGAATGTTTTGATCTTCTGTAGTGTGAATGTGATGTAGGTCATTTGTATATGACATGAGGGCTAGGTTATCATGTTCCTTATTACATTCATCAATCATAAGAGAATAAACTTCAGATGGTCCTTGAAGCATAAGATGATCATTTATATCGTCTACCACAAATTCATGCAGAAAAACTTTTTCACTTGCTTCAGCAAAGATCTCACCTTGTTGTTCATGAGCTGACTGAATGACCTCCTCATGAAGATCTAGTTCCGGTGAGGTGGGAGCACTTAGATTTGTAACTTCATTTTCTTCATGCCAGCTGATCTCAACAGTCGAGTTCTTCTTTATAGGATTCAACACAAGGTATTCTTGGTCACCATGATCTGAATTTTGATCTGAAATAGTTGAGTTGACTGCATTACATTCTAAAATTGAATCTTGGCTACCCTGCACGTTGTCTTCTTCTGTGGGCAGATCTGAAACAAGCTCTTCTCTTTCAACAATTACAGCCATATGGCCATCTTCAACCTGCTGATCTTGACAAGTATCCTCTAAGATTTCTATGTGCTGCTGAAACGGCTTTTCATACAGGGCTTCCATGATCTCTTCATCCATGAAATTATCATCTTCATAAAACTTCTCAAGGCTTTCAATAAAACTATAGGCATGCTTGCAACAGTCTTGAACTAAATTCAATGATGGATAAGAGTCCTTATATCTTTCAATGAACATAGCATGAAAATCCTTTAAACAGTAAATACAAGCAGGTGGCAAACTTTCATACCATGATTGGGCTTTACCTTCCAGAGTGGCCAGGAATATCTTCATCAAGCAATCTTCAGGAAAATCCACCTTCAACTTGCGAATATGCATATGAAATCTAACCAGATGTAGAGCAGCGTCCTTCTTACCATCATCATTAAATGTAGGCAAATTCCTTGACCAATCTACCTTCGGAATTTTATTTGGAAAACCGGGGATGTGATCTCAACTCAAGGGAGCATATCTTCTTGCAATCCGATCCATCTTGAAAATCTCAAAGCTACTGATCTCTCTGTAGTGAAGTCACCATGAAGCATTGATCTCTAGAGTTTTCAGTGAAGGAGTCGCCAGTGAATGATTTCAGCCTTTCAAGTGTCTGATCGTTGTCCACTATCAACAATCAGATCTGAACTTGATACATGTACTGGGGTAAAATGCAAATGAAGTGGCCGTATTCACAAGCTCACGGAGATTGACTGAAGCAGCGTTTATCTACTTCCGCTTATGCAAAGCAAAAGCGTTTCGAAGGCTACCTGGCATAACTTCAGGCTCCGTTTAAGACTTATGAAACAAACACATCAATCCAAAAACAAGTTTGTTCTCCCCAGTATGGTCGCCAATATGTTAGCGCTTGAAATTTCACCTCAGGCTGAGAAAGGTAAACCTCAAGGCAACATCAAACCACTTAGCCTCGTAGCTAGCCCTACGGGGCTAGAGAGGGCTCTCTCCGGTCTATCTCGGTGAAATATTCAATGGATGAGATGACCAATAGGGTAACACTGATTTTAGGCTAGTAAACTGATCAAAAAGGTTGATTTTGGGTTTTTAGTGTTTTTGGTGGCAAATTGAGGGGATGGCAATTTTGGGTGCGGGGATTGGACACAGTTTCTGCAGGGGGTTCTTTGGGGCGAGGTAGGAGACAGTATTGATGCCTTTGATTGAGGTGGATGGTCAGGAATGACAGGTGAGGAGCTAAGGAGAGCAAACAATAACTTTGAATTCTCCTTAAACAGTAGAAAACATTGAAATTAAACAAACTTAAAAGCAGAGCATGACAGTCATGAATTCTTACTTTAACACTTCGTTTGTTTAATGTGCAGAAGGAAAAGAAAGGAAATGATTCACATAACACACTGACAAGTACATTGAGAAACACACCATCAACACATGAGTCCACAAGAATCCCAAAAAGGACTGCAAAACCCTGGTTTTCCTTAGCCAAAAATTGCAGAGATACAGTGAATAATACAATGATAGCTTCTCCCTCAAGAGTCCAACCATGAAAATGAGCAAGAAAGTACATAATATAGATGATCTAACCTCTTTCCCTGCCTCCATGGATCGAGCTCACTATCCTAGGAGTTGTTTCAACCACTTCTAAACTAAGCACTACAAACTAGGCAGTCAAAACAACTTGCCTCTATAAGCTAGGAAACCAATTCATTCATTTAATATTTGCCCTTTTCATGAATGAATCTTATAGAAGTGTTACATAAGAGTAAAAGTGTCTTTAAAGTACATTAATTACATAAAAGAGGATAATAATCCACCCCAAAAATCCAAACAGGGTCAAACTGCGTTTTTCTGAGCTGTACACTGAAATCTAGAGAAGTTTGCCTGACGGGTCGCGCGCCTCTGCCTGACGGGTCGCGCGCCTTTGAGGGCACTTTTGGGGCACTTCCAGGTGTCCAAATGAGGCAAAAGTAGGCTTGTTGGAAAGGTATGTGAGTCTACTTTCCACCCCAACTAGAATTTCTGAATTTGGTGGTCATTTTCCCCTCCACAATTGCAATCTCCCAAGACTACTTTCTGCAACTCAAAAATGTGGCAGAAAGTCATTTTTTGCTAGTTTTTTGACTTTCTAGAGGCCCAAAACTTCACCAAATATCAAGTCCATCCATGAGCATGTGTAAATTTGCATGAAAAATCTAGAAATGCTGAGTTTTTGTCAAATGGAGTTGCCATGATGAAGGGTCGCGCTGGGGGTGAGACCCGTTAATGGGGAAAACCTGTGTTTGGCATAAAAAATTCACAAATGACAAAATTTTCTCCAAATTTCTTGAAATTTGGGCTGGGAGTCCCCAATCAAGTACCATGCTCATTCAAAGAGGCTTTGGCCAAAATTTGGAGTGGATCGGGCGTTTTCCTTCGTTTTTGTGCTTTGGCCAACCGTCCTTGGAGCACCTTCGTTCTCGCCGGTATTTTTGACATTTCTTTAAAACCATGACACATGTGCAAAAAGTGAAGGAGGTTTTTCTTCCTTGGAATGTTGTGGACAAAAACCTCTCTCATTTTTCCTAAATTCATCTTTTATTGCTCTGGAACATCATTTTAGTGCGACTTGTCCCGATGTGTGAAACAAGGAATTTTGTCGAAATGGAGCGAAATGAAGGGAATAGGGGGCTTCTAAATTCTTGGGGAATTTTTGGGAGTAGGGAGGGATGTTAGGAAGCAGGGAAAAGTGGAATCTCAAAGATTGAGTGAGGGGAAGGGGTCCAAAAGGGCAAAACAGAGGCCCAACCTAGAAAATTGCCAAGTTGTAGCTAGAAACTAGGGTTTGTGCAAAAATGAGGAATTTGGCGGATCTAAGGGATGGGAAGTGTTTGATAAGGTACTTTAAGGATAGGGGAAGGTGTATGAACATCAAGAAACAAGTTTTTCTGGTGATTTGACCATCCAAGAGAAATTGCCTTGAAAACCCTAGGAGAGGGAAATGACCTTGCCTAGGCACAACTGAAGTATGAATAAGGTGTAACATGACCCAATGGAACCTAATATGATGATAGCAACCCTCTGAATGATGATAGGCTCAGCTGAATGATGACATGGACTAACATTTGGACAACTTTGAAAAGTGTGAAAGCAAACCCTAGACCTAATGCCTAGTGACCAAATTTTGCTTGAAGACTCACTGAAATGACAAAATTTGACCTTGACACTTCAAAATCACTTTGTAAGAGCATATTTGATCACTGGAGGAAGGTTGGAAAGTCTGACACTAACAAAACTGATGGGACCCAAAGGCTAATGACCAAACAAGCTGTAATGTGAAAGTATGTATGGTAACAACCTATCTTTATAGATCTAAAATAGAAGGGTACAGATCTGGAAAATATAGCTGAAAGCGCTGCATAAACTCAGACTAATCACTCAGCTAAACTCCTCCTATAAAGGTGGAAGTGTATTAGAAGCCCTAGGGGGGCTAAATTCCACTTCGATAAGTAAATCAGAGTAGATCAAGGCCTAAGTGGGATGGGACGGAGGTCAAACAACCCAGTAGACAGCTATCTACAAAACCCATAAACAGATCTGAGAAAAACCCGGAAACCCAAAAATTGAAAGGTATTGACCTATTTTTCAGGTGGGATCGCACTTTTTAGGTTGAGAAGAGCGCTCTAGCCTCCAGAGTGCACTTTTTGGGCTAAAAGTGTGATTTCTACTCTGTGGATCCCAGTCGGCAAATCTCGGAAAACATTGTTGAGAGATTGAAAAAAATAAAAGGTCACCTAGGTTTCTGGATCTGAAGTAAAAAACCAGTGGAGTCGCCAATTTTGTGATTGGAAACAATCAGAAAATCCCCAGTGGAGTCGTCAATTTTGTTGTAGTGTTTTCTTCTCAAAGATGTACAAAAAGAATCCACTTAATATTGTGGATGACAAACAATCTCAACAATATAAGTGGCTGCTAAACATTGTAGATATGCAGCAACTGATAGAAACAAAACCTACCAAAGTCCTGATCTATGCCACAATCATAGTTAAACAGCAAAAAGAAATAGTAACAATTCCAATCATCTAATGGAAACCAAATATGCAAAGAATTGTTTTATTATAACACCTGTGAAAGGAACAAATAAATGTTACCAGTCCCCCTCTATGGGATGGGTTCTTGGCTATCCTCAAACGTCTTCAGCTTATGTGGAGTCTCTCTCCTCTATAATGTGTAAACCCAGCAAAAAATATGGTGTGCGACAATGAAAATAATTAGTTACAAAAGTGAGTGCAACAATGAAAATAATCAAAGGTGAATAATGAATGGAAAACTCTTCTATTTATAACAAAATATTGAGTTATCCTTGAATAATGGGCAATAATAAAATATTATTAACCCCATTCTTGGAATAAACACTTGGAATATTTTATTATATTTGGTTAGGAGGGAAAAAGTATTTAAACTTGTATTTAGAAATAATAAATAAATAAATGATTTATTTATCATCTCAAGAAATTAGTTAAGGAATAATAAACAAATAATGATTTATTTAATTATTCCTAAGGGATTTAGTCAAATTTGACAAGAAATAATAATTAATTAGTGATTAATTAATTATTCCTAGAGAAAAATAAGATAATTAATAATTTATCTGTTGATTTTTCATAATGGGTCAAATATGACAAGGAATAATAATTGAACAATGGTTTAATTAATTATTCCTAGAAGAAAATCAAATAAATAGTGATTTATTTAATTATTCTTCATGGGTTTAACTATAAATTACTTAACAAAGGTGGCTTATTAAGTAATTTCTCACAGTGAAAGCAATTTTACTATGGCAAAATTGTTTGTACATTGTGTACTTCGATCCATCTAGTAAATTAGGCTAGATGATCAATTTTTTGGTGATAACATAATCCATAAATTTCATTCTCTTCAGGATTGTTTAGCTTCTATCTTTGCAGGGGAATGCTTTGGAACACTTTGATGGATAGCGAAAGATCCAAATTGACGGTCATTTTCCTAATGGTGAAAAAATTACATGTAACATATTCCCCCCTAAAGTGCAAAGTCAGAAAAGATGTTTGAGCACTGAAGCACTTTATCATGCCAAGGTTCATATTAGAGACCATGTTTGGAGACTTGAAACAATCAATAAAAGGTTATAATACAATCTATAATCATCACTGAGATAGGCATTCCCATACTCAGAGCATAAATATATAAAATACTCAGTATGGAAATACATATAAAGATTCATGTCAACGGAAGACACAGTATGGATGCAGCCATCTCTGAACCTATGTTTACAATCATGAATATTTAGTAACTCCATGCAGCCTGGATGGATGAAACTAGAACCAGGGGCTTGATCTCCATCTCTTGATCTGTAGTATGAATCTAACCATGTAAGGGAATCTCTCGTAGTCGAACATGGTAGAAACCACTTGATTATCGGTCAATGATGTGAACCATTAACAGGTGCGAGAGAAACCAACAATAATTACAATGGTTCTCAAAGTACTTCCAGTACAATCTTTGAAGTGTGAAAATATGTCCTAGAGTCGTACACTCAGAATCATTCGATCGAAGGTCAATGATGAGGACCTATCATCGAAGACGAGAAACCTTCCATTTAGGCATGCAGGGTCCAAGTTACTAAAGAAGGTTTCTTGATCAACTTCCTAGATAGTGAGTTGAAGTTGATAGGAAGCGACCCGTCGCAAGAGGTCCTATGACATGAAACTCAAGTCAAGTTTTGAAGAACAAGTTTGGAGTAATCCATGATTGGCTAAAGAATGGCCGACGTGATTAAAGGCTACAAATTGCATGGTAATTTTTACTGAGGTTGGACTTTTGTTGAACATATCGGCAACATTATATTTCAACTTGGTAGCATTTGACTCAAAAATAGGACCAAAAACCAGTTTGAAGCCTTTCAATGAGGTATTGTCAACTGAGAGACAAATGGATTTCCCAACTTGGACACAAGAGAAGCATACTACCTTTTGTAATACGAAAACAAACATTCTTTCCTAATTTTCCCTCACCATTACTGGTAAGTACCTCTTTATTTTTACGCAAGATTAAGGATAACATATGCTTGTCCTGTAAGCTCATCCTTTGGATGAGTCCTTCAAAGTATTTTTAATGAACCCTAGGAAGGAGTAGTTCAGTCTCATCATGATTGATGTATCCTACACTATTTATGTTTCATGAGTCCAGTGAAGGGGTAATTCGATGTCGTTTTCATATTTAAAGAGTTTGAAAAGACACAAAAAGAAAACTTGTTTAGTTATTTCAACCTAAAGTTTTAACGAACCCGGAGAAAGTAAAGCTCGGTGTTTTTCATTTTTATGGATTCATGAGAAAAACATAAGTAAACTCCACAGTGTCTTTTTTCGTAAATTTAGTCTCTCAAGCCTAGAAAAGGGTAAAATAATGCAAGAGAGAAGTCTATTGACCATGATTAGTCAACGTATACCTTTTTCGTAAATAGTCTAGTTCAGTCTGTAAAGGGTTAAACTTATACTGAATAGACGACTGTTCATTTACTTTTACGAGTTCGAATAGTCAAATACTCTGAAATCTTTTCATGTTTAAGGAGTCTAGAAAGGGCTTAAAGAGAACTCCATGATTTCGTTTTTTTGTAAGTTTTAACAAATCCGAAAAAGTGATAAAAATTTATTCATCATCAAAATGACTCATTTTCGTAATTAACCTGTGTTCTGCACATTTAAACTCAAAAAGTTATCGTAACTTCTCAAAAACATTTAAAATTTTGGATTTTCAAAATCTAAAGGCAAAAATAATCTTTTAACTGGCCCAAAAAACTTATAAAAGTCCAAAAATTAAAAAAAAAAAAAAAAATTACCATTTGAGAGCCATTGAGAGTGCATTTTTACCAAAAATTTTAGAGGTAGATTCTGACCAAACCAGTGGACCAAATCATGAATCGCTTTCTTTGGGTAAGATATATTTCCATTATCTTTGTTTTGATTTCTTTTATTTTGCATTTCACCATGAATTTAGCATTTTTAGGGGGTTTTATTAATTTAAAAATCACCCTCGGTGTGCACAGTTCCTTCTCGTCGGGACCGCACACACCAACTCTTTTTATTACATTGAAAAATGTGATTTGCACGGTTTTTAGCATAGGAACCGCATATATTCGCTCGGTTTGTAAAAGAGGGTCATGCACTGTGCCAAGGGTTTTGAAAAAACTAGTAAAACGCCAAAAAATTCTTGCAAAATTTATCACATTATTTTCTAATCATCCTCCATGGTTATTTTCAGGGTTTTGATCTACAAAAATGGAATGGAGGGAGAGAGAACACGAAGATCAAGATGAAGCAACTCTAAATCACCCAGAAACACTACAGGCCTTGAGGGATTATGGTCTATACAAAATTTTCATGATCCCGGGCATGAAGGCTCAGCTAGATTTGTTGGCATGGATGGTAAGAACATGGAATGTTCAGGAAGAGTGTTTCCAGATTGGAGACCATAGAGTTACCATAGATGTGGATGACATCTATTTCCTGACTGGGCTTTCACGTCATGGGGTTGATATTTCTTTATATGGACACAGACAAGGTGGAGAAACAACAACAACTTACCTACAACAACATTTTTTTGGAGGATCCCAGCTCAAATATGGATGGATTAACATAAAAACTATTGAGAGGCTTCCATTGAGGACCATTGATTTCATTGTTGCACGATTATGTGGAAGTGGAGTGCTTCATTTGCTCACTAAGGCTCAAATGCATATTTATATTGAGTGTTCACAGCCTACCATTTGCAGATGGTGTGAGGGGATTGTTTCCAATATCAAAGGGCAACTAACTAGAGTAAAGATTGGAAAACTCAAAAACTTTGGGTATGGTGCCATCGTGGTCTCATTTTCTCTAGAGAGGATTCCCCTTCTTTCCCCACGGGTATCTATAGATGCAGGAGGACCTTGAGATCCTCGTATGCTAAAGTGGGTTTCGTTGATGGCATGCCACGGAGGTGGTGATGGCCCAAGTGTGAGATACACTCCTGATTTTTTTGATGGCTGGAACACCAAATCATCATGATCGAGGACTTCCCATATGCAGGCATGGATTACACAGGTGATCCAAACATCCCACTTCCTGCTGGAATTCATTGGGGTGACATAGGTAAAAAATTCACATTTTGGTTGTTTTTCATTTTTCAATTTTCCATTTTTTTACATCCAAAACTAACTATCTTCAATAATCATGCAGATGTGGGCCCGATTGGACCAGCAGGATTATGTCAATTTGACAGACGCAGTAAGCAACCAACAGCTCCTATGTTACAGAACCCTTATGCAATAGAGGCTTTAACTGAGTTTGAGCACAACTAGAAGAGGTTGACTCTGGATATCCAGATGTTGGAATCGATGATTTGCCTCTCCGTTACCAGAGGCATATTGTGGGAGTTCTTAGTTTGCTCACTCGCTTGCTACAACAAGTAGCTCGCACCATTGTTTGTTACCATGATCACCATGCTTAGCTACTAGTCATAGGGATAGATTTTGTTTTTTGATATATCGGCATGTTCGGATAATAAAGGCCACAGGGCCTCATATGTCTTGGATGACATTTTGTAAAGCCACACTTTTTACAAACATTTTGATTAATGGAAACTACTACTATTATCTCAGTTTATCTTGTACAATATGTGGATGGATATTGTTTTTATTTCTTACAAATGTTACAAATGTCGATTTAACACATAATTAGCCAATGCATCAGTTAATGTGTTTAAATGTCTTGGAATGTGTTGATATTAAATGTAATCAAATTCTCTCTCCAAGGGACAAACCCGCAAAAACACTCTTAGACACTGTTTAAATGTAATACAATGAGCTAAGAATCTAACCTAGTGATCAATCGACGAATATCAAATGAAATAGCGTCAGATAATAGCTCAATAACTGCACTATATTTTGTGATGTTATTCATTTTTTGACCAAGGCATATTCCATGAATACTAACTAACTCATTAGTGGGTGGATAAATAGCCCAAGCTACGGAAGACAAAATTTTGAGTACTATGACTAGCACCATTAGAAAATCCAATGTAAGTTTGAGGGAGCGTCAACATCTACAAATCAAGTGTAACACAAGATAAGCAAGAGAAGTAACAGAAAATTGTAAAAAAGATGTAAAGAATTGTCACACACAAAACATGATACAACAATTTTCAATGTACCCATGGAGAGGCACATGCTCCTTGAGCTATGTTTGATCTGCTTAAGTAAAAGAGAAGTTACCAATAGACAGATAAAATGAAGGTTCGTTGATCAAATCAAATGAAAGACTCAATTTAAAGAGGGATTTGTTTTATTTTTTAACAAGCTTGAGACAGGACTAGCTGACAAATTTCATAAATAGGCTTCATTTTTATGCAAGCTTGAAATGAAAATAAATATGCTCAGACTTTGTTTCATTTTTTAGCGAGGTTGACATAGTAAAGAACCATCCTCAAAAGAACTTGTTTCATTTTTTAATGAGGTTGACACAACAAAAGAACCATCCTTGCATGAGCTTGTTTCATTTTTTAACGAGGTTGACACAGTAAAAGAAGCATCTTCACAGGAACTTGTTTCATTTTTTAACGAGGTTGACATAGTACAAGAACCATCCTCACGGGAACTTGTTTCATTTTTTAATGAGGTTGACATAGTAAAAGAACCATCCTCATAGGAACTTGTTTCATTTTTTAATGAGGTTGACACAATAAAAGAACCATCCTCATAATGACATGTTTCAATTTTTAACGAGGTTGACACAATAAAAGAACCATCCTCACAAGGACCTATTTCTTTTCTTTTTGGACATAATAAAAGACCATCCTCATAATTACCTATTTCATTTTTTAACGAGGTTGACACAGTAAAAGAACCATCCTCACAAGGACATGTTTCATTTTTTAATGAGGTTGTCACAGTAAAAGAACCATCCTCATGAGGACCTATTTCATTTTTTAACGAGGTTGACACAGTAAAAGAACTATTCTCACAGACACTTGTTTCATTTTTTAACGAGGTTCACATAGTAAAAGAACCATCCTCACAAGAACTCTTGATCATGGCTTCCATTTGGAAGAAACATATGCCAAGGGACACTTCCTGACCATGGCTTCCAAGAGGTCTTCATCAGAAGGAAGAATAGTTCTTTGGAAAGAACACATGTTAAGGGAATCAATGGGGATAATAAAATCAGGTTCAAATGTCCCCATTGAAGGGTTCACCATGTCAATTACCAGATCTAAGTCAAAATAAGTCAAGAAAATAGTGAGAGGCTCGCTTACATCAGTAACTGGAAACATGGGACATGTTGCCACATAATTAACCCATGGTGGGGTAGGTACCACTTCCATATAAGGAAAATTAAGGGATTCTGGATGACTGGTAGTTGAATTAAGATAAATGAATGAAATTTGGTCAATAGTCACAATGTTTCCATTGTGAGGGAAAGACATCACGCGAAAGAGTGTTGATACGACAGCTTTCATGGCATAGACATAGTCTCACCCATGGAGCAAATTTAAATCCAAGGGGCCTTGGACTACCATAAGATCAATACAGACAAATTTCCCTTCCATAGTAATAGGTACAAAGGATCCCTAAAGGCTCACTAGCAATTCTGTTAAAAACTAACATATTATGGGTAAGAGACACAAGCTGAGGGGAACCCAAAGCTTGCCAAGCGGTTGAGGATAAAATATTGATGGAAGCACCTTCATCTACATTTTTGCAACGCACATTCTTACCATATGATTTCATAATGATTTGGAAAGGGATGGAAGAAGGAAGACATGGTCCTCACAGTTTACTTTAATCAAAGGAAATAACATCATTACTTGGAGGGGGTTCAATGGAAACAGGTGAAATTCCCCCATGTGTAGAAGAATATGAGGTAATAAGAAGAAACTAAGAAGTATGAATTTCATTCTCTACAAAGAGAGTGTGTTAGGCCCCTATACTACTAGTGTAACCCCTTATTGTTATTAGTATAACCCACTTATTATATTGATGTACCCATGTAGTGCCCATATTGTTACTAGTGTGCCCCATAGAAGCCCACTATTGTTATTATTATGCCCTTACATTATTATTGTTATGTCGGCTCTGATTATGTTATGACCCCTTAGACTCCTATATATAGAAAGGAGGTCTTTTCATTTGTATCATCCAAGAATTGTTCATTTATGTAATGTAAAGGAGGTTTCCCCCTCGAAGAGGCTGAATTCTAAGGCGTTGATCTATCTTTTCTATCTTTTCTTGAGCTGGTTTCATAACATTTGGTGTCAAAGCTTTGAATTCTAGGGTTTCGCTGCTCCAAACAGGCCATCGTGGCATTTTCGCTATAACTTTTTTTCTGTGACGTTTCAGAAGTCGCAAAAAAAAACCCATTTGAGAAGAAATCGCGCTGAACCTTGGGTCCGAATTTCAGAGCTTTTCGCCCGATATTTGCGGAGATATGATCTGAGGAATTTGGTCTTTTTGTAGACTCCTGAATTACATTCAAAACAGGTGACCTGGGGAAAATCGTCATAACTTTCTCTCTGGGGATCAAATTGAAATTTCGTAAGAAGGTACAAAAAGAGAACGGACTGTAGTTTCTTGTATGATTTTTTCAGATCCAAAGGTTGAAGCAGTGACTCGTGGCACATCGTACAAGTTCGCTCTAATGAACTAGTCTATAATCAGGTCATCTTGGGAGATTGTGCATAACTCTTTCTTGGAGAATCCAATTTGGATCAGACTGGTGGCATTGGAAAGAGGACACAGAGGGCTACTATAGGTCACAATTTCAGAACTTAAAGATCCAAAAGTACAGAGTTACAGTTGTTCCAAGTTAGAGCTCCTAAAATCAAGAAAAAGCAACATGAGGAAGTTTGATGGCAAGGATCCGGTAAATTGGATACTTCAAATGGAGCAATATTTTGATATACATGGTGTACAATTGTTACAAAAGGTATGTATTGCATCTTCATATTTAGAACCAGATCAATTTTTATGGTACAAAGGGCTTTTTTCTCGTAAACAACTTGTTACGTGGTCAATTTTCACGGAGGAAATGATAGCACATTATGAGGATACAAAGAGCAACACCTTCTTTAGAGCAACACCACAACAATTGGAAAGAGTAAAAGGGCTTTGTGACATAGTGGAAAGCAAAATTATGGAAACCAAGAAGTGTACCCCTCACAACTATAAAGATGGAAGTGTTGTTTCTCCTAGCCTTCCACAACCTACAAGGGTTACACCACAACAATTGGAAGCAAAAAGAGAAAAGGGGCTTTGCTACAATTGTGATAGCAAATGCACTTAAGGTCATAATTGTGCTGAGAAGAAATTATTTTACATAGAATATGAAGAGGAGGAAGAAAAGGATCAAGAAACAACAAAAGAAGAAGATATATGCCAGGACCCCACCCCAGAGAAAGAAGAAATGAATCCAACCATATCTTGTGATTCATTGTTCGAAATTACCACTCCTCAAACTATCAAGATAGAAGGACGTATCAAGAAGAAAAATGTTCAAGAAGTGAAAGATCACATCGAGCATCAAGAAATGAATCCGACCATATCTTGTAAAGGATTGGAAGAAATTACCACTCCTCAAACTCTAGAGATAGAAGGACATATCAAGAATAAAAAGGTTCAAGCAGTGAAAGATCACATCGAGCATCAATAACAAGTTCTCCAACTTTTAAAGGATAACGCCACTTCGGTGCAAAATCAAACAAAACAACAGGTAGATCAACATCGTAGTGAAAAATGTTTTGATGTAGGTGATTGGGTATTTTTACTGCTACATCTCAAGCAAGCTATTTATGAGAAGGAAATGTTGGCAATACTACATGCACTTAAAAAATGGCGACCTTACTGAATGTGAAGACTCTTCAAGGATGAGGATGTGGAAGCATTGTTTTGTGCTATTTATATTATCCAACCAGATTGGATAAATGAAACAAGGGATGAATGGAAGAAGGACGAAGAATTATGGCCACTTATTCAAAAGTTGCAAAAGATCCCAATTCAAACAATATTGCCAGAATTTGAAGAGGAAGGAAAAATCATATTGGAACCTGGAGCAGTCACAGAAAAAAGAACCCGACAGCTACGAAATCGATCAATTTCAGAGTATCTCATCAAGTGGACGAACTTACCCGCTGAATATTCCACATGGGAGGACAAGAATTTTTTACAGAAGCATCAAGAACTACTCAAGCGTTGAGGACAACGCTTTTTGAAGGAGAGGGGCATGTTAGGCCCCTATACTACTAGTGTAACCCCTTATTGTTATTAGTATAACCCACTTATTATATTGATGTACCCATGTAGTGCCCATATTGTTACTAGTGTGCCCCATAGAATCCCACTATTGTTATTATTATGCCCTTACATTATTATTGTTATGTCGGCTCTGATTATGTTATGACCCCTTAGACTCCTATATATAGAAAGGAGGTCTTTTCATTTGTATCATCCAAGAATTGTTCATTTATGTAATGTAAAGGAGGTTGCCCCCTCGAAGAGTCTGAATTCTAAGGCGTTGATCTATCTTTTCTATCTTTTCTTGAGTTGGTTTCATAACAGAGTGGGATCGACTGAATATGGCATTAAGTCAACCACTCAATCAACCAAGGGTTCATCAACTCTAGTGAGATGTGTTTCACTCTCCAATGGAAGAGTGGGATTGACAGTGCTTGGAATTAGATCAATCACTTTCTCAACTGATGGTAGGTTAGAGAAAGTTTATGGTAACTAGTTGGAAGTTTTTTTTGTGAAACAGTAAGTTTTTCCAACAATTTTGAGGCTTCATCCGTATGAGGGAAAATGTGAATATGATGAATCCCTTTGCATAACCTACAAGGAAACCTAACTTTATCCTTTTTCCTAGGAACTCGACAATCATTGGTTGATGGATCAACAGTAACTTGATAATAATTTTCTGACCATACTTCCAAGACCTTAGGAATATATCGGACAATTGATAAGGAAGTGGTCACCCTTACAAAGCTTGCAAGGGTATTTGGGCTTGCGATGCATGTTGGAAGTTTCCTCAATATTACCAATACTTACATCCATGGTTGGTTGCTTGACTTATTTTTTATCTTGCTTCTTCTTCTTCTTATTCTTTTTCTTCTTCTTCCCTTTCTTCTTCTTCTTAGTCACCTGGTTACTAGCATCAAGGATTTTACCAAGCGAAGAAGAAGAAAGGAAGGAGGACATTTTGGGTGAAGAAGGTAAAGGGTCATCATGAGGTTGGTGATGTTAAGATGGTGAACTCAGTTGAGGTTAAAAACTTTGTTGAGGTGGAAAATTTTGGGTATTTGGAACTAAATAAGTTGAAAACAACCACATCGGTACACGATTTGTGAATCTGGGATGTGACAATGTATCCATATAAGGAGGACCAACATTTGCAAAGTCAAGAAAAGGACTAACATTCCCATTAAAAGGGATTCCTTTATCAGTAATTTCCGAGATTTTTGCAATTAGATTCAACTTAGATAAATTTATTACCAATTTAAATAATATTCACAATCCACACCTAAGATCTTGTTGTAGATGCTACAACCACCCTCCAAAAAAATTTCTATGCTTCATTTTGGAACCTCCCTCCTAAATCACAGCAACTTATCTCTTATTGACCCAGGTACTTGTGCTTTGATTGAGCTTTATCTTTTGCATTTTGGCTTGTGTTTTCTTACATGCTAACTATTTAACCTGCAAGTTGATCTCTTGATGGGGTTTCAACCCGGTTCTAGGCTTGCCTTAGTAAACTTCACAATCCTTGAGGGCAACCAACCTTCAACTCAGGAATTGCGCAGTCCAAGCTATTAGTGAGCCTTAAGCTCCACAACTACGTAGAACCAACTAAAATCTAGCCTTTAGCTGAGAGATTGTACACTTCTGGGAAGAACTGGGAAACTCACTAGCTCATGCATCGGGCAACTGTTGAGGGAAAATATTATGCACAATTTCTGGTTTGCGTGGCCCTAGAAAATCCCTAGAAAATAGGGATTTATTTTTAGTAGTCCAGAGGTGGCACTTGAGTTATTTTGGAAACTGTTGTCAGGTGTCGCTTTTTCCTAGATTTTTGGCCTTCTCGTCATAAACACTAAATCGACCAAATATATTTAATAGACACCACTAGAGCTCATTTGCACATTCCATCGTGGAGCTTTGGAATTCCTAAGGAGATCGAGGAACCTTTGGCACAATCGTCGCAGCTTTTCCAGGTAAGTCTTGCTTTTATAATCTTTTGCTGCTTTTTCTACGCTTTTATTTTTTTGGCTTGTGAGAGAGTTATTTTACCCATTTTATTGAACGATCACTAGCGTTTTGATTTGTTTTAGCTTGTAGAAGTGTTGTTTTAATTTTTTCATTTCCTTTCCCAAGTGTTGCATGCATCACCAAATTTTTGCACTAATGTTCATCGTTACAGCGACTCTCTCCACATGCTTCACTATTCTTTAGTTTGATTTATTCTTGCACTTTTTTTATTTGCATTCATCATCATTCACTCATATCTGCACCCACCATCACTTCCACCTTCAAATCTACTCATTTTCATGCTCCCATTAGGCAGATTTGGGCTTCCTTGGCCCGAATCTTGCTCCTCCCTGGCATGCACTGCACATTTCTAGATCTCAAGGCTCTGCCTTGATTCCAGGAATTGTGCAAAGGCTACCAAGGCCTGGCTCCAACTATGCATTGTGTAGTTCTAGGAGCCAGTCCTGAGCCTTGGCCACTGGGATTGTGCAATGTGTAATCTCACCTGGCCTAAGCTTGACTGAACTGCACATTGCGCAATTCTAGCCAGTAAAACCTCCCCACTCGCAATTGGGACTGCGCAATGTGCAGAACCATCTAGCAGTCAATCACCTCTAAGAGCCCAGATTGCACAATTCTTCCCAGCAGTTGCCCAGTTTGTTGTTTGGTATGTTCTTGAAGTGATTTTGGTTTCAAACTAACATTTACATGCCATGAGTGTCCTCTCTGTCTCCAGGTACAATAGTTGTTGAGCAACTCTCCAATAGTTACAGGTAACATGGCTTCCAAGAGAGTTTCATCAAAGGATATTGTCGAGAGTAGCATTGGGGAAGCAGTTGAGCAGGTGTCAATGAATTTGCCAGTTTATGTAGACACTTAGTTGTTCATTGAGAAGGGCATGAAGTTTACATGGTAGGAAATCAAGGATATATTTGTAGGGGACTTCAAGGAATATCTAGATGATCAGAAGGTGTATTTCAATGTCCACCGGTCAGGCTTACATAAGGTTTCATGCAGGTACCCCTCATTCCCATGTGCGGACATCATCCACTGGATTGTCTCACACACACATCCAAAGACTATAACATTGAGTAGTTCTAGTGGGACACATCTTGCTACCTTCAGGACAGAGAACTATCATCAGATATATCACATACCTCAGTCAGTGAACTGCATGGATACACTTTTCTATGCCACCCACATCTATGTGAACACTGGAGACATTATAAAGCACTAGGTGAAAGAATCGTCGAAGTTCAGAGCAACACCCAATCATGTTTACAAGACTAAGTCACTTAGAAAGGCCTACTATCTCTTGAACAACTTTCATGCCGATTGTATGGTCAAGAGAGCACTGAGACCATTCTGGAGAATTGGGTGATTATGTTAGACCAGTTGGTGGATTATGAAAGGTCAATCAACTGGTCAGATATGTTGGCTCTTCATTTGAAAGTCCATGTGACTAACACCTGGAATCTTCCCAAGGATGCGTAAGCGAGAATTCACATGTCTGCGTATTTACTTGATGCAATATGTGCCTAGCATCGGTTTCCTGGCATGGGTTGGACATGGACATTGACAAAAACTGTCATCAATGTTTATTGCAATTTTCTTTATGATTACAGCTACTGAGGAGTTATGGCGAGGTTGACTAACCATTTCATTATCTGAGGCTGATCTTTGAGTAGGATCCACCTTGCATGTCCAAAGAAGTGATGGAGGCAATACTTAACATTGCAAAATGGTTTGCCTGACCCAATGGCACCTTCATCAGGGTGTTTGGCAGAGAGAATCCTTCGCATGTTCTACCAAGGTATGCCATGGACAAGTTGATCATGCAACAGGTTGCATATCACATCTCCATGGGGTTATCAACAGGGCTGCATAGGATAAAGAAGGCATCGTAGCACGCCCTTCCTTTGCGGATCAGATTGTTCGAGATTAAGAGCTTGAAGGATGTGAATGTCGAAGCCAAGGATATAGTGAAGTTTGAGTTCAGCACCAAAGGCTTCCATTACAAAACTTTTGAGATCTGAAATGGGCCTCCTAAGAAAAGTGGACAACCAAAATAAACTTTATAAGAACCAATAGGATTCAAGATGATGATGTCAACCATGGGGGATGATTCACCATTTTTGGAGTAAAAAAGTAAAAAGATTAAAAATTAATAAAATAATAAAACTACTTTTTCAACTCGTATTTTCAACTTATCTCCCTAAGATTTTTCTCAAATTTCGAGCAGGAGTATTTGTTGGATGCAAAATTTAACTCCTCATCGAATGAGTACCCATGTTCCATACTTTCGATGGACATTGTTACACGAAAAATGAGAAATACATGAAAAAACGTGATTACAATCACTTTTTTCACATATTTCTTATTTTTCGTGTAGCAATGTCCATCAAAAGTATGCAACATGGGTACTCATTGGATGAGGAATTAAATTTTGCATCCAACAAATACTCCTGCTCGAAATTTGAGTAAAACCTTAGGGAGATAAGTTGAAAATATGAGTTGAAAAATAGTTTTATCTTTTTTCCCTCTAAAATTTGATGATGTAATCTAATCTTATTTTATTATTTCCACTATTATTTCATAATTTCCTTAGGAAGCCAAATTTAGACCTCAAAATTCCCCTAATGAATCTATATGATCCCCACGGTATTTGAAAGAACCACAATGCGAAGGTGTACTATCCATGGATCCACGGGAAATTCCATTGGGTAGAGGAGGACCCTTGGAGGTATTGTTACAACTATTCCAAGCTAAATGAATCGTTAGTATAGCCACAGCATGGAAATCTTCTCTACAAAGAGCAGCACCGCAAGAAGCAACAACAACAGCAGCAATAATCAGCAAACCGACGAAGGACAAGGGTAAGAGTAATATTACCGAGAACCCAGATGTTGAGCAAAGCTCAAGTTCAAAGAAGATCCTATTACTGATAAAGAAGCTTTGGAAGTGGAGGAAAAGAGGGAGTAGCGGCTAAAGGGAGCAGAGCGAAGGAAGAGAGAAAAGTAAAGGTTGGAGGAAGAAGAAAGGAAGTTGCAGGAAATGGAGAAGAAGTTGAAAGAAGAACAAGAGTTAAGAAGGAGAGAGAGGGAAGAGAAGCATAAAGAGGAACAAGAAGAAGGGCAAGGCGTGACGACAGAGAAAACTACGTCCATACAGGTTGAAGAGTCAGAACAGGTAGTAGATGAAGAAGAAGGTGAGAAGATACAGGATTGGGTGCTTGCTCAGCAGATTGAGCAAATGGTTGAAGTAACAGACATAGAGTTGAGAAAGGAGCCACAGGACCAAGATATCGACCTCATGCTGAGAGCACCTGAGGTTTCCCCTTAGTCTCCACCACCTCCAGTGTTAGAACAAGTCCCAAGCGACCAAGGAGAGGTTGTGCTCCTTGATGATGATCTGGTGATGGATGTGTACAATCTATCATTTGATGAGTTGCAACAGAATATTGTACAGACGCAAAGAAAGCTTATCCTAGATGATCACATGCCACCTGCATTTATGAAGGAAAGGGTGATAGTGTCAGATGTCAGAAAACATATAGTCGCCATGGCCAATGTCAAAATGGCTTATGCAGGAGTTGTTTGGTCAATTTAGTGTGTTCTAAATTGCTAATTAAAATGTCAATCTGGGATTCGTAAACTGACGAAGTGAGGTGTACTATATGTACAAGATAACCATTTTCTTAGTCTTTTGTCGTTTTTGAGTTTTTTTTTAGTTTGTTTTTGGTTTTATCTTCTATGGATTCCCTAGTGTGTGATGGAAAAATTGAAAGTTAAGTATGGATGGTAATGGTGATTTCTACAGTGATTTTCCAAACTTAAAAGTTTTTAAAAAGAAAGTTCCAAACTGACTGTAATGAAATCAATTCTCAAAAGGAAGTAAATGAACCATAACAGTGAACTAGTGACAATGGCCCAGTATCCTTACTGCTGTATGAAAAAGAAAGTAAAAACTGAACTTAAAGCAACTCAAAGACTGAAAGCAAAGCAAACTAAATCACACTACTTCAACCCTCGTTCTAACCCTTCACCTTTCAACTCACTCCGTCTATAGGAAGTAATCATAAACAAGCTGAGTAATATGATATCTAAATTGCAGGAAATTAAATTGCATAAAAGGAAACTAAGATTTAACTACTCATTCATATTTCAACTCTTGAAAATGACATAAGTAATCCAATCTCTAACTTGCAGGAAAGCAAACTAAATCATACTACAATAAGTAATATTTTGATTCCTTACTAATAGAGTCACTTGACTATAGAAAGGAAATCATAAACAGATGAGTAATATGATGTCTAAGTAGCAGAAAAGTAAATTAGCAAAACGCAATTTGAAAAATGACAGTGCTGGAATTAAACTCAGGAAAGGAAAATCAGCAGAAAGGACAAGATGATCTCATGTCAGTAGTTATCAAAAATATGTAAATCTACTTGGGCTACCTACAAAAACCTGTAAAAGAAGCACTGATCAACTAACAGTTATAAAAGAAAACATAAAGGAAATATGGACAGCAATGAACATCAGATATATATATATATATATATATATATATATACAAGCAATGATTTAAAAACAGTAAATGAAAGCAAGTAAGAAACTATACAAAGCTTTGGTGTACAGGGGCCCTCTGCAACCTCGGCCAGTCAATCACTTAGTCACAAATCAGATTCAGGAATGTTGTCTTCTCATGTATTTAAAGTGCAGTAATAAAACAAAGTGAAGCACAGTACAGTGGGCTGATAACAACAGTCAAAATTACATTTCAAAAACTAACTATCCAGCGTATATCAACGCGTTATTTATAAGTAAAGGTGCTGCAACTAATTCCTAGATTTTATGCTGCCAAGAGACACGTAAATCTCCTTGACCCGAGATCTAGCGTGATGGTCATCATGACAGTTGAATCCATGGAGTGGTGGCTGCTCGATTCAGTTCACGGGCTGCTCTACAGGTGTGCCAGTACCTCCGGAAACTAAGGATCGTGCCACACAAACCTTCACGTGGGCAAAATAGAGCCGTGCCATCGCAAAACTCCTCATTTGGCCCTTCCTTTGACCGTCGTTGACCACGACCGTTTATGAGTGATTTGGTTGAACTGAGGGGACACACTCCATGTACACGTCACTTGCAGCTTACCCATGTGGCCGGTTTCTCCATTGGACACCTGTAGCATAGCTTTTAACAAAATGGTTGCGGAAACTTGGGCTGGCTGCGAAAAGTGACAAGTTTCCGCAGCTGCTTGAACAAAAATCTAAATCAAACAACAGTAATAAACATAGTTAGGAAACCATTTCATAAGCTCTTTTTAGACTAATATGCAACGATTTGACAGCTTGGTTGATGAAGTAAATGGAAAAAGAAGGCTGAAAGGGTATATAGGGAAGTGCAGGTTTGGGACTCAACAGGAGCCACGAGCTCAAAGGTCAAGTTCCGGTTAGCAGAGAATGAACATGTGGCAAAGAACTTGCAAGCGGCTAGGCAAAAGGCATAACAATCCGTAGGATCTATAATGGAAGAGATGAGGAAAGTGATACTTTATGAAGTATCAACTCTTGATGGCACCATGCGGAAACTCTATGACGAATTTGTCACCATGCATAAGGTGGTTGTCCATCTATATGGCTTTCAGCAACGGAGAAGAAAGTTTTTCCAAACTCTCAAGGACATACATGTTGTTATCGTCCATGTGCGGGAATAGAAAATGAGGTACAAGGGAGCCCTGCTTTACTTGCATAAGATGATGAAGCCGCAGGCAGAGCTAGAAAAAGCACAGATCTGGATGTTGATCCAGAACTATGAGAAGCTCGCCCCGTTTGTCACCAACATACAGGCTTCATATGCATGATTGTATAAGATTCTAGAGGTCATGGTAAGAACGCACAAGATCTCGTCAATCAATTCCCTCACCAAAGCTAACAAGAAGAACCAAGTCCGGCTAGAGGTCGACAGGTACATGGAGTAGCTAAGGCGAGAGGCCACCAACGATGACTTGGAGCTGAGCGCAGAAAACATGCAGAAGTACATTGGTGGTCCTGCCATAGTCAAGACCATGTTGCACATGCTTCAGGATGAGTTAGACAAGGGTTCCAAGACCATATACCTAGAAGCTATGGAGGCAAGAGTTCGCTATCATAAATACGCTATCAAGAAGTTTGGGGACACCATAGCACAGTACCAAGCTTGGTATCAGTACGTCACCAAGAATCATCAAGTGGAGGTTGTTGAGTTGGTCTTTCCCCAAACTTTTGAGTCATAGTGTTTTGTCTTGTTAGGTTGTTTCTAGCATATTTTGTCTCACATGGGTACATGTGGAAAATGTACATTATTTTTAAATATATTGTAAGTGAAATTCCAAGTATCATTAGGGGAATATGAGCAGTCACTATGTAATGTAATAATTTATTGGTAAAGAAGTTAAAGAGTCATGAGGGTAGTCAAAGAGTCACAAAGGGGAATGTTAAGGGTCACCCCACCCTTTGTTATAAATAGAACCTCATAACTCATAGAGCAGGCTTTTGGGAGCTAAGATTTTGGCTAAGCTTAGGCTTAGAGAAGGCTTGGGAGTATTGTGACGAGCCTTGGCTCCCCACGACATAGAGCGAGTATACCTCTTTGGAGGAGTAGGTGTTCTTGACTGTAATGTTCCACTACTGGGGCTAGTGCCTATCAATGGTGTATGTATGGATGGAACTTTCACTTATAATAATAATAACTAATCTAACACGTTTTCATGCATATTTTGTTATTGTATTTGGACTATTCTGGTTGCTTTAGCAATGTATGTTGTTTAACTAAAGTAAGGAAAGAGACTTCATTTACTTTTAAATAATACAATATCAATATATTATTTTCAAGATACAAATCAGAGAGAATGCAAAATACATGATTCTTGGCCCTTTTTGAAAAAATGCAACCTAATTTCCTCAAAATCTAAGTTACAAAAGGCACAATTTTAGTCTTAACAATTTCTTGCATACCCAAAAACAAACAATGAATTCTTCCTTCAGCAAACGCAAGCCATAATTTCAACTTGATGTAATGAGCTACAAATCACTGTTATCTAAATTGGAGCATATTAGTAAAGCTATGATAATTCCCCATTCAGAAATAAACCCAAGATGCTTATCATTTTATTTTCAAGTGCTTAAGGATTCAAAAACTTTTGCAATTAACATATTCCCGTGAGAGTTTCTTATGTAAATGTTATAAACAATTTAACATAAAAACTTATGTTGAATAGCAGCAATATAATATCAAAGAACTTCAAAATATAACACACAACAAGCACATGATAAAGGAGTTCACTCCTCTTGGGCTACGTCTCCTTGGTCCAGCTTCCAATGGCTTGGGCCTCTCTATTATGCTCAAATTACATCAAAAGTGTGTTTACAATGATCAAATGCCTCTGAAAGTTATCTCAATGAGTCCAGAAGACTCAAAAATGGCTATCTAGCCTCTTTTTGCATCCAATTTAGATAAGAACTAAAGAAGTTATGACTTCTCCCAGTTTCTCCACTAATTGTTCCACAAAATGCTCCAAAACCGGTAGAAATCTACAAATTAGCCACAAAATCCACTAACCGGGCAATAATTTCACAACACCGTAGGCCATATCCTGTCGGCCTTATCACAGATCGCAATCAGTGGGTTTCGGCCAACGGAATGTCCTGTTTACTTAGCGAAATGCTACGATTTCCATATCGCAGACCCGCGAGAGTTTTAAACTATGACATATAATGTTATTGCGTCCGAGGTCTTTCACATTTGGGACTTAACTTGCATCGGGGCCGATTCCTGTTACTTCTGCGATTGTGATATGAGATCGCAACGCTGACTTTGTTGGGGCCAGGGTCGATACTTGTTCTCTAATCCCTTTCACCGATTGCGATTGCGATTTGATCACATCGCAACCCAACCTACCGGGGGCTAATTTGAAACACCTTTTCCGCCTACCATTGCGATATGCAATTTGCGATGGCCAATGGTGGGCTACCTTGGAACCTCCTTATTGGCTTAAGACCTTGCCACATCATCCCAATCCTGCCATGTATGCAATTCAAACCTAAACTTTGACTTGCTCTGACTTCTACATAGGAACTCAGATTTGAGTGACGTTCACACTTTTGAATTGAGAATTGCGAGATCATCAATCTGAAGCTAAGTCTGACAGATTCTGACACTTTGATTTTTGAGCATAATTTTGAGCACCTAGTCACTCCTCCCCACTGGAAGCCTTTTGGACCCCAAAAGGATCACTTTAAATTATTAAACAGATGAGGGTATTGTTCCCTCACCTTCCCCGATTTAATCCATTTGACCTTTGATGGATGTGTACCTTTGAGACCCACCCGAAGATAATCAGTATTTCTTTTTTTAGTTTTCCTTGTCCTTCTGTCAAGTATATTGTCTTATTGAAGCATATCATGGTTTTCTGGAGAAAAATTTTCAATAGATGGAATTTGAACATTCCCTCCTTAATATTCAATCAAAGGAGGTTCATACAATCTCAAATTTTCAACATTAACAACGGAATAGATTTTCATATATGAAGGTAAATCAAGCCTGAAAGCATTATTACCAATCTTTTCTAGAATTTTAAATTGACCATAATGAATTGGTTTCAGCTTTTTACCTTCACGTTGAAGCCTTTCCTCGCTAATGTATAGCCAAACTTCATCACCTACTTTAAACTGATGATCCACAGGATGCTTATCATGCCTTGCCTTATAATTGCCTTGACTCTTTTCTAGTTGTTCTTGAACCGTTTGGTGAATCAACTGAATTTTCTCAATGAATTTCTTTGCCCTGTCTATGTCACTATTTCCATCTACAGATACATCTTTCTCAAGGATGAAATCCAAAGGCGATTTAGGCTTACAACCGAGCAAAACACTCTTCTACTCTAACTTCACCTTTTGAGGCATGTCTTGATGATCCAAGAAGAGGAAAATTGATTAATTTCAGAGCAAAACCAGCTAGGAATGAAGTTGCGCATAGCGAATACAAGTTGTTAGTTCAATCATTTTAAAATGGCAGTTGTTTCGCAAGCTCTTCTACAACACCCTGCACCCTTCAACACATAAAAACAAACGACAGGGCTTCCCAATACAATCCCTGATATATCCAATGGCACAATGTCTAATTCAATTTCATCAATGAAATTAGCAGTGATTTCAAACCTGAAAGTACATTTTCGTGTGACCTTTAAATTAGCATCCTTGGTTATCCATCCCAACGGATATGGTTTGTGATGGGGCATGGTTTCCAAATTTGATTTCTTGACTAAATCCGCAGAAATTAAGTTGGCCTGAGATCCACTGTCAAACAGTGTATCGATTTTTGTATGCTTGGAAATAACTCAGATACGGAACAGCTCGATTCGTTTTTCCTCATTTGAAACATTGTGACAGTTATTTGTTGCATTGGTACTTGCGGCTGCCTCTTTTCTGATCTATTTGCTTTCTTTTGCCATGGCTTTTCCTTTGGTGACTGTGGCTGCAATTTTTGTTTCATCCCCTGAGTTTGAACCCAAGTCTTGTTGTGCAGCAGCATTGGTCTTCTGTTTCCCTTTATTGTTGAATTTCTTCGATCATAATTCTGGATGAAGCTTCCAGCAATGTGCTTCATCATGTCCTTCCTTGGAACAATTCTTTCACACGAGTCTCTCCCCTTCTTTCTTAACAGAAGAATTTTTCTTCTTCTTTCCTTTAAAATTCTTCCCTTTTTCAACACTATGAAATGGCTTCTTCTTACCTTCTTCCTGTATATTTTTCCCTCTTGCTTCGAGGTGTGTAGCCTGAACATAGACCTCATTAAGATTCGTGGGACTGAACATAAGAATGGTATGTCGAAGATAGCTATGCAACCCTCCTATGTATTTCAGCAAGGTCTCTTGTGACTGTAAGTCTACTCCTAATATAAGATCTCTTTTCCTAAACTCTTGATTATATTCTTGCACATTTTGACCTTTCAACTGTCTAAAATTTTGCCAATTCATAACGGCTTTTTGCATATGAGCTAAAAAGTATAACTGTATTTTTATAGAAACAATGAAATCAGACCAAGTAATAGAGATCTTACCATGTTTCTTGATCTTGTCTTGAGTCCATGCTTCCCATCATACAAGTGTTGCACCCTCCATTCTCAATGAATCCAATTGAATCTTGATATCATCCTCTTGAAGGTTCTGAATTCTACAATACACCTCCAACTGACGAATCCAGTTATCCAGCTTCTTTGCATTAACTTCTCCATTGTACATAGGCAACTCGAATTTAACATCAAGCTCAAAAAAGGTGATTTACCACCCCCTTTTGAAGAATGATGATGAGTATGGGTAACAGTGGTATTGGTGGAATAGTGTGAAGATGCTTTCGAAGAAGAAGATGAAGAAGATGGTGGAGATGGTGGAGGTTTGCCTCCATTCCCATTATTTCCTTTTCCTTTATTTTCTTTTCCATTACCTTCTCCTAAAGAGCCTTCTCCATTGGGAGGCTTGGAACTTTCTCCTTGTAGTTTGTTATTCCTCTCTCCATAGAGGACCTTAACCATCTTTGTCATATCAAAGAAAAGCTTTCTAAAGGTCTTCTCACCTTTTGTCATGATAGGTTCTCCTTCATGAGACATGGTCTCTGAAGACTCAACTACAACTTGAGGTTGTACTAGTGCTGGAATCTCAATTGCAACTTTTGCAACTTGGGGTTGAACTGGTGTAGAAGACTTTGGCAACCTTTATCTTCTTCCCTTTGACCCAATTTCAGGGCTTTCAACCTTGTGAGCATGACATAAACTTGCAAACAATTAAGTCCTTATTTCACAAAGAAAATCTAGTAAGAAAAACCACTGCTCTGATACCAACTTGATCTGAATTGGAGTAGATTAGTAATTCTATGATAATTCCCCATTGAAAAATAAACCCAAGATGCTTATCATTTGCTTTTCAAGTGCTTAAGGATTCAAAAACTTTTGCAATTAATAGATTCCCATGAGAGTTTCTTATGTAAATGGTATAAACAATTTAACATAAAAACTTATGTTGAACAATAGTAATATAAGAGCAAAGAACATCAAAATACAACACACAACAAGCACATGATAAAGGAGTTCACCCCTCCTGGGCTACGTCTTCTTGGTCTAGCTTCCAATGGCTTGGGCCTCTCTATTATGTTTAAATTACATCAAAAGTGTGTTTGCAATGCTCATATGCCTCTAAAACTTGTCTCAATGAGTTCAGAAGACTCAAAAATCACTATCTAGCCTCTTTTTGCATCCAATTTGGATAAGGACTGAAGAAGTTATGACTTCTCCCAGTTTCTCCACTAATTGTTCCACAAAATGCTCCAAAACCAGTAGAAAACTACAAATTAGCCACAAAATCCACTAATCGGGCAATAATTTCACCGCACCGCGAGCCATATCCTGTCGGCCTTATCGCAAATCGCAATCGGTGGGTTTTAGTGGGCGGAATGTCTTGTTTACCTGGTGAAATGTTGTGATTGCGATATCATGGACCCACAGAGCTTTAAACTGTGACATATAATGTTATCACGTCTGGGGTCTTTCACATTCGAGACTTAACTTGCGTCAGGGCCGATTCTTGTTACTTTTGTGATTGTGATATGCGATCACATTGCTAACCTTGCCGGGGTCAGGGCTGATACCTGTTCCCTGATCCCTTTCTCCAATTGCAATTTCGATTGATCGCATCACAAACCAACCTACCGAGGCTTGATTTGAAACACCTTTTCCACCTACCGTTGCGATATGCGATTTTCAATGGCCAACGGCGGGCTTCCACTTGCCGCTTCCTTATTGGTTGAAGACCTTGCCACATCATCTCAATCATGCCTTATAGGCAAGTCAAACCTGAACTTCGACTTGCTATAACTTCTACATACAAACTCGGATTTGAGTGTCATTCACACTATTGGATTGAGAATGACGAGCTCTTCAATCTGAAGCTAAGTTTGAAAAGATTCTAACACTTTTATTTTTTAGCATAATTCTGAGCACCTAATCACATTGTAAGCAAAAGATTGTGTTGTCTTATAGAGAGAAATCATTAGTATTCACTTGATAAAAACAACAAACTCCAAATCGCAAGTGTTGCCTTGAAAAACTCTAACTTGTCCTAATATTAACGATTCTTTGCAATTATGAAAACAAATTAGTTAATCTGATATTTTGACAGATAAAGGGACAGACTCAAATTATTTGAGCAATGACCGATCCTTTTTTTTAATTAATCGGCAATTCGCCAGATCAAACCTTGAATCCTAATTTGCAAATATAAATAATTCTTCAAGGCAACTCAAAACATTGAATCAAAATAGAGAGGACATTTACATAACGTAAACAGGTCTAACTAAACACAGCAATCAAAAGTTCATGGACTCGGCAATTGGAAAACTTAAATTTTCAAAAATTTCCAACATGTGCGCAGACAATCAGTATGATTCAATGCACATACGCATTGTTTCTAAAGGTGTAGTCTGTAGATATACACTCTGTCAGTGGCTAAAGATAAAATGTGCACTTTGGGAAAATTTTAGAAAAAATAAAAATAAAACCAAACAAATCACAAAATCTAAGCTTTCGATATATTTTAGACACTCGGGCAAGGTTATGAAAAAGGTTCAAAAGTCAAAACAAGGAAATGATGAAGAACGAGACGTCCCCAGTATGTTCACCAATTTGTTAGGCAAACTAATCCTTCTTGCGAACAAGATGGATCTCCCTAGATTTCAAACAAAACCTAGTAACAAACATAAAAAGAATTGTTATCTTTCCTTAGCTTATGATTGAAACATGAAACATTTAGTATGCGAAGAATCACTTACCTATTAGCGAAGTTCTTGTTGAAGTCCTTTAAGTGCTTTCCATAGCCAGCTTTTCCTCAATGCCTTAGAGGCTTTCCCAATTCTTTCCATAGCTTCTCCATGATGCTCCAAAAGAGATATGCATAGACAAAAACATTCAAAAGGATCAAAGCATATCGAATATAAAATCAAAGGTAAATGAAGTTCTTAACTTAACATACATCATATAGTTGAATCAATAATCAATTATAAACCATGTGAGTGATCAAGGAATCTCACAAATAACATCAAAATAGACACAATTAGGAAAGAATCATAGTTTTGTATTTAATTCAAAGGATAGCAAGCTTATAACATGGTTACCTTGATGTCACAAGCCTCTTCCCATGATCTCCAACCTTCTCCTTGGATGACAAGCCTTCTAGCCCTATTTCAGCAGCATAAGCCTACCTTCAGTGGTCCTCCCCAACCCTCTAGTCTGTGTTTGATTTATAGGCCAAGAGGAGGAGGTTTGAGATCCTCTTCCTAAGGGATGAGATCCTCAAAAGGTGGGATTAGGGATCCACAAAGAGAGGGAATTAGCTCCATGAAGAGAGGGATTAGGCTTGAGTAAGCATCAACTCGAAGCTTTTAGTTGGGAAAGATTCGCCCAACAAAGCTTCTAGAATTTACTTTTTTTAGTTTTACCTTCGTTGAGTCATGTGTGTAGCCCACAATGGAAGACAAAGTGCACTTTTGCTCTAACTTTAATGATAAAGACTGCATATACGCAGAAACTGGATAGGGAACCGTGCAGGTACTCAAAAATAGGTCTGTGGCCCTTCTAATCCAAAAATTTCATTCTCTTTGGGATTGTTTATCTTTTAGCCTTGCAAAGGAATTCTTTGGAACACTTTGATGGATAGTGAAAGATCCAGATTGACTGTCATTTGCCTAATGGTGACAAAATCATGTGCAACACTTCCCCCTGCACATCTCATCCTCTTCCTCCATAAACCCCTCTACCTCTCTTTCAATCCCTCCCAAATCCTCTTCACCCTCCATTATCTACATTGATGGTAGCATCTCTCCTGCTCGCGATCTAAAGGACACATATTCTCATCCAATGGATGTGCAATATTCGGGAGAGAAGACCTCTCCTCCCTACCCTAGTTCTTACAGCAACTATATTGTTGAAGAGAAGTCAGGCGTCAAAGGCTATCAGACATCAAGGCTACAGGTCCTTTTATAAGCAAGCACGAGCACCTATAGAAAGTCACCATTCCTCCTGGCCAGCACAATATCAGTACAAAGTAACCAGGTTCCATCTGATAATGATTTTACAGTTTTCATGTTTAATGGCCAATATCATTGGCTCTTTTTGTGAAATTGACATTATCAGAAAGATAGTAGTGGATCGTCTTCAATGGCCTTGCACTATCCACTGGCCTTGGTTGTATCTAATTATTATAATTATGTTGGTTCACACTCTTCTGGGCTACTCATCTAGTTTGTCCATTTTGAGGCAGATGCTTAGCCCTCTGCAACCGTTTTTTGTTCCTCTCGGAAATGTTTCTCCATGCTCATATGATTGTACTCTATGTAAGTTTTTTTTGTAATGTAAATTTTTTGCCAACAAAGAAAAATAATATTAATATTTACTAAATTACACTTAATAATTGCTTATGCAATCTAACACTTAATATTATATTATATTATGGTAATAATATAATAAACTATAATACTAATATTAATATACTATTAATATGAATATGAATGGTATATAATATAATATTAATAATATAATAAATACTAATACTAATACTAATATATTATTACATTAATAGTATATAATATAATATTAAATATTAGTTATTAATTATTAATTATATTAATATTATATAGTAATAATATTATCTTATAATTTCATATTACTATTAAGATTACATGATAACTTTCATTACCATTTTAGTATTTACTTTAGGGCACATGTATTACCAGCCTAAATCCATCAATGGTTAAGATGGATCTAGATTGGTAATACATGTGTCCTAAAGTGGAGACTAAAATGGTAATGAAAGTTGTATTCTGACCTTGATAACAATATGAAACTATAGCATAATATTATTACTATATAACATTAATATGATTAATATTAATATTAATATAAATTTTAATACTATTAATATAATATAATATTTAATATTAATATTTTTTTGTAAGCACATGTATTCACATTATATTAACATTGAAAATTTTAGTGTATAGTCTCGAGAACATGGGGGGTTGAGCCCTTCACCCATTAGAAAACTTGCCCCTAAGCAAGGAAACTAGAAATTAAGTTGCAAAGTAACCTATGCCCTTCGGAGGGGAAACCAAAGGCAAAAACTTGAAGAAAACAAATTGAAACAAGTCATCAAAATAATCAAAATTTCAAATTTGTCCAAACTATAAACTAGTTGGTGTTGGGCCATCTACTAACTAGCCAAAACGGAGAAGTTGAGAGGCCAAGATTTACTAACCTGGTATGAGCCATGAAGCTTGAGAATTTAACGAGAACCTATAGAAGAGTCAACCTTCAGGGGTTGAACTGGAGTCGCACTAGAGAGCCTTCCTCCGTTGCCCACGTCACCTGGAATCTCCTCAAGAATGTAGCAATTATAGGGATTGGGGCAGGGAGGAGAGGTTGACAGAAGCGAAGCTGGGTATAATTCTTTATGAATAGGAGAGGGTCGACGAGCAGCGGCCATGAAAACTGGGGGAGAGGTCTAGCGCGTGGGCGGGAGTTGGGGTGGAAGGGGACTGGATATTGGGAGGGAAATCAATATCTAGGTCGTGGACTAGCCTTTTGAGAGAGGAGAGAGGAGGAGGCATGACTGTGGTAAGTTGAGAGCTCTCTTATCTAACATGTGGCCTTGACCTCTCCTTCTTGTGCTCCTTGAAGTGACGAGCTAAGAGATTTTGGAGAGCTCAAAGAGTAGGCCTACCACAAGTTTTTCCTCCTCAAACTCGAGCACCTGGCATCTGATATGGAGTGGGAAAATTTAAAATTAATATTATATTATATATTATTAATATAATATAATAGTATATAAGTATTAATATTATAGTTTATTATATTATTAATATTATATTAATATTAAGCACTGAATTGCATAAGAAATTATTAAGTGCAATCTATCAAATATTAATACTATTAATATATTATAAAATATAGCATTAATTATAATATAACACTAAATATAATATTAAGTACAATATATAATATTAAAGTGCATTATAAAATTATATACTAATATATAATATTAAAGTGCATTACATAAAATATAATATTATATATTATATAATATTAATATTAATATATTTTGTATTTCAATGATATCATAGAGTATAAAAAGTGGAAAAACCCAAAAAATAAATACATTGAAGCGGTGTTGTTGGTCAAGTATTTGGAAAATTTTGACAATCTAGTTTATGAAGCTTTTATATCGACTTTTTAAAACAAAACCTATAATCTAAAATTCAATACTACTTTACTTTCATTTCGATCTTGTGTAAAATGGTCGTTAAGATCACACATTTATCATAATATTCTCATAGAGTTCCTCTAAATAGATTTTATAGGAAATTCCAATGCTAGTTCACTTACAACGTTTAGTTACATGATGGTTATAACCAAAATAAATTGGAGGAATGCTTTCTCAAAGAATACCATACAGCAATATTACAATCCTGAGATACGATTTCCTTCCTGCTACATGGGGTTGTGAGGATCATTAGGTTGCAAACTCTCCATATGTTAAGATGCTTATGATACCTTTAATGTAAATACCATTTGTTGTCATACGGTTCAATTCTTATTAATTTAGGGTAGCTTACTTTAAGAATTCTTGCGTTAAATTAATTTAGGATAGAGGTTATTGGTGGTTATAAAGTTTAATTCTTATTAATTTAGGGTTTCTTACTTTAATATTACAATCATGAGATACGATTCCCTTCCTGTTACATGGGGTTGTGAGGATCATTAGGTTGCAAACTCTCCATATGTTAAGATGCTTATGATGCCTTTAATGTAAATACCATTTGTTTTCATACGATTCAATTCTTATTAATTTAGAGTAGCTTACTTTAAGAATTCTTGCGTTAAATTAATTTAGGATAGATGTTATTGGTGGTTATAAAGTTTAATTCTTATTAGTTTAGGGTTTCTTACTTTAAGAATTCTTACTTTAATATTACAATCCTGAGATATGATTCCCTTCCTGCTACATGGGGTTGTGAGGATCATTAGGTTGCAAACTCTCCATATGTTAAGATGTTTATGATGCCTTTAATGTCACACGGCTCAATTCTTATTAATTTAGGGTAGCTTACTTTAAGAATTCTTGCGTTAAATTAATTTAGGATAGATGTTATTGGTGGTTATAAAGTTTAATTCTTATTAATTTAGGGTTTCTTACTTTAAGAATTCTTACTTTAATATTACAATCCTGAGATATGATTCCCTTCCTACTACATGGGGTTGTGAGGATCATTAGGTTGCAAACTCTCCATATGTTAAGATGTTTATGATGCCTTTAATGTAAATACCATTTGTTGTCACGCGGTTCAATTCTTATTAATTTAGGGTAGCTTACTTTAAGAATTCTTGCGTTAAATTAATTTAGGATAGATGTTATTGGTGGTTATAAAGTTTAATTCTTATTAATTTAGGGTTTCTTACTTTAAGAATTCTTACTTTAATTTAGGGTTTTTTTATGTTAAATGAATTTAGGGTTTTAACCTAAGAAATTAGAAACTTTGAGTCACATGTTTTCTCTGGCATATGTAGTCCAAAATCAAGTTGATCAAGGTTTTTGGATTGCCCCGCACATTAGAATGATTTAAATTAAAGTTTCTTTATTAAGTATTGATGGTTTCAAGAAAAATCATGATCATACTACCAGCACTTTTGTTTTTGCTTGCAAGTTATCTCTAAATCTATGTGAGTTTCGATTGAGGATAAACTTTATCAAAGGTTTTTTGTTTTCCCTGGTAATTTAAATCAAAATATATATTACAAATTCAAAGGATCCTAATGAAATACCTGGATTGTGACATATTTGGCCATGAAATTTTATGCAAGCACGTATACCATTGCTGAAGAATATATACCTCCTCTCAATTTTAGTACTATTATTCCCTCACAACTATAACAAGTACAATAACACAAATTAACACAGATTTTCTTCTTCTAATCCCTAGCAATTACACATATAGTGGAGATACATATGTGAATCATTATACAGAGAGAAAAAGAAAAGAGAGCGAATATTTATTAAATGTTGACATAATTATATCCGCTGACATTTAAAAATGATTACATCTAACATATGACGCCTACATATCTCCTCTATATTGGACTGTAGATCACCTCTTGGCGCGATGATGTTACACCTTGAAAATGGAAGAAAGCAAGTTACAATTAAATGAATGTTGGAGCTATTAACAATTAAAAGTATTAATGTGGCTTTTGTCTTAGAAGATTACACACGCAGCAAGAATCAATGCAAACTTTGAAAAAGACAATAACTAGAGAGTATGTGGATTAACTGTAGTTTTGTTAAATTCAAGTTGCTTTGAATACATACAACCAGCATAGATCCATCTTAACTTCAAATCTATCAAGCACTAAAAGGTGTTGAAATATGGCAACAAGAATATTCCAATTTTAATTTGTCCTTGAATTAAAATTCGAATTTAGTCTCACCAGCTGCTTGAAAAATAATTAATTAATTCATCTTGAGTTAATTAGTTGGAGAAATTCAAGCTAGAAGTTTTTGTGAAGTCATGCAACAGTTATCCCTTTGATTAAGGAAGTTATCCCTTAATTAAGGAGATAAGGATCAATTTTATTTGAGTTGTAATTAGCTAGCTCAGTTCACTGAGTTAAGTCCAGTTAAATTAGTCTGAAACAGTTTGAGGAACTAATTGTGAGTTCAATCAGTTAATGCATGCATGCATGAAACTAGTGTACTCTAGATAACTAAATATTCTCTCATAAATAACTCATGCATGTCAGTTCAGACAAAGACCCAGTTGAGATTAAAGGCAGGGACAGTGTACTATCAGTTGCAAGAATTTTCCTATAAGAAAATATCTTGCATGCAAAAGGAATTCATTCCTTTAGATTTGCGCAGTCTTACAATGTGTTGGAGCAGTGTGTGAGATCAGTGTCACACAAGGTTACAGCTGGAGCACTAGGGGAAAACTGCGCAAGGAAATAGGAGGCATGGAGGACAGAGGGGGAGGCATATGAGTTGTCTATTCTATCTATGAGCAACAATGAGGGATTGTACTGAGAGCTGGATAGCTGTGAGAGCTAAAGCTTTGTGTAATCCTGAGATATTTCCACTTGTATGATAATATAGATAGCGAGGTTTTTAGCTGAGGCTTTCCCCAGAGTATTCTTCTATGTTTCATGTGTATTGATTCTTCTTCTCTGTTATATGTGTTCTGTTTGATCTTGCTCAAATCGATTAAGCTTCCACAAGTTTGATTGTAGAAGTAGATTAAGTATTTTGCTTTAGTCTACTACATAATCAGGTTAATCTACAGTGACAATTTCTACATGGTATCGGAGTAAAGGTGATCGAAGCTATGAACAGTATACTGAGAAGGGAAAATTCAAAGTTTGAAGTTCTTGATTACAGGTAGCTCGAATTACATAGCATGGAAGGATCACATGGAAGCGATATTAGAAGACAATGGATTGAAGGATTTGATTGATCAAGAAATCCCCAAGCCAGCTACAGCTAATGCACAAGAATTGGCTGAATGGAAGAAGTGTGTGGCGAAGGCAAGGAGGATTCTTCTGGAGGGAGTTCGAGACCATATTGTCTTGAGTCTCCATGGGAAGGAGACTCCATTTTCAATGTGGAAGACATTGAAGGACCTATATCAGAACAGTAGCGACCAAAGGAAACTGGAGCTCAAGGATAAGCTTCAGAAAATCAAGTGTGAGAAGGGCGACACTATTTCTACATATCTGAACAAGCTCAACACCTGCAAAGATGAGCTTGGTAGTGTGGTAATAACGACAGCCGATGATGATATGGTGAGCCTTACTCTCCTCGGTCTTCCAAAAAGCTAGAATAGCTACCAGGACTCTGTGAATGGAAGAGAGAAACTGTCGGATTGGGAACGACTGTGGTCGGATCTGATGCAGGAGGAGATCAGGAGGAGCACTAGAGATGGTAATTCATCTAAGCATGATTATGAAGAGAATCTAGCCTTAGCAAGTAAGGCAAGGAAAGGGAAAGGGAAGGCTTCCCATTCCAAATCGAGTTCTTAGCATGGAGGGAAGAAGATTGACAAATCTAAAGTGAGATGCTTTAATTGTCATCAGGTGGGCCATTATGCAACTAATTTCCCATTGAAGAAATCCAAGAAGGGATCCTTGAAAGGATCAGAAGGTGAGGCACTGGCCTCTCAGCTCGAATTGGATTTTACCCTCATCGCATGCATGATTTCATCGATGGTGGGTTGTGTTTGGTATCTAGACAGTGGAGCCTCATTCCACATGACTGGCGATAAAATTTTATTCAATACCTTAGAGGAGAAAGACCTCAAGATGCGCATAGAGATGGGTGATGATGGAAAGTATTATGTTTCAGGAGAAGGCACGGTTGCTTTTCAGAGGGAGCATGGAGCTCCTCTCACCCTGACTGATGTAAAGTATGTGCCTGGACTAAAGAAGAACTTGGTATCGGTCGCAATGTTGGAGGACAAAGGCTACGATGTTGTCTTCAATAAAGGAAAGGTGTTCCTGAGACACATAACCACGGGTCAGACCAGGAGGATTGGGATTCGAGTGAAGAATCTGTACAAGCTAGAGGTAGATGATTGTGCTGCATTGAGTTTGAAAGCAGAATTGGTGCAAAGCCAAGACATTAGTGAGTTATGGCATAGGCAGTTGGGCCACTTGCATCATGGGGCCTTGAAGATAATGCAACAGATTTCTACTGGACTACCCAAAGGTAAACTTGAGCAAGTGGACACATGCAAAGGTTGCACCTTGGGAAAGTACACCAAGTCTTCCTTTCATGATCGAGACAGTCGAGCTGAAGCAATCATGGAGCGAGTTCATATTGATGTGTGTGGACCATTCTCGATAGCATCCACCGTGAAACAAAGGTATTATGTGATTTTCATTGATGATTTTTCTTCTAAATGCTGGACCTATTTCATGCAGAAGAAGGATCAAACCTTCTCAAAGTTTTGTGAGTTCAAAGCTTTGGTTGAGAAAGAGTCAGGGAAGGATATCAAGGCCTTAAGAAGTGACAATGGTGGATAGTATGTCTCTCAAGAGTTTAAGGACTTCTGTGCAGTGAAAGGAATTAAACGGGAGTTGACGGCACCTCATAAACCACAGCAGAATGGGGTGGCCGAGAGGAAGAACAGAACGATTGTGGGGGCAGCTTGGGCGATGCTACATGACCAAGGCCTACCACTTCATTTGTGGGTTGAGGTGTGAAACACATCAGTCTATTTGCAAAATAGAAGCCCACATCGCATACTTGGGATGAAGACACCAGAGGAATCTTTTTCTGGGAAGAGAGCAAAAGTGGGTCACTTTAGGATCTATGGCTCATCGCTATATTTCCATGTAACAAGGATGCTCGGAAGAAACTTAAGTCAACATCTGAGTTGGGGATACTTGTGGGGTACACCGATACATCTCACAACTATCAGGTGTACTTGCCTACCAGTCGGAGGACAATGGTTCGCAAAGATCTCAAGTTTGATAAGCAGAAGGCCATGCGAGTTTCCCTTGAGAGGGAGCTCCAACTACAGGTTGTGGAAGGAATTTTGGTTCCTAAGGACGAGGAGCCTCACACTGATGTGGAGCAGCCGCATGATGAGGTTTCGAGATTGGAGACATCCACTTAAGCAGAGTCTTCTAGAGAGGGACAGAAGCGCACAAGAGAAGCTGACAGATTGTTGTCGAATGCGAGAGAGAATGTGGGAGAACCATCGTCTCAGTGCAGACAAAGGAGGTCACCTAATAGGTACACTAAATACATGGCCCTTGTTGGGGAATGTGTTGAGATCGAGCCATCTTCCTTTGAGGAATCAGTGCAGCAGCCAATTTGGGTCGATGCTATGGTGGAGGAGTATGACTCCATAGTTCAAAACAATGTTTGGGATGTGGTTCCAAGACCGGAGAACAAGTCAGTGGTGAGTTCCCATTGGCTTTACAAGGTAAAGCAAGCTACTGACGGTAGTGTGGAGAAACACAAGGCAAGATTTGTTGCCCGTGGTTTCTCACAGGTTGAGGGGGTCGACTATAATGAGACTTTTGTTCTTGTAGCAAGGTACTCATCTATCAAATTGATGTTGGCACTATCAACACAGATGGGTTGGAAGATACATTAGATGGATGTGAAGACTGCATTCCTCAAGATTGAAGAAGAGGTGTACATAGAGCACCCGGAAGGTTTTGAGACCTTCGATCGTGAGTCGCATGTGTGCTGACTCAAGAGAAATTTGTATGGGCTAAAGCAAGCACCTCGTGCTTGGTACACCAAGATCGACAACTACTTCACCGGGTTGGGCTTCACAAAGAGTGAAGCGGATGAAAACCTGTACCACATCATGGTAGAAGGTAAGCAGTTGATCATTGTTCTTTATGTTGATGATCTCATATTGACAAGTGATGATCAGTTGATCATGTCTTGCAAGGAGGACCTTTCAAGAGAATTCGAGATGAAAGACTTGGGTCTCATGCACTACTTCCTTAGCATGGAAGTATAGCATAAGGATGGGGAGTTGTTTGTGTCTCAAGAAAAGTATGCTAACGAGATACTCAGGAGATTCCACATGGAGAAGTGCAAGCCCATGTAGACTCCTCTAAGAGGTAACTGGAGGAAGGATGATGCTACTTCAGGAGAAGTAGTAGAAGCTACTGTGTATCGCCAGCTTGTGGGTTCACTGATGTACTTAGTGAACACATGACCAAATTTGTGCTATGTGGTGAACCAGCTGAGTCAAGCTATGGTTCAGCCTACCAAGATGTTTTGGAAGGCATCTAAGCATGTTTTGAGATACCTCAGAGGCACATCTCAGTATGGATTATGGTACAAACAGACAGAGGGAGTGAAGTTACAGGGCTTCACAGATGCAAATTGTTGATCGACCATCGATCACTATAAGATCGATGGCGATCTAAAGATATAGAATTACCTATTGTGTCGTGTGCTTAAACGAACGTGGCAAAACCGTGGTTTTAACACAGAATCCATCAAATAGCAGAATATCAACGGCGTAGGTGACAAAGAATGAGAACCATCGATCGTTTAGATCAACGGTCATTGCATGGTGGAAGAGCGCGGAAGATAATCAGTGCAAGAGGTGGTTTCTCAAAACCTGAAGTGGTATTTCGGGCGGTGAAGAAGAAGTAAGTGGTATTAGAGGGTAGTCACCTGATTCCACTTAGTGGAGGACACGTAGCAGCGAGGAGGAGAGAGGAAACCGCTTTATTGGGCAGCTAATCCTCGTGCTTGTTGTCTACCCGAAATCGTTGTGAACCATTAGATCCTTTGAGTGCAGATCGACGGTGGAGGATTGTCGAACAAGTTGATTGATTATGCTAAGTGACAACTGTCGAATCGAAGGTCAGGACTGACGGTCGTGATCTAATTGTTGATCGCAAAATGGAGAGGCAAGCGTAGTGGATAGTGGGAATTGCAATATCGATGATAAGCTGATGAAGCCGATCGGAGATCGAAGATAACGAAGGACAGAGGGAAGACAATGGATCGGATGTGCAGACTCGATGAAGTTATAGAAGCGGGTGGATAATTTTGAAGTCCGGCTTATGTGTTCGGTCGGGTTTTTCCCATGTAATTCCTATGTATTCCGATATGAAGTGTGGTCCGGTTTAAAGGCTTAAAACCTCAAATGAATGCTTCCGATAGGTTTGTAAATGAAAGGGGAAATTGTTACACCCCAAAATATCCTTTCATCATAAAGGCTATATTTTATCTCCATATTCTATTTAATTGGTCTAGTGCTCTTCACATCCTTAGAAAATCTTAATGTCCCTAAAGATGGGTAAGTGTTCAAGTGAAACGTCAAGCTTATAAATGGCAACAGACAACTCACGTGAAGCTCTTATCTACATAAGTTATTAACTGTGGAAATATTCATACTGATAAATTGACTATTTTATTTTAATTAAATTATTTTATTATTTTATTTTATTGTTATATTATTATTATTTATTTTATTTATTTCATTATAATCAAAATTTTAATCAACGGTCCCTTCACTCTCTCCCAACATTCTTACCTCATAATTGCTATATTTTATTTTCATATTCGATTTAATTGATCTAGCACTCTTCACATCGTTATAAAATATTAATGTCCCTAAAGATGGGTAAGTGTTCACGTGAAACGTTGGGCATATAAATGGCAACACACAGTTCACCTCAAGATCTGATCTACATCAAGTTATTGACTGTGGAAATATTCATACTGATAAATTGACTATTTTATTTTAATTAAATAATTTTATTATTTTATTTTATTGTTATATTATTATTATTATTTATTTTATTATTTCCGATTTATTTGTTGTTTTATTATTTTATGTTGGGTTTATCGCTTAGTCCTTTTAGCAAACCTAATAAAAACAGAAGTAATCGTTCAGGTGGAGGTTGGTCTATAGGGTAGCTAGAGGATCTAGGAATGTGTAGCCCCCCTTCCTCCCAAGTCTGCCCAAGCAACCGATCAACTGAGGTAAACATGTGATGAGAGAGGCTACTAGAAGGGATTCAACTTCCTTGGTGACCTTAAGGAAATGGAACCAATGAAAAATATCAAACGGACCCATCCACATCAGCAACAACACCCTCGGGAGACATGTCAGCCACTCGAACATCCTGTCCCTGAGTCCCACTAATGATTTGAGCCTTTTAACCCCTAGTCGCTATCGTGTTATAGGCAAGACAGCGACAAGAAGCCAAAGTCGCTCTCACAGGACTATGTGTCAGCGTCCCTAGACTTTTTCCAGCATCCTATGCCAGCTTCCCCGATATTTGAGCCACTTTTCTAGCCCAGAATCTTGGCCTCTACCCAAAACTTCTTATAACCTTCAAAATTCATCGAAGACATGATGACAATATAAACAAATCAAAAATAAACCTCAGGACTAGGCCTGAGCATCCCCAATCGGGACTGACATTATGTCAAACATTTGGCATCGATGCAACCTACAGGTCTAGGATACAAGACAGAGCATAAATTACTGAAAGAACTTATGAAACATAACTAGAAGGATCACATCCTTCTCCATTGAACTATTATATCATCACTTAGGTCTTGCGTCCATCCATTTAACAATTACAAGTAAATACATGAAATAGCCATGACATGAACCAATCATTTAACCATGCTTATAACCATCATAAAAACATATAAATATCACAGATATGATAGCCATTAACTCCACATATAAATCCACGTATAGAGAAATTAGCTTTTATTAATCATAGGAAAATATGACCAGGTTCGAGACTTCCACGTACCACCCAACCATAGACCTGACTGAACCAAATCTCTCTTTTAGCCAGTCACCCCCGTGCCATATTCCAAGCATGAATGTGGGATCTCATAGAACAACCAAGAGAATCCAGAGGTTAAGCCACCTCCACCATCACTAACCATGATCACACCAAAACCGGTGCTCTAATCATAATCGAACCAAACTTGGAATGTCATCCGGATCCCATCACTATCCTCGAGGAATTTTCTGTCTCCTTGTCTCTCAGGATTTACCGCAATCCAATCCCAGATCACTAGGCCCTAAACCGAGACCACTCTCTCAGGCTTTACCACAATCCAAGCCTAGATCACTAGGCCCTAAACTGCAACTTCTCCCTCGAGATTTACCATGTATCCCACCAAAACCAGTCAAGGGATTCCTAGGCCTTTGGGAATGAACCTTGAGACCACCTCTGCCCAGGATTCTGAAATCCATCCGCAAACCAAAGCTCAAAATCGAGATAAACATCCCCACATACCATGGCATCTGAAAAAAATGCAAGGCTAGGTGAAACCCACTGTCATAACCTAACAAAATCATGTCACCGACAACAAGAGAACCATACACCAACATGCAATGCCATGCATGTCCAAAACAGCTAGGGAATCACACATACAAAAGGTTACCTGCAAGTATTCCTGCTGAAGCTGCTTGATCCTGATCTTATTCCTTGATCCTTGCTTTCCTTCCTTTCCCTTTGCTTGCTTTTCCTTCCTTGATCCAAAGCTAGAGTGCTCCAAAAACTCTAAGTGACCAAGAGTGAGAGAGAGAGAGAATAATGTGAGAGCTCCAAACTTGAACTGACAAAAGGTTACCAGCTAATCCTCAAAAGCCTTTTTATTAATGAGTCCTCTATTTTCTTCATTTTCCATTATTTTCCTTCATTTTCCTCCTCACATGAAACTTGTGACCTTTCACCTTACTTTTCTCCTAATTTCCTTTATTTTCATAAATAAATATGCCAAAAATGTCTTTTTGCCTTTTAATGTCTTCGCCTTAGCCTTTGCCAATTTTATTAAGCCAAAAAGCTTATCAAGTGATGCACACTAGGATATATTTGCCCAACATTCAACTTGGAATTTATTTTTCCTTTATTAACTTTAATTACATGAAATTTCACGAGGGTTGATACAAAACCCTCCCCCTTGGGGAACACTGTCCTCGATGTTAAACCACACCATGACCTCAGTAAAACCACTGCAAAAAAAACATACTGCCCATGGAGCTTTATAACTTAACTCGTTGCAGTGTTTACAATGAAAGGCCTACTTAGAAAAAACATCACAACAACATGACAATATAAGAACCATAATAACACAACACCCATACCGCTTATTGGGGATTTATAACTTGGCTCATGGAGGTATTTACATTCGTATACATATACAAACATATACCAAAAAATTAGCAAAACATATGCCAAACATAAGCCAACATCAAACCAAAATTGCTTTGCCTCAACTAGCAAACAATGACGGATACAGGAACCGCATTTGATCTACCATATCCCATGTAGCTTCTTTAGGCCCAAAGTACTTCCACTACACTTTAAATTTCTCTATGGCCCTGCTCCTAAGCATGAGATATTTCCGCTGCAATTGTGAGGATCCCTCCTTGGGTCCTCTAATTAAAAACTAAATTTATCTAATTTTAAACGCAATAAGATGGGAAATAACTTATTTATATCTAAACATTTCTTTGATGATAATATACCATTAAATTTATTTACCACAAATTAAATAAATAATAATTTAATTTCAACCATTTACATAAGTAACCAATAAACAAAGAAATACATGTTCCAATAGCTTAGTTGAGATGCTTCTATGCTCTTGACTCTGTTAGGATGCTCCTCTTGACTACCCGATTGGATTTGCCTCCTAGCCAACTAGGAAGTATTTCCTAGCCCAAGGAACCTCCACAGGTTCCCTAGCCCTCCGAACCCAAGTCCAACCAAATGTAGTGTGTCCAAGTTTAACAAACACTCTCCAGATCCAAGTTTGTTTCTCTCCCTTCTCTTTCTCCACGCTCCTCCCCCAAAACACAACCCTCCTGTTGGAAATAATACTGAGAGGGGGGGTGAATCAGTATTATCAAATTCTTTTCAATCTATATTCCTTATTTATATTTTGAATAATTCTTCAAATATTGATCATTACTTTGTATGTCAGTATCATAAAATAATGAGCAGGAACAAGAAAAGAAATAGTCACACAAAAGAACACCAGATATAAGGTGGAAACCCAATGTGGGTGAAAACCACCTGCTGCAATATGTCTCTATCTTGTTTCAATTAGAAACTCCTTTTACAATGATTTTGTACTGGTGCAGTCCTTTACCAGTACGCGGGCTACAACCCTCTCTCGTTCTCCAGCTTCTCCTGGAAGGGAGCTACAACCCCCTTAGCTCTTGTACTAGCCAAGATACTAGTACGTAGGTGCTGGCCTACTGAAGGCTACAACCTTCTCTTTCTTCCAGGGACCACGTTTCATAAATTTTCATACTGGATCCATGAACATCAATCAATCATCAAGTATATCTGCATCAAGCACTGAATCAAGTAAACACTTCTCTGACAGCTGTACCCAGAACACAGTAACAGTAACCACACACCAAATTCTGAACCCAGAATACTGCAGCAATAGACAGAGGCAGCTAGATCATAATTTAAAGATATACGCTACTTCAACAACCTGAAACCTGCGTGAAGATCTATAAAGGATAATTCCTTCTTTCAAATATTTAGACACTAATTAACCCAGATTGTCAGATTTATAGATCAAGCATGCGCCTCATATAACAGATCAAAATCATGCAAAGATACTATTATTCAAGCATAAAGATTATGACCCATCAATAGAACTTATCCTTCTTTATGCGCTAAGGTTCCTCCTTCATTCAGATCCAGATCTGCACCATAACCCAATCACAAATATTTCAGATCTAGCACTTATTAGATATTCAATTTCTTCGATGATACTTTGCCAAATGATCTCCTTCCTCTTTTATAGTCTTAGGCCTTCCACAATACCACGGTCCAAAACCATAGGATCAAAAAACTGTTGGACTAATACCATGAACCAACCATGAAAGTGCGTGAGATCAACACTTTTGGATGCAATACCACGAGCCAAAACCATAGGATCAAAAACTATAGGACTAATACCATGAACCAACCATGAAAGTGCGTGAGATCAACACTTTTGGATGCAATACCACGGACCAAAACCATAGGATCAAAAACTGTCGGACTAATACCATGAGCCAACCATGAAAGTGCGTGAACTTTTCTCTTCATGAAAGGGACTTTTCTATGCATGAAAGTGCGTGAACTTTTCTCTACATGAAATAAACTTTTCTCTGCATAAAAGTGCGTGAACTTTTCTCTACATGAAATAAACTTTTCTCTGCATAAAAGTGCGTGAACTTTTCTCTACATGAAATAAACTTTTCTCTGCATATAAGTGTGTGAACTTTTCTCTTCATGAAAGGGACTTTTCTCTGCATGAAAGTGCGTGAACTTTTCTCTACATGAAATAAACTTTTCTCTGCATAAAAGTGCGTGAACTTTTCTCTACATCAAATAAACTTTTCTCTGCATATAAGTGTGTGAAATTTTCTCTACATGAAAGAAACTTTTATCTTCATGAAAGAAACTTTTATCTTCATGAAAGTGCGTGAACTTTGCTGCACTATAATTTATCATCTGAGATGAGTGGGTTGCCATCAAGTACAACATATGTATCATAATGCCAACACCTCCAAAAAAATCAAGACCAAGGATCTCCCCCCTCTCCTCTCGTCATCCTTCCCTTTTATGTCTCTCCCCCCCCCATCCACCTAAACCACCTATCATTAATGCCATGACTACCCCTCATCCTTTCATTTAGTATCCTTGACTTTTCTTACCGTGTCTTGTTCAAGTAGATTTGAGATGACATTTTGGGGATAAGATATGAATATTTAATTTGGAAATTAATTGGAGAAGACCATATCTTCTCCCAAGTAGATTTTGAGAAGACACCTTGGGATATGGATATTTAATTTGGAATAAATGGAAGGAGACCATATCCTATCCAAATTTAAATTTGAGAAGACAAGTTGGGAATTGAATAATAACAATAATAAAATTTATATCAGTAAATAAAACTACAGTTTCACAAATGTAGGTATATACCAATATTTCTTGATAGTTATAAACCAATATTTTCAGGTAATTTAAACACGAATAAAATTTGCATGATAAGATTAAGTAGGGCATTCAATACACCCCTCCTTCAGAAAACTTCATCCCGAAGTTAGAGTGAAAAAGATACAAGGAGTTTGAAAGCAGTTTGTGTTATGAATATAATTCATAACAAAATAAATAAATATAAATAATATAAATGCTAAGTAATCAAGTAGTGATTATGTTAAGAAGTCATTAGTTAAGTGAAAAGGCATGTCTAAAAGACATGCCTAGTCACGAAAGAACGCCTGCTTAGGTATATATATGCAGGTCCTCATTGTAACATTCATCACTTATACATTTTATATATATTAATAAATTATTATTACCAATACCTCTTGTGTATTTTTACATTCAAGTCTACAAGCTATCAATTTTTATGCTTAAGTGGTATCGGAGCCATGGCACACAATATAATCATGCGGGTCTTTGAACGTTGTTCGCCGCACAATGTGCCATTACGTTCACATCCTGAATGTGTTGAGAATTTTAGTAAAATTCAAGAAGCATTTCAGCGTTTAGAAAAATCATATGTAGAAGTTAAAGCATGTCAAAAGGAAATTGATAATAAGGAAAATGATCTAGATGATGATTCCAATGAAGTTTATACAGATCAAGATGAGGATTCAGATAAAAATGATCTTGATGTGAATGAGGATGATCTAGATCAAGATAATGATTCTGATGAAGCTAATATTGATATAGATGAGAGTGTTGCAGAAGATTCTCGAGCTGAAATTTCAAAAGGTATGGTCGAAAATGTTGCAGCTATGGCAAAATTCAAGATGGAAGAACAAGGCACTGAAGATGATACTCCAATTGAGGACACAGTCTCAAAAAGCGATGATCTACCCTTGGAGGAAGAGAATGACTTCTTAGATATACTTAGAAGTGAAATTGCAGAAGATAATTCAGAAGAAAAAGATGATGTTGGTAATGCTTTGCAAGGCCAAAATAAGACACTACAGTTAAATATTAATGAGCACAAGAAACAGTTAGAGATACTTAAACAAAAGGATCCTAAATTTTTGAAATTTTTAAAAGAACGTGAAAAGGAACTTCTTCAATTCAATCATGAATATAACACTAACTCTGAAGAAGACAAAGAGAATCTCAAGGAAGGTGTTCTGAAGCTTAGTCAACCTCTTACAAACTTAATTCCTTCCAAAGTGCCTCTTGGAGAGGCATTTAATGATTTTCCTCCTCAAAGAAGATATTCTTTCAAGCAAGTGTTGCACCAACAATGGGTTTTGCTGAGAGAACTGGGTTTGATAATTGATCTGACAAATAGTTCACGCTATTATCATTCTTCAGATTGGTCAAATAGGAGCATCAAACATTTCAATATTGCATGCAAAGGACAAGATGCAGTTCCAGAAAATGAATATGTAAATAATTTTGTGTACGAAGCATTGTGTTTCTTCCATAATCATAAACAAAGTGGGTAGAACAAGTATATTTTGGTTCATTGTACCCATGGCCATAACCACACTAGGGTTATGATTGTTAATTATCTTGTTCGCATACAAAGCATGATTGTTAAAGAGGCTCTGCAATGCTTTTATGCTGCAAGAGCTACACGGATTTATAAATAGGATTATATTGATGCATTATTTAGGTTTTATCATGAGAGAAAGCCATAAATAATGCTTTGCCCTTCCACACCATAATGGAAAAGATCAGCTAGTGTTGATATTAATGGCAATGCAATGGAGGATGAAGATGATGATGGTGACATTATGGATGCCTTGCAGGAAGTTGAGGAAGAAAATGAATTGATGACAAATGATGATATGCTATGTGATGCAATTCCTTCAGCTCTGCAAATAGATATGCAGAAGAATTGTTGTATGGCGCTTGGAGTAGAGTCCCATGGAAATTCTCATTTTCCAAGTCTCTCAGCTGAAGCCATCAATGCACATTTTGATCTGTGTAAAGAATATGAGTTGGGGATTAGAGTGCAGGAAATTCGTGGACTTCCTTTTCTGTGCAAGAACACACCAAAGCATGTCCCCAAGATTGTTGATGTGCTTAGATAATTGCTTTTAGCAAAGGAAAACTTGGAGAGAGATGTTGTGCAGAAAGCGCTAATGTGATTTTTAAGGCAGGACAATAAAGCATCCTTAACAACCCTCTTCAAGCACATTGAGAGTTCTGATGAGAAAATTCGTGAGAGAGTACTGAATTTTGTCAAAGACAAGGTGTTTCCCCTTAAAGCGGAGTTATTGAAACCACAAGAGAAAATGGAAATGCATGTAACTGATCTAATTAAGAAGAGTTTGCAAGAGAATGAAAGTTTGAAGTAGCATCTTGTTGTTATGTGTGCTCGGCTCGCTGAATGTGGGAGGCTAGTCAAAGACTCACAAAATATCCAGACATTTGAGCACCGAAATGACAACCAATCCAAGTTGCCATCTTTAATGCCCAGCAGCTATCAGAAGATCGCTCAACACAATCAACATTATTATGCTTTGGGAAAGCAGCAAACTGTCATACCCCAAATCGTTGCGGGAACCAATTACATAGTGCAGGGTGTGACGGCATACACAGATAGTTTATATGTGTGTTCCGCTGTAGTCTGGTTGTCGAGTAGGGATATCAAGCAACATGGATCCACAGAACAGGTCGAGCATTCAATGTTAATAAAAAAAAAACTTTGTTGTAGCCATCACAGGGTATGCTCGCGATCAAACGCTGGGTCGTATAATGTTGGGTCATATGTATGTGATCCTCGGTAATATTTTTAATGGTTCCGCATTCATATTGGTCCAAAGCATAGTCATATAATCATCCAAGGCATAGTCATATGACGTTAGGCATTGGTCACACCGTTTGAAAATGACCCGGTTAGAGAAAAAAAAAGAGACTTAAGTTTAAAGCTTAAAAACATATACATATATAACTTAAAAACATAATACTGATGGTGTATATATCACGTGGTTCTTTTTTTTCTCCACCATCAAAGTTTCACATGAATTGATTCAGCATCTCAAGGAGATGGTTTCCGTGGTAATATATATATATGTGTGTGTGTGTGTGTGTTAAATAATTATTATATAAATTAATTAAATTAAGTTAGTTAATTAATTAATTAGAAAAAAAAGAATGAGTGTTAAAAAAAAAAAAATCAGTATTAAATATATATATATATATAGATATATATTAGAGTTATTAAAAAAAAATATTAGAGTTAAAGAAAAAAAATCAATAACCCTGGACTCAAGTCAGAGTTACCAGCGAATCATTGAAGATGAGCTACCAATGATGCAGCAAAATGAAGAAAGTATTAGCAGACAAGTGAAGAGAATGCATTCGTAGCAGATAAGAGAATCAAGTCCTTTCATCAACAAGCTTTGAGGACAAAGCTTATGAAGGAAGGGGCTATGTTATGAATATAACTCATAACAAAATAAATAAATATAAATAATATAAATACTAAGTAATCAAGTAGTGATCATGTTAAGAAATCATTAGTTAAGTGAAAAGGCATGTCTAAAAGACATGCCCAGTCATGAAAGGACGCCTGCTTAGGTATATATATCCGGGTCCTCATTGTAACATTCATCACTTATACATTTTGTATATATTAATAAATTATTATTACCAATACCTCTTGTGTATTTTTACATTCAAGTCTACAAACTATCAGTTTTTATGCTTCAGTTTGACAATAAGGCATAACAAAATAGAGAGAGAGTTATAGTAGTAAAATTTAATAAGTCAGACAATGATACCACTTCCCATCAAGAGTCTCCAACTAATCTATATCCTCCTATCCTTCCTAACCTACTTTCGTTCCCACCCTATCCATCCTCTGTTGTTATATACTATGGCATCAGCTATACCAATCTAACCACTGATAAAACCAATATGGCGGAAGCGTCAACTATATCGACCTAACTTCCCCAGCAGGCAACTGGCAATCGTCATCACACATCTAGGGGAGCGTGTCCATCACTGCCCTCCCACGATTCCAGGTTTGGAGGTTACACGGTGGGAAATACCTCCACCCCTCCTCACAACTAGGGTCAACACCCTAATATGGACCACACTTGGTTGGATACTTGTCATCCAATAATCCAGTTAGGTAGTCTTGACACCTGTCATTTACATTTTACCCATGTCATAAGAGTGCATATCAAGTAGATACCAAATGTAATAGAACAATGTACATCATACTATTCCTCATTGGATGTCTCGACCTTCCCCAATGGAAGAGTAGATCTTGGTTATCATATAGTTCTTTCCAATCTACAGGTTAGTTCTCATTCATGCATATATATAACAACAAAATAGATATAGATACGTGATCTTAAACATCATATTATTAAGTCTAGTATCCACATGTCAATTTTGTAGTTCATACTAGAAATAAATCTTACATTAGATAAATCATAATTTCACTAAGTCATTCATTAGATAAATCATATCCACTTAAGCCATACATGAAACAACAATAACTCTGATAAGTCATGCACTAGATAAATCATAACCAAGTAAGTCATACATTAGGTCATACGTCAAACATTTCAATCATCAATACCTAATCCATCTAATGATTTATATAACTAGTTTCACTTGTCCAACAAAATGCATCAATATGACATAGCATTCATAAATAAATAACGTGGAACTGCAAATAGAGCTTTAGCACATGTAGTTATCTAAGTTAAAATGGACATCATAAATGGTCAAAAGTGAGGGGTAATTGCAACATATAGTCTTTCAATCCTCTCGGGTAGCAGATCTTGGGTTATACTTGTCCCATTGAATCTTAAATTGGTCCACCAAGTGATGCCTGAGCTATCAAACCATATGGTATAATATACATATTGGTTTGATCATTATGGTTCCCACGTCTGAGACCTATAATTCCCTCCAGTCGAGTTTGTGGGATTCATCAAAAACATAATTTTATAGGACATATACATAAAAACATAATGAGTTTTATGCAAGTGGGGTGGTAGTACAAGACAATGGCACACTGGTCCAATTTTATCTTTGATTCAAAAAGGTCATATAAATCGAGGTGGTAACTTCATACCTTTATCAAACTGAATAGTGTTAGGAATAACAAAAAAAAAAAATGAAAACTCGGTCCCCCTCTTTAAAACTTCGATCGGTACTATGTGCATCAACATAACTCTTTTTCCTATCTTTTGCCTCCTTTAAACTTCGTTGAATCTATCTTACCTATTCCTCCATTTTGAAACAATCCTATTGTGACTATTATTGTGTCTTCCATCCTTTCGTCTACTAAATGGTGTCCTGCATGGCCTCCCATATAGAGCTTGATAAGGAGGCATCCTAATTGAATTGTGGTAATTGTTGTTATAGGAAAACTCTACCAATGGTAAGTACCTTTCCCACCGAGTCTAATTATCCATGACATACATTATAGACATATATTATATAACCCGATTTACTCTTTCAATCTTTCTATCTATTTATAGACGATATGCAGTGCCAAGGTTTAAGTAAGTCCCCAACACTAACTGCAAACTTGTCCAAAATGTATATGTAAAGTGAGAGTCCCTATCAAAATTATCTTTGTGGGTAACCCATGTAGCTAGATAACTTCACCTATAAATACTCAAGCCAAAATGGGAGCAGTCTCTTAGACAAGGTAGTTAGCCATCTAGAGATACCAAATACATGGCAAAAATATAATATGTTAAGGTTGTTTCTCCAAGAATAGAGCAACTCATCCTTCAAGAGTAATCCATAAAAAAAATATTTTTGCAATTAATGGTCATGACCAATTTTCCAAGTGGAGTGACTTCAAAGAATATTCCAAGGTAATTAGAGTCTTGTAGACAAACAACGTAACTCCTCCAAATGGAAATAGTATAAAGATGTTAGGGAATTATCTCCCATGATCAACCAAATTGGCCATAAATAGTAATCCCATAGAAACATGTGCCATAATTGTCCATAAAGTTGTTATAACCTCCTCAAAGAAGTGGGGCATCCTCAATCAATGTGCCAAAGTGGTTAAATGCACATGTACCAACACCTCTCCTCCAAGGAATATGATAAATAGTTCACCCTAAGAGATTGTGTATCTTTCATTTCTCCTTTGCTACATTCCATCTGACCTCTCTCTTTTGTTTTCTATTTGCTAAGGTATTCTGTGAATACTAAAACCCTATGTTACGATGTCTTTTATGTTTGACACTTCTTTCAGCCTCTCTGAGCAGTATGGAATTCAGGTCATCCTAAATTTGTATTTAACGAATATTTTGCATCATCCGTCTTTCAAGTATTTTATTACTTGTTTCTGTGCTCTATCACTTTATGCTTACGATGTTTGTATTCCAAACAGAATATATGGTCATATCACTGCCCAAGCGCCTGACTTTTGTTATTTTTTTTAATCCTAGTTTGGGCCTTGATATGTGTTGCTTTTAAATTTCAATATTAAACCATTCAAATTGTTGCACCATTTCTTTATCCATGCATGATAGCGTGATGAATAGAGGTCTTGGGGAAATTGGATGCTAATGTTATTGGCAAGACATGTACAGTCAGTGACTCTGTAGGCTGGCCTGGTACCAACAACCTCACTCTTGCCTTCAGGTTGAGAGCAAGGCCGATTTCTTTATAAGAAAATAAATAAGTAGCAGAAGGAATCTGAACTAGTAATAGGCCCAATATATAATTATAGCACTCATTCACAGTCATGGCCATTCTTTGCATATTTATAACCATGAATTAGAAACTCAGAATGCCACAATTAGTTGCTAATTTTCCATGGATGACAACATGTGTGAGTTGCCTCATTTGGCAAAAATATGCTTACTTGACAACCACATTGTCCAAACTGAAGTTGTAAACAAAATAAAACAGTTGCACATACCTACCAGGTGCTCTTCGGACTGTTACATCATACATGCAACCAAATCCAAGCAGAAAAACATATGTGCATTTTGTAAACCATTTAAGTGCTCATCCAATTCATGCTAATACTTTTTATGATCCAAAGGTTTCAAATACACATACTTATATCAGTCTTCTAAGCAATGAAAATATTTGACATTTAAACTGATGCATATTTAATCTCTAATCAATGCTCATCAAAATTATAAACCATGATATCCAGAGCAGTAAAGACCAATGCATATTTATCAAACCTATATTTTGTTTACTTATTTATGTTAGTCTTTAAGGTGACGAGAATATCAGATATTTGAACTCATGCATTTTTAATCTCTTATAGCTTCTCAATAAGCCAACCTTTTTAATCTCTAATCAATACTCATCAACACTATAAAACATGATATCCATAGCTTAAAGATCAATGCAGATTAATCAAAACTTATATTCTCTATGTACTTCTTTGGCAAAAGGCATGAAGCACACAGATTGAATAGATATCCTAAATAACATTGATCGAAACACACAATCATGGACGTTCAGAGCATCAAGTAAAATCCAAGAAGAAATCATCAAGCAAGTATGTTGGTGCATGTTCTAAAATCATTAAATTGATCCAAAAATCTGATTATATGTCTGTACGCAGAATATCCTTGTACTTAAAATGCCAATACTCTTTTCTTAAATTTCCTTATTTATATTATTATATTTTGATTTAAATCTTATTATTATTAATATTTTAAACTGTTAAATATTACATTTCAATATGAGGTGATACATGTCTCTAGTTTCTTGAAAAATAAAAAATAAAAAAGAAACAAAAAGACACTATTCCAAGACTATAAACATTGTTTAGAGATGAGATAGATACTTTTCCAAGACTATAAACTTTGTTTATTATCTTGTTTTGTGATGTCCCTACTTAGCAATTATGCGAAGTAATTCCTAGTTTTGTCAATTTTGAAATTTTGCCATCATAAACTTAGGAAGAGTGGGCTAGGAGGACCCCACTTAGAAATTTTGATTTGATGTGGCTCCAACATAGGAGAAAGGAAGGAAAATCGACTTTCTAGTTAAAGATGAATCTACATTAGCGTGCTATCAGCACCCAACAGCCACTATGAAATTTGTTTTTCAAACAGATTGGGTCCTCAGACCCCTTTTCATGCAATTTCTCCTTTCTGCCTGAAATCATGAGTCCTTCTTCCCACATGAGAGCCTACTCTGCAATTGTGGATACACACATAATCTCTTCATACCTGATTGAGCCTCATGGGGTTTCTAAGTTTCTTCTCTCTTTATATTTTAGTCCCAGCTGCCAATTTGTGGTCATATTAGAAGCTTCTAGTCAGACCCCTGAAGTCTCTGGATGGGTACTCTGCCTATCCCTTGAATGAGATAGTTGAGTATAGGCGCTACTACTTTCATAAATTATGGGAGTTGCAGCTCAGCTACCAACTCCTTCCCGATTGATTGTTTTCCTGAGGAAATTGACAATCTTAGATATTTTGAATACTTAGCTCAGCCAATTAATTTATTGGCAAGGAAATTTCCATTGTTAGGTTTGTGACCATATCCCCCTTGCTGGCTTCTCTCTCTCTCATGGCTTATTATGGTTTGTATGAATGCTTCACCTCTTCATTAGTTATTAAAATACAATTACAATTGTTTCATGTCTTTCAACCCTTTTACATTTACATGCAAATATAGGCATCGTTAATATAATTAATTACAATATCAATAAGGGATTAAACATTGGGGTATTACATTTAACTGGAATGAAAACCAATCGAAATGCCTGTAGGTGCAAGTTGAAAACTCGTCTGCTTACCAGAGGCTCCTAGTTTTGTTAATTCTTACAAAATTTTCTTATACTAATCAAAGAATCTAGCTACAACCACAATGCCTTTGGTCAGGACTATTAAACTTTCCAACTCCCCTTCAAATACATTTCATTATTTGAACTGAAAAAAGAATATACGTGTGATCAAGGAAAAAGTCCATTATATTTTTGCCCATTAGAGGTTGTTCCATAAAAGAGAAAATAATATACCTTCCTAAGTACAAACATGAACACTGCTTGAGGCATACAACCATTATTGTTGATATATTGAAAAAAAAATTGTATCCATTACTGATAACTCTGAAAAGGAAACTTAAATCCAAAGAAACAATTCCTTCTCAAGTGCAACCTAAGCACTTTTCTTGCGAAGAAGCATTTTCAAAATAAAGATTTGGATATTGGGTAAACTGTTTGTATATATGCATTCAGCAATCTGAATTCAACTTAGTCATCTTCAACTTAGTGTCCCGGCTTAGTCTCTTTTATTTTTTCATAAAATGTCTTAAAGAACTTTAATCTAGAACCATGGGAAGTTGGGATGTGTTATTTTATGCAACAAATGATGCAGCTGAAATACATGGGCTTATATTTTTTCATTTGAAATATAGATATCAGATGTTTTGGTTTGAAATAGGAAAAGAGCAAATGCAAAGACAGTCGGCTCTACACTAGATGCTAGAGCTATATATCAAGTTATCAACCTATTAAAAATATGATGGGGAGTTGAAACTGGCTTCTGAAACAGAAATCCTGATAGAAATGACTGTCCTAACAAACAAATGGAAATGAACTTGACTTAACTGTTCCGGACTCTGTTGTATACTCTGACCAATTCTCGAATGCACCACTGAATATTTCAATTCCAATCATCTGGAAGCCAGTTAATAAGGTTTCAACGGGTCAAAAGAGTCATAGTTCTCTTTCAATATGCATCTGCTAGACTACATTTGTTGTTGCCTGATTGAAATGCCATATTTGGAACTTAAGATTCAAGTTGAAAGAAACCCCAAAGGTTTTGTTTTTTGGAAAAAATTTAACTGGCGAAGAGCTCAAACGTATCTCCATGTTTCTTAGTAACACAAGTTCTCACCTTAGTTTATAAGGAAGGGTGCATTGCTTCTTATTACATCAAGTGACTTCTTATTACCTCAAGCGAGAACAAAATTGAGAAGCTTAGATATTAACAGGAATAGACTGATGACTTGATATAGGTTGAGTTTTGAAACTGGAAGCCAAGAGAAGGCATTGGAAACAGATCTCTTACAACCAGTAGGTAATGTAAACAGCCCCATTTCATATATGTAGAAATGCACAGTTGAATAAACAGAGGAAAAATATTGCAGAACGGGTTTTGAAACCCCATGATTGTTTAGAAACATGGTCAGAGGATCTCTCTATGGAGGATTTCTCAATGAAGACTAATAAATCTACAATGTCGTAGCTGAGGAATCGGTACCATGACATTCAAGGATGGTTGAGCTAGAAGCAGAATTGAAGCTTTCTCAGAAGAAGAAGCATGCTCTGCAACTTTGAAGTTATCTAACTTACTAGGAAACAATTCCATTGCTTCAATAGCTATAGAGAAATTGTCCAGTGGTTTTTATGTCTATAACTTTAATACAAATAATGTGACTTGGGGAGATAGGCAATCTACATGATGTAAAACCTTTGATTCTAGCCTTAATGTTGTCGATAACTTGATAAGGATGAAGAATAGTGATCACAATCTTTTTGATATTGAAGTAAACAATGGAAAGACATACCTTTTTGGGAGAGAATAGGAGATTATAAATAATTCCCAAAGCAACAGAGGTTCTTGGATTAAGAACATTCATAGGCCTAAATACTCTACTTCATATACAATGTCTGAAAAGTCAGTTATGTTAAGAGGATTTTTCCGAAGGTAGTGATTTGAAAATGGATGTCACAAGATAGTCCTGCACTTATTCCTTCGCATTTCTCCAAGATACTCGATTCCCGCAATGCCTGACATTGCCTCTATTGGTCCCTGGATTTGTAACACAATCACCTCTTTAGCCCACGGAGGGAGAGGGAGAGGACAGAGCTCAACCCCTGTTATATGCAGATTATTCACATCTCTGCCCAGTTGATTCGTCAATCGTCCTCAGTGTCTCAGAATATCTCACTGTCATTTGATGATTCAAAAATATTGGAATATGATGCACTGGTTCAGACATCATTTGGGTGAGTGTTGGTCGCAGCAGAGAAAATTGGGGATCGAGTCCTTGCACCCACCAATCTTCTCAGAGAGGCTTTGGCCGTAGAAAAGAGTGTTATGCTTCATTTCAGCAAATGTAAGAAACCCAATATTGAAGGTTTGACCAAATTGATCCAACCTCTTAGTGAGTGAAACAACAGTATATCGGCAAGCAGCATGCCGTGGAGGGACAGCATAGGTGGCAGAACCTAGGGTTGCAATTGGTGAAGATCTAGATCATGTGCAAGTACTGGTGAAGAGTCAAGTGCTGGTGTAGCAAAGTAGCCTTGTCCACCACTCAAGACATATGGGTACAAGGCACTTTAGTCTCCAGGCATATTTTTTTGTAGAGATTTCTGGAAAAGAGTTATCCTCGAGATGCAAAAAGAGTTCATGGAGCTGGATGTAGAATCAAATAATATAGATTTAGCCAGTTTAGCTATTTGAGGAGACTTTTTTTATCAAATCAGCGAGACTGGAGAAATATAAACCCTAGTTTTTCCATATACAAAAGTTGTTCTCAGATTTTAAACATCAATCCATATGTGTTATAACAACATACAATATTTACTTTCCAAAAAAAATCGCTTTTTCTATAAAATTCAAGCAAGTCAGGTCGCCTAAATGATTGTCCCCAAGAGTTCTTATACCAAGGTGTTGTACTAAGAAACAACCCCCCCATTTTTATCTAACAATTGTTAGCATTCGAGTTATAAATGGGGACCCTTTTAAATTTGTAAGCCTAGGACAATAATCCCTAACTCTAAAGAAAAACATAGCACAACCTTGCAAAATGAGCTAAGGAGGAAACTTATATCGCACATAGCATATTGCGCTTTTTCACATCACTATTTTATAAATCCTTTACGAAATTGTGATATGTGAAAAGGTCTCCCGCTACGATAACCTCATCTCGTCTATGCGCAATCGCATTTCGCAATTCGCAAAAACTTGAACATGCCATATGACAATCGTTAACAATTTGTGAAATGCGATGTTGCGAATTTTGCAATCGCATTTCACCCGATATCTGTTAAATCATTACACGGTACCCCTTTAAAGACCACGATTTGTGATTAAGGAGGTAAAGCGTGTGGAATAATTACGTTTTAAATAATGAAAACAAACGAGTTGACAAGTTATTAAATGTTTAGCGGCTCGAGGGAGGATAATCATTCTCCAGGTTATGGGTAGTTATAATCGAGTATCTCATTAAAACCTTTCTCATGATCCAAAGTCATTTCACAAGGGATTTCAATCTTAATTACTTGATATCGTCTGTGTTGATATTTCTTGTCTATTTCAGGTAAGCAACAAAAGACATGTCCTTAAGAAAGGTGATGCAGAAGCAAACTAAGAAGACCATTGTTGAGGCAGAGCATATAGAGATGGCTCCTATCTTTGCTTATACAGTCTGCAATGCAGCTGGAGGCGCAATAGCTTGGGAATAAATTTATAGCAGACTGGAAGACGAGTGTCCTAAAATTATTGTTGCGAGAGAAACAGCTGGGTGGACAAAGCCTTCAGGACCTCAATTCAAGGATGCCTCCTGTTCTTTCATTCATAGGATAGGAGCAAGAGCCAAAATCCTTCCCTACATAGACATGATTAGATGGGTGGTCGAAAACCTTATCATTGAAGATAGGCAATTCAAGAATTCAAGGATGGAGCTCGTAGGATCGTTCAGGGCAGAAGACTTGAAGGTTATGTACCACATACCTGACCCGCAGAAAATCTACGACAGTAAATTTGTGGCTAACTTCGCAAAAAGTAATCCAGACCCCTTCAAAATAATTCATACTTGGAGAATGTTAGACAACAAATTCAAGTATGACAAATCAGATATGTATGCAATAGCCTCTTTGGAAAACCCCTACAATTATGCAGCAGCAATGTTATGTAGATTGTATCAACTTCCAAATAACACTAAGTTTTCAATATAATGGATTCCCTTGATAGATTCTTGTGTTAATTCCTCTATCATGAATTTTCCTTCTATCCTATATGAAAACTTAGCCACCTCCATTACTGAATATCGACAAAAGAGAGCCTCCTCTTCAGATAACCCCCCTCCCTTCTATTTATGTGCTTATATTATGGATGTTATCTACTTTTACGCGACATTTCCAACCATGGGTTGGAAATGGACCATACAATATCCTTGCCCAATCCATGTCAACCATAAGAAAATATGGGAATCGCATTATACACCTCACTTCTACAAGATATTTCACTCTATCGTGTTGCCCCTACACCAAATTATTTTCAATAAGAAAGCCCCTAAGTTTTCCCAAGAATCTGCAGCAAACCTGCTTGTTGTAGTCAAGTATTTCATTGAGGAATCGTTCACCTACATTAGGATTTTTGCTAGCACTATTGATCCACACATCCTTCCCTTATATGTTTCTGATAAGCAATTATCAAGGGAGATTGCCTACCAGATTGTGGGTAAGGGCTTGACCAAAGTCCTTAAAGATGGCAAGAAGTCATTATGGCCTACTTTCCCTATCAAATGTGGCTCTTTTACTTTAGCTAATTTTGTTCATGCTACTAAGGAATTGGCACAAATGGAAGTCCTCAGGCCTCATACATTGCCTACAAGGCAATTCGATCCGAACAATGTGGCATACAATGTCACGACAGGACTAAAGCTCAAGGAATACAATCATGGGTAAAATTACTCTGAGGATTTGTTGCAGTCAGCAGTCTCTTTTGAGCAAGCACTTAAATGGGAAAAGGCTAACCTGAAACCTGAAGATTTTCAAAGATTTCAGGAATTCAAGAATGAGAGGTTTCGCGTCATTCCAATGCATTTATTAAAGCCTGAGGATAAGCCTACCCTGAGTAACATTGTCGATAGCACAACCCCTAGCTCTCAAAATAATTCTCAAGTGAACACTGGCAATACAACAAACACAGGGAATGTTCAAGATGCAGACAATACGGCTGAGTCCAGCAGGAAGCCAGTCGAAAAACAGGTAATAGACACTCTGACCACAGAGACAGGTTCAGAAGCCCACGGAACTAGTTTGGAGCAGGAATGGGATCAATTCAATCAAAAATTGCAAGTCACCCCCAAATCTCCAAATACTCAAGAAGCAGAGGAATTCGAGACTCCTCCAAAAATTCATCAAGATATAGAACCGAAGTCTGTCGGTGAACGGTCTACACCTATGGATTATGAAGCAACAAAATCCTAGCATGTCAAAATCATCCTTGCTCTGCCCACATCAGAAATGGTTCTGAAATTGTTTTGCACTTGATGTATTCTATAGCCCTCTCCACAAGGTTGTAGTCCGAAGGCAAAGGAAAATAAGAAGGGTAAATGCGCTCGAATTCTCACCTGGAGATGAGCCAATGGATGTTGTTTGGAAGGACATGCCTTTTAATCCAGCTAAGAACTTGACTAGACTGTCACAGTTCATAGGAGCATACACATCGGCCACTATGGATAAGGCCACTGAGGTGTCTACTCTACTAAAGGAAAGGGAGGAAAGAATTGTGTGGCTCGAACAAGATCTCAAGACCGAAAAAGCAAGCACAAACAAGCAGGCAGCCGAGCAGCTTGCACAATTGCAGCAGGACATGGAAGTCTTAAAAATAAGCCATGAAGCCAACTTATCGGCCAAAAACGTGCAGCTCCAGGAATTACAGCAATCCTTGGACAGGTACAAGGATGTTCCCACTGCTGAGGAATTCATCAAAGAGGCTCTATAACTAAATTCTCTTCTAGTCAAGTAGCAAGAGTATTCCTACCAAAAGTTGTCACACATCATTCCCTACCTGATTACCAGCGACCAGCTCACAAACAGAGCCATTGACCAGAGAACAAAGTTTAATGATTTAAACACCAAGATCTCTGAATTCATTGAATGGCAGGAATCAGAAGAAGGAAAGAAGGCCAATCTACCTGAGATTGAGGAAACTCACAAAGACATCCTCTTTATTGATTTGGATGCTAGGATAAAACAGGTCGAGCTGGCAGTTGCAAGGGCAGTTGGAGTATCAAATAACATCATTAAGGTAGTAAATCATACCATGTTCGCTACCAATCTCATGAAGGAGGGTAATTCAAAAGAAATGTCTAACTTAACTACCCTAAGTAAAGATTGGCAAGAAAAAGCGGGGAAACAGAGAGATGCAATTACGAAAATACTACGACAGACTGGGAGTCGTATTGGCAGTATTTAGTTAAGCTGCATAGCCATATCATGACCCTCAATTGTTCCCTCCATGTGACTCAAAGGATGTTTCAACCTCTTACTGACATAAACTTTACAGGACAGCTCAAATCTCATTTCGGGCCACCTCCTCAAATTCAACTGATGATCGATATTTGTGATTTAAAGGACAAGCTGGCAGACAGCAAGTCATCCTCTTAGTTCTGTTTAGTTGATCTCTATTTATTTTAGGAGTTAGTTACCTATGAATGAGGAAGGTTGTTTGAAACCTCCTTAAATTTTGTAATCTATTTTTGCATACTTAGTTAGAATAGTATTTATACCCTTCTCGTGCATTTAGAGAAGGGTCTAGAATTTTATCAAAAACATTTGCAAAGAATGCACAATTGTAAGTTTGTGAATGCTTTGGTGAAATGATGGGACATGATCTTTTCTTTTAGATATCAGACTACTTTCCTTTGTTGATGCACTTCTGTATTCTTGGGAGATAATTTGATTTGAAGGAAGAATTTGGTCTATGTCATTCGTCAAATGAACAAGACTTCATACATCTGGTACTATTATCATGTATGCATAATTTTGTTAACATTTAATTAGTGGCAAAACTTTCTTTTCATGAATTATATGTGAGATTTATTGTTTCTGTGAAGCATTAATTGCACTTCTGTATTGATGCCATAACTGAGGTTTTAATTTTCATATATAACTCATTAGACATGTGATATATTTTATAAATTCCTTTGACTAACTATTTAGTCAAAGGAATTATCTTTTACGTTATCATCTCCATTTAATTGTGTTCAATCTTTATTATCACATGTTAAAAGGATATCTTTGTAGATCGCATACCATGCAAGAACACCCGGGTTTATATTAGAATAAGTTAAGTTAAATAGATTGCATCGTAGAATAAGTCACTTAGATTATCATTATTCTATTGCAAAACATTCATAAACCACCCACTCTCATCTTAAAACCCACATTGAGAAATTGGTCCCATTATCCCTAGTCGGAGCCACCACTTCAAACGAAAAAGGAGTTGTGTTAAGGTTCGGACCACGTGGCTATCCCCCATGTTTCAGCAACAGAATTTTGAAGCCACAACATTTTGGCGCTAGAAGGAGGGCCTTCAGTTGTGAATGGCATATAAACGTAAAGATCATTTGAAAAGAATTCACAAGAGTCAAACCCCTCCACCACTTCTATACCTTCTAGATCTCGTTTAGAATCCCATGACTAGGAATCTGAAGTTGTAGAAACATCTCCCTCATCTCCTGAAGTAGTAAGGCAACCAGTATCTCTAGATTATATTCCTGAATCTCCTAAATTTCATTCCTTGATACAAAAACTGGAACAGATATCCATTTCTGCTGAGAAGCCAGAGAGACCTAAATTATCTGAAGAAAGCGTTACCTTCTTATTACAACAAATTGGTGTATTGACTAGACTGCAAAGTGAAAAAATTGGGGTCACTCCTTTTGAGTTCCCTATCCCTCCACGATGTAGGAAAGTCACTTCATCAGTATCTAAATCAGATACTAGCGAGATCACTTCACCTTTCCACCTATCTATTCCTTCATCCACTTCTACTCAATCCACTACCTCTCAAATATCCACTTCCCCTATTAGTAACACAATTATCGGTACTAACCCAGTACTAAGTTTTTCGCCATCTATACCTACTTTTGGACTGACCTTCCCATTTTCTCAACCCTTAACTCAAGTTATGGCCAATCAACCTGCTCAACCTTGGATGAATCCTGGTGCTATCCTCGTTGCAAATCCAAATGCGCTCCCAGTAAATCCAGAAAAATGGTTGCCTAAGTATAATCCTGATGATGCTCTCTCAGCCGAAGAACATCTAAACAATTTTATGTTAGCCATGAATCTCAATGGGGTTGCACACGAAGATGTTGTAATCATATTGTTTCCTTATACCTTCCAAGGATCTGCTGGATCTTGGTGTTTTTCCCTTCCAACGGGTTCAATTAGAGACTGGGATACTTTTCAAGAAGTATTTCTTGCAAAATTTGGTGATGACAGAACTGTAGCATCCTTGATCAATAATCTTTCTAATTTAAAAGCTAATACAAATGAAAAGATCAAAGACTTCCACTCCAGATTTAACAAATTGCTAAACAAAATCCTGGCTGCCTCTAAACCTGTTGTAGATGTACAAATAGAACGGTATATATCATATCTTCATTCTAATATTGCAATCTTTGTAGATAGGGCCAATAAGGTTACCCTTGTAGAAAACATGAAAGAAACCCTGTCTGTGGAAAGAAGAATCTTAGCTTTAGAAAAAAGATCACAAATAGATGAAAGGAAGATTAAGAAAGTAACTTTTAAAGATGACTCTAAAAAGAAAACTTCAAAGGACCCTTTCAATCTGGAAGGCCTTCAGAAAGTGTTAAAAATAATGTCAAATGAAATGGTAGAAATCAAAAAACAAGTAGCAGAATCTTCTGCTCCTAAAAGACCTTTTCAATCATTCAAAAAGAACTCTTCTGCATTGCAACCTCCAAACACCATTTCAAATGTTGAATTTGACCAAGAATCAGTAGAAGATTCACCAAACAATGAAGAAGTTGAAACAGAAGAAGAAATTGAACTGAATGGGATGTGGGATTTTGTTCTCCCAACAGAAGAAGAGGCACAAGCAATGCCAGTAACTACCAGAAGCAAAAATTCTCCTGACATGTCTACCACTAATCAGAAGCAAAAAGTTGCTACTCCTGCAAAAGAGAAAACAGTAACTAAGAAATCTAAAACCAGCCAAACCAATCGTATTCCTCTAGACTCCCCGAATGCTTCAAAAACATTGGTAATCTCGTATACAGTCAAATACAATATAGTGGAAGACATGAAAAAGACCAGAGCTAACATTACATTGCATGAGCTCACTAAACTCAAATAGAAACAGAAGATCTTGTTAAGAGAATTGAAAGCAGTTCCAGTATCTCCCCTACCATCTGCTATAGTTACTCAAGCTGCCTACAATATGGGAAAACCTCCTTCATCCTCAAACAAAGTAGATCCTTTAGATCTAGTTCTGATTGGCGATCAATCTATCTCTCATGTCCCTCCCTTTCTGCTTACTTATGAAATTTTCAACAGGAATGTTCATAACTGCCTTGTTGACTCAGGAGCCTCCTCAAACATAATGCCAAGTGTTGTGTGTGCTAAATTAAACATTACACCTCAAAAATCTACAATACACATAGTTCCATTAGATAGGACTAAAGTAGAGGTACTCAGAGAAATAACATCAGTTTCAATTAAGCTTTCCTCTAATCCAAAATTCTAAAAAATAATTGATATATTGGTGGTTGATATTCCTGAATTTTATGGTTTGATTCTTAGCAAGGATTGGTCTGAAAAGTTGCACGGTTATTTTGCAACTGACTGGTCTCACATGTGGTTGCCACATAACGGTAAACCAAAACAAATTAGGATAGACCGAGAAAAATTCATGAAGTGTACATTCGAATACTTTGAGGGAAGCAATGAACCTGTTGCCTTCACTAATAACATCATTGGAAACTATTCAGCGGAGTCTTCTTTAGGATATTTTAATGCTCAAAAGTCTCCCTTTTTAGATAATGTTGTAGTTTCTCAAATTGAGAATTTCTCACAAACAAATGCTTCCAAGTGTTTAAATTTAATTGATAAAGTTTATAATGACTCTCCATTCTGGACTCTCTATTTTGATGGTTCTAAATCAGAAGACAGTGCAGGTGTAGGATGCATTTTGATCAATCCGCAAGGAGAGAAAATTATGCTGGCCTGCAAACTTGAATTTCAGTGTACAAATAATATCACCGAATATGAAGCACTGATCCAAGGATTGTATAAAGCCATCGATCTTAATGTCAAATATCTTCGAGTCTATGGTGACTCTGAAATAATTGTGAAACAGCTGATAAATACAATTCACTGAGTTTCCAGGAATCTTAAACACTATCAATCTTTAGCTAAGAAATTGACTTCCCATTTTTCTACTTTCAACATTTCTTCAATCCCTATACTCCAGAACGCAAGTGCTGACTTACTTGCCAATGTGACATCTAGACTTATACCATCAGAAGACTTTAGTCCAAACAGGTTTTCAATAGAATTAATATTTAGACCATCTATTCCTGACAACCTAACAAATTGGAGAGTGTTCAATAATGATGCAGATATAGTAAATTTCCTTACATCAGAAGGATCATATGAAGAGCAGATCATAGACGAGCATGAGCACGATATAGAAATAAAAATAATCTTGATCTAAACCCAATTCCTAAGTTTGTGGTCAAGATGGAAGATCTTTATGATTTTAAAGATAGGTTCAAGAAAATTACTAACTCCAAAACCCAAAGTTCTACTCTAAGATTTGTAGTAAACCTAGGATCAAATGAGAAACCTCAAAATATCAACCTAGGTCTTGACCTAACATCTCAAGAAAAAGAATCATTCATCAGGTTATTAAAAAAATATAAAGGTGTATTCGCTTGGGATTATGAAGATCTCAAAACATATGATACCACTATAATTCAACATACCATACCCATGACTTCAAATGAAAAACCAATTCAGCAGAAACTTCGAAAAATTCACCCGACCCTTGAAAGTCAAATTAAATCTGAATTGGAAAAGCTTCGGAAGGCCAAGATAATATTCCCTGTCAGTCATTCTAAATGGGTATCTAATATGGTACCTATGAGGAAAAATAACGATGATATTAGGATCTGCATTGATTTTAGAAACCTAAACAAATCTTGCCAAAAGGATAATTTTCCTTTGCCTACTCTGGAACAGGTACTGCAATCAGTTGCAGGTTCCGAATTAATGTTGTTTCTAGATGGATTCTTAGGATATAATCAAATTCTTTTGCATCTAGATGAAAAATTAAAGACAACATTCAAGACCAAGTGGGGAACCTATGCCTATCAGAAACTGACTTTTGGACTCATAAATGCTGGTGCCACATTTTAACGTGCTATGGACATTGCCTTTAGAGGTCTAATAAATAAATCAATTGTTATTTACTTGGATGATATCACTGTCTATTCCAAGGATAGGAACAATCATTTAAGTGACCTCAAGCACATCTTTGAAAGATACATGAAATATGGGATTTCCTTAAACCCCAAAAAACATTATTTTGCTTTACCAGAAGGCAAACTCCTTGTGTTTATAGTATCCAAGAAAGGAATTTACATCGATCTTGATAGAGTCCAAGAAATAGAAAAAATTCCCCTCCCATACAATAAGAATACCATGCAATCATTCCTAGGCCAAATAAATTTTGTTAAACAATTCGTCCCAATTTTTCACAAACAGTCTTACCCCTTCAAGCCATGATAAGAAAAATGCAGTTTTCAAATGGAGCAAAGATGAAAGAGAATCATTTAAGTTGATAAAGAAAGCCATTATTAATGCCCCTTCATTAACAACTCCTGACTTTCTCAAACCTTTTGTATTATATACTTTTTCATTTGATACTTCATATGCTGTAGTTTTGACACAGTTGAACGATGAAAACATCGAAGCACCCATCTCCTTTTTCAGTTCTAACTTACAAGGTGCCGAATTAAATTATTCAGCTGTAGAAAAGCAAGCATTTGCGGTCTTTAAAACTCTGAAGCATTTTAGACCTTTTCTTCTTAAAACCCATACAAAGATAGTTGTACCCTACCCTGCAGTAAGACAACTACTGATTCAAAGAGAAGTAGGGGAGAAAAGAGCTAATTGGGTAACTGCACTCCAAGAATATGATGTAGAAATCCGGCCAGCTAAAATTGTCAGGGGCCAAGGTTTTTGCAAGATGTTAACAGGAGTTTCACAGTTGCCATCAGAAGAAGATCAAGGTAATGAATTGCAAATATCAGAGGTAAGCCTCAACGATACGCAATCACAATATGCTGATTTGAAATTTTATCTTAAAAATGGATATGCTCCTATGCACCTTAATTATAAAACAAAGAGAGCTTTAAGATTAAAGTCAAATCAGTATGAGCTAGTCGATGATTTATTGTTTAGAAAGAATTATGATTCGGTATTGTTAGGATGCTTAGAGAAACCAGAAGCTAAGAGGGTCATGCAGGAATTACATGATGGACTAGCTAGTGGACATTTTGGAGGAAATACTACTACTCATAAAATTTTGTATGCAGGATATTACTGGCCAACGATATTTAAAGATGCACATGAATATGCAAGGGAGTGCAAAACTTGTCAAACTATGGCCGGAAGAGAAAGAAAGTTAGCATTCCCTTTACAACCAGTTAACATCCAACAACCATTCAAACAATGGGGATTATATATAATTTGTGAGGTTATTCCTAACTCTTCCTAGCAGCATAGGTAGATCCTCAAAGCTACTGATTATTTTACTAAGTGGGTAGAAGTTTTCCCATTAAAGATAGCTAATACGGAAAACATCATAGATTTCCTTGATCAGTACATAATTACCTGGTTTGGCTTACCCTCGGCTTTAATGTTTGACAATGCATCTTACTTTTTTGAGAATGCAATGGTAGGATTCGCTCTTAAGCGAGGTTTCAAGTTAAAATATTCAGTTAATTATTATCCTCAGGGTAATGGATTAGCAGAATCAACAAACAAAAACCTCATCAAAATTATCAAAAGAACTATTGATCAAAATCATAGGAATTGGCATAAAGCAATGACATTTTCTCTATGGGCAGATAGGATTACTTAGAAAGCCTCTATTGGTTCTTCTCCTTTTGCTTTAGTTTATGGAAAATAAGTTGTTCTTCCCACAAACGTAGCAATACCATCTCTTGCCCTATTACAATTTATCAATGAAAACCCTTCATCTTATCTCTAGGCTAAACAATTTCCAATTCTCAAACTCGAAGAAGAAAGAGAAAAGGCTAAAGAAGCCCACTTCCATCACCAACAAATACTCAAATCTTCTTTTGATACGACTTCTGCCAGTAAAAAAATCCCTTTAAGTAGGTGACTTAGTCCTGAAATGGGACAAGGCACATGAGGAAAAGGGTAGACATACCAAATTCCAAAGACTATGGCTTGGCCCTTTTCAAATTATTGAAAAAATTGGACCATCAACGTTTCTTTTACAAGACTTGTCTAGTAGGAAATATTCTTTGCCCGTCAATGGGAAAATGTTGAAAAATTGCTTTCCCTAGGAGATAACCTCTTCCAGTTATGTAATATATTTTCTTTTTAGGAAAATAATGGTTAAACTAGTATTTACTCCTGGCTTTTCAAAATAAGTCTTTGATAACATTTCTGATTTTTCACTTTTATAAGAAAGTTGGAGTTTAATGGAACAATTAGGACATTTGAGTACTAAAATAAACTTCATCCCTCTGGAAAAACTTGATCTTGCTTAAAAACATTTATTTTACAAAAAACTCTTATCTTTATAGGATATGAAGGTTTTGTTATCAGTCAAGAAAAGAATCTTTAACCTAGAAAGGACTTCCTGCAGATCAGTATCTTAAAAAACTCTATCATTATCACCCAAGACCCTTAAAAAGGCCAATGGCCCACCCCATTTGTTAAAATTTTCTTTCTTCAGAGTGTAAATCTAAAATATAAAAGACTTCAAATATAAAGAGTCTCATCACGATCTTATTTACCATGTTCATAGGGAAGTAATTAAAACTGATATTACCAATACTACATATCAAAACAAGGTAATAGATAATGATATTCTTGATTAGAAGACAAGGGATCTCATCAAGAGCCAACTTGTTTAGTTTATTTACAACCAATGAATGGCATTGTCATCAGTAGGTTACCACGCCTAGGCAATGACTTTTAAGGGCTTACACTCAAAAGGTAAAAAAGAAGGGACAAAGTCCAAAAGAGATTCAATTCAAATGAATATCATTTTTGAAATCTGAAAATTCATACAGATGGGATAATGGATCATTGTTGGTTTAAAGGTAACCCTGTCAAGCCTATGAACACCTACTGGAAGCAGAGGTTTTATCTGTGTAAATGAGTATAAAACCAAAAAAACTAATCTGCAGGAGGCACCTACTATATTATTTTAAACCCTATTATTGATTGATGCTAACATTTATATTTCTATCATTTAAAGGGTGAAGTAATTAAGCAGATGGGCCTGAGCAAGTAATGGTAGTTCAAGAGAAATGTTGTTTACCTTATAACTCATGAAATCATTATTCTTATAACTCCAATTACTTTGAAATTTTTTAGAAATTTCAAAAAAATACTCAAAGATAATTGTTTCTCCCAAGTGAATCGCCAATTGTTGTACTATGAAACAACCCCCCCCATTTTTATCTAACAATTGTTAGCATTCGAGTTATAAATGGGGACCCTTTTAAATTTTTAAGCCTAGGAAAATAATCCCTAACTCTAAAGAAAAACTTAGCACGGCCTTGAAAAATGAGCTAAGGAGGAAACTTATATCGCACATTGCATATCGCACTTTTTCACATCACTATTTTATAAATCCTTTACGAAATTGTGATATGTGAAAAGGTCTCCCGCTGCGATAACCTCATCTCATCACTGTGCAATCGCATTTCGCAATTCGCAAAAAACTTGAACATGCCATATGACAACCGTTAATGATTTGCGAAATTCAATGTTGCGAATTTCGCAATCGCATTTCCCCTGATATCTGTTAAAGCATTACATGGTACCCCTTTAAATACCACGATTTGTGATTAAGGAGGTAAATTGTGTGGAATAATTATGTTTTAAATAATGAAAACAAACGTGTTGACAGGTTATTAAATGTTTAGTGGCCCGAGGGAGGATAATCATTCTCCAGGTTATGGGTAGTTATAATCGAGTATCCCATTAAAACCTTTCTGACGATCCAAAATCATTTCACAAGGGATTTCAATCTTAATTACTTGATATCGTCTACGCTGATATTTCTTGTCTATTTCAGGCAAGTGACAATAGACATGTCCTTAAGAAAGGTGATGCAGAAGCAAATGAAGAAGACCATTATTGAGACAGAGCCTACAGAGATGGCTCCTATATTTTCTTATACAATCTGCGATGTGGCTGGAGGCGCAACAGCTTAGGAGGTAAAATTATTGTTACGAGAGCAATAGCTTGGTCGACAAAGCCTTAAGGACCTCAATGCAAGGATGCCTCTTATTCTTTCCTTCATACGATAGGAGCAAGAGCCAAAATCCTTCCCTACACAAACATGATCAGATGGGTGGTCGAAAACCTTATCATCAAAGATAGGCAGTTCAAGAATTCAAGGATGGATCTCATAGGATCGTTCAAGGTAGAAGACTTGAAGGCTATGTACCACATACATGACCCGCAGGAAATCTACAACAACACGTTTGTGACTAACTTCGCAAAATGTAATCCAGACCCCTTCAAGTTAATTCAGACTTGGAGAATGTTAGACAACAAATTCAAGTATGACAAATCGGATATGTATGCAATAGTCTCTTTGGAAAACCCCTACAATTATGCAGCAACAATGTTATGTAGATTGTATGAACTGCCAAATAACACTAAGTTTTCAATAGAGTGAATTCCCTTGATAGGCTTGTGTTAATTCCTATATCATGAATTGGCTTTCTATCCTATCTAACAACTTAGCCACCTCCATTACTGAATATCGACAAAAGAGAGCCTCCTCTTTAGATAACCTCCCTCGCTTCTATTTCTGTGCTTATATTATGGATGCTATCTGCTTTTGCACGACATTTCCAACCATGGGTTGGAAATGGACCATACAAGATCCTTTCCCAATCCATGTCAGCCATAAGAAAATATGGGAATTGCATTATATATCTCACTTCTACAGATATTTCATTCTATCATGTTGCCCCTACACCAAATGATTTTCAATAAGAAATCCCCTAGGTTTTCCCAAGAAGCTGCAACAAACCTACTTGTTGTAAGCAAGTATTTCATTGAGGAATGGTTCACCTACATTAGGGTTTTTGGTAGCACTGTTGATCCACACGTCCTTCCCTTATATGTTTATGATAAGATATTAGCAGGGGAGATTGCCTACCAGACCATGGGTAAGGGCCTGACCAAAGTCCTCAAAGATGGCAAGAAGTCATTATGGCCTACTTTCCCTATCAAATGTGGCTCTTTTACTTTAGCTAATTTTGTTCATGCTACTAAGGAATCAGCACAAATGGAAGCCCTCAGGCTTCATACATTTCCTACAAGGCAATTCGATCCAAACAATGTGGCATACAATCATGGGGAAAATTACTCACGACAGGACTAAAGCTCAAGGCATACAATCATGGGGAAAATTACTTTGAGGATTTGTTGCATTCAGCAGTCTCTTTTGAGAAAGCACTTGAATGGGAAAAGGCTAACCTGAAACCTGAAGATTTTCAAAGATTTTAGGAATTCAGGAATGAGAGGCTTCAGGTCATTCTAATGCATTTATTAAAGCTCGAGGATAAGCCTACCCCGAGTAACACTATCGATAGCGCAGCCCCTAGCTCTCAAAAGGATTCTCATGTGAACACTGAGAATACAATAGACACAGGGAAAGTTCAGCATGCAGACAATACGAATGAGTCCAGCAGGAAGCCAACCGAAAAACAGGTAATAGACACTCCGGCCACAAAGACAAGTTCAGAAGCCCAAGGCACTAGTTTGGAGTAGGAATGGGATCAATTCAATCAGAAATTGCAAGTCTCCCCCAAAGCTCCAAATACTCAAGAAATGGAGGAATTCAAGACTCCTCTGAAAATTCATCAAGATATAGGGCCCAAGTCTATTGGTGAATAGTCTACACCTATGGATCATGAAGCAACAAAATACTAGCATGCCGAAATGATCCCTACTCTGCCCACATCAGAAATTGTTCTGAAAGTGATGGAGATACCTCCACTTAACGTATTCTATAGCCCTCTCCACAAGGTTGTAGTCTGAAGGCAAAGGAAAAGAAGAAGGGTAGATGGACCCGAATTCGCACCTGGAGATGACCCAATGGATGTTGTTTGGAAGGATGTGCCTTTTAATTTGGCCGAGAACTTGACTAGACTATCACAGTTCACAGGAGCATACACATCGGCCACTATGGATAAGGCCACTGAGGTGTCTACTCTGCTAAAGTAAAGGGAGGAAAGAATTGTGTAGCTCAAACACGAGCTCAAGACAGAAAAATCAGGTGCAAACAAGCAGGCAGCCGAGTAGCTTGCACAATTGCAGCAGGACATGGAAGTCTTAAAAATAAGCCATGAAGCCGACTTATCGGCCAAAAACATGTAGCTCCAGGAATTACAGAAATCCTTGGACATGTACAAGGATGTTCCCACTGCTAAGGAATTCATCAAAGAGGCTCTAGAACTAAATTCTCTTCTAGTCAAGCAGCAAGAGTATTTCTGTCGGAAGCTGTCACAGATCACCCCCTACATGATTACCAGCGACCAATTCATAGAAAAAGCCATTGATAAGAGAACAGATTTTAATGATTTAAACACCAAGATCTCTGAATTCACTGAATGGCAATAATCAGAAGAAGGAAAGAAGGCAAATCTACCTGAGATTGAGGAAACTCACAAAGACATCCTCTTTACCGATTGGGATGATAGGATAAAACAAGCTGAGCTGGCAGTCGTGAGGGCAGCTAGAGTATCAAAGAACATCATTAAGGCAGTAAATCATACCCTGTTCACTACCAATCTCATGAAGGAGGGTAATTCGAAAGAAATGCCTGACTTAACTGCCCTGAGTAAAGACTGGCAAGAAAAAGTAGGGAAACAGAGAGATGCAATTACGAAACTAACTATGACCGACTGGGAGTCGTATTGGCAGTATTTGGTCAAGCCGCATAGCCAGATCATGACCCTCAATTGTTCCCTCCATGTGACTCAAAGGATGTTGCCACCTCTTGCTGACATGATCTTTACAGGATAACTCAAATCTCATTTCAGGCCACCTCCTCAAATTCAACCAATGATCGATATTTGTGATTTAAAGGACAAGCTAGCAGACAACAAGTCATCCTCTTAGTTCTATTTAGTTGATCTCTGTTTATTTTTGGAGTTAGTTACCTATGAATGAGGAAGGTTGTTTGAAACCTCCTCAAATTTTGTATAATCTATTTTTGCATACTTAGTTAGAATAATATTTATACCCTTCTCATGCATTTAGAGAAGGGTCCAGAATTTTATCAAAAACATTTGCAAAGAATGCACTATTGTAAGTTTGTGAATGCTTTGGTGAAATGATGGAACATAATATTTTCTTTTAGATATCAGACTACTTTCCTTTGTTGATGCACTTTTGTATTCTTGGGAGATAATTTGATTTGAAGGAAGAACTTGGTCTATATCATTTGTCAAATGAGCAGGACTTCATACATCTAGTACTATTATCGTGTACGCATAACTCTGTTAACATTTAATTAGTGACAAAATTTTCTTTTCATGAATTATATGTGAGATTTATTGTTTCTGTGAAGCATTAATTGCACTTTGTATTGATGCCATAACTGAGGTTTTAATTTTCATATATAACTCATTAGACATGTGATATATTTTATAAATTCTTTTGACTAACTATTTAGTCAAAGGAATTATCTTTTATGTTATCATCTCCTTTTAATTGTGTTCAATCTTTATTATCACATGTTAAAAGGATATCTTTGTAGATCGCATACCATGCAAGAACACCCGGGTTTATATTAGAATAAGTTAAGTTAAAGAGATTGCATCATAGAATAAGTCACATAGATTATCATTATTCTATTGCACAACATTCATAAACCACCCACTCTCATCTTCAAACCCACATTGGGAAATTGGTCCCACTATCCCCAGTCGAAGCCACCACTTCAAATGGAAAAGGAGTTGTCTTAAGGTCCGAACGGGGTGGTTATCCCCCATGTTTTGGAAACAAAATTCTGAAGCCGCAACACGAAGTAGAGTCTGTCAGTGGTATTGGATTTGAAAGCCCTACTACAGGTGTAGGCAATGACCCAAATATATTAATGCTAGTTGTTACACAGTAATTTGTCACCATTGGTCACCGTCCCTATTACCCCTGTTTCCGTACTTTGGAGGACTCATTCCGGGACCTGTGAGCAGTGACATAACCTGAAAACACTTGCATTATGTTCCCCTGAGTATGTACTTCATGTTCCCTGAAGACACCTCCTGCAAAATATCCCTGAAAAGTGCCCTTTTTCCATTAGCGCAGGTCCACAATGTAATACCCGCGCCAATCAATGAGATCCTCAAAAGAGGGTGCGACCATTGGCGCTCTGTCTTAGAACAACACCCGCGCCAACCAAGTTTGGTAAAGATTTTTGACAAACGCGCGCCTAGCTGTTTTTTCCCTTCAAGTCATGAAGTCTTTTGAGGATAAAGCTCATCTTCTAGATGTCGAGAGTCATCATCTATCCTTGACATCTATCCATATCAGCTTTTCGGAGATAATGCCAATCCACAATGGGTGTTCTGATGCATTGTATCTTCTTCCCCTACTCCATCTATAAAAGTCTGTCCTCATGCATTTGACAAGCTAGTTTTTGGAGTGATGCTAGTTGTGATAACGCTTGTCCTGAGTGATAGTAAGAGCCTTGGAGCATAGGGAGGTTATGCTGCCGGAAGTCTGAGAGAGAGAAGGTCTATTGCAGGACATGTATAGCTGCTCGCCCAGCTAGAGGAGAGAATCAACGTCAGAACTTTGGTTGTATCTTTCTCTGTTGATTATTCATTAATGAACGACTATCATTATGGTTCCGATCTTACTGTTTATGATGATAATGTTTGATCTATTTCCTTTCTGACTGAAATATAGTTGTATTTTAGTGGATTTTATGCTTGTATTCGCTTCGTTCTTTGCATGTGCAGGTATCCGTTCGCGGGGATCGTGAGGATTGTGACCTGCCGAAGCAAGGGAACGGGAGTATCAACTCTTCTTCGACATTATCGTTGGACTCCAGGTTGGTTCTCATAATCCACTTTCAGTTTGCAACTAGGAACTTGCATGGTAGCATGAATTGATTGTTGCTAGACCCACTTTGGGCTAGTGGGATCGCCTCTGTCCGCAGAGGGGATTTACCTCTCCAACAATTTGGCGACTCCACTGGGGAGGAGCTATTTGTTGTTTGATTTATAAACCTTGGACGGAGTCTGAAGCACGGCCAGGCAGCCTTTGAAACGCTATTGCTTTGCATTAGCGGAGTAGATCAATGCCACTTCAGTCAATCTCCGGTTTGGTTTATGAACCGAACAGCTTGGAGTTTGTCTTGCATGTTAGTTTTCTCTTGCTTGCTTGCGTAAATGAGCTTTCTGGGTCAGTTTTAAAGTTGTTATTTGTTGTTTGATCTGTCTGAGTACTGTCGGCCAGACCCTGAATTGCTTGTTTTATCTTTTAGGCCAGCAAACTGTGTTGGCGCGTTTTTTTATTTGACAGTCGCGCCAGTTGGCGCATGTTGCATAACAGCAACTCGCGCCAATTCCTTACTAGCGCAAGTTACAGGCTGACAGTCGCGCCAGTCCTGTGAACTTTGCCATTGTGTGTGTTGAAAGCTCTTTAAACTCAGATTTTTGTCTTTTTACATCCTTTGCAGCTTCTGGAAGTGTGTTGGAACTCTGTTTGACTGGTTTTTTACCTTTGTCCTTCAGTTGTTTGCCTATTTCTATCGATTTTATATCCCAGCCCTAGAGCATCTAGTGGCTTTGTATATCGAGCCTTCTGTGGGAGTTTTGGTTCTGTGATTTTCCAGTCAACTTTTTGGTTGTTTTCCGCACCTGTCTAGTGGTTGTTAAAGCTTATTATTCTGTGCTTCGAGCAATTCACCTCTAGCTCGCTTGGATTTTGCTTGACTTCGTTTGAGCTTAGATCACATGGTTCATTGAGGTCTTCGTCATTTTCCTTGTTTTGACAGTTTATCTTGGTGTTTCAGATTTGGTTCTATTTGCATTGGGTGAATTTTGTCTGTTTATGCTTGTTAATATCTCTCGAGATTTGTTTAAATGCATTATGCCATTTTAAAAGAAAAAAACAAATGATCTTTTTGCATTATATTAGTTAGCATTTATTGTTATTGGCAATTAGTCGCTTTTAAAAAGAAAAAGAAAAAGTTTCATTTCTTGTTATTAGCTGCATTAGGATCTTTGTTGATTGTTTATTGTTCATTTTGTTTGTTTGAAAATCTCAACTCTCCTGTAGTTAGCATTCATTGAACGAAATGATATAATTTTGGCATATAGTTTGCATTTAGGAAGTTTTGAGAGATCACATATGGTAGGACCTAAAAACTGAAACTTAATTGAAGATCAACTGTAAAATAAACCGAATGAATCTAACAACGCATTGGAACCTAACGCAAATATTCTAGAGGTCTAGGCTAGAGACGTGTTCCGGCGTCGTTAAACCTAGTCACTGTTGTTTCACATTACGGTTGGGTGATTCCTCCTCTTGTGACTCGATAGTGGTCTAGCACGGACTGAGCTCCCACGTACCGTCGCGTATATAAGGGAGACCCCACTAGGTTATCATCCTTTATCCACAGGAAGCCGTGTCTGCCGCCTTACAAGCCGTAATGCACTGAACACAGCATTCGGGAAGATTGACTGCCGTACAGGAAGTCCTTGGTTTTCATCTGATTGCCAAGGTGTATAAGCAGTTTTACGGATTGTTTGGTAAACCCTTTTCCTAGAGTCTCCAGAGTAGTCACTTTTGATCCTTTTCGGACTCCTTAAAAGAAAAGGTGCCAGTGAGCGTCTTGTCACTTCGTGCTCATTAAACATTCGAACGAGACTAGAGTCATCTTTTTGTCCTTTTCTCAACTCTTAAAACATGAAAAGGTCAAGTTGTGTCTTTGCATCTTAAAATTTATTCGGCCACGATAACATTTACCCGGTTAGATTTGGTTTGCGTTAGTTTGAGTAGGGATTTTGTCTCGTTAGATTCCCTAGGATTGTGTGAAGTTTCATCCTGGCGGAATTACCAATTTCGTCTTCCGAGATACCGGTTGTGAGTGCAACTCTTTCTGTTGTTCCGAGTATACAACCGATTAGTTCTCGTGCTCCAGGCGACGAGACTTACGAGTTTCATTGGAACCCTGTTTGGGAACCTTCTGAGGACAGTGTCCCTTTTTGGGACTACACTTCTCCTCGTGTTTCAGTCCCACCTTTTTCCTCTGACATGGAGGACGTGTCCCCTACTACGACTGACGAGTCCGTTGCGACGAGCGGTGAAATTCCCACCGCAACGGAACCTACACCTATCAGTAGTACTCCTACTACTGGGAACCTACCATCAGGCTATAAAGCATTAAAGGATACTATGCCCTCTGGAACTCCTTTCACGGGTTCTATTTGGTCGCCACTCACTTTTCCCACCACGGAGCCCTTTACTCCACAAAGTCGCAGTGCGTCTGTTACCTCAATCACAACCGCTCCAACGGTATGTGCAGCCTCTTCGACTCCTATTTTTAGTCGTCCTTCGGCTTCTTTATTCGGAGTCTTTGATCCTACGTCAAATGTCCCAACAGAGGGGCCATACGATCAATATTTGCCGTCTCAACCGATTGTTGAGGTATCAGTTCCGTTGTCAATTAATTGGGGTTCCACCTCTTTTCATGGTGGCCAAGTATCGTCTGCGCAATCTCCAAGGCAACCTCCTCAAGACCAACAAGGGCAATCCTTCCATGGAAACCCTTTTGCCTCTGGTGGTCTGTTTTTCTCCTCTTATGTTCAACCTTCTGGTAACTCAGGTCAATCTTCTGTTCAACAAGCCCAACCTGGCATCCAGCAAGGTTATCCTACTGGACAAATTGGTCAATCATATGCTAACCCAAACCAACCCAATGTCCAGTATGGTCCAATATCTGGACAAGCTGCTCAACCACATGGTCAGCCCACCGTCCAGTATAGTCAACCTTCTGGGCAAGTTGGTCAACCTCAAATCCAATCAGGCCAACCAACTGCCCAGCCCACTCAGCCATCTGGTCCGTTAGGGCAACCTTCAGTTGTGCAACAACAACTCCATTCCCAGCAGGTACAACCTTCTGGGCAGGGAGGCCAACCTCCATATCCACAAGGTTATCCTTCCGGCCAGATAGCCCAACCTCCAAGACATCCTTCTAGCACTACTCAACCTGGTTTTTTTCCCCAGGCTAGACCCCAGACCCCATCCGGTTTTCAAATACAAGCTGGAGTTCAATCTCAACAAACCTATCAAACTCAGCCTGTTTCTCAAACTCAGTTTGGAGTCCAGCCACCGTATGGTCACCAGCAACCTCAAGGGCAACCTTTGTTTGCCCTGTATCAAAATTACCAACAACTGCAGACGAATCCTTATCAGAATTATCCGCAACCATATGGTGCTCCTGCAGGACCGTTTGGTAATCCATGGAACGCTGGGGGGCAGAACCCAAACCCCTACGGACAAAACCCTATGGGGCCAAATCCGTCTGGACCAAGCCCTTGGGGGCAGCCGCCAGTTGGTTGGAACCCTGGTGCTCCATCCCACCAGCAGCCCCAGATGTCCTTTAATCCTCAATTACCTTTCTTAGCAACTCTAGAATTACCGGATGTGTCCAAATTGACCAATGATCCAATTCTCCATAATCCATATTGGCCTTGGTTCCAACGAAAAATTCCCGGTGACTGTCCAAAATTCGATGGTAAAGCTAATGAAGATCCACAAGCTCATGTCATGACTTATCACCTTTGGTGCTCATCCAATTCATGGCTTGATGATTCAATTCGGCTTCGCCTTTGTCAAAGGACTCTCACTGGCTCTGCAGCTAAGTGGTATATTGAGCTCAATCACGGATCCTTTCAGGATTTCAATTCGTTGGCTATGGCATTCCTCACGCATTTTCAGTTACCCATTCGATATGAAACGGGTACACACCTCCTCACATCCTTAAGACAGACAACAGCTACGCATATCTCTAATCATATCCATGAATGGAGACGGCGTAGACGTATGATTAAATTTTGGATTCCCGACCAGCTTCTTACCGATTGGTTTACGACTTCGTTCGTTCCTCCAATAGCTCAGGACATTGCCATGGGGGCGTGTGTTACTGAAGAGCAAGCTATTGCGCGTGCTCAGTACCTTGACTTGGTTTACTCTCAGTCAGGTACATTGTATGATTATCTGCCTGATGCCCCGAGACCAGGAACATCCAAAGCCCCGCCAACACCAACTGTTGACGGTATTATTGGTTCTGTTAGTTCATCCTCGAAGAAAAATTCCGCGAACCCTGGGAAGCAAAAACCAACTGCTTCGAGTGAACAAACTTCTCAGGTAGCACCCATTTCGAATGTTACTTCCGAGGTCAATGTCGTCCAATCTACCACGGCAGACAAAGCCTCGAAAGGAAAGAAGAAAGGGAAAGCGAAAAATAAACCAGATCAACCTAAACAGGACTCCCCAAAACCTCCACCCGAGGAGGGTGCCAAACGCAAACCCAAGTATCCTTGTCTTATCTGTGATGAGGATCACTATACCAAAGACTGCCCTAGGCGGTCCGAAGTTAGTCGTTTGTTGAAAGGTGCTCCCAGGACTCCTGCGGTGCTCAAAGATCCCTTTCCCTCACAACAAACCCAAAAAACTCAAATGGTGGTTGACCCTTCTCAGCCTCCCTCTTCTTTCGGTTCTCAAGTGTTTATGGCTGGAACGATACCTGTCAATATCAGTACTCAAACAAAAGATTATCCGCCATCTGCCGGGAAAGAGCTTGAGATCCCCTCTAGTGCTCCACCGTTCAGTTCAGGTCCACTCCACATTGAGAGACCTACCACTGAGACGCCTCTTCGACCCCCTCCAAAAGGAGTACTCCGGAAATCTTCTTACAACCCAAATGCCCGTGCTGCACAGCACTACAACATCGTTGAGGACTTAGCGCAGACTCCGTCGGCTATTTCCGCTTTAGAAGTTCTCCAGAGCTGCCCTTCTCAGAGGAAGTCCTTGCTATCCGCTATTGGTGGCATAGACCCGGCCGACTCGGATTTAATTACTTTTGACTTAGAACGCCATACGCAGAGACTGCCTCCCCAAATCGCATTCCTTATACAGGTTATCATTGACTCCAAAACGATTCATCGAACAGTCATTGATGAAGGTGCTTCTACTTGCATCATGTCTGTTGCCTGTTGGAAAGCCATCGGATCTCCGACGCTGAGCCAGTCTCCCACGACCTTGGAAGCCTTTGATGGAGTAGGGGAAGAAGATACAATGCATCAGGACACCCATTGTGGATTGGAATTATCTCCGAAAAGCCGATATGGATAGATGTCACTCATGCATTTGACAAGCTAGTTTTTGGAGTGATGCTAGTTGTGATAATGCTTGTCCTGAGTGATAGTAAGAGCCTTGGAGCATAGGGAGGTTATGCTGCGGAAGTCTGAGAGAGAGAAGGTCTATTGCAAGACATGTATAGCTGCTCGCCCAGCCAGAGGAGAGAATCAATGTCAGAACTTTGGTTGTATCTTTCTCTGTTGATTATTCATTAATGAACGACTATCATTATGGTTCTGATCTTACTATTTATGATGATAATGTTTGATCTATTTCCTTTCTGACTGAAATATAGTTGTATTTTAGTGGATTTTATGCTTGTATTCGCTTCATACTTTGCATGTGCAGGTATCCGTTCGCGGGGATCGTGAGGATTGTGACCTGCCGAAGCAAGGGAACGGGAGTATCAACTCTTCTTTGACATTAGCGTTGGACTCCAGGTTGGTTCTCATAATCCACTTTCAGTTTGCAACTAGGAACTTGCATGGTAGCGTGAATTGATTGTTGCTAGACCCATTTTGGGCTAGTGGGATCGCCTCTGTCCGCAGAGGGGATTTACCTCTCCAACACTAGCATTTAACCATTATCAAATGCTACCATAACCACTAATGATAAGACCAAACTCACTTTTTCAAATTGAATAAAATTATCACATAAATATTTCCAGATGCATCAAGCTAAAGAAGTGTGGAAATTAAAATTTCACCTTACTCACAACAGAAGCAGATGGCAAGTTGAGGTATATTTTAAAAAGTGCCTCTATCTCCTTCCCAGTATGCAAAAAAGGATGTGCAAAATAACAACAGACAAAACGGCACTAAGCATAGAGCACATACTTTTAGGAGTCTACCGGCAAATGGAAGGCAGACAACAATGGATGCCAAAACAAGCCCCACAGCTTCTAATCTTAATTGTGCTAGAGTCCCCGAATTTTGGGACAAAATATGATTTAACCCCAACAGAAGGCGAGATACAATGCCAATGACTCGAGGCAGATTAGACTCGTCAAAAACCCCGTATTCCCATAGTAAAGCAAAATACAAATAAGTCAATTTCTGAAGCCATATTTTGATCCTCTTCTCTCGAATTGGCGGCATGAGCCACCAAGCTTTGCTTTCGTGTTCCCTCTCTCTGGAAAGCATGGCATTCATATTTTTTTTCACAATTAGGTAGAAACTATGATTGTTGCATACTCAATTTGCGCCACAGTAAAAAGTATGATATTGATATTGGGATTGATATCAAGAAAATGGAACACCAATATCGAAAACCAACGACATAAATGGGTGGCAGCAAGCGGCCATTACCTTCCCCAGAGCATAAAAAAAAAAACACTATTTTGACATGACCATGATTCAGGATAAGAAGATAATTTAAACATGTCCACTTTAATATTACTATATTTTTGGGGAGTTGCCATCGTTGAACAAGTGGGGAGTTGTAAATTTAATAAGTCCCTCCCTTGGGCTATATAACTCTAAGTCTTTGCCGAGCGAGACTGGTGTTCAGAGAGCAGCATATCCAGCAATTGAGGTTCATATGGTTGTTTATGACTTGAAGTAAAAGAATATTCAGATCCATATTCACCCCAGATTTATTAATCAAGGTGATGGATCAAAGAACCCAGATTTATTAATCAAGGAGGCGGACTAGCATTTGGACGCTTAGAGGATAATTTCTTTTATTTTATTTTTTAATCGTATCACAGTTAATATGTATTATAATTATAATGATGCTTGTAAAATGCAACTCTAACGTGTGTTTACTCAAATTTTATTACTTTCCAAGGCAATAAAGAGACGTATCATTTTCAATCTAAAAACAAATTGTTATATATATATATATATATATATATATGACCATATATATATATGAGGATTACAAGTAATTATGAGGGTTACAAACAATTATAGCGGAAATTTGGGTTTAGTGGGTTTTGGGTCCAGATTTTGAATTTGGGCTCTGATACCACGTGTGAGGATCCATCCTTGGGTCCTCTAACTAAAAACTAAATTTAACTAATTTTAAACACAATAAGATGGGAAATAACTTATTTATATCTAAACATTTATTTGATGATAATATACCATTAAAATTTACTTACCACCAATTAAATAAATAAGAATTTCATTGCAACCATTTACATAAGTAACCAATAAACGGTATAATATTTGTTCCAATCGCTTAGTTGAGATGTTCCTGAGGTCCTGACTCTGTTGGGATGCTCCTCTTGACTACCCGATTGGATTTGCCTCCCAGCCAACTAGGAAGTATTTCCTAGCCCAGGGAACTTCCAGAGGTTCCCTAGCCATCCGAGCCCAAGTCCAACTAGATGTAGTGTGTCCAAGTTTAACAAACACTTTCCAGATCTGAGTTTGTTTCTCTCGCTTCTCTTTCTCCACATTCCGCCCCCAAAACACAATCCTAAAAAAACAAAATCAAGACCAAGGATCTCCCCCCTCTCCTCTCATCATCTTCCCTTTTTATGTCTCTCCCCCCCATCCACCTCAACCACCTATCATAAATGCGATGACTACCCCCTCATCCTTTCATTTAGTATCGTTGACTTTTCTTACCATATCTTGTTCAAGTAGATTTGAGATAACATTTTGGGGATAAGATATCAATATTTAATTTGGAAATTAATTGGAAAAGACCATATCTTATCCCAAGTAGATTTTGAGAAGACACCTTGGGATATGGATATTTAATTTGGAATAAATGGAAGGAGACCATAGCCTATCCAAATTTAAATTTGAGAAGACAAGTTAAGAATTGAATAATAACAATAATAAAATTTATATCAGTAAATAAAATTACAGTTTCACAAATGTAGGTATATACCAATATTTCTTGACAATTATAAATCAATATTTTCAAGTAATTTAAACACTAATAAAATTTACATGATAAGATTAAGTAGGGCATTACAGCAATATGCACTGAGGCTTCGACTGGAACTCTCCTTCTTGCTCCACCTGCAATACATACCAATCAATAACATGATCAACATCCTTTATTATTTCTTAAGCAATGAAATATGGAAAACATCATAGACTTTCATTGTTGGAGGTAGTGCAAGTCGATATGCCACTGGTCCAATCCTCTCAAGGATATCAAAAGGCCCACAATACCATGGTGCCAACTTAGCACATGAATCATTCCTCAAAGAGATTTTCTTGGGCTTGATGTGCAAATACACATGCTCCCCAACCTAAAACTCCTTGAATACCTTGTGCTGATCCACATAACACTTCTATCTATCCTATGTTGCCTTTAAATTATTCTTTATAACCTGCATTTCCTTATATCTGCCAACATGTCTGGTCCAATAAGTACCATGTTCACTAGATCACTCCAGTTGATGGGAGTCTTACAACTCTTCCCATACAATGCCTTGAAAGGACTTATCCTCAATGACTCCTTATAACCATTGTTGTATGCAAACTCAACCAATGGAAGATACTCCTCCCATTTCCTTTGGTGGTGCATCACGTACATCCTCAACATATCCTCCAAGATCTTGTTGACCCTCTCTGTCTATCCGTCTGTCTGTGGATTATAAGTTATGTTGAAGGCCAACTCTATACCCAAGCCTGCAAATAGCTCCTTCCTGAAATTGTAAGTGAACTTTTCATCCCTATCTGACACAATCTTCTTTGGAACACCGTGTAGTCTCACTATCTCTATGATGAACACTTGTGCCACCTCACTGGCTGAATATGTAGTCTTTACTAGAATGAAGTGAGCTAGATTTCTCAACTTGTCAACCATGACCATAATAGAATCATGTTGCTTTATTGTCCTTGGAAGACCTCTAATGAAATCCATGGAAATGACTTACCATTTCCATTCTAGAATCGCTATAGGCTATAGTAAATTGTTTGGATGCTTACATTCTGCCTTTACCTGTTGACAATTTAAACATCTGGCCATGAACTCTGCCACTTCCTTCTTCAGGTTTGGCCAATAGTAAAACCCTTTCACCACCATAAATGTCTTATGATATCCTGGATGACCCGAGTATGGCTTGGCATGAAACTCCCTCAAGATAAGTTTCTTGAGCTCACTACAATTCTGCACATAAATCCTGCCTCTAAATCTCACCAAACCATTTGTCGTGAGACAATAGTCTGCATCCCGATCACCTGTACCTATATATGTACCTACACGTGTACCTGTACTCGTACTCTATTGTAACATGTGCATAATCTCCACATATTTGTCATATAGTTGTCCTGCCTGCAAGATCCTATCATGTGACTATGTCCCATAAGAGCTCATAACTATTATATGATTTACCTATACCTTCCTGCTAGGTGCATCTGCAACCCGGTTCTCCTTCCCTTTGATGTATTTGATCTTGAAGTTGAACTCATTAAGGGTAGCCAACCATCTAGCTTGCCTGGCATTCAGAATTCGTTGATCAAACAAATATCTCAACCCATTATGATCGCTCATCAATGTAAACATCCTGCCCTGAAGGTAGTGTCTCCACATATTCAATGCATGTATTATTGTTGCTAGCTTAAGAACATGTGTTGGATAGTTTTTTCTCATGCTCATTCAGTTTTCATGACTCATAGCACACTACTTGTCCTTCTTGCATGAAAACTCCACCAATTCCTCTCTTGCAAGCATCTGTACATACTACAAACTCTTTGTTTGGATCCGCAATCTCTAGCACTGGTGCTTGTGTCAACAACTGCTTAAGTTGCTCAAAACTCAAGCAGTTTCATGTGTGCAGACTCAAGCAAGCATTGTACAGTCTCAAACAAGCACCCTATGCTTAGTATACTAAGATCGACAGTTATCTCACCGGTTTGGGCTTCACCAAAAGTGAAGTGGATGCAAACCTCTATCACATCTTGGTAGAAGGTAAATTGATTATTATTGTCTTATACGTTGATGATTTGATTTTGATTGGTGATAAGCAGCTGATCAAATCTTGCAAGGAGGACCTTGTAAGGAAATTTGAAATGAAAGACATCGGTCTCATGCACCACTTCCACGGGTTGGATGTATGGCAAGGCATGGGGAACTATTGTGTCTCAAGGAAAGTATGCAAATGAGATACCGCAGAGATTCGACATGGAGAGTTGTAAACCCATGGAGACACCTCTAACAACCAACTGGAGGAAGGAAGATGCCACTTCAGGTGAAGAAATGGATGTTACTATTTATCGATAGTTAGGGGGTTCACTGATGTATCTTATGAACACATGACCATATATGTGTTATGTAGTCAACGAAATGAACCAAGCTATGGCTAGGCTAACCAAATTATATTGGAAGGTAGTTAATCGTGTTTTATGGTACCTCGGAAGCACTATCCAGTTTATACTATGGTACAAATGGACAGAGGGAATGAAGTTGTGTGGCTTCACATATTTGACAAGGACTCCATCCGACCGAAAGAGTGCATCAGGTGGAATTTTCAGTGTTGGGTCCATAGTAGTTTCCTGGTACAACAGGAAGCAAAGATCGATGGCGCTCAGCTTGATTAGATGGTTGCAAGTCAAGCAACATGTGAGGTGATCTGGATGAGAAACATACTTGTGGGATTGTTTGGTCAGATGATGGATCCAACTGTGATATATTGTGATAATTAGAGTTGAATTAAGATCTCTGAAAATTTGGTATTTCACGATCAATCCAATCATTTAGATATCTGGTAACACCATTTATGGGACTTTTTGATCCAGGTGGCTCCAAAGACACACACAGGACAAAGAGGGCTTATGGAAGCTCGAAAATCAAAGTGATCAGAATGCTTTCGAACCAAGACCATAGCGTAGATCTTGTCATCCTGATCATAACAGTGTGAACAGTTTGTCGATCTGAACTCGTATGAGGGAGAACAAGCCAGTCAAATTTCTGGTCAAAGTTGGGTTGTGGGCCAGGTTTAAGTGTCCTACAATTTGACCGACCCTGGATCATGAAACCTAGCTCCCAAAAGTGGGCGAAATTGTTTCCTCTTTAATTTGTCTAATAACCCTTATGTTAGACAAAATTTTAAAAATGCCCTATTATAAATAAAAATTATAAATGAGGTGACGGGCTACCACCCCCACCACCCCCCCCCCCAAAATACATAACAAAAATTATTTAAAAATTGGGCCGACAAGCCGTGACCCCCGCCAGCCCCAACCGCACCACACACCACAAAATTTAAATGTTGGGTTGGTTGCCATGACCCCGCCGAAACCCCGGTCCACCGTAACATCTAAACAGTATTACAACTGGGTGGGCAGGCCACCTCTGGTGGACCCGGCCCACACCCCAACACAGCCACCATGAATTAAGTGCAAGGCCGACGGGGATCGAACCCCCCGACCCACGTGGGTCAGCCCCCACCAGGTGGCCCCATATATGGTGCATACACCGACGAACCCACACCATATGTAACCAATAAAACACTGCGCCTATTAATATGCCTAACCAACATGTTAAATGCAGAACCTATGGCCGGAATGGGGCGCGGGCCACCAAAACGATGGACCGGCCACCCAATATATATATATATATATATATATATATGTTAATTCGGGAGGGGCAGGATTTGATCCTCTAACCCCTCCTAGACGAATTCCTAAATTACCAACGCGCCAACGGCTTCTTTCGAAATATCTACCCAAAATTTATATAAACCTTCATTTCATCAGTGCTCCAAGGATGGAGGAACCAGGAGCATGCACGGAAATCGAGGCGCAAATTTTTTTTAATTAATTTTTAATGCAGGGTGGAAACATGAACCTAAGAAAAACACAGGCAGAACCATGATTGGGCGAAATTCTCGGGGGGGTAAAATTTTTGCAGTGTCCAAATTGGACAAATTTTATGTCGATCTTACACCTCTCATCGACATGAACCTGATGGCACAGTCAGAATTTCGATCTAAGCAGCAGATTTTCAGAGGACCTGGAGGAAGGAATATTTGAGGAATCTAGGGGGAATCTAAAAGATTCCTTAAGCCCTAGATTTCCACTTTCTCATAATTCAGAAATTTGACAGTCGATTTTGCACTATTCGATGCCACAAATATGATGGTGTATTCAGATTTTCCATTTACTCATTTCATTTTTTGGCCACTTTTCAAAGTGGAGTGCAGGCGTCAGCGTTCATGTGTGAGCAGCCATTTCCATGAGATTCGACGCTGCAAGATTGATGGTGTGGCCAGCTTCAGCAGTTTGACATCCTCTTCTTCAGATGGCCTCTGGATGTGAAGTATATGTAGTGTGTTCATGTACTTATTTTTGCTTTGCATTGTGTTGTACAGATCCATGTTTGATGTTTGATGTGGGATCTTGTTTTTTTACTTGTTTCATGATTCTTGCTTGATGTGATGCGAAATCATTTGTGGGATGTACTTGTTGTCATGATTCGTCATGTTTTGTTTGATATCCCTTTGTCATTATGTTGCTAGGATACTCATATGTCACCATGTATGATTGCATTGAAATCCCTTTTATGCCATGTTGGTGGGATGTTCATTATCATCATGCATGAGTCTTATGTCATACTAATAGGAGTCATTTTTTTGACTGACAGTTCATGTAGCAGAACATCTCTTGGCGCCACTCCTACGTGAGGGCATTTTCCTTGCATGATAGCGACATCACTTCTTATGTACATCATCACTATTGATATCACTTAATGTAGTGGCCTACACCATCTTGACAACGGGGCTCGGAGATGTAGCCCTCCTGGACGAACTCCGTTATCAACAGCTTATGTTTTCATGTGTTGATGAATTTCATGTTCCTCTTCTTTACAATATGCAGATGTATTCATTTATGTTCTTTTAAAAATTCAATTTAACACATCATGGAAGTAAAAGGTATTGGAAGGGTCCTTTGTCACACCCAGACCCGAATCACTATGTGCAGAGGTGGATAATGTTGCTATAATACATTCCGACGGAGCAACAAGATGTTGACATGTTGACAAAATATCTGTCAAAAGGGAAGCTCAAGTTCCACAGTTGCATGATAGGGGTGGTTGATAACCCCTTTCTTACTAAGAGGGAGTAACAATGTAAACTTTGAAACGGGAACTATAAAGTCAAAACGAGAACTCTAGCCAAAAAACCCTAAAAAACATCAAAAACAATGCTAAAAATGAAAAGTGTGTATACTAGAACGATGGTTTTTTTTTTAGGGTCAATTTTGAACATGTTTTAAAAATGGCAGTGAAAATGAAAATTTCGTGCAAAAAACACCCTGAAAACGAAAAGTGTTGATACTGGAACAATGTTTTTTTTTAGGGTCAATTTTCAACGTTTTTAAAAAATGCTAGTAAAACCGAATTTTTATGTGCAAAAAAATAGTTGGTTATGAGGAAAAAACACACTAATGTTTTTGGTAGAATAACATTTTTCTTTCTAAGTATAAATTCAACATATTTTAGTAATGACCATAAAGATAAAATAATGGGATCTAAAATACATTAAAATTCTATTAGTTTTCATCCATCTTGTTAAACATATAATAACATCACACTAAAGATTGTTAAAATTCTAATTATTTTCAACGAAACATTAAAGATACAAAAAATTTGGAATTTTTTCAACCATAAAATTAAAAAACCATGACATTATGAACAAATTACATGACTATATTAATCAAAATGTCATTATTTGTATATTGAATGAAACATACATTATATCTCTAATTTAATGTTGCATTGTAGATATTCTAAACAATAAAAATCATCATAATTAAGACATATAATCCAACAACATTAAGTCAGGACCGGGGAGATGTTCACTATGCAAAAATGAATCTGAAACAATAAGGCATCTCTTTATAGATTTTCCTATTGTTAAAAAAGTGTGGTTGGAGGTTGGGAAGCTCATCCAGAAGAATGTAGTCTGGGAAGGGGAAAATTTCTCTGATGTTTGGTATAAATGGTGGCACCTATATCCAGAGGGGAATTTGCGGAATTTACCTCCCATTATTTCATGGGGCATCTGGATAGCCAGGAACAGGAGCATCTTCTTGGATAAGGAAACCCCTTTCGAGACTATTGCTATTCAATGTACCTCTATTTACACAAACATCCCCGAATCAGAAGAGGAGAGGACTTCCAGGCAGGTCAGAGAGGAACAAATCAAGGAAGGTGTTCCTTGGGCATACTTTGACGGGGCATCCCAGAACAATAAAGCAGGAGCAGGGTTGGTCATACACCTAAATGAAAACCAGATTCTAAAAGCATCCATGGGATTAGGCACTGGCTCAAATAATTTCGCGGAATTGTCTGCTCTAAAGTTGCTTTTATGCTGGCTTATCCACAGGAACATCTTCACAGTTCAGATTTTTGGGGATTCTTTGAATGTTATAAAATGGTCCAATGGTCAAAGTAGATGTCAAAATTATATCTTGAGACCTTTATTAGAAGAGATTCAGCAGTTAAAGCTTTCATTTAATGTTTTCTCTCTATGCCACATCTACAGGGAACACAATTATTCAGCAGACAAGCTTTCTAAAGAGGGTCTGCAATAAGATATGGGTCGTTGGAGAATAGTGGAGGAGAACCATGGAGAGATCCGCGTTTCGGATCAGCCTCCTTACTCTTAGTCTGTTTACTTTTTGAGACTTCTCAGGCTTCGCAAAGTCATTTCCTTGGTTTTGTTTACAGCTATTATGGTGCTTTTTATTAAACTGTTTTTAAATTTTGCATGACATTTGTATCTATTTTTTGTTTGGGTTGTTTTCCTCGGAGAGGAGACCCGGGAAGTAGATGCACTATTTTTACCTTTCTACGGAGACTTTCAGTATATGGAAAATGTATATTTTGCTATGACTGATCTTGAGACGGGAGCTGTTTTCCTCAATATGAGGAGGCTCACGGTTTCAGGGGTACCTATTTCTCTCAGTTTTGGACAGGAAGGGAAGTTTCTTTTTGTAGAGCTCTATGATTATCAAATCATACAGCAAATAGAATGCTTCAGCATATACTATGTACCTTTTTATTCTACTTATAAAAAGTTCTATTTTTTTCTTTGGGAAAAAAATATAATCCAACAACATAAAAATGACTCATAACTTCTTATTTAACCCCATATGGAAATCAAAAATTTTATTTCAATATATGATGTAAACATCAGTTATATAAACTGTCTTAGACAATTATTCAAAATCACTCATATTTTCTTGCACACCATCAGAAACATCTTCATATGAATGACTGGATGCAGACGAAGATGTTACATATTCTTCTATTTCATCAACTAGTGCCCCATATGAGTCCACATGCATGCCCACCATTTCAGGTTTCAAAATTCTTCTGGATCTACGACTGGTTTCAGCAGACTCCCATCTCAACACTGATCCTTCTGGTAACAACCTTTTCAGAATCTCTATCATCTTGAAGCGAAGAGTTCCTCTCTTTGTTAAATTGAAGTCATAAACAAGTATGTCAACATCCTCCAATTTTAAGAGGTCTGTGCGGTGGCAATTTATATTTGTACTCTTTCTTTTTCTCTTTCCGCCATTTTTTTGTCAACTACCATCTCTGGCTTATACACACCATTCAATGGGTGTGTATTTGTGGCATACCAATGTACTTCAACACCTATAAGATCCTCATTTTCTGTAAAGACCTTTATAACCTTAGCAACCTAGAATGGATAGCCATTGGGATCTCCATCTGCTAGCACTGCGATCATGCAACCCTCCTTAATTTCTTGTACTGAACCCCTGTAAAGGTCTTCTATGGCTTCACGTTGTGTACGAGATCTTCTGGAACCAATATACATCTCTCTTTCCTCTGCTTGTGAAGAATTAATAATACCTTGAGATTGTTGTTGTTCAACAATGTTTATTTCCTCATGTTCATTTGACACATTTTGTGGCCAAATAAATGTATTTTTCAAAGGTATATCTTCATTTGTTGTTGTTAAAATGATATCACTTTGATTATTGAAAAATGACTCCCACCAAACTGAATCAGCAATGTCAAAGTACTCATATGAATATCTAATACATTTTTTTATTTCTTCTAGGCAATCAAAATCATTTATATCTCTATTTTGTCTCTGTGCATTATGAACTTCACCAACTGATTGTAATAAAAATATTTTTGATGCAAATATTGGATGATCTGGAATGAACTTCAAAAATTCCAAACCTAATGATGGTGCCCATTCTGCAGTAGTTGAATACTTCTTGCCCCCTATTAGTGTTTTCACATCAATTTTTTTGATATGAAATTGATGTTGAAAGCTAATGTCATTAAGTTGTTCAATGCATTTCTCCTCACCATGCGATCCCAAAATAAACCTTCGCATGTCAACAGTTTCTTCCAAAACATCAAAAGTAGGCTTTGACATGTATGATTTCTTAATACATTCAATTAATGATAGCAAGCTCCCAAATTCCTTCCTCCTCAATGTGACTGAAAAACGATTGAACATCTGATCAATATGGTCATGAGTGTGCCCAACAAGAAGGAAACCAACCTTTGCCTTCTGAAAAATTCTCAATTCAACAAGCATGTTTAGATATCTAAAAACAACCTGATTTTTGTTTTCACGGCAAGTGTTTTCCAATTGTAGATACAAAACTTCAGGAATATTATCAAACCAATGAGAAAGCACATCATGAATTATGGTTATTGTCATATTTGCATCATTATGAATATTTGGAGTTGTGAAATACACCCTTGGCAACATTTTCCCATTGAAGACCATACAACCGACCAAGTGATACTGAATAAAATTTTCCCCCTGTAAATTTTTGGGTGTGCGAACAAAATGTGGTAAAAGTGTTTTCTTATGGTCCATACCATCAATTATCAAACCCAAATATTTATTTGGATTATCATAACACTTCTTTCGATGCTTGTACAACTTTTTCATTTCACTTGTTTGTTTTTCGCGATGCTCCTGGAGTTCTTTGACGATTGAATCTACACAACATAAAAGAAAGCCATCAAGAAATATGTTTTCATAGTTGATGGTTATACAATTTTAAAAGTTAAAGTTATGAATGTTTACCTCTTTATGACCCTTCACATTTGTCCCTTTTTAATTAAAGGGGAGCACATGTACTGCAAATCCCCATCCTTGTCTTCTTAGGAATACGGACATTGTTGAATTCTTTCTTTCATACCTTCACAAAATATTGATATGTAATAAACTGACCATGTCCCTCAGCACCTTCTACATATTCTTTGTATAAGTTGTAGATTTCTTGTCTTGAAAAATTATCTGGAATATGTATTGTCTCTCTATTTGGCATACACTCTCCATGCTTTGAAAAGAAATCTCTCATCCATGACATTGCAGTGTTTGATAATGGCCCAAATTGTCGTTTATGATGTACCTCTAAATAAAATGTGGGATCCTTTTCCAAATTTTCTTGGATTCTCGAGAGATGAAAATTACCCATCGAATGAAACATTTTGAAAGCCTTTCTACATATAAATAAAGACCCAATATGATAATCATAACCTGACAATGTAGATTGCATGCACCCAACTAAATATGAATTTTTCATGCGTTTATTCATTGACAAATATCTCTTCCTTTTCTCTAATGCAAATTTGAAATCCATATTTTTCAAGCAATATTTTTTACAACAATCACTTGAAATGAGAGTGTTAATAGAACTTCTTCTCATAAGGTATTCTACTCTACCCCTTGTATAACTAGAACATCTTGCATTGATATGAAAAGGTCTGCTCCTACTCCTCGATACAATATTTCTTGGCAACATCTCCATCATTGGATCATCATTTGTATAATAATTTTCATCATCATTCTGAGGAATGTTATCCACACTATGATCAGTTGTCCTTTTCAAACACTGACTTGGAGGATATTCTTCATCTTCCCCTTCTTCAGTGCTAATGTCATAGTCCTTAGAATTGGGACTAAATGGAAAATTTGACTCGATGTTTATTGGATATTCTTCCTCATGTGCATTGTTAGTGCTGCTCTCATAGTCCATAGAATTAGGACTACGTCGAAAATGTGACTATTTACTTACTAAAAATGCTACATCATGTCCTTTGTAACTGCTAGTCTCATAGTCCTTAGGATTAGTACTAAGTGCTTCATCCTGTCCTTCATCACTACTGCTCTCATAGTCCATAGGATTAGGACTAAGAAGACACTGTGACACTCCATTCTTTTGAAATTTTTCATCATGCTCTTCATCACTACTACTCTCATAGTCCATAGGATTAGGACTAAGTGGACACTGTGACACTCCATTCTTTTGAAATTTGTCATCATACTCTTCATCACTGGTGCTCTCATAGTCCATTGGATTAGGACTAAGATTACATCGGGACACTCCATTCTTTTGAAATTTTTCATCATGCTCTTCATCACTACTGCTCTCATAGTCCATAGGATTAGGACTAAGTGGACACTGTGACACTTCATTCTTTTGAAATTCTTCATCATGTTCTTCATCACTGTTGCTTTCATAGTCCATATGATTAGGACTAAGTGGACACTGTGACACTCTATTCAGTTGAAATTCTTTATCATTGTTGCTTTCATAGTCCATAGGATTAGGACTAAGAGGACACCATGACACTCCATTATTTTGAAATGTTTCATCATGCTCTTCATCACTACTGCTCTCATAGTCCATAGGATTAGAACTAAGTTGACATCGTGACACTCCATTCTTTTGAAATTCATCATCATGTTCTTCATCATTGTTGCTCTCATAGTCCATAGGATTAGGACTAAGAGGACACCGTGACACTCCATTCTTTTAAAAAATTTCATCATGCTCTTCATCACTGCTGCTCTCATAGTCCTTAGGATTATGACTAAGTGGACACCGTGACACTCTGAAGCGAACAAAGTTCCTTCTATAAATTAATTACTCCAGAAAACTTGGAATATCAAGATATCCATGAGGATACAAATATTATATTAAATATATGAATAAGAATAAGAATGATTTGCAATGAGAACGAGAGGCTTGCTTATATATCAAGCAAGTGTCTGTTCATGAAGAGTCATGTCTCATTTAGACATGTATCTTCAACCTAATTACTAATTAACTAATAATTATTTATGCTTATTATCATTTACATTATTTATATATATTTTATTCGTTACATTGCATGAAGCGAACAAAGTTCCTTCTATAAATTAATTATTCCAGAAGACTTGGAATATCAAGATATCCATGAGGATACAAATATTATATTAAATATATGAATAAGAATAAGAATGATTTGCAATGACAATGAGAGGCTTGCTTATATATCAAGCAAGTGTCTCTTCATGAAAAGTCATGTCTCATTTAGACATGCCTCTTCAACCTAATTACTAATTAACTAATAATTATTTATGCTTATTATCATTTACATTATTTTACATTATTTATATATATTTTATTCGTTACATTGCCTTCTTCCTAAAAAATCTTTGTCCTCAAAGCTTGTCGACGAAAAAGGCTTGATCTCTTTTTCGGCTTCGAACATTTTTCTCTCTCGGAATAGTCATCCTCGTCGATACAAGTTGACATGATCTTCTTAGTGACAAACAAAAATTTTGCACTGAGAAGGGATCAAACCATCCCAAATTAATCTTCTGTGTAGTATTCTGATCACTGCAATTTTGTAACGACTTGTTAGCATAAGACTGGATTGAGGTTACATCACTATTATCTGGAACATCAATTTGTTGTTTCTGGTTTGAATGGTACCGATACGTAGCATGGTTGATTGGTCTACTCTCGTGATTCAGATGTCGATATGGAGTTTTTAGATTTTCTTCTGGCGAAGATGTTGTTGAATTGGTTATGGAACATTCACTTGGGATGTCCATTGTTTGAACTGCAACATCTAAGCGTGTCGTTTCTTTAACTGACTTGTCTTCTTGAGTTGCCATATTCACTCGATCGGTATTTGTTGTTTTGTCATCAACTTGAATTCCTACATTTGATGCTTCTTTCTCGATAAGTTGTTGTACCTTGTTTTCTAATGACTTCTTGTCCTTCTTAAGTTTCTTAATTTGCGATAGTAATTTTTCGCTATGGTTTTTAAATCGAGAAACTTCTTCATTTTTGTCAACATTGATTTTATCAATTTATTTTTGCATATTTTGTAATACCTTTTTACCTTCTTGAGACATTACTTTTGAAATATATGAGATATCTTCTGGTGTTACTAAATTTGGTTTTAGTGTAAAATCTTGGAGCGTTCTTTTCTTCTTCTTGTAAGAAAATGTTAAAAACCTCTTCTTTGTATTTAGAATAAAGGAACCTAGAGTTTCCATCCTAGGTAAACCCAAAATAATGTCACCTAGATTGTTCCATAGGGTCTGAACTAAGAATTGTGATACAAATGTATAATCTTCAATGTTTAACTGTAAATTGGCTATGTCATATATTTTATTGCGAAAAAAGTCTAATTTTTCAGTTATATTTGACTCTGGAATCACTAGTTGGTTTGCGATTTTAGGTGTTATATAATTTGCATCTTCTGCTGGAGAAATAGAAATAATAACATCTTTTCCTGTAAGAGTTTCTTTAATGTTAAATAACGCTTTAACGTCTCTGGGTAAGGTTTCTGGGAATCTTATGGCCTTCATTTTTATATTAGGCTCCATTTTTGCTTCTTGAATATTAAATATTTTTTGTCTTACTTTTTTCTTTTTTTTTTCTTTTTTCTTTTTTTTTAATAAATATTTTTTTCCTATATATATATTTTCTAGATATTCTCCTTTAATGTGGATTGTTAAAAACTTGAATACCCTTTTATTAAAAAAAATACTCCTTTATATTGTTGCCCTCTATATACGTATGTATTTCTTTATATTAAGACCCCTTTTCAAAATAACTTTATTATCTTATAATAATAATAGTTTCATTTCTTTTTTTTAATAATAAATTGATCCCTTTTTTATATACTTAATTACTTCCTTGATAAATTTTTAATGTCACCCCATTTAATAAATATAAAGTTCATGTCTTTTCATATGACACGATCACGATGTTAAAATACCATGGGTTGTTTTTAAAATCTCCGTTAAAATGTTCTCCATGTAAAAAGTAAAATGTATTCCTTTTGTTTTTTGTTTTTTTAACCTTTTAAAATACCATGGGCAATTACCATGGGTTGTTTTTAAAACCACGGGCTTCTCCACGTAAAAAGTTTTAAATATACTTGGTATGAGATTTTGTATCCGTTTTGTTTTTTCTTTTACTTTTTTTTTCTTCTTCTTTTTTTAATTTATTTACTTCTATTTTTTTTTAGGTTAATTTTTTTATGGCCAAAGGCCTAGAAAAATGGAGAAAAGGAGAAACTCCCAAATATTTAGCGAAACGCTTGAATTGCAACAAATTTGACGAAGAGTCGATAGCCAAAGACTTGGATCGGAGAACAAGCTTTGTGCACCAGTTAAGCAACCTAGAGGACCGAACTCCTCTGATACCAAATCAAGAGAACAAAGTTCCTTCTATAAATTAATTATTCCAGAAGACTTGGAATATCAAGATATCCATGAGAATACAAATATTATATTAAACATATGAATAAGAATAAGAATGATTTGCAATGAGAACGAGAGGCTTGCTTATATATCAAGCAAGTGTCTCTTCATGAAGAGTCATGTCTCATTTAGACATGCCTCTTCAACCTAATTACTAATTAACTAATAATTATTTATGCTTATTATCATCTACATTATTTTACATTATTTATATATATTTTATTCGTTACACACTCTATTTTTTTTAAATTCATCATCATGCTCTTCATCACTGTTGTTCTCATACTCCATAGGATTAGGACTAAGTGGACAACGTGACACTCCATTCTTTTGAAATTCATCATCATGCTCTTCATCACTGCTGCTCTCATACTCCATAGGATTAGGACTAAGTGGACATCCTGACAATCCATTCTTTTGAAATTCGTCATCATGCTCTTCATCATTGTTGCTCCCATAATACTTAGGATTAGGCCTAAGTGGAAACTGTGACTCTTTATTTATTTGAAATTATTCATCCCCTCTTTCAGCAGTGTTGCTCGCATAGTCCTTAGGATTAGAACTGAGTGGAAGAATTGACTTTCTATTCATAGTGGAAGAATTTCCGTTATATTCATCAATATGAATAGAGTTGTTACGCGACGAACATGTTGATGCTTCACAAAGCGAAACTTCACTATCAGAAGAATCCATCCCTTTAAAATAGAAGAGGTTGAATGATACAAATGCAGACTCTCCTAATGATATTATATAGCTTAAAGAATGAAATTTTCCCTCCAAAAATTTTCGCTAAATTTTTCCCTCCATTATTTTATTCTACAATTTATTGAAAATTTTCAAATATTTTTTTTAAAATTGTAAACTAAATCTTTTACCTAAATTAATTTAATAGTTAAACTATATAATATTCACTAGACAATTGAATAATTTTTTTTAATTTTTATAATACCTTCTAAAACAAATGAATCCCACATTCACTGTGCTGTAAAGCAATTCCATAATATTCGTTTTATCATAGTTTCCTATATCGTCATAACAAAATTAACATGTTAAATTTTTTCATAAACAAATTAATCCCACATTAACTGTACGGTAAAACATTTCCGTAATTTCACTTATTTAATAAATTTCATTATCACTATTACTCACATCACATCAAGGTTTTCCGAGGTTCGTTAAAAGCCTTGGAGCGAATTTGTGGAGCAGCTACATTGATATCAACAACATATTCAACGGAGGATACTGACATTTGAAAGGTTAGTTAATTTTTCTGCTTTGCAAATTTTAAAATTAAATAAGTTTAATGAAGTTTAATTTTTTTTTAAATTAAAATTTATTGTGGGCCAAATTTACCCACTACGTCCGCAGTGGGCATGGTGGGCCCCGTAATGCTCACAATGGCCAAACAGACCCATAGGTTAGGGGTAGTGGGGCTGGCTACCCAACACCTTACCCCACCCCACCCCAACGGCCTGTGGGGGTGGCGAAGTGATTCCCGAAATCGCCCTGCCACCCCCACAGGACGTTGGGCCACCACGGTGGGGCGAGGGGCTGCAAACAGCCTCCACCCCACCCTGGTGGCCGAACAGCCCATGGGGGTGGCAGGGCGATTCCGAGAATCACCCCACCACCCCCGCGTGCCATTGGGTCACCGGGGTGGGGCGAGAGGCTGTCTGCAGCGCCTCGCCCCACCCCGGTGGCCCAACAACTAGCGAGGGTGACGAAGCGATTTTGGGAATCGCCTCGTCACCCCTGTGGACCTTTGGGTCGTCGGGGTGGGGCGGACGACTACGGACAATCCTCGCCCCACCCCGGCAACCCAACGGCCTGCGGGTGGCAGAATCGCCCCACCACCCCCATGGGTCGTTAGGTTGTTGATGTGGGGGAATGGTTATCCGCAGCCCTCCAACCCACCCCAGCAGGCCAACGACCGCAGCCATCCACCCACCCCGACAGCCCAACGGCCCACGAGGGTGACAGCCTCCGCACCACCCCCGCGACCCAACGGCCCACGAGGGTGGCGGGCCGATGCGGGCCGTTGGGTTGTCGGGGTGGGGTGGGGATTATCCGTAGCCGTTTACCTCACCCCAGCAGCCCAAAGGCCCGCGGGGGTGGCGAAGCGATTCCCAGAATCGCCCTACCACCCCCGCCGGCTGTTGGGCCGCCGGGTTGGGGTGGGGCTGGGATTCGAGAGGGCGGGAGTTATTGAGACGTTAGGGGGGCCGGACCCAACGGCCGACTCAATTGGCCAGCCAATTTTCAGGTTTATAAAATTAATTATCATTTATTGTTTTCGTTGTTAATTTAAGTTATTTTTTTGTGATTTATTGATTCATATGTGTCTTTCTTTCAAGAAAATGGCATCAAAGAATATTTCTGTGAATCTTTCTGGACCAAAGACTCTTAAAGGTGGATCCTCAAAAAACATTGGTGAACGAACCCCACCTGAGCTGATGGCTACAAATATTTCAAGTGCCTCAAATGATAAGAAGATAATTTCATACTGGAAGAAATAAAAAAAAATAAAAACAAAAATAAAAAATAAAATAAAAATAAAAATAAAAAAATGAAACTTCCATCAAATGTCTAGTATGTGAAAGAAAGAGAAAGCCAAAATGTGCAGATATATCTATATGTTGATATGCCTAATGATAATGGAATTTATGAGGTGATGGGAAAGGTCATAGACATGTATTTGGTACCGGACAGTGAAATTGTTTACATACTTACAAAACTGCCCAAGTCACATGAAATGATTAAATACCAGTTATCATATTCATTGTATGACACGAGAGAGGTATCTACAAAGTTGTGTAAACAAATCGTAAATGAGATGACACAAAATATCGTAAGTATTGTTATTTATATTTGTGTTTTACGTTCTTGTAACTATCTCACTATATTTTTATAACTTTGTTTTTATTGACATATGATATTTTGTTTGGCAGAATTTTGTTGAAAGTTGTTCAATTAGGTTGAGAAGCATTCATTTCATACAGCATGATATTATGAAAATTGTCAGCAATTTCTACTCAGTGTTAGAAGAAGATATGGCAAACAAGAAAAATGTAGTAATTCATGTTGCTACAAAACTACATCCAAGGGATCAAAAAAAAAACCTCTAGTGGATAAATCTAGCAAAGGTAGACAAATTGCTTTTGAAGACGAGGAAGTTGAAACTAGCAGTGAAGAATATGTTGTCGTTACTGAGGATGACATTGGAACTGAGAAGAGCCGTAAAAAACCAAAAGTAACAATGCCCGACAATAAATCTGTTCTAGTTAAGGATGAGAATGTTATGAGCAAGAAAAGTAAAGTTGAACATTTTGAAGTAGTCATTACCAACAGTCAAGAACCTAGTGAAACTTCAAAAGAAAGCAGAGAAATCATTACACCATGAGCTGATTTAGAGGATGGCATTAGCAAAACAAAACAAAATGCCATTCGACAAAACTTGACAAAGAGAAACTTAATTGAGGGTGTTCGTAAATTTTATCTTAATGTCAGACAAATCTATAAGGCAAGTGAAGGACAATGTAAATATCAAATCAGAAAGCCACACCATCTGCATGTTCACAACTTGAAGACATTGATGAGGTACAATCCATATGCTCATGTGGTTAATTATGTGCTTCTTCTTGATCTAGTTCAAGTTCTAAACAAAGAAGCATTTGATAAGTCAAAATGTTTTGAATACAATTATTATGTGCTTGGGGGGAACCATTCTGTAGAAGCTCAATGACAATTGATGGAGGAATATCCCAATAACCCACATTTTGAAACAATGAAATGTATCATTTATGCTGGTTTATCAAATATAAAAACAAAGTTAGTGGCATGGGATCATAATTCAAATAATGAATATAGGATGTATATGACTTTCATCCAAAGGGTTAGATTTATTCATAGTGAATTTGAAGAAAAATGTGGTGGGGATAGGATAAATGTTACTGTAGATTTCTGAAACGAATGTATGGAAATAGGCTATCAAATTGAAGAGAAAATCAATTCAAAAGGCGGAAAAGGCGGCAAATTTAGTGATTTATTCAGAGGCGTTAATAACATTTTCTAGTTGCCATTTAGAACTGGAGAGATATGGGAGTTGATTAATGTGATTTTTAGCATGTGGGAGAACATTGGCATTAAAAACCAGAAGGTCAAAAAGTCTAAACCATTGATATGTAGCAACAGTAAATCAGATCTTGAAATGAAGAAGCTTCCAGAAGATATGACTATCACACCTTAGAGAGCATTGCAAGAAGTGAAGGATGAAAAACTTGTCAAAGCAATATTATCTCGTGTGAGGTCAGGGAAATTATCATTGGAGGAAATGTCTGAGGAATTTCAAAAGTAAGTTTGTTGAATTATTTTTATTTATTTCTAGATTATAATTTTCTTTTATATATAACATATTGTTCTTAGTAGTATTTGTTATACATATCATTATATTAACTTTTTTTTACTTTATCTATGCAGTCACAAAATTTACATGAAAATTCAAGAACAAATGGTTAAATTGTTGAATGAAGATAGTTGGGATGATGTTGTACGCAACTATCCAGATTCAAGTTCTAGATCAACATTAAAAAAAAAAATTATCTTGCATTTAAAAAAGTATGTTGATTTATAAATTCATTTTTATTCATCTGTATACTATTTTTAATTTATAACTTACACATATATTTGTTTATTTTATAAAAGACGAAGAAGAATGCAAATGGAGCACCAGATAGTTTCAGAACCTTTATTGAAAAAATTAAGATCGAAACAGCCCTAGTTATTGCATATATTCCTCATGGTTTCAATATTCCAAACATTGACTATGAGAATGACCCGTATACTTATCAAAACTCTCAGTAAATTGGTTGCGTGATTTCTAGAAGTCACGTCGTCACCATTATGGAGATTTGTGACATTTCATTCTGACACACAATTGGCAATGTTATTGTTAAGTTTCAAGGGGAAAACAAATTCAAAGATGCAGCTTACATTGTAAGATGTTTAAAATGTATATTTGATTAATGTTAAAAAAAATCATTTATGTAAAAGTTAATTGAACTTTTACTATTTCATGTTACAGGCAAAAGTCAAATCTTCTTAACCGTGAAAATCAACTAGTTATAAATGATTGAGTTCATCCATATTGATAGTTGGGCAAAGATGATAGCTATATGTATATGATTTTTAATTGGGTAAATGGAAAGAGTCATAACCAAATACTGACTTATGATGCTGTTGTGAGAAAACTAACATATGAAGACAAAGAAACAAAAGGAGAGATAGTTAACGTTTATCAAAAACCACAGTTATTGATTAACCATCTTATAGACATATGTTCAAATGAAGGAGATTGGGTTCTGGATTTATTTTCTAGCTCAGATAAGTTTTATTATATGGAATTGAATTTCAATATGTTATTTCTTAATTTATATGTCATTGTACTAATTTACGTCAATTTTTCTTTTGTGCTTGATAATTAGGTACAACACTAGCATGTTACCTTCAAAAAAAAAGAAATTGCATTGTCATTGAAAAAGATTCAATACAGTGCAATTTTATTTAGCAAAGGGCTCTTCAATTTCTTCCAGATGCAATGCAAGAAATTGGGTTGAAAAAAGGGGACTTTAGTAAATCACATGTGGCAAACAAAGCAAAAGAACACCAACCACCATTATACTGAATGATTGGAAAGGCATACATTGGGAGATTCGCAGACATCAAAAATCCATTAGAAAAAAAAAATGAGCAAAATGAAGCAGAAAATATTGTGGAAGAAGACAATGATGAAACTCTATAGGACGAAGAGTTTGGATTACGTGACATTGTTGATTAAAAATTTTAGTTAAAATTTTCCTATAAAAATTGTGATTTTGACATGTCATTGCTAGCAAAAAATTATCAAAACATGTAGTTTTTTAGTTATATTTATGTTAAAAATGGTTATTTTTATGTCAATTGTTAAAAATTATTGTTTTTTAGAGACAATTATTTCATGTGGATTGAAAAATTAATTAACGATGTATAAATATGTAGAATATCAAAAATTCAAAATATCGACTTTATTCTTTAAATATGAAAAACAATAAAAATCTCACTACAAAAACAAAAACAAAAATAAAAACATAAAAAAGAAAAGAATACCACTTCAAAAATTATTAAATTTAGAAAATAATTATTTACATTTCATACATTAGAAAATTTAAAGTCAAAAAATAAGTCTTTTAAAAAAAGGGCTTGATGCAGAATTACCACTTTTTTAAGTCAACACGAAAATCACTACCATTCTAAAACGTAATGTACATAAAAAATTTAAAGTGCCAAAAACTATGCTCTAAAAAAAACATGTGTGTTTTGCATCACCCCTTTTCAAAACCGGGTCACATTTTTGCTATCTCTACAAAACGGGTAACAGTATCAGTTCTCGTTTCAAAGTTTACATTGTTGAGTGTTGAAAAATGCAACAAGAAAGTTTCATTTTGATTTTGCCTTGGTCAAATTGAGAAAATTTGAATTACCACATCAGCAGACAACTTGGATGCAGTTAATTTGTGTGACATGGCTTGTGTCATCCATTTTACTCAGTAAATTCAATTTAGAGGACATGAAGTTTAGTTAAGAATATGTGATTGCTAGTTTGTAGCAATCAAGATCAACTATTTCAACTTGTTTTCAATTAAACTAGTTTTAAATGTTGGAGGAACTAATGGAAGGTCAATTGTGCGGTGGGACTTCAATCTAACTCAATGATCATCTAGTTAACTGATCAATCAACCAAAAATAGCTAGTGCGTGCAGAGAATTCGAGTTCCCCGGTTATTGCAGAGATTCAAGGTAGTGTAACATCAGTTGTAGACTGGTCTTGAGTGTACGAAAGCTGCATGTAGTCAGATGATCAGCCTTTGGAATTTTGTAATCATTTTGGAGGAAATTCCTAAATAATAGGGGCCTAATTTCCTAAGGAATTACACAAGGAAATAGGGGCTCAAGCAGAGGAAGAAATTGACTAAGTTTGGGTCAGAGCTTCTCATTGAGTAGAGAGATAGGTTATTCACTTGCAGGTTGAGCTCAGATTGAGCTAGCAATTGTAATACATCTCTATTCATCATATTAGTGCAAGCAGGAAAAGTAGTTTTTAGAGGATTTGTTCCCCTGGAAAAATATTGTGTGCATGTGTGTTATTTCTCATTACATGTTTGTGATTGATGTTCTAAATTGTGAATTTAATTCTGCATAGCAATAGAGTAGGTTTGTGTCTTATGGTTTTGATTAAAATTTCATGAGTGGTTGCAAATCTACACCATAATTTCTATAGATCCTCTAGAGTTTGTCATATTTGCAAAGATAGGGACAACCAAGGATCAATTATGGATAGGAGAAAAGGATCAATGGGGAATATGGTAGCAGGTATCATGGAGTACATAGGTTGGACAAGGATGACATTGTTAAAGGTGGTAGATGGATGGATAACCCTGACAGGAGAGGTAGTGGTTATGGGTTGTATTCTAGTTTTATATCAAATAGGCAGCATGGTCATCATCGTTATAATCCTTACAAGAGGAGTGAGCGGGGATACTTTCCAGATGAGTTCAAGAAATCTAGGCCTCCTACATTTAATGGAGAGCTGAAGAAACCAAAAGATGCAGAAGCACAGTTGCTTGGGATGAATAATGTCTTCAAGTTGCATGATTATACAGAGAACATGAAAACCAAGATAGTTATTTTCAGTCTCAAGGGAAATGCAGAAATCTAGTGGGAAGATGTGAAACGTGTCAAAGGCATCAGGACAAAGGAGTTGAGTTGGCATGAGTTCAAAAGACTCTTCAGGAAGAAGTACTTGTCAGAAAGATACTATGATGGTAAGGCTAAGGATTTCTACGAATTGAAGATGGAATCTATGATATATGAAGAGTATACGACTAAAATTCTAGAGTTGTTGAGGTATGTGCCTTATGTTAAGGATGAGAAGATGAAGGTCCAAAGGTTCATTAATGGACTTCCATTAGCATTCAAGGATCAAACTGAGTATGATAAGACTCGGTCATTGGAGGAAGTCATTAGGAAGTTGAAGCAATGTTATGAGCAGTCGAAGTGCATGACTAAGCCTAAGTGTGACTGGAAAACCAATGAAGACCAAAGGAAAATGGCCTTTGAAACAGGAAATACCTCAGGATGTAGGTGATAAATAAAATTTGGCTTCTTACAAGAAGTTCGTTGTAGTTGATAAGGGACGTGAATCTTAGCCTAGAGAGCAGTAGAATAAGGGTAGTGACAGAGAACCGGTGCAGTGTTGGATATGTGGAAAGGATCATAGCAAGAAGTATTTTTCATTGTACCAAGGTGGCAAACCTCAGATCTACAGTGCTCATGAGGCACAAATAGTTGGGTATGTTGGTCATAGTATTCCTCGGATTTATGCAACAATTGATAACAAGCAAGCAGATGACCAGGCTATTGAAAATAGCAACAACAAAATGTTAAAAATAGAATTGCTAAAAATAGCACTGTTATAAATAGCAGTTCAGCCAGTGTTGATCTTAGCAACAATGGATGGAAAAATGGAAGTGATAAAAATAGCATTCTATAAATAGAATTTCAGGATACCTTCCTATTTTAGTCAGTCCCTAAACTAAAATAGTGAAGTAAAATTCGAATTTGATCTTAGCAGTTGTTTGTAAAATAATTAATTAATTCATCTTGAGTTAATTAGTTAAGAAAAATCAAACATGAAGTCTATGTCGGGACATGCAACAGTTTCTCCATTAATTGAAGAATTTATCCATCAGTTAAAGAGATAAGGATGAGTTGTAATATTGAGTTGTAATTAGTTGGCTCAGTTAACTGAGTCAAGTCCAGTTAGATTAATTCAAATAGTTTGTTGAATTAATGTAAGTTCGGTTAGTTAATGCTTGCATGCATGTAACTACTGCACTTCAGATAACTGAGTATTCTCTCATAAATAACTCATGCATGTCAGTTCAGGCAGAGACACAGTTGAGATCAGATGGAGGGGCAGTGTACTATCAATTGCTAGAATATTCCATTGTGAATATTCCTTGCATGCAGAAGGAATTTTTTCCTTGAGCATTGCGCAGTTACTTCTTCAGGTTTAGTGAGTGTGATGAGGCCAATTCATACATGTGACATCATTGGACCCCAAGGAAAATTGCGCAAGGAAATAGGAGGCTTGGAGGGCTTGAGGAGGACATATACTATGTCTGTTTAGTCTATGAGTTATATTGTTTGATTGCAGAGGGAGCAGGATATTTTGAGAGTTGATTCTTTTTGTAACTTGAACAAGATTTCCACTTGTATGATAATACAGAGATTGGAGTTTTAGCCTGAGGCTTTCCCCGGGCTATTTCTTCTGTGTTATGTGTGATTGATTTCTCATTCTTAGTTATATGTGTTCTCTTGATCTTGCTCAATTCGATTAAGTTTCCACAAAGTGTTGTAGAAGTAGATCCTGTATCGTGTTTTAGTATATTGCATAAGATGTTGATCTACAGTGGGAATTTCTACGTGGTATTGGAGCAAAGGTGATCAAGGTGAAGAACAATATACAAGAAGGAGAAGTTTGAAGTTTGTGGTTCCTAAATATAGAAATCGAGTTCTTATCACATCTCAATTTCACCTATGGCATTTAGTGGTTTAAGACTCGAGTATGCCCTTGATGGCAGCTCGAATTATATAGCCTGGAAGGATCGCATGGAGGCAGTATTAGAGGATAATGGTCTAAAGGACTTCATTGATCAAGAAGTCCCCAAGCCGACTGATGCTACTCAACTGGCGGAATGGAAGAAATGTGTGGCTAGAGCAAGGAGAATCCTCCTAGAGGGAGTTCGAGACCACATTGTCTCGAGCCTCCATGGGAAGGAGACACTATTTTTGATGTGGAAAACATTGATATATCTATATCAGAACAGCAGCGATCAAAGGAAGCCGGTGCTGAAAGACAAGCTTCGTAAGATCAAGTGTGAAAAGCGCGACACGATCTCTACATATCTGAACAAGCTCACCACTTGTAGGGATGAGCTTGGAAGTGTAAGGATCACGACCATTGATCATGACATGTGAGTCTTGCACTCCTCAATCTTCCTAAGAGCTGGCATAGCTACCAAGGCTCGGTTAATGGAAGAGAAAAATTGCCAAATTGGGAACGACTTTGGTCGGATCTGATGCAGGAGGAAATAAGAAGAAGCACAAGAGAAGGATCTTCATCGAAGCAAGATGATGAGGAAAATCTAGCCTTAGCGAATAAGGCGAGGAAAGGGAAAGGGAAGGCGTCCCATTCCAAATCCAGTTCTTCCCACGGTGGGAAGAAGATTGACAAATCGAAAGTGTGATGCTTTCATTGTCATGAAGTGGGCAATTATGCTACGAATTGTCCACAGAAGAAATCCAAGAAGGGCTCCTCGAAGGGATATCATGGTGAGGCATTGACCTCACAGTTTGAGTTGGATTTCTCGCTTATCGCATGCATGGTTTCATCCATGGTGGGAAGTGGTTGGTTTCTTGACAGTGGAGCTTCTTTCCACATGACTGGAGACAAGATTTTGTTCAGTACCTTGGAGGAGAAGGATCTTCAGATGCGGATCGTGATAAGTAATGATGAAAAGAATATTGTCTCAAGTGTAGGCACAGTTGTTTTTAAGAGGGGGCATGGAGCTTGCATTACCTTGACTGAGGTCAAGTATGTACGAGGACTGAAGAAAAAAATTTTGTCGATCGCAATGATGGAAGACAGAGGCTAAGATGTATTCTTCAGTAAGGGAAAGGTTTTCCTTAGACACATCATCACGAGACAGGTGAAGCAGGTCGGCTCACGAGTCAAGAGCTTGTATGCTCTTGAGGTTCAATATGCATGCAAAGCCTTGAGGAGCAAGGCAACTGATGGAGACTTGGTGGTTGAGAGGGAGAGTACATTACCTCTCAACATGCAGCCACAGGAGAAGTCTCGGAGGATTATGGAGGAGCCACAATTGGTGAAGCAACTTAAGGAGGTTGTAGAGCAGCCACAACTGGGGAAGCCGAGAGGAGGCAGAGTAGAGGCATCCACTCATGCATAGACCTCCAATAGGAGGAAATTTCAAGCCAAGTGGGCAGAGGGATCACATGCATCCATACCTCCAGGTAGGAGGTGGGGCGATGTGGAGTGACAGTCCCAAGAAGGCTGGAATAGGGGCAGGATCATTGAGGTACCCAACCTCTTTGATTAGACCTTGCTACGGGAGCCCCGATGAGGAGTAGCAGGACTGGCTGAGTGGGTAGAGACAGATGTGAATGGAGCGGCAGAGAGAGCTACAGTGCAGGAATCCCAAGACAGTGCAGAGCTAGCAGGCTGCAACAATGCGAGAGGCACAAGAGTGTTGCACCAATGCAGGATGGCACAGAGAGGTGTGCAACGGTGCGAGATGCATGGAGATGTTGCAGCAGCTCAGAGGTCAGAGAGGGAGCACTTGTCAGTGGTAGAGGGAGCTTCAGCATCAGAGTATGTTTCTAGCCCAGCAGAGAGGTCAGTTGGGAGTTGTTTCGTTTCTAGAGTTGTTGGAGCGTCCACACTTAGAAGAAGTGTTGCATGCAAAACATTCCAAAGGTTCAAGATCGGATTCGAGTTGAAGCCTTTCTTGTTGAGAGGGAGTGTTGAAAATAGCAACAAGAAATGCTAAAAGTAGAATTGCTAAAAATAGCACTGCTATAAATAGCAATTCAACCAGTGTTGATCTTAGCAACAATAGATAGAAAAATGGAAGTGCTAAAAATAGCATTCTATAAATAGAATTTCGGGATACCTTCCTATTTTAGTCAGTCCCTAAACTAAAATAGTGAAGTAAAATTCGAATTTGATCTTAGCAGATGTTTGTAAAATAATTAATTAATTCATCTTGAGTTAATTAGTTAAGGAAAATCAAATATAAAGTCTATGTGGGGACATGTAATAGTTTCTCCATTAATTGAGGAATTTATCCATCATTTAAAGAGATAAGGATGAATTGTAATATTGAGTTGTAATTAGTTGGCTCAGTTAACTGTGTCAAGTCCAGTTAGATTAATTCAAACAGTTTGTTGAATTAATGTTTAGATTAATTCAAACAGTTTGTTGAATTAATGTTTAGATTAATTCAAACAGTTTGTTGAATTAATGTAAGTTCGGTTAGTTAATGGTTGCATGCATGTAACTACTGCACTTTAGATAACTGAGTATTCTCTCATAAATAACTCATGCATGTAAGTTCAGACAGAGACCTAGTTGAGATCAGATAGAGAGGCAGTGTACTATCAATTGCTAGAATATTCCATTGTGAATATTCCTTGCATGCAGAAGGAATTCTTTCCTTGAGGATTGCGTAGTTACTTCTTCAGGTTTAGTGAGTGTGATGAGGCCAATTCACACATGTGACATCATTGGACCCCAAGGAAAACTATGCAAGGAAATAGGAGGCTTGGAGGGCTTGAGGAGGACATATACTATGTCTATTCAGTCTGTGAACTGTATTGTTTGATTACAAAGAGAGCAGGATAGCTTGAGAGTTGATTCTTTTTGTAACTTGAAAAAGAATTCCACTTGTATGATAATATAGAGATTGGGGTTTTAGGCTGAGGCTTTTCCAGGGTTATTTCTTATGTTTTATGTGTGATTGATTTCTCATTCTCAGTTATATGTGTTCTCTTGATATTACTCAATTCGATTAAGCTTCCGCAAAGTGTTGTAGAAGTAGATCTTGTATTGTGTTTTAGTATATTGCATAATATGTTGATCTACAGTGGGAATTTCTACATGGTATTGGAGCAAAGGTGATCAAGGCGAAGAACAGTATACAAGAAGGAGAAGTTCGAATTTTTTGGTTCCTGAATATAAAAATCGAGTTCTTATCACATCCCAATTTCACCTATGGCATTCAGTGGTTTAAGACTCGAGTATGCCCTTGATGGCAGCTCGAATTATATAGCCTGGAAGGATCGCATGGAGGCAGTATTAAAGGATAACGATCTAAAAAACTTCATTGATCAAGAAGTCCCCAAGCCGACTAAGGCAACCAAACTAGCGGAATGTAAGAAATGTGTGGCTAGAGCAAGGAGAATCCTCCTGGAGCGAGTTCGAGACCACATTGTCTCGAGCCTCCATGGGAAGGAGACACCGTTTTCAATGTGGAAAACATTGAAAGATCTATATCAGAACAACATCAATCAGAGGAACATGTCGCTGAAAGACAAGATTCATAAGATCAAGTGTGAAAAGGGCGACACGATCTCTACATGTCTAAACAAGCTCACCACCTACAGGGATGAGCTTGGAAGTGTAGGGATCATGACCGCTGATGATGACATGTTGAGTCTTGCACTCCTCGGTCTTCCTAAGAGCTGGCATAACTACCAAGACTCAGTTAATGGAAGAGAAAAACTATCAGATTGGGAACGAATTTGGTCAGATCTGGTGCAGAAGGAAATAAGAAGAAGCATCAGAGATGGATCCTCATCGAAGCAAGATGATGAGGAAAATCTAGCCTTAGCGAGTAAGGCAAGGAAAGGGAAAGGGAAGGCATCCCATTCCAAATCCGGCTCTTCCCATGGTGGGAAGAAGGTTGACAAATCGAAAGTGCAATGCTTTCATCATCATGAAGTGGGCCATTATGCTACGAATTGTCCACGGAAGAAATCCAATAAGGGTTCCTCAAAGGGATTTGATGGTGAGGCACTGGCCTCACATTTTGAGTTGGATTTCTCGCTTATCGCATGCATGGTTTCATCCATGGTGGGAAGTGGTTGGCTTCTTGACAGTGGAGCTTCTTTCCACATGATTGGTGACAAGAGTGTGTTGAGTACCTTGGAGGAGAAGGATCTCCAGATGCGAATCGCAATGGGTAATGATGAAAAGTATAATGTCTCAGGTGTAGGCCACAGTTTTCTTTCAGAGGGAGCATGGAGCTCGCATTACCTTGACCGATGTCAAGTATGTACCAGGACTGAAGAAAAATTTGGTGTCGATCGCAATGTTGGAAGACAGAGGCTATGATGTAGTCTTCAGTAAGGAAAGGTTTTCCTTAGACACATCATCACGAGATAGGTGAAGCAGATTGGCTCACGAGTCAAGAACCTGTATTCTCTTGAGGTTCAAGATGCACGAAAATCCTTAAGGAGCAAGGAAACTGATGGAGACTTAGTGGTTGAGAGGGAGAGTACATTACCTCTCAACATGCAGCCACAGAAGAAGTCTCAGACGAATGTGGAGGAGCCAGAATTGGTGAAGTAGCTTCAGGAGGTTGTGGAGCAACCACAATTGGGGAAGCCGAGAGGAGACAGAGTGGAGGAATCCACTCATGCAGAGACCTCCAGTACGGGGGAATTTTGAGCCAAGTGGACAGAGGGATCACATGCATCCATACCTCTAGGTAGGAGGTGGGGCGATGTGGAGTGACAGTCCCAACAAGGCTGGAATAGGGGCGGTATGATTAGACCTTGCTACGGGAGCCCCGACAAGGAGTATTAGGACTGGCTAAATGGGTAGAGACAGATGTAGGTGGAGCGGCAGAGAGAGCTACAGTGCAAGAATCCCAAGACAGTGCAGAGCTAGCAGGCTGCAACAATGCGAGAGGCACAGGAGTGTTGCACTAGTGCAGGATGGCACAGAGAGGTGTGCAACGGTGCGAGATGCATGGAGATGTTGCACCAGCTCAGAAGTCAGAGAGGGAGCACTTGTCAGTGGCAAAGGGAGCTTCAGCATCAGAGTATGGTTCTAGCCCAACAGAGAGGTCAGTTGGGAGTTGTTTTGTTTCTAGAGTTGCTGGACCGTCCACACTTGGAAGAAGTGTTGCATGCAGAACATTCCAAAGGTTCGGGATCGGGTTCGAGTTGAAGCCTTTCTTGTTGAGAGGGAGTGTTGAAAATAGCAACAAGAAATGCTAAAAATAGCACTGCTATAAATAGCATTAACAGTTGGAGGGGCAGTGTATTATCAGTTGCTAGAATATTCCATTGTGAATATTCCTTGCATGTAGAAGGAATTCTTTCCTTGAGGAGTGCGCAGTTACTTCTTCAAGTTTAGTGAGTGTGATGAGGCCAATTCACACATGTGACATCATTGGACCCCAAGGAAAACTGCACAAGGAAATAGGAGGCTTGGGGGGCTTGAGGAGGACATATATTATGTCTATTCAGTCTGTGAGCTGTATTGTCTGTCAAGGTAATGCGAGATCCATGCTCCCTCTGAAAAACAACTGTGCCTACACCTGAGACACTATACTTTTCATAATATCTGCAGTCAAACAATATAGCTCACAGACTGAATAGACATAATATATGTCCTCCTCAAGCCCCCCAAGCCTCCTATTTCCTTGTGCAGTTTTCCTTGGGGTCCAATGATGTCACATGTGTGAATTGGCCTCATCACACTCACTAAACTTGAAGAAGTAACTGCGCACTCCTCAAGGAAAGAATTCCTTCTACATGCAAGGAATATTCACAATGGAATATTTTAGCAACTGATAATACACTGCCCCTCCAACTGATAATGCTATTGAGAGGAAGTGTTGAAAATAGCAACAAGAAATGCTAAAAATAGCACTACTATAAATAGCAGTTCAGCCAGTGTTGATCTTAGCAACAATGGATGGAAAAATGGAAGTGCTAAAAATAGCATTCTATAAATAGTATTTCGGGATACCTTCCTATTTTAGTCAGTCCCTAAACTAAAATAGTGAAGTAAAATTCGAATTTGATCTTAGCAACTATTTGTAAAATAATTAATTAATTCATCTTGAGTTAACTAGTTAAGAAAAATCAAACATGAAGTCTATGTGGGGACATGCAACAATTTCTCAATTAATTGAGGAATTTATCCATTAGTTAAAGAGATAAGGATGAGTTGTAATATTGAGTTGTAATTAGTTGGCTCAGTTAACTCAGTCAAGTCTAGTTAGATTAATTCAAACAGTTTGTTGAATTAATATAAGTTCCGTTAGTTCATACTTGCATGCATGTAACTATTGCACTTCAAATAACTAAGTATTCTCTCATAAATAACTCATGCATGTCAGTTTAGACAGAGACCTAGTTGAGATCAAATGGAGGGGCAGTGTACTATCAGTTGCTAGAATATTCCATTATGAATATTCCTTGCATGCAGAAGGAATTCTTTCCTTGACGATTGTGTAGTTACTTCTTCAGGTTTAGTGAGTGTGATGAGGCCAATTCACACATGTGACATCATTGGACCCCAAGGAAAACTGCGCAAGGAAATAGGAAGCTTGGAGGGCTTGAGGATGACATATACTATGTCTATTCTATCTGTGAGTTGTATTGTTTGATTACAAAGAGAGCATGATAGCTTGAGAGTTGATTCTTTTTGTAACTTGAACAAGATTTCCACTTGTATGATAATATAGAGATTGGGGTTTTAGGCTGAGGCTTTCCCTGGGTTATTTCTTATGTGTTATGTATGATTGATTTCTCATTCTCAGTTATATGTGTTCTCTCAATCTTGCTCACTTCAATTAAGCCTCTGCAAAGTGTTGTAGAAGTAGATCTTGTATTGTATTTTAGTATATTGCATACTCTGTTGATCTACAGTGGTAATTTCTCCACAGGCATCCATTATCGAGATGAAGGTAAGATCTATGATCAAGTTGTTTCCATTTTGATTGAACCTAGATCTAATTATAATTATGTTAATCCTGACCTGGTGGATAATTGTGGCTTGAATAAAGAAGTGCATGCAAAATCTTGGTTGGTGAAATTGGCTACAGGGGCCAAGAAAAGAGTTCATCATTAGGTGAGAGCTTGTGCATTTGAGCTAATGGTATGCCTACATCAGCACATCTAAATTTGCTTCTTTTGGTTCATATAATATGCTTTTGGGTATAGATTATTTGTACCTTCACAATATTAAGGTAGATTGTTACGAGAAGGCTATTGAGTGCTTGGATGATGATGGGGAGGAGAGAATCTTGCAGGGTAAGAAGAAGCCTACATCAGTGAGAATGGTTACAACTATGCAAGCAAAGCGCAGTTGCAGAAAGGGATGCGTATTGTTTGTAGTTCATATTTCTAGTGACAAAGGGAAGGATGTTGAGGATGTTGACATATTGAAGAGGTATTCGGTTTTGCAACAATTTCATGGTGTATTTATAACAGATATTTCAAAGTTACCACCTCATAGCGAAGTGGAATTTTTAATTGAGTTGGTAAGAGGAGCAACACCAACATCAAAGACATCGTACGACATGAGCACTCCAGAGTTAGTGGAAGTGAAGTTGTAGCTTAAGGAAATGCTTGATAACGGATACATTAAGCCAAGGGTGCACCAGTGTTATTTGTGAAGAAGAAGCACAATACTCTCAGGTTGTGCATTGATTACAGGCAATAGAACAAGGTGACGATCAAGAACAGGTATCCATTGCCTTAGATTGATGACTTGTTTGATTAGTTGAAGGGAGCAGTAGTCTTCTCAAAGATTGACTTGAAATCAAGATATCATCAGGTACGCATAAAAGAAGAGGACATATACAAAACTAAATTTTGTACCAGGTATGTGCATTATGAGTTTATAGTAGTTCCTTTTGGTATTACAAATGCTCCAGCTACTTTCATGTGTTTGATGAATAATGTGTTGTGTCCTTATCTGGATAAGTTTGTTATAGTATTCATTGATGACATATTGATATATTTTAATAATGAGGAAAAGCATGCAGAACACCTGGAAACAATGTTAATATTGTTGAGAGAGCATCAATTGTATGCTAAGCTTATCAAGTGTAGTTTCTTTCAGACAAAATTTCATTACTTGGGGCATGGTGTTTCCAAGGAAGGTATAGCATTGTACCTGGAAAATATCATAGCTATCATGGAGTAGGCAGCTCCTAGGAATGTAGATGAGGTTAGATCATTCATGGGAATAATAGGTTATTACAGGCGGTTCATTAGGAACTTCTCATGAATTTCCTATTCTATTATATCTTTGCAATGACAAGGGAAAATTTTTTAATGGATTGGGGAGTGTGTATCTAGTTTTGAGTAGTTGAAGCATTTGCTTACAAATGCTTCGATTTGAAGATTGTTGATCCTGACAAAGAGCTTGTGGTATGTACAGATGCTTGCAAGAGAGGACTTGGTGGAGTCCTCATGCAATAAGGACAGGTGGTATGTTATGATTCAAGAAAGTTGAATGAGCACGAGCAGAACTAAATGACATGTGATCTTGAGTTGGAAGCTATCATTCATACCTTGAAGATGTGGAGACATTGTCTTCTTGGAAGGAGGTTTATTATGATGAGTCATCACAATGGGCTGAGGTACTTGTTTGACCACCAATCTGAATGCCAGGCAAGCTAGATGGTTGGATACCCTTAGCGAGTTTGATTTCAAGTTCAAGTACACCAAGGGAAAGGAGAACAAGGTTGCAGATGCTCTAAGTAGGAAAGTGCAGGTCAATCACATTGAAAAAATGAGTTCTAATGGGATAGATTTGTAGGAGCAGATCTTGTAGGCAGGACAACATGATGATAGGTATCAGCAGTTGATGCACAAATTACAACAACGAGGTTAAGGTAATAGGGATGAGGAGTATCATCTCATAGCAGATGGCTTGGTCAGATTCAGGAACAAAATTTATGTACCAGATGACAGTGAGCTTAAGAATCTTATCTTGAGGGAGTTTCATATCAAGTCGTATTCAGGTCACTCGGGATATCAGAAGACATTGACAATAGTTAAGAAATTCTATCATTGGTTGAACTTGAAGAAAGAGGTGGTTGAGTTTGTTGTGAGATGTTTGGACTTTCAGTAGGTAAAAGTAGAGTGTAAGCATCTAGGTGGTTTATTACAGCTGATTATGATTCCAGAGTGGAAATGGGAGGTCATTTCCATGGACTTCATTATAGGTTTCTAAGGACATCAAAGCAACATGATTCCATCATGGTTGTGGTTGACAGGTTAAGTAAGGTGGCTCATTTCACTGCATTAAAGTATGCGAATTCATCTAGCAGGGTAGCTCAGATTTTCATTAGAGAGATAGTGAGATTACATGGTGTTCCCAAGAAGATCATATTAGACAAAGATGCCAAGTTCACTTCTAGGTTTTGGAAGGAGTTATTTGCAGGTTTGGGGACAGAGTTGGCCGACAATATTACTTATCATCCACAAACAGATGGATAGACAGAGAGGGTTAACAAGATTATTGAGGACGTGTTGAAGATGTACATCATGCATCAACAAAGGAAGTGGGAGTAGTATCTTCCACTGGTGGAGATTGCATGTAATAATGGGTATCAATAATCCTTGAGGATGAGTCTATTTGAGGTTCTTTATGGGCAGAGTTGTAATACTCCTATCAACTGGATTGATCCAGTGGACAAGGTATTGATTAGACCGGATATGTTGGAAGAGATAGAACATGAAATGTAGGTTACTAAGAGGAATTTGAAGGCAACATAGGACATGCATAAGAGTTATGCAGGTCAACACAAGGCATTTAAGGAGTTTTAGGTTGGGGAGCATGTGTAATTGCGCATCTAGCCCAAGAGGAGCTCCTTGAGGATTGAATCATGTGTCAAGTTGGCACCTCAATATTGTAGGCCTTTCGAGATACTTGAGAGGATTGGACCAATCTCCTACCAACTTGCACTGCCCCCAATAGTGAAATTCGATGATGTTTTCCATGTTTCATTGCTTGAGAAGTATGTATAGGATGTTGACCATGTGATTGATTGGTTTGTATTCAATGTGGAGTTAGAGGGAGAATTTCAACCAGAGCCTTAGTTCATATTACAATGGAAACAACTCATGCTCCAAAATTGAGCAATCAAGCAAGTTAAAGTGTAGTAGAAGCACTTTGGGCCCGATGAAGCAACATGGGAGATGATTGATTAGATGCGGGCTTTGTATCCTTCATTATTTGTTGGGTCAAGCAAATGAGTATTGTATATGTATGTATATATGTGTATGGTATTAATACCGCAATGAGTTGTGTTATAAAGCTCCAATAAGTGGTATGATTGTGATGTTTTCATCTTGGTCATGATTTGCAGTAGTTGGTCATGGTTTGAAATGGTTGTTCATTATAAATACTGCATCGAGTTATGTTAAAGATCCATAGGCAGTATACTTTTTTAGCAGTTTGTTGGTCATATGTGTCATAGAACACTTAGGACAATGTTCCCCTAAGGGGCGGGGGGGGGGGGGCGGGTTTGCAACAACCCTAGGTTAAAATTTCATGTTATAAAGATTAATAAAGTGAAAATAAGACCAAGGTCATGGGACATATATTCCAAGTTGAAAGTTGGGAAAAACAATATAATGGGCATCACTTTCGATTTATTTATGGCTAAGGAAATTGGCAAAGGCGTGGGTAAATGCAAAGAGGCATTAATTGGCATTTATTTATGAAAATAAATGAAAATAGGAGAAAAGGAAGGTGAAGAGACACAAATCTGGATGAGAGGGAAATTGGAAGGAAAATGAAGAAAATAAAGGCCCCAATGATAAAAAGGCTTATGAGGATCAGTTCATAGCTTTTGTCAATTGAGATTTCCAGTTTGACATTGGAAATAGTTTCAAAAAGAGTGAAAAGAGCACCAAGAGGAGAAAGCAAGTAAGCAAAGGAAGGAAAAGGACAAGCAAGGAAAGCAAGAAGAAGGTTGGATCAACAGCTTCAAGAGGAGGGTTTTGCAGGTAACAGGTTGCATGGGTGATTTATGTGTAGAATAACATGAAATGGTGCAATGCAATAGCAAAAAAGTTTTACCCCCAAAAAACATCGTTTGATGCCTCAAAACATTGATGGAAGGTTTCAGACTCTGTTTCGCCAAACTGGGTCCCGCCGGTAAAAATGGTCCTGTGAGTTGATTCCTTCATTTGTTCCACTCCAAATGCTTAAAGATGGATGACAAACAATATAATGATCCAATCTGGATCACACCTCCCCATTTTTGGAGGGTTTTGGTCCCCAAAAGCTTCTACTGAATGAGGTGAGGAAATTTTTCCTCTACCTTCTCTCTGGTGTACCATTTAGCTTTGCCTAGAAGTTGTTCCTTCAACACAATCCACCAAAGGTCATGTTGTCCCTATCTTGTAGTTTTGAACCTCTTCTGCAAAATTGTATATTCTATTAACTTTCCCTAAGCATCTGGTACCAAATCCTCCACAAAAGGTAGGACACGTTCCTCTTCCTGATCTATCATGGAAGGCTCATAGAGTTTCAAATTATTTACATTCACAACTGACTAAATGTGCATATATGGTGGTAACCTAAGTCGATAGGCATTATCACCCACATTTTCCAGTATCTCAAAGGGACCATACCTCAGAGCCTTGATTTTCTTACCAAGCCCCTGCAACCTCTCTTTGTTCAACTGTAGCCATATTGTGTCTCACACCTTGAATGATTTCTCTGTTCTGTGTTGATCATGCATGACCTTATACTTCTCTCGCGACTTCTGCAATGTGTCTTGTACCTGTAGATGGATTTTCCTAATATTCTCTATAAAAAATTTAGCCCTCAAATCATCTCCTATAAGATCTTCCCTCACTCCTCCTTGCTGCCCATATGCAATATCCAAAGGTGAAGGTGGAAAATATCCAAAACAAGTCTCAAATGGGGACTTTCCTATAGAAGTGTGGACTGCTTTGTTGTAAGAATGTTACATATACAATAGATTTTCATCCCAAGTCTTCAAATGCTTCTAGTTGTATCCCTTTAGAAGTTGCACCAAAGTCCTATTGATTACTTTTGTTTGCCCATCTGTCTATGGATGAAATGTTGTATATCTCTTCAACTTCGTGTCCATCTTCTCCCATATATAATGTAGTCTAGAATGCACTAGGAAATCTTGTATCCCTATCTGAAATGATGCTCCTTAGTATCCCAAAGTGCACCCAGACTTGTCCAAAGAACAAGTTTTCTACTTCTAGCCCGTTGATGGTCCTTTTACAAGGCATGAGAACATACATCTTTTTGAACATGTCAACCACCACAAAATGTATTAATGTCCCTTCCTGGTTATCGGTAAACCTACCAAAAATTCCATGGAAATGCTTTCCAAAGGACGAGTAGGTACATGTAAGGGATGATATAGACCATGTTTCTCATTGCTAGGCTTATTGGTACAACAAATCATGCATTCTCTTATGAACCTAGCTACATGCTCTTGCATCTTGGGCCAATACACATACCTCTGCAAGTTAGCCATGGTCGTTCCTACACCAAAGTTCCCTTCGACCTTGAAGGTGTGAGCCTTTCTAATCAGCTACAATTTCTCACCTTTAGGAACACATAGCTTATCCAATTGTTCTTGTTGCTACAACACCCTCCAAAATTTTGGCATGTGCTCAATTTTAGAGCCTTCCTTAGTCTTTTACATCATCGTCGCAAACATTGAAACTCATTCCATGTGTTTTTGTGAGGAGTTTTTGTCCCCTTTGCAAGTTCGAAAAAATGTCATCTTTCTGCATGTTAGTCATCGCACCATGTGTTTAAGCTTGTTCAGGTGGTTTCAAGAGGTCATATTTGTGTAAATGAGTTGTTCTAACCATGTAAACATTTGTCGCACTCATGTCCAAAGTTTCAAGCATTGTCGCACAAGTGTCATCACTCGTTGCAAAGTGACCTTGCCTCTTGACACTACACATGCGCAATTCCTGCCTCCAAGGACTATTGCATTGCATAGTTCCAATGCTCAAGCCTTGACCCTGGCTCCCAGAATTTTGAAATCCATCTGCCCAACCTGGCCTCGACTATGCATTGCGTGGTATCAAACCTCAATCTCATCCCTTGGTCCCCTGAGCTACGAAATTGCATAATTTTCCAACCTCCTTTGTCTCCCGTAACCGCATGGTAGACTCATCTAGTGCTCATTTCCCTCATCTTGTCACCCTGTCTCCTAGAATTCCACAGTTTTCTTCCTCAGCCCAGCCTAGACTGCATAGTCTCAGGGTTGAAGGTTCACCCCTGACTCCTTGAATTGCACAACTGTGTAGTCACTGAGTCCTTCTCCTAGCTTGTTCCCTGGTTCCGACTCAGACAATGGATCAATTTGCATTATCTTAGACTAGGGGTTTTTCAGGCTGATGTCATCTCGTCATGAGTGAATTGTAGATATAGGTACATTATCGTAACATGAAGAGATGATGAAGAAGGAGATGAAGGAAGGAAACATGTTGAAATACATCTTTGTAGCTGAGTATTCAAGTTGATCAACCAAGAGAAAGCAAAGGGGCACTAGTTTGCAATCACAACTCAAGACTTGAGATCATTGAAGGTTCCCTACCAACAAGCCATGCAGAGGTGGAAATAAAAAAATTCTCAAGCAAACACTCAACACATAGTAGCAACAGTGGCTTGACATTTCCACATCATCGAGAAGTCCATGTCAGTAGTGTCATGTCATGAGTTGTCAGATGCCACACCATTATGGTGGATTATGTAATTCATGTTTTAAAATGTATTGTAAGAGTGAAAGTCCAAAGGACATGTATGGAATTTGAATAGTCATGTAAAGTTGAAAAGTTATAGAATTCAAACAATCATGAGGATAGATGAATATTCACAAGGAAGGTGAAGCATCACTTCCTCATTGTTATATATACACCCTCATTATAGGAGCAAATGACTTTTCACCTTGTCTCCTCCCACAAGGCAGTGGAGAGATAAGCTAGTTCTTTTGAGGAGTAAGGAGTGGCTCCAACGCTTCACTATTGGAGCTAGTGGTGTTCATTGTGTACATGTGTCTTGGAACTTTTACTTAATATAAGAAGCCTTATGGGCCAACACGTTCTTCATGCATGGATTATGGATATTTGTAACACTATTCTGTGAATGTCTGTAATTCATGTTTGATTTCATATGTGCTAAAGTAGTTGAACTATTTCGGTTATTCTGGTACTTATCATATTGAGAATGTGTTGTAATTTCTATTATCATTGTCGCATCCTTGTGGACTATTCTGTTGGATATTAGACAGATCTTCCTTGTTACATTGGTTGCAATGACCATCGCATCTTTATGAACTATTCCTCTTGATGTTCTACATATGCTTCTTATTCATGTGTATCTCTACTAGGGTGGTACTACTACCTCTCTCTTAGAGGCTCACTTCTTCCCCCTTCGCAATGAAAGGAATTTGACACACATATGATCGAACACTCACTAGGTGCACCCGCCTTACTTTTCGAAGGCACATTTTCGCTCCTCTCTCTTGATGACAGCTAGAGCCAAGGCATATCTTTAAGATAACCGATAATGGGGCCATCTTCTGGATGTGGTTTCTATCCCAAACAATGTGAGGTCTAATTGGGACCACATATCAAGAATGTTGGCAAGTCCAGCACCGTCAACATTTTTGGCGCTAGAAGGAGGGCAGCTAGAATTTTATGCTTGATAACCTCACAAACCCCAATCTTATTTCCTCTGGTCAAGGCAGTAACATTCCCAACACCTCCCCTACACATATTTCTGAAGTTGGTAATTCTTCTCAGCCCGAGACTATACAAACTTGTGAAAGACCTTACGACTAGATCCGGGCCATCCGCTCCATGACCCGAAAGTTTGCAAGAGTAATTGAATTGATACCTAGAGTATATAATCTTTCATATTTTCCAAAGAAGAACCAAATCACCCCCACTCATATAGTTGTCTCAACAGTTGAAGAATTGGTTCTCGCCACCATTGAAGGGTTAGCAAATTATGAAGAAAACACAGAAAAACCAGAGCAACCTCGAACCTTCAATGGTGGTGACGGTGATAACGTGGTACTTTATGCGGGTTAGGCGGTGAAATAGAACAAGAAGAAAACCAATCAGATTCTAATGAAGAAGGGGAAAACAACAACAAAGACATAACATACCAAGATCTGGACTAGATGACTCAGGACCCACTTACACTGTCGAGTGTGTTACACAAAATGTTGAGGCACCCAGAGAAGCTACTAATGAAGTATGACTCTGACAAAGCAATACAAGTGGAGGACCATCTGGACAACTTCGACCTACACCTTCAAACAATTGAGGTACGTTACGATGATGTTGCAAGTATAATTTTTCCATGTACCTTAGATGGTAGAGCAACTGTAGCGTATCAGAACCTTCCTCCATACTTGATCCAGAATTGGAGGGGTTTTAAGAAACTATTTCTTAATAAATTTGTTGATGATAAAACCCCCACCATGCTTTTAAAAGTGTTGGGCAATCTCAATATGGAGCATAAAGAAAAGGTGAAATATTTCAATAAGAGGTTTAACCGTATCTTGAACAAATTTCCAGTAGACACAAAACCTCATGACTCCATCACTATCGACTATTTCACATTTTCCTTACCAACAAGCATTGCACAATTCATGAAAAGAACTGTGAAACCAACTTTGGTTGAGACTTTTCATGCGATTGGATCCATCATAGATGACGAATCAACAAAGGACTCCAAAGACACGGGGAAAAGGTCTCAGGCCTCCGTAAGCAAGGCCAAGGAAAAGGAAGCAATTGATCTTGAGATATTGACCCGCACTATCAAGTCTCTATCCAATGAGTTGGAAGAATTAAAATAAAGGTCAAGTGAGGCCATCGTGAGTAGCAAGACTCCCAAGTTCAACTTGCTGAGAAGGACTTATAACTCTCGTAGCATCAACAACCAGTCGACCAAGTTTGTGCAAAGCTCAAAAGTTGTGTTGAATATCGAGAGTATGGGCATCAATCAATATTGTTAATGTCATCAAGAATATCATTGAAAAAACATGCCCACAATAGAAGCACAACATGAATGCTCTGGCTACACATTTTATTGATATAGTGCTTACCGATGAGAAAACCAAGCATGTAGAAGAAAAGGAAGAAATTGTTGCGACCAAAGAGACTCCAAGCATGGGGCATGCAGTGAACACATTCAGTTGCATACTCATGGCTAGAAAGAGCAATGCAAAATAGCAACCACCGAGTGATGACCCGAACCAGAAGAAGATCACTTGATATAACTTAAGACACCAAGGTACGGATCCCACACAAGAGTTGATGAAGCATAAATTGAAAGAAAATTTGTCAAGGAAGATCATTATGCCCGTCAACTCAACGCAGAACACTCATAACAAGTCTGGAAATGAAGTTACAATGAAAAGTACTTCGGCAAGCAGTAAAAGTAATTCCATCACTCTAGAAGTAGCATACAAGCAAACTCCTCCAGACACTTTGGAAATCTCTTCTGCACTAGATTACAACATAGTTAAAGAGATGAAGAAACATCGCATGGATATCTCACTTTTCAAATTAACGAAGATCTTGAGCCAATGTGACATGATCCTATGTGCAATCAAACAATCCATCTTAGGTGATAATGCTTCTTCACAGAAGGGATCTAAATCCAGTAAGTCATTTGGTTCCTGGAGTCTGTAATTAATGCTTTAACATTCAATGTAAACACACTTTACCCTCTGTTTCTGTTAACATTTGAAATTTTAAATTCTGATGTACACAATTGCCTAGTTGATTATGGTGCATCGATAAACATAATGCCTCTAAGTGTCCCAAAGAAAATAAATGAAAAGTGGGATAAAATGGATGCACAAATCATTCAGCTAGATAGGACTCTTATCCATCCAATTGGTGAACTCAAAACTGTGCTTATTTGTTTATCATCTCATTGCTGAGTTCACCAATATATAAATATAGTAATTATGGACATTCTGGAAGCATATGGTGTATTTTTTAGCAGAGACCGGCCCAACAAGTTACATGGGTATTTTGCAATAGACTTGTCACATTTGTGGATTTGTACAAGGGTAGAAACAATCGGATCTGGGTGAACTCAGAGCGATATACATGAAACACACGGTAACTCCCTTAGAGGGCTAGAATGAGCCAATGGATTTTGTAGATCTCATCTTTGGAAGTTTCTTCTTGGAAACTGATCTGGGGTGTTATCTCACTCAACCATCCCCAGTTCTGCCAGACACATAGTTGGAGCTCCTTCCTACTCCAACTAGTGAAAATGAGATTTGTACAGTTAGTAGCAGTAGTAATAAAAATACTAGTATAGCACACAGTCCTTTTACATATGATTTTTGGACATTGTATTTTAAGGGTTCCAAAACAAGGAGGGATCTGAAGCCGGTTGTGTTTTAATAGACCACGATAAAGAAAACATTTGATCTCCAGTCGCTTGGAATTTGTGTGCATGAACAACACTACATAATATGAAGCACTCATCTTGGGTTTGAAAAGAGCCATTGACCTCAACGTTGTGGTTCTCAAAGTAGTAGGTGACTCAGAAATTGTCGTATGACAAGTACGTGATACTATACACTGTGTGTCACCTCATCTGAAAAGTTATCAACAAGAGGTATGGCATTTGATTTCGCATTTCCAAGCTTTTAACATTATTTTTGTTCCTAGAATACGCAATGCAACTGTGGATGCATTAGCAAATGTTGTTGCTAGGTTATCACAGCTTATGGAAGGTTTTTCTGTAGAAATGATATATAAACCATATGTCCCTAATAATATTACTAATTTACAAATTTTCAATGATGACCAACAAATACTGCACTTTATCGCGAATGTTGATGTATTAAAAGATGTAGCTATTGATGAAGATGAGCACAAGAAAGCATTGCAAGATGCAACCTGCGCAAGCAAAGAGAAGCTCATGCCGAAAGGTGTGGCATCATAAGAAAGGTTGTATGATTCGCAAAACCGCTTATGAGGGCCAGTCAATGTGAAAACTCATACCTCAACGTTGTTGCACGAGCAAATAAATATGGGAACAGAAAAGGATTTAAAGTTTGTCAATCTTGGTACTTGTTGCACGCCACACGAGTGAGAAGTTTTCATCTTCTTATTCAAGTAGTACTGAGACGTATTTGTGTGGACATACGATGAGCTCAAAACTTACGACACGCGAATAATCTAGTACGTGATTCCGATCAAAGAAGGGGCCAAGATGTTTCAATAGAAGTTGTGAAAGGTACATCTAACACTTGAGCCCCTGATTTAGAAATAGTTAAGGAAATTGTTGGTTGCTCAGACCATATGCAAAGTGCAACATTCTACCTGAGTATCGAACTTGGTCCTAGTGAGAAAGAAGTTTGGGGAAATATGCTTGTGTGTTGATTTTCACAACTTGAATCACACCTCGGACAAAGACAATTACCTCGTGTCGTCTATAGAACAGATACTGCAGATAGTATCGAGGTCAGAGATTTTTTCTTTGTTGGATGGGTATTCTGATTATAACCAGGTTTTAGTCTCAGAGCCTCACAAGCTGAAGACAACTTTCCACACGAAGTGGGGTACGTTTGCATTTAAAAGAATTTCATTTGGGTTGATAAACATTGGTGCAACATTTCAACGTGCCATGGACATCACATTCTGAGGACTGATCAGACAAAGTGTAGTGGTTTATCTCAATGATGTCATAATATTTCTAATAAGAGATCTAATCACATACGCCACTTGAAGAATATTTTTGAGCAATGTTGCAAATACATGATATCTCTTAATCCTAAAAAAGTGTATTTTCGTAGCGTTCGAGGGGAACCTCTTGGGCCATATCATTGGAAAAAGTAGGATTAAAGTAGACCCGGAGAGGGTCAAAGCAATAATACAGATTCCCTTCCCTGTGAACAAGAAAGTTATGCATTCCTTCGTGGGAAAAATCATCTTCCTCCGTAAATTCAATGTTTGATTATGCTTAGATAGTGAAGCCTATACAGGAGATGATCAAGAAGCACGTGATATACAAATGGGATAAAAGAGAAAAGGATGCATTCTTGTTGGGCCTTGAAATTGTCATTCACTTCCATTACATTTTCACTTATATTTCCATATTGTCACCTTCACTCCACCTCCATTTCATTACATTTACCTTACCATTATCATTATTGGGTCATGTTTATGTTTTTCCAAACTTTATTAATTCTTAGCATTTTTAAGTGAATTTATAGTTAAAAATTAGAAAATAATGTGCATATCCTTATATGAGATTGCTGACATGTGTAGGTCAAAAGGAAGCTTCTAAAAAACTCTTATATGGCCTCCTAAGGCCAAATTCGAATTTGAGTGGAAAAGATCATGAGATCATAAGGATATGTGTCTCATTTCCTATTTGTATTGAAACTCTAAGAAGATATGTGTCTTATCATTTCCTATTTTGATTGTAACTCTAGAGATATAGGGAGAGATTCATGGACTCTCATTAATAAGATAGATTTTCATCTTTTTGTATAAATAGAAGAAGTTTTCTCCTATCATTTTATGTGTAAAGTTGGGGAATTGTTCATGTTTTGAATAAAGAAGAAGGATTGCATTTGGAGCTTCTCAACTTTCCATCCTCATACTTTTGGATTGGCCATCTACAATGTGTGAGATTTATTTGTTTTCATAGATTAAGATTTATTCCTTTCTTAATCACTGTGTAATCTTACGCTAATCAAAGCATCTCAAGAAAAGAATTTTCTCTTTTCCAAAATTGGATTGTGTTTGAAACATTGGAGCATACAGTGATCTTAGTTTTCATTTACCTGTTTTTTACAATGCTTTCTTAGGATTAAGTTTTACATTCACTGTTTAATCTTATGTAGAGCATTTCAAGAAGGTAGTTCTTCCAAAATTGATTGCTTGAGGCTTTTAAAACAGATAATGATTTAATTTCCTTTCTCATGTTTTTATCATGCTTTTTAGATTAAATTTCTTATCTATTGTGTCATCTCATGTTCAGCATTTCAAGAAGGTAACCCTTCTGAAATTGATTGCTTAAAAACATTAGATTACACAGTCATTGCAAGTTTTTACATGTTTTCTTTTACATGCTTTCTTTATGCTTTCCTAGATCATGTTTTCTTTCATTTAATGTATAATCAAGTACTTAATCACTTCAATAAGATTGCTTCCTAAATTGAATGGTTCATGGGTATTTGATCATACAATAGATCATAGTTGTCTTTTCCATTTGTTTTAGATTGTCATTGTTATTTTGCTTTCAGTCCATGCATAAGATTAGTTTTATTTTGACCAAGAGATTTCAAGGATAAGAAAGGAAGTGATTTCATTTTCATCTTGCCATACGAATGCAATTGTATTTAGACTAATGCATTGTTTTTCATAGATTAGTTCAAGTACATTTCCTTTTCTTCCTTCTTTTTCATAGTTTAATCATTTCATTTAGAGTAATTCCTAGTTTAATTTCTTTCATCAAAACATTTCCTTTTATTCCTTCTTTAGAAATTAGTTTTCAACATTAAAATTCATTAATTTTTAACATTTAAAGACTTCATCTAGAAGCATAACTTTCATTTCTTAGATTATTTTCCTTAGGCATAAGAAACAAAACCCCAAAACAACATAAAAACATAGTCAACGAAGTAAGAAACAAGGTTAACTAAGCACATATTGTGCACCACACTTCATCAGTTTACTAACCCCGGTCGATAATTTATGTTAGCAATTTAAGACATTAAATTGACTGAACATTTTGGCGCCGTTGTCGGGGAAGTGTAATTAGGAGACCTTATTTCTTACATCTAAAAAAAATGAATAATAATTTCTCAAGTATGCTCTCCTCCTGCACCTTGTGTGATCTGGAGGATCAAAAAAAAAAAAAATATGTCAAAAAAAACAACAACAACAACAACAAAAATTAAACATAATAAAACAAAAGAGCAAAAACCTTCAAATATACAAACCTCCAAGCACCATGCAGCTACACCAAATTGTTGAGACTGCCAACTCGCGGCAAAGACAAAGCCAATTGGAGTTTAGTGAGCAAGGTTGAGTTTTAATTTGATTAAAAGAGTTGTTCACTCTCCAATATATATTTTAATCGTGACTGTTAATCATTAAAAACCAAATTCCACTGAATGAATCTTGTCCTTACATTGCTCACCATTGAATCGTGTAGGTGTGATGTGGATAGTTGATCCCTGAAGCACACATACAGTCATTCTCCCAAACCTTGAAGTTCCTCATTTCGGTTTCTAAGGAAGAGGCATCAATAGATATTTCTTTCTTGAAAGGTTGGATGAGGTGGTGTTGGTGAGAGACGAAGCGGTCCAGGAGAAGAATCAATGTTTGAAGTTCGAGCAATCCAGAGGCAATTAGCTTCGAGTTGATGCATCGGAGGGACTTCCAAGCATGGATTATTACGTGAGAATTGATAGTTGAGGCAAAAGTAGTGGTTTCAAAAGCAGTCATTCAAGATGGAGATGGAGATCCACCAGTTTATGATCCAGTTCTGTATTTAGAGCGATCCAGCTCAGCCACTCAACCTTGGCACCTCCATGTTGAATCGAAGCAGCCTTCCAAAACCTACCAATTGAATTCATAGCGATTCCCAAAAAAAGCAGCAACATAAACACACGATTTTAAAACACAAATTCTGAGCAAAACTAGGCGAATTAGAAAAATCCAAGACATGGGTTTTTTCGGGAATAGGGTGAATTAGGTAACCCAAAAATGGTCTTTTGAATTTTACAACCGTTTGAGCGAATTTTATGGTTCTTTGGAGCCTTAGTTTCCAAACTACGTGAGGAAAATGGATTCTTTTTTATGCACGAGGTTTTGCTGGCAATAACACATTTAATTCACTAAGACTTCTAGTCAAACAATGACTCTTGCTCCTCCGCAAATTTTCAACCGATTTACCCTCCCAATATGGTAAACTTTAGCACGTATTCATGTAGGTGTGATTCACACGAGAGTACCAGCTACAATTACTCAAAATAATTTCATCAAATCGAAACAGGAAGATCCTACAGCAATCAGTTCTAAAGGATGAGCGAATCTCCAGGATCGATCCACCAATGGCAAATAAGAAGACGGGAGAAACACTAGATGAATTCTGAAATTGTTATTTCAAGATCTTGATCTACGCCAGTTCCAGTTACAAATCTGTAGGGATTTTTATTTTTATTTTATCAACTAATGAAGGCATTCCAATTTTGAAGAGGCAACACTAGATGGAATCACGAAACCTGGCAAAACTTGGTCTAACAGAATGAAATGTGCAATCAATTTTTTGAAGCAATTTATAAAAATGAAAATACTTGCAAAATTTGATTGGAATAATTTTTTGTACAAGTACTTTTTCATATTTTTGCCGCTTCAAATATTTTTTATAGCATGTTATTTTTACGGCACAGATGACGATTCAATAATGGCTTGCGGAAAATTATTTATATGATTTCTGAACATTTGGCATTAATATTGTTGATGTGTATTTTCTATGAAGTTTTAACTTGCAGGACATAGAAAATCTTTGTGATGCCAATCATTTTACCGAGCACAGTGCATGAAGTCATCCGAAAACAGGGAGTTGATTTATTTTTCATGGTTATTTCTTAAAAATGGATTGTTATCGATATCATGAATTGGACCAAATATAACACTTTTGATTTTCCTTAATCTATTTTATTTGACATTCAATTTTTGCGTAAGAATCAGAAAGAAATTAGCTATTTCTTTTTTAACACACTTATGTTCTTTGTGTCAAGTTTTTTTTTTTGCAGGTTTAGGATGATTAAATGATCAACAAGGAGATTAAATTGTGACGACAATTGGTCTTCAAAAGACCAATTTCATGAGAAACATAAGAACAAGTCCATGTTCGTATTCATCAAAACCATTACTCTTCCTCCCTTTTGAATTATAAATCTAACCAAGCAATTTAAAGCAAGCCACAATTATTTTTCCCAACAAGAGTCAGTTGTTCATTTTCCTTCATTCACATACACTTTCCGTTAACTCCAGAAATAAAAGCAAGAAGCTTACTTTCATGCTTATTTCCCATTGTCATTATTATTTTCCATTGTCATCTCCCATTTTCATTTTCCTTTTCCTATCCTTTTCATTTCGCAATTAAACCCTACTTCAATGCAAATTATTGAGTCCATAGTCCTTTGAGTCTAAAATCCTTGCAAAAACACCTTGAGGCTTGCATGCCTTAATGGCAAGTCCTCATGCCGACGAACAATGGGAATACATCAATGTCCCTCTTTCATCGGATATTTTAGGTACTCGACAACAACAAAATTATTCGTACTTATCAAAATGTGTTTGGGCATCTTGACTCTCATTGTCATCAATGATGAGAGTTCTCGTGTTAACTAGTGGCATCCATTAATGGTCACTAAGTCAACATTTTCCTGCTATGTTCGACATCAAAACATCTATTCACATAGCAAGAATTGTGCCAATGAGTTTTGAAGACATGAAGACTATCATTTTCAGCATTTTGGAGCAAACGAAGAAGACATGCAGTTGCGGAATTAGCTGACAGCTACAAAATCCAATAACAGTTGTGTTGGGTTGTGTTATATTCTTTCCACAACTATCCTACGTAGTGAATCGAGGGGTTAGAAGGGGGGCGGAGCCCCCCTTCGTTGCGCCAATTACGCAACGGGGGGCGGCAGCCCCTCTTGTCCGGGGGGTTAGAGGGCCCCCACTTCGTTGCGCTGATTGCGCAACCGAGGGGTCACAGGGGGGGCGGCAGCCCCCCCTGTCCGGGGGGTTTGAGGGGGGCGGGTAGCCCCCCCTAACGGGGTCCGGGACAACGGCCCGGGAATTTTTATTTTTATTTTTTTTTGGACCCTATATTAGGTTGGGCCAACCTGCCTATGGTTTTCGGTCCATGGTTTTGGACGCGATGGTTTTCGATCCATGGTATTAGATGCTTCAGCATGTATAAATATGTATTGTAACATTGAAAGGAATATAATGAAAAATCAAGCTAGTAGTCTTGGTTTTGGGATCCATGGATTTTCTCGGGGCGCTGCCACGGACCTCGTAGAGGAGGGCTACCCGCCCCCCTCAAACCCCCTAGACAGGGGGGGCCATCGCCCCCCCCGTGACGCCCCTGTTGCGCAATCGGCGCAACGAAGGGGGGGCTTCGCCCCCCCTCTAACCCCCCAGTTCACTACGTAGGTCAGTCGTGGAAAGAATATAACACAACCCAACATTCTCCCACTTGTTGCTTTCTTTCCACAGAGGGCCACAGGAGAGCTTAGTCATTTTTCCAGCCCTGAAATGCCCATTGTTTCTCTACACCAAGAGAACTTCTCAGAGCTCACAAATTTTGTCAATGCATCTACAATGTTCTTCAAAGTGTCCACCTTTACCAGCAACACCTTTTTGTCTTCTATCATATCCCTTAGAAAGTGATACTAAACATCAATGTGCTTTGTCTTTGAATGATAAGCAGGGTTCTTTGCCAAGAAAATTTCACTTTGGTTGTCATAGTCAATCCTTATAGCTCCCTGTACTAACCCCATACTTGAACATAATCTCTACCACCAAACTGCTTCCTTGCTTGCATGAGTGGTTGCCATGTATTCTACCTCTGTAGTTGATAGTGCCACTACAGATTGTTTCTTACTCATCCAACTGACTGCACCTCCAAATAGGTTAAACACATACCCACTTGTAGATCTTCTCTTATCCAAATCTCCAGCCCAGTCTGCATCAACAAAGCCACGGATATCCAAAACTCTGTCCAATCCTGGTCTTCCTTGGTAGCACAAACCATAATCACTAGTGCCACACAAATACCTGAAAAACCCGCTTCACTGTTATCCAATGCTCCTTCCCTGGTTTTTACATAAACCTGCTCAATACTCCCACTACATGTGCAATGTCTGGTCTAGTACAGACCATTGCATACATCAGGCTACCGACTGCACTTGCATATGGAACATGGGACATATCCTCTTCATATTCTTGTGTCTTGGGACACTGTTCGACAGATAACTTTACACCTACAGGAATAGGAACCTTCACCGATTTACTATCCTGCATATTAAACCTTGTAGTATTGTCTCGACATACTTCCTTTAGTTTAACCAGAGCTTCCTCTTTGCCCGATCTCTTTTAATTTCCATGCCCAAAATATAGTTTGCAGCACCAAGATCTTTCATGTCGAATTTGGAGGACAATTGGGTCTTCAAATCCTGGATAATTTCTTTGTCATTTCCAACCAGCAACATATCATCCACATACAAGACCAAATAAATAACACGGTCACCAATTAATTTAAAATACACACAATGATCTACTTTTCTTCTGGTAAAGCCAAGTCCCCGTATAAATGTATCAAATTTTTGATACCACACCCTTGGTGACTGTTTTGACCCATACAGAGACTTCTTTAACTTGCATACCGATTCTTTCTTACCCTTCACTGCAAAGCCTTCAGGTTGCTTCATGTAGATCTCCTCCTCCAGATCCTCGTGAAGAAATGTTGTCTTCACATCCATCTGTTCTACCTCAAAATCAAAAGCAACAACAACAGATAAAAGTAATCTAATAGAAGTTACCTTGGCAACAGGAGAAAAAATATCACCAAAATCAATTCCCAACACCTAGGAATAACCTTTTGCTACCAATCGAGCTTTGTATTTCTCCACCTTTCCTTCTACATTTGTCTTCTTCTTGAACACCCATTTGCTACCAATGGGTTTCCTTCCAGTCAGCAACTCCACCAGATCCCAAGCCTCATTTTTGTGCAAAGATGTTATTTCATCAACCATGGCCTCTTTCTAGAGTTATCCATCCTCTGAATCTACTGCTTCCTTCACAGTTCTGGGATCATCATCAGTAATAGATAAAGCAAACTTTGAACAGAAAGTAGATGGAATATACCTTTCTAGCTTCCTTCTTTCTCGAACTGATCTTCTTACACCCAGAGTTTGTGGCTCTTCATCTTCTAATTCCTCCTCTGTTATAGAGTCTGATTCTTCCTCCTTAAGCTCAAACTCTATCTTCTCAGGTTCCTTTGGTTGGACTTCATGTTTAATAACATCTTTCACCTCTTTGAACACCACATCTCAGTTGTACACAACCTTCCTTGTTACTGGGTTCCAAAGCTTATAACCCTTTAAACCATCCTTATACCCAATAAAAATGCACTTTTCAGATTTACTATCCAACTTGGTTTGTTTCTCCTTTGGAACATATATGTATGCATCACATCCAAATACCCTCAGATGTGAAAGAGAGGGTTTCTTACCAGTCCATACCTCTTGTGGAGTCTTATCCTCCAACGCTGATGAAGGTGACCTATTGACCAGGAAACATGCAGTATCCACCGCCTCTGCCCAGAATTCCTGTCCTAACCTGGCACCATTGAGCATGCTTCTTGCCCTTTCCATCAACGTCTTATTCATTCTTTCTGCAACTCCATTTTGTTGAGTTGTATATGGAGTAGTCTTCTATCATGCTATACCACACTTCTTACAGAATTCTTCAAATTCCTTGCTGCAAAACTCTCCACCATTATCTGTCCTCAACACCGATATCTTCTTCTCTGTCTGATTTTCCACGAGAGCCTTAAATTCTTTAAACCTGTCAAAGGCTTCAGATTTCTTCTTAAAGAAATATATCCATGTATTCCTTGAGAAGTCATCTATAAATGATACATAGTACATAGACTTACCCAGTGATGGAACATTCACAGGTCCAAACACATCACTATGCACAAGTTCTAATATTTGTTTTGCCCTCTTACTACCAGAAGGGAAACTCACCTGATTCTGCTTCCCATATACACAATTTTCACAGAAATCAAAATCTAGAGAGCTATTACTCATACCTTCTACCATACCTTTACCATGAAGTATTAGAAGGCCCTTCTCTCCAATATGTCCAAGCCTTTGATGCCACTACATGGTCTTCTCTCCAGAGACCACTAGATTTTTTGCTCCACTTTCAGGAACCACAAAACTGTTGCACCCATAAATAACAGCCCTACCTTGCAGCATGTACAGAGTTCCAATTCGAACTCCCCACATCAATACCAGTGCTCCTCGAACCATTTTGCAAGTATCATTCTCGAACAATGTTTTTACACCTACATCATCCAGCTTGCTTACAGAAATAAGATTTCTGGCCAATGCAGGAATATGTAGAACACCCGGAAGTGTTCCAACCCTTCCACCTTGCAACTTCAACTTTACTTTTCCGCGACCAATGATTCTAGCCTTCCTATCATCCCCTAAGAAGACATCACCACCATCGTATTTCTCATACTCGTAGAACCACTCTCTATGGGGAGTGAAGTGAAAGGATGCACCTGAGTCAATCAACCACGCCTCATGATCTACATGTGTACTTGAAGAAGCCAAGTACACATCCCCACCTTCATCTGAGATGGTTTTCGCCTCTGCAGAAGGAGCATCATCAGATCCCTTTCCTTTATCAGGAGCTTTAGATTTACAGTCCCTTTTGTAGTTTCCTTCCTTTCCGCATTTCCAGCAAACCACCTTTACAGGTTTTCCTGGAGATTTAGATCTCCCTCTAGATTTAGATCTCCCACTCGATGACTTATTTTTGTTTCTGTTCTTGGACCGTCCTCATACAGACAAGGCATCACCATTCTGGCTCTCCATACTTTTCCATCTCATCTGCTCTATCAACAAGGATGAGACTATTTCATCAAAATGCAAGGCAATTTCATTGCTACCTATTGCAATTACCAAACTATCCCATGAATCTGGTAGAGAACACAACAAACTGATGCACTTATCTTCATCTGAAATTTTAATATCAACAGATGCTAACCGACATACCACAGTATTAAATGCGTTCAGATGCTCTGTCACTGAGTCTATTTTCTCTGGGCGCTGCCCTGGACCCTGTAGAGAGGGGCTACCCACCCCCCTCAAACCCCACGGACAGGGGAGGTTGTCGCCCCCCTGTGACCCCCCCATTGCGTAATCGGCGCAACGAAGGGGGGGCTCCGCCCCCCCTCTAACCCCCCGGTTCACTACGTAGGTTAGTCATGGAAAGAATATAGCACAACCCAACAAGCTGCAAAAACAAATAACAGCGGCGGAATCAGATGGCAGCAGCAAAATCAACACCATTTCGCAGTAGATTCAGCAAGTTTTAATAAAAGCAATAAAAAATCATCTTGACTCTTTTCTCCATGACTTGTCCAATCACTTAAAGAAGATTATAATCAAAATTTTGCAGCCACCACACATGCAGCTCATCCATTTCCAAAGAGTAAGTTAAGGTATGTCATTTTCTAATTTTTTACCATAAAATTCCTTGAAAAGCTAGAATGATAGTTTTTGGAAAAAAAACATTTCTCTTCTCATAAAATTGCCAATACCATTAGTTGGGGGGAATACATTCATATTTATGTTTTGCCATATTCATACCACATTCAAAAGCCCACATACTTTCAAAAGATATTAACTATTACATTATTGTTATGAGCATACAAAGGCTTTTCAAAAGTACTAAAAAGATAATTGGATATAAACACAATCATGGTTGTCACACAAGAACCAACCATGTTGCAATTCAACTAAAAGACTTTGCAGAAGTATGAAGTTATCAAATGATATCATGCAAAGTTACGCCAAAATTCAAGGATCAAAAAGAATTAATATAATAGATTGCATGAGGACATGCAATAGCTTCAGTTGGGGGGTATGTTGGGCCTTGAAATTGTCATTCACTTCCATTACATTTTCACTTATATTTTCATATTGTCACCTTCACTCCACCTCCATTTCATTACATTTACCTTATCATTATCATTATTGGGTCACATTTATGTTTTTCCAAACTTTATTAATTCTTAGCATTTTTAAGTGAATTTATGGTTAAAAATTAGAAAATAATGTGCATATGCTTATACCTAACAAGTGGGATGAGATTGTTGACATGTGTAGGTCAAAATAAAGCTTCTATAAAACCCTTATGTGGCCTCCTAAGGCCAAATTCGAATTTGAGTGGAGAATATCATGGGATCATAAGGATATGTGTCTCATTTCCTATTTGTATTGAAACTCTAAGAAGATATGTGTCTTATCATTTCCTATTTTGATTGTAACTTTAGAGATATAGGGATAGATTCATGGACTCTCATTAATGAGATAGCTTCTCATCTTTTTGTATAAATAGGGGAAGTTTTCTCCTATCATTTTATGTGTAAAGTTGGGGAATTGCTCATGTTTTGAATAAAGAAGAAGGCTTGCATTTGGAGCTTCTCAACTTTCCATCCTCATACTTTTGGATTGGCCATCTACAATGTGTGAGATTTATTTGTTTTCATAGATTAAGATTTATTTGCATTCATAGATTAAGATTTATTGCTTTCTTAATTACTCTATAATCCTATGCTAATCAAAGCATCTCAAGAAAAGAAATTTATCTTTTCCAAAATTGGATTGTGTTTGAAATATTGGAGCATACAGTGATCTTAGTTTTCATTTACATGTTTTTTACAATGCTTTCTTAGGATTAAGTTTTACATTCACTGTTTAATCTTATGTAGAGCATTTCAAGAATGTAGTTCTTCCAAAATTGATTGCTTGAGGCTTTTAGAACAGACGGTGATTTAGTTTCCTTTCTCATGCTTTTTAGATTAAATTTCTTATCTATTGTGTCATCTCATGTTCAGCATTTCAAGAAGGTAGCCCTTCTGAAATTGATTGCTTAAAAACATTAGATTACACATTCATTGCAAGTTTTTACATGTTTTCTTACATGCTTTCTTTATGCTTTCCTAGATCATGTTTTCTTTCATTTAATGTATAATCAAGTACTTAATCACTTCAAGAAGATTGCTTCCTAAATTGAATGGTTCATGGGTATTTGATCATACAATAGATCATAGTTGTATTTTCCATTTGTTTTAGATTGTCATTGTTATTTTGCTTTTAGTCCATAAATAGGATTAGTTTGATTTTGATCAAGAGATTTCAAGGATAAGAAAGGAAGGATTTCATTTTCATCTTGTCATATGAATGTAATTGTATTTAGATTAATGTTATGTTTTTCATAGATTAGTTCAAGTACATTTCCTTTTCTTTCTTCTTTTTCATAGTTTAATAATTTCATTTAGAGTAATTCCTAGTTTAGTTTCTTTCATAAAAACATTTCCTTTTATTCCTTCTTCAGAAATTAGTTTTCAACATTAAAATTCATTAGTTTTTAACATCTAAAGATTTCATCTAAAAGCATAACTTTCATTTCTTAGATTAATTTCCTTAGGCATAAGAAACAAAACCCCAAAACAACATAAAAACATACTCAACGAAGTAAGAAACAAGGTTAACTAAGCACATATTGTGCACCACACTTCATCAGTTTACTAACGCCCAGCCAATAATTTATGTTAGCAATTATGCATATTCCCTTCCCTGTGAACGAGAAAGCTATGCATTCCTTCCTTGGAAAAATCATCTTCCTTTGCAAATTCATCTTCGATTGCGCTCAGATAGTGAAGCCTATACAGGAGATGATCAAAAAGCACATGATATACAGATGGGATAAAAGAGAAAAGGATGCGTTCTCTCATATTAAGCAAACCATTGCAGAAGCAATTGCTTTGTACAACCCGAATTTCAGCAAAGGTTTCTTGCCTTACACTTTCGCTTCCGACATTTCTCTCGCCTATGTGTTGATGCAAAAGGATGATCAAAACAATGAACGGCCAATATATTTCATGGGCGCTAGCCTCAAGGGACCTGAAATTAACTATCCCACCATTGACAAACAATCTTGTGCAATATACAAGGCGTTGAAGCATTTTTGTCCCTATCTCTTGAAAAATTATTGCATCATTTTTGTTTCACACCCAACAGTCAGATCGTTATTTGTTCAGTAAGAGTTGGGTGAGAGAAGGTCAAACTAGATGACTGGTTTATAGGAATACGATATAGATTTCAAGCCAGTTCATACAATCAAGGGCCATGGTCTATGTCGACTAGCGGCGGACGCAGTGGTTGTAAACTAAGAAGATCCTTCCTAATGGGAGTAGGAGATCGAAATGTAAAATGTCAATCGAGGCTCCCCCGCTACCATCATAAACTCTTGGAACACAGATGTGCACCAATACCTTGAGCACGACACTGTGCCCTCCCATTTATCTACATGGCAGAAGAGGGAACTCGGGCTTAAAGCATTATCTTATCAGTTAGTGCATGGGATGCTTTTCAGAAAGCATCATAATGGAGTATTGCTCAGGTGCCTAGAAGTGCAAAATTCAGAGAAAGTATTATGTGATCTCCACAATGGACCAGTCTGGGGAGACTTCGCGGGTAACACAACAATGCATAAGGTTATGCAGGCTGGTTTCTATTGGCCTAGATTATTCAAAGATGCTAATGCTTATGCCCGTAAGTGTCTGATCTATCAAAGGTGCGCTGACTGAAACAAGAAGTCAACCGCCCCATCATAGCCTATCGCAGTGGAAGAGCCTTTTCAACAGTGGGTTTTAGATGTTATTGGAGAAATATTTCTGCATTTGTCAATGAAACATCGCTATATTCTCATTGCTACAGACTACTTCATGTGGTGGATAGAAGCAGTTCAGATCAAACACGTGAATGATCAGGAAGTCATTAATTTCCTTAGGCAGAATATCATTTCCAGGTTCGTCATTCTAACATCACTTGTTTTCGATAATGCAACAAATTTTTTATCATTAAAATTATATGATTTTGCATTCGAAAATGGAATTGTATTGAAACATTCAACTAACTATCTGCAGGGGAATGGTCTTGTTGAAACCACAAATAAGAACCTTATTTGTATCATAAAAAATATCATCTTCTCAAAACAAAAGAACTGGCACTCTGCTTTGGTAAATGCCTTAGGGGATGACTGAGTCACACCAAAGCCCTCTTTGAACACCTCTCCTTACTTCCTAGTGTATGGAAAAGAAGCAATCCTTCCCTTAACATCTACTTGCCTACTCTCCAACTTTCACAAGAATCTCAAGGCAAGCCATGTTCATTAGTTTAGCGTAGGATGGACACTCTTCACAAGCTATAGGAAGAAAGGATGAAAGTAAAAGAAAATTTTCCCCTTCACCAGAGTCATATCAAGAGGTGGTTTGACAAGAATTATGCAGGGAAAAATAACTTTAGTGTGGTGACTTAGTCTTGAAGTGTGACAAAGCCCATGATGACAAAGGAAAACATACCAAGTTTCAATCCCTATGGATTTGACCATTCATGATTTACGAAAAGCTTGGCCAACACACATATCATCTATAACCACTAGACGGGAGGATTAACTCTCCCCATCAATGGCCCGGACTTAAAGCACTATTTTCAATGATGATATGGAGTTGTGCCCTACACTATGTACATAGTATTTTCTTGTTTTCCTAATTTTGTTTTCTATCTTTGTCATGTAAATAAATGTTACATGTCAACGTGTCTTCCAACTTTTGTGTGTGTGGCTGACTTAAAAGAGTCTTGTGACACTTCAACATTTGGCTAACCTTATGTCCATCTTCCTTGTGTGGGTTATATCTTTTAGTCAATGAAGTTCTGACAGAAAATATGATCTGTCCATGAGGAGAGTTTTGGTTAAACCATGAACCTATGTCTATTAAGGAAAACCTCATGCCCACACTCGATTTTTATGTTTCGTTGTTGTCATGTCTATCCAATTAGTAGAGGAGGAGAAGGGGAAAAGATATAAACAAGCAAACCTAAATCATAGGTCTCTATATGCTTCTATGAAGGAACAACCTCTTCTGCTCTCAATAAGTCGAGATCCCTCTTTCACCCATAAAATGAATAAGTGTCAATGCACAATCCTATAAAATAAATAAATAAAGGTGAAAGAAGAGAAAGGCTTCTTGCGAAGAGAGGTGAAGCAAGCAACTCTGTCGGGATATTGTATAGGCTCGCTCGCAGTAGAGCAATGTTTGTGTTCTTGTAGTGACTTTGTCGGGGTACTGTTCAGGCCTGCTGGCAGCGGAGCAACACCAGAGATGAAAAAAAAATACTTTGAAAATCTTAAGCTCTCAAACTTCACTACCCTTCCCAACTCAAAACATTGCGATATCATTGAATCTTATGATGTGTTCAACCAAGAAAGGTATAAAGGGGACCATGTTTATTCACGAGGTAAGTGGGGATACCAAAGTAATCTACATGATGAATCAATACTCCCCGAAGAACCAAGACCCTGCACAGAAGAGTTAACTAAGGCAGATAAACTAGAATTCTACTAATGTGTCACCAAGTGTTGTCATTGCTACAACAACCTCTAAAATTTTGGCCTACGATCAATTTCAAATCCTTCCTTGTTTTGTACATTGTCACTGCAAAGATTGAAACTCATTCTATGTGTTTTCTTGAGGAGTTTTTGTCCCCTTTGCAAGAACAAAAAAATGTCGTACTTCTGCATGTCAGTCATTGCATCATGTGTTAAAGCCTATTTTGGTGGGTTCAGGAGGTCATGTTTGTCTAAATGAGTTGTTCTAACCATGTAAGCATCCATCACAACCATTTCCGAAGTTTCAAGCATTGTCACACAAGTGTCATCATGGTCTTCGTAAAACTGTCACACTAAGGGAAATGCATTGTCATGTGTCCTGGATGCTCTATTTTGTTATGTCATCAAGTATTCTAAGTGCGTGATCACATTCTAAGTCTTATCATTGTTCACATCAGTTTCATTAAACCTGTACTAAGCCATTTTCTGAAAATCTTCCCGACCAAGCAACCTAGCTTCACCATACTTCCCTTAACTACGCATTGTGCAGTCTCAGTCCCCTAGCTATGACATTGCCTCTTGACACTACGCAATGCGTAGTTCCTACCTCCCAAGACTATTGCATTGCGCAATTCCAATGCTTAAGCCCTGACCTTGGCTCCCAGAATTGTGCAATCCATCAGCCCATCCTAGCATCAACTATGCATTGCGCAGTGTTTGGCCTCAAGTTCATCCCTTGGGCCCTTGAGCTACACAATGGCCCAGGCTCCTCTATCTCCCAGAACTGTGCAATAGGATCATCGAGTGCTCGTCCCCTCAGCCTATCACCCTATCTCCCATAATTGCACAGTTTTCTTGTTCAACCCAACTTGGACTACATAGTCTCAGGGCTCAAGGTTCACCCCTGACTACTTGAACTACACAACTATGCAATCACTGATTCCTTCTCCCATCATGTTCCTTGGTTCCAACTCAGACAATGGATCAATATGCACTATCTTAGACTATGGATTTTTTAGGCTGATGTCGTCTCATCATGAGTGATCTGTAGATACAGGTACCTTATCATAATGTGGCGAGATGATGAAGAGGGAGATGAAGGAAAGAAACATGTTGAAAGACATCTTTGTAGTTGAGTATGCAATTTGATCAACTAAGAGAAAGTAAAGGGACACTAGTTTACAATCACAACTTAAAACTTGAGATCATTGAAGATTCCCTACCACCAAGCCATGTGGAGGTGGAAAGAAAATCATTCTCAAGCAAACACTCAACACATAGTAGCAGTAGTGGCTTGACATTGCCACACCATCAAGCACTCCATGTCAACATGTCATGTCATGTCATGAGTTGTCACATGCCACATCATTATGGTGGATTATGTAATTCATGTTTCAAAATGTATTTTAAAAGTGAAAGCCCAAAGGACATGTATGGAATACGAAGAGTCATGTAAATTTGAAAATGTATAGAAGTCAAATAGTCATGAGGATAGATGAAGAGTCACAAGGAAGGTGAAACATCACCTCCTCATTGTTATATATACACTCTCATTGTAAGAGCAAAGGACTTTTCACCTTGGCTCCGCCCACAAGGCAGTAGAGAGATAAGCTAGTTCTTTTGAGGAGCAAGAAGTGGCTCCAAAGCTCCACTACTGGAGCTAGTGGTGTTCATTATATACACGTGTCTTGGAACTTTTACTTAATATAAGAAGCCTTATGAGCTAGTACATTCTTCATGCATGGATTATGGATATTTGTAAGACTATTATGTGAATGTTTGTAATTCATGTTTGCTTTCATCTGTGCTAAAGTAGTTGAACTATTTCGGTTATTTTGGTACTTATCATATTGAGAATGTGATGTGATTACTATTATCATTGTCACATCCTCGTGGACTATTCCACTGGATATTAAACAAATCTTCCTTGTTTCATTGGTTGCAATGACCGCCGCATCTCTTTGGACTATTCCACTTGTTGTTGTACGGATTCTTCTTGTTCATGTGTGTCTCTACTAGGGTGGCACTACTACCTCTCTCTTAGAGGCTCGCTTCTCCTCCCCTCTGTAGTGAAAGAACTTTGACACACATACTGTAAGGCCTCCGGGCGATTGTGCGACGGGTGCCGGGCGAAGTCGCCGTGCACGAGGGCGCGGGCGCGCGGGCGCACGACGGGCGCCCGACGAACCAAATTGCGACGGGAGTGCGGAAGAAATGCGACGATAGGAGAGCGACTTGCGACACTTGCAAAATGAGCGTGGAATGAAAGGCGACTTATACCCAATGATGCGTGGGAGTTCATAGGGGCTGGCCGACGATACCATGGAGACTTTGTGGGTGTGCAAGCCACACATTATGGGGTCGACTTAACAAGTGACCACCCCTTCACCCATGCGTATATATGGATGGTGCTTGGGATCATTTGGCAATCACTTCAATCATTCAAACATAACACATCTACGCAGAGCAAGAAGAAGTGCGCAGTTTTGGTTGGAGAATGCGCATAGCTTGGAGATTGCGCAGGGCTGACTCTTGGTTGATGGTTGGCAAGGTGTGCCGTATGTTGGGTGATGAACGTGCAGATTTGTGCAGGGCTTGAGGAGGAGTTCTAGGTGTCTCGGGTGAGCACCCTCCTACTGTGCAAGATTGGCACAAGTGTTGTAAATTTGACTAAGTATAGACTTGGAGTTTTTCCAAGTATACTTGATGATTGTATTATTGGAAAACTGATATAATATATTGTCAGGCAGACTCACATTACAGGGACTTGCCCCTCCCCTTTATACTTGTTGCAATTGTTGATGTTCTTGTTATAATTGCATGATGATAATGAATGATTATGGGCTTCATTAAGTATAAAGGATAATTGTATGTTTACTTGGTTGCAAAACACAAGTAAGTAATGTTAATGTGGAAGTAGGCATAGTCCACGAATGTTAGTATTGGTGAAAAGAAAGTGTTCGGTGGTGCCGCACCTTGCTACAAGCGGTTGGAAGACTACCGCAGGTGTAGGGGTGTGACAGGTGGTATTAGAGCAACTGATTCAGGGTATTGAAGGTGTAAGCTGCTACACACCTTCACTGAAGTGAAGGTGGTATTAGAGCTTCGGTTTGAAGCCGGTGAGCAAGGTTGCTCGTGACAGTAGAAAGGGTACTTGCAGGTGACTTAATAAAGATGTCTATCTTGCGAAAATTGGGTTCTGCAACCTTCGAAGAATTTGAAGGAAGTCTACTTGAAGAGTCAAAGGAAGTAAAACAAGGATTTGCAGAATGTGGAAAAATGTTGTTTGAAACAAAGGATGCTCTTCATGCCTTGGTCAAGGAAGGGGTCTCTGATAGAAATAAGGAGGAAGCCTATCGACTTGCAAAGGAAGTGGACTTGCTTGAAGCAGAACTCAAGGAACTAGAGATAAGACAAAAATTGAATCAGAAGAAGTGGGATTGCCTAGCTCTTGAGGTAAGGCATCTCAAAGCCTTGAAGAAGAAGGTTGAGTCTGATGGAAAGAATGAAGATGCTTTTGTGGGGATGATGCAGATACTTGGTGCTTCTGCTACTACGGAGGTGGCCTCTAGAAGGGATCCTGAAAGGAACAAGTTGGAGTATGTTTGAATGAAGGTTGGAGGTGCTGATGTGCTCACTATGGTGGATAGTGGGGCTTCTCACAACTTCATGGGTGAAGATACTGCGAGAAGAATTGGGCTGGAATTTGTACCGGCAAAAGCACAAATGAAGACACTGAATTCTCCTCCTATTGAGATTCTTGGTATAGCTGAGAGGGTGGACACTACACTTGGTAAATGGACCGGGAAGGTGGACTTCACTATAGTGCGGATTGATGACTATGAGGCTGTATTGGGGATGGAATTCATGAAACCTACGATTGTTCCACATTTGAAGAAGCTCTACATTTATGATGGAAGGGAAGATGTACCCATTGGTGTGCCAACCATTGGTGTGACAAGGCCTGATTGTAAATTGGGGGTGATGCAAATGGAGGATAAGGAGAAGGTGAACAAGCGGTTGTCTATTGTTGAGGCAAAGCTTGTGGAGCAGTCATTGGTCATCAAGACACTTTCAGATAGCATCTTGGATTTGACAAGAAGGCTAGAGTTGGTGGAAGATGATGATGATGATGATGATGAGGTATATGTAAGGCCGGAAGTCCAGAGGGAAGACCGGGTTGCTTATATACAAAGGATGGAGATTGAGGATCCTGATAGATGGATCGAATTGATTAGTGAGGGAGAGCCTTCAGGCTCTACTCCCTCTACATCTTCTTAGATGGATGAAGAAGATGGGGCTCATTGTTAGCTGCTCATGGCAGTGAGTCCTTAAACATGTTTGAGCAGGTATGATTGATGGTGCAGGGATGGCTTGGCATCAAGCATCATGACATGTTGCAGATGAGATGGATGGAGTTTCCATGGACCTGAGCATGGATTATGGAGGTAGATTCTTGATGAGTCAAGGATGTGGCAGATGTTTGAGGAACAGCTGATGATGGCATGAGGATGTTCACTCTCATGGATTGAGCGTGATGGTTGGATTAGCTACCCAACTAGTTCAGACATGGGGTCCGAAAGTGTGCAGAGAAATGTTGGCATCGTGCTGGAGTTTCATGACAGAGGTTCACATGGGGACACATGATGAGGTCGACACGAGGTGTTGCAGTGGAGATTGTGGCAGAAGGGTCGATGATCATGGATCAAGATGATATCTGATGGAGAGCATACCGTTGAGGTGCATACCTTGGTATGGTGAGCTTGGTGGCAGTTGGTCACTAAGTCGAGGCATGATGGAGATGATGCTCTACATATGTTGCAGGGATGTTTGCCTTATGTGGAGAGGTCGACATCATGGATGAGTGATGATCTTGGTGGATGGCTACTGGGATGGTATGTTGTCGAGGACGACAAATATTTTAGGTGGAGGAGGATGTAAGGCCTCCGGGCGATTGTGCGACGGGCGCCGGGAGAAGTCGCCGTGCACGAGGGCGCGGGCAGGCACGCGGGTGCACGACGGGTGCACGATGGGCGCGCGACGAACCAAAGTGCGATGGGAGTGCGGAAGAAATGCGACGATAGGAGAGCGACTTGCGACACTTGCAAAATGAGCGTGGAACGAAAGGCGACTTATACCCAATGATGCGTGGGCGTTCATAGGGGCTAGCCGATGATACCATGGAGAGTTTGTGGGTGTGCAAGCCACACATTAGGGGGTCGGCTTAACAAGTGACCACCCCTTCACCCATGCGTATATATGGATGGCGCTTGGGATCATTTGGCAATCACTTCAATCATTCAAACATAACACATCTACGCAGAGCAAGAAGAAGTGCGCAGTTTTGGTTGGAGAATGTGCATAGCTTGGAGATTGCGCAGGGCTGACTCTTGGTTGATGGTTGGCAAGGTGTGCCGTATGTTGGGTGATGAACGTGCAGATTTGTGAAAGGCTTGAGGAGGAGTTCTAGGTGTCTCGGGTGAGCACCCTCCTACCGTGCAAGATTGGCACAAGTGTTGTAAAGGCAGTTCTATGCCTCGGTTGTAAATTTGACTAAGTATAGACTTGGAGTTTTGCCAAGTATACTTGATGATTGTATTATTGGAAAACTGATATAATATATTTTCGGGCAGACTCACATTACGGGGAGTTGCCCCTCCCCTTTATACTTGTTGCAATTGTTGATGTTCTTGTTATAATTGCATGATGATAATGAATGAGTATGGGCTTCATTAAGTATAAAGGATATTTGTATGTTTACTTGGTTGCGAAACACAAGCTAAGTAATGTTAATGTGAAAGTAGGCGTAGTCCATGAATGTTAGTATTGGTGAAAAGAAAGCATTCGGTGGTGCCGCACCTTGCTACAAGCGGTTGGAAGACTACCACAGGTGTAGGCGCGTGACACATACAATCGAACACTCACAAGGCACATCCCCCTTGCTTTTTGAAGGCACATTTGCACTCCTCTCTCTTGCTGACAGCTAGATCCAAGGAATAACTTTAAGATAGTTGAAATGAGGCTTCTGTGATCCATATCAATTTTATGAGAGATTTTTCGGCGTAAATCACATGATATTTCATTTGTCGGTGTGTTTCGAACCAACCAGTGTGGTTCATCATCAGGACAAGTTGAAGAATCAGATCTAGCTTTGCATATTAAATAGTCAGAGCAAAACGTCCAACGGCTATATTTCTTGACCAGGTAACGGCTATATTGTCTAATGGCTAAATTTGACCGGGAAACGGTTAGATGGACTAGATTAGGAGCACAACCTTTATTTAATTAAAGAAGTTAATTCAATTAGTTATATTCTTATTAAAATAAAAGCAAAGGGACCATTTTATAAACTTATAATTATAAATATATATTAAAATAGATTAATTATAAAATAAATTAATTTAAATTAATAGTTAGTTATAAAAGTTATAACATATATAAGCATTAGAGTAATTAATAGTTAATTATAAATGTTTGTTAAATATATAAATATTAGAGTAATATATAAATAGTGGCACAACCTTTATTAGTCCCTGTCGGGGACTATATGAGATCGATCGATCGCTGACCGTTGGTTGACCGACGTGATTTTTCATTATATTAACAATATAACCTAAGTCGAACAAAAGTTTTGGGGGTGGAAAGGTTTTGGGGTCTTATTGCGGGCTTCGCATCGTTCGAGGTGAATGGCACGCTTGGGCTCACTGTTTGACGTTAGTGCGGTACAGACGCGAGTCCTTTTCAACGCAGACAGATGTACATTCCCGCGGGTAAGCTGGAGTATGTATGTGCCGCATATTGCCTTTTTTTATTAATGGAATGTATTGTTATTAATGGAATGTGTTATGGTTTGGAGAAAGGAGCGTTGTTTGCCTGGTACTCCTCTGTTAAATTCAAGGGTTTGTCTGTCGTTTAGAACCGTAGAGTCTAGAGAAAGGAGCGTTGTTTGCCTGGTACTCCTCTGTTAAATTCAAGGGTTTGTCTGTCGTTTAGAACCGTAGAGTCTAAATGCCCTTTGAGGAATTTGTAGTCTGGAATTCTTAGTTTTCATTATAAGCACGCTATCGGTATAGACTTTGCTTTTCCCTTCAGGAAAAGGGTTAGGTCTGGTTTCACCAGTTGTCAGGCTTGAGCGGACTGCTCCTCCTGTCGCTAAGTTTTGCTGTTCTGCTTGCCCGAAATGTTAAAATATTTAAGATTACACTCTGTTTTGTAACTGCACGGTTTCCTATCTTAGGCGTGCATTCAAGGTTTTTCGCTTGTATAATTTATCTCTATGCTTACTTTGGTGCATAATGTTTTTTTAAGTTTGTAATTCTGTTATGGATGTATGAATATTCGACTCTGACATTACTCCTAGAACGGAAGGTTGCTTTGTTAAGAACTCTGTTAAGTTCATTTAGTTACTGTTAAGTTCATTTGCTTTGTTAAGAACTGCTGAATTGAAGGTTTGCTATACTGGTACTAGATGTTCTTCGTTTGCTGTTGTTTATATATTGGATGAAATGTTTCCTTTGCGAAAATTATAAGCTTTTCCGTGATACTGAGGGTTTCTCTTACCTGCATGGGTTTTATGGAAATTTCCGTAAATGTCGGTTTCGACCACCATGTGACTTCCTTATCATTTGGGCTGAGACGACCTGGGTGAAGCTGTGATTCTTGGTACAGATTGAGCGGCAGTCTTTTGTAGTTTGAACTGTTTTTGCACATGAAGATCTAAATAAATTGGGGTTTTTGAACTGTTTGAGTCCTTTTCAACGCAGACAGATGTACATTCCCGCGGGTAAGCTGGAGTATGTATGTGCCGCATATTGCCTTTTTTTTATTAATGGAATGTATTGTTATTAATGGAATGTGTTATGGTTTGGAGAAAGGAGCGTTGTTTGCCTGGTACTCCTCTGTTAAATTCAAGGGTTTGTCTGTCGTTTAGAACCGTAGAGTCTAAATGCCCTTTGAGGAATTTGTAGTCTGGAATTCTTAGTTTTCATTATAAGCACGCTATCGGTATAGACTTTGCTTTTCCCTTCAGGAAAAGGGTTAGGTCTGGTTTCACCAGTTGTCAGGCTTGAGCGGACTGCTCCTCCTGTCGCTAAGTTTTGTTGTTCTGCTTGCCCGAAATGTTAAAATATTTAAGATTACACTCTGTTTTGTAACTGCACGGTTTCCTATCTTAGGCGTGCATTCAAGGTTTTTCGCTTGTATAATTTATCTGTATGCTTACTTTGGTGCATAATGTTTTTTTAAGTTTGTAATTCTGTTATGGATGTATGAATATTCGACTCTGACATTACTCCTAGAATGGAAGGTTGCTTTGATAAGAACTCTGTTAAGTTCATTTAGTTACTGTTAAGTTCATTTGCTTTGTTAAGAACTGTTGAATATACTAGTACTAGATGTTCTTCGTTTGCTGTTGTTTATATATTGGATGAAATGTTTCCTTTGCGAAAATTATAAGCTTTTCCGTGATACTGAGGGTTTCTCTTACCTGCATGGGTTTTATGGAAATTTCCGTAAATGTCGGTTTCGAACACCATGTGACTTCCTTATCATTTGGGCCGAGATGACCTGGGTGAAGCTGTGATTCTTGGTACAGATTGAGCGGCAGTCTTTTGTAGTTTGAACTGTTTTTGCACATGAAGATCTAAATAAATTGGGGTTTTTGAACTGTTTGAACTGTTTATGCCGCAAATTGGGTTTTTAGTGGAATGTATTGTGGTTTGGATAAAGAAATAAAGACCTGCAAGTATTTATGTATGTGCCGCATATTGCCTTTTTATTAATGGAATGTATTATGGTTTGGAGAAAGGAATAAAGACCTGCAAGTATTTTTCCAGGGGCTTCTGGAGACTTCATTAACCAATTTCGTCATTTGCACATTTGTTGTTTTTGTTTTTGGGTGGGAGTGTGAGGATTTTTACAGAAGCTGTCATGTTTCTTCGAAGGCTGAGCGAAGTCTGGCCAGCTTTAGCTGAAGAAACCATTGGTACAGCGTTGTAGGGTTTCTTTTTTCTTCTTTTCGGGTGAAACTGTGGTTCTTGGTACAGATTGAGCGGCAATGTTTTGTAGTTTGAACTGTTTTTGCACATGAAGATCTAAATAAATTGGGGTTCATGCGTATTTAGATTCAAGCTGGAGTATGTATGCGCCGCATATTGCCTTTTTAATGGAATGTATTGTGGTTTGGAGAAAGGAATAAAGATCTGCAAGTATTTTTCCAGGGCCTTCTGGAGACTTCGTTAACCAATTTCGTCATTTGCACATTTCTTGTTTTTGTTTTTGGGTGGGAGTGCGAGGATTTTTACAGAAGCTATCATGTTTCTTCGAAGGCTGAGCGAAGTCTGGCCAGCTTTAGCTGAAGAAACCATTGGTACACCGTTGTAGGGTTTCTTTTTTCTTCTTTTTTGGCTGAAGAAACCATTGGTACAGCGTTGTAGGGTTTCTTTTTTCTTCTTTTCGGGTCAAACTGTGATTCTTGGTACAGATTGAGCAGCAATCTTTTGTAATTTGAACTGTTTTTGCACATGAAGATCTAAATAAATTGGGGTTCATGGGTATTTAGATTGAAGCTTGAAATTAGTGTTAAATGATTTTGCAAATAAAATCCTTATGCTTTCAGTGTTCTAATTATCTCTGGTATTTCTTCTGATACGCAGAGAAGTCCTTTTTGCCTGGAAGAGATCTGGAATGGTATTTTTTCAGCCCAAGGGACAGGAAGTATCCAAACGGGTGAAGAACAAACCCAGCGACGGAAGCTGGTTACTGGAAGGCCACTGGAAGACGCTTTTGTTTCTCATGGTACTCGCACAGGCTGGGTTGTGCATGAATATGGTCTAGACGAGAAGGAATTCGAACCCTCGGCTTCGTTGCAGGTACGGCGTTATTCTACTAATTGCTTTTTGTCAATTTTTCTATTAATTGCTTTTTGTCAATTTGTTAGGCTTTTAATTTTTGCATTGTGTAGGTTTATGGTCCAGTTACTCTAGGTTTATAGCCGAGTTACTCCGTGATTGTTTTAAAAAATATAGATATTTAAGCCGTATTGGCTCATATATATTTTTTCTCTCATTCAATTATATTGGAATTCAAATCTGGAATCGTCGTTGTTTAGATTTTAATACTGATACATTTGTATGTTACGGGTGTCTCTATTCTAATGATTTGTACTATCTTATGTTGGCAAAGTATATCTTAACTTTAAGGTACAATGTTAGACAAACAGTTGACCATGTTAATGTTAGATGTCAATTTACACTGGAAGTCTTGTTAATAGCAATATTATATTTTTTATTATTAATATTATAAAAAAGTGATTATTCTGTGTTTACATTAATATTAATATTAATATTATTAATTATTATAATCATAACAATAATATTATTTGAGATGATCCCAACAAGTAGAAGTTGGGTAATGCATCCAACTAGCTCCGTATAATGATGTATCAAGACATTTTGTCTATTTAAACCTTAGATTAAAATCTCATGTTAGCTAGTTATAACCAGATTGGTTCTGATATGATGTTCAACTACCTTATTCTCCTCAGAGAGAAAAAATAATTTTATTATGAAAACAAAATTACATTTACTATATATGTTTCTGCATTTCACAGATATCCTTAAGCATAGGAAGTGATAAAAGTATCGCTGAGAACATATCTTGCTTCATAAACAGTTTTCAAAAATGTCAATATGACAGCCCTATCATAGTCATTCTAACATATATCACAGCTTTGAAGCCAGTTTTGTCTCATAAGAAATTAGCTCCTAGATATGTCCATAAACAGTCCGATAAAAAAATATACATATAGAGATATCCTTAAGCATAGGAAGTGATAAAAGTATGGCTGAGAAGATATCTTGCTTCATAAACAGTTTTCAAAAATGTCAATATGACAGCCCTATCATGGTCATTCTGACATATATCGCAGGTTTGAAACCAGTTTTGTCTCATAAAAAATTAGCTCCTAGATATGTTCATAAACAGTGCCATAAAAAAATATACATATAGATATTCACATTTAAACAGTCCCATGATTATATGAAAAGTGTGTCAAGACATTCCATGAGCTGCCCTTCCACTTTCTTTTGAATGATCCAAGCTCGTGCTACCAAGTGTAATCTAGCTTTTGACAGTACATCAGTTTCCATGTTCCTGTCTTTATAGACATGTTGAAAGATAATGTGTTAAATACTCTGTTCAAGCAAGTTGAATCTCCTCAAATATAGGCTGAAATTTATAATTATCCAATGAATTTGTTCCATTCATCCAATTCACCACAATTTGGGCATCTTTTTTCAGGTGCCACAATTGGCAAAAGTCTTGGGACAATTTGCTCAGGCAGATTGTTGCTGTGTTTGCCAAAGCTGTCCTTTGAACATATTACATGTTCATCATTTATATGAATCATACCTCCAGCATCACATAATGATGGATCTTCTTGACAAGCCTTATGGAAGTACGCTTATGCACTACTCGTATCTGCTTCTCAATGCCTTGTTTGGGTTCCTTGATCCTTGAATTCTGTTTAGATCCATATAGTATAACCATACTCTGATACCGAATAGCAAGAAACTTTTTACCTTGAAATATATTGGAGTTGAAACCTAGCACAAATTGGAGACAATACTTTTTATATTTTGACAGTTGAATTGGTGCACCACTTATGTAAAACTCATAAATAGCCTCACAGTTATTTTATTTCACAAATGCAATTGACAATGATGTTAACTTTCAGAAATATTCTTAAAGTTATGCTGCATTTCTTCATTTTGTCTTTCCATTGCTTCCTTTTGTTAACTTGCACAAATATTCTTAAAATTATGCTCCATTTTTTCATTATGTCTTTGCATTGTTTCCATTTCCAATTTCTTTGTTATTTATAAATATGGCTTCTTGCTAGAAATTTGATATTTGTTTAGCAACATAATGCAATAGCCTATTTTTTTAATATACATACATTTTTTTCAAAACAATCATCTTCAGTTTTTGCTAACTTCATCAATATTTTTTGCAAAGCTGTACAAGACAATTGCAAAAGGCAACTCTGGTAAGCAATTGCAAATGATGGAAGAAATAATAGATGTTGACAATAACAAATTCAGATTGCAATGCATTTTGCCTGAGAACATTGATATTGTATTAAAAAGAAATGGTCTTTTTAGACTAAATGCATTTTCATATACTGTAGGAGATTGTCTATTTGACTCATTCGAAATGCTTCTACATTTTCATTATACTTCAAATGAATTTTGAAATGGGTTAATAGACCACTTTCTTTTTTGCTTAAAGAACAATGACGTTGAAGCAATACAGTCATATGAGTATGAATTGGCACCTGACTTCCTATACGAGTTACATGGTGTTAATGATATTGGTACATATCTTCATAAAATGCGTTGTTCTGCATCTACAAATATAAAGGAGTCTGACCGAGGTTTATGGGGTGATACCTTTTGCATACGTTGGTTAGCTAAATGGCTAGATATATCAATTCCAGTTTGGTCATTGACAAGAAAAACGAGATATTTTCTCTTTAATCAACATGAAAATGCAATTCCATATTGCATTCTCTTTCATGATGCAAATCCTGTTAGTGGTCATTATGAACCATTGGTTTACCAAAAGTTTCCGATTTGCATTTGCAACCAGTCTAATATCTACCTGTCACCTATTTGCAAAGATATTGAAAGCCATTGGATGCATATTGCAAATAATATGCTTTTAAATGGACTAACAATTGCAAAGCAAGTGACATCTAATTGTGGTGACAATCTCTTTAATGCAATTTTATATTTAGTAGCAACAGAATTCAATGCAGAGTGTTTGCGACTTTACATTGTGCAATCTTCTTGCAATGCACTTATGCATAAGAATCAAGAGGCATTGCATTGTTTAGAGCAATACCTAGTAGTTGATGCGATACACTATACAATGAATAGCAACTGGCAACAATATATGATAAATATGGCAATGCCATATGAAAAAGGACAGGTGGAAGGCGGACCATTCTGTCTACAATGGATATCTGTGATATTCAAAGTCAATATCCAAGTATGGTCCTCTGTTGCTAATAACTTTGTCAATTACAGTTCCGCTTATTCGAGATGCAATGATATTGTTAACATCTTGTCATTCATGACAAATACATCACATATTCACTACCACGCAATGATACAAGAATATGTTCACAATTCTCAACAACTGCACATGGAAGCAAATGACATTTGTAATCAATTGCGTCATAAGCATATACTAGAAAAAGAGCAATGTATATCTCAAGTACATTTTAGCAATAATATTGCATTTGAGATAGCATGTCATTTAGATCAAATGCAACCAACTAAGGATTGTAGGCTGAATTATCACAAGCTAAAGCAATTCATACGTACAAAACGCAAATGCAATGACAAATGCAAAAAACCATTTTCTAATAAGAAGTCAAGAATTACAAGCAAGAAAAATGCAATACAAATTTATATGGAAAAAGTCGAAGACACGCCTAGGAATACATGTGCAGTTTGCAACAAATTGCATTTTGCAAAAAATATTAGATTCTTCACTATAGATTTGCAAGAAAAGCATATGAATTTGACGTTGAACAATAGGACCTTTAGCAATGAAAACATATGTGTTTCTTGCAAAAAAGCGCTTGAGAATGGAAAGCTACCACAATTTGCAACACCTGAACAAATAAGACGTAACATTTCATTGCCAACTGTAAATATACTTTCAGACCTAGAAGAAAGACTTGTGTCATTGAGAATTGCATTTGCACAAATCAGACAATGGGGACATAGACGATCACAAATTGGCTTAACAGGATCAATTATCAATGTACCAGTTCATATGGACATTGTGCAAAAAGCATTGCCACAATATCTAAATGATACAATGACAATTGCAGTTGCATTGAAAAGACGATTGCAATACAAAAATGCATACCAAACAGGTAAAGTACGTCCAATTATTGTCATGAAAGCATTGAACGAACTATGTTCTAGAAGTCTTTATAAAGCTAGCAACATTTGTATAAATGAGAATTGGGCCCATGTTTTACAAGAGAATAATGAATACATTGTACAAAATTCAAACAGTGACAATGAAAGTGATACAGATAGTGATGCAAATAATGAAACACCTACTGAAACATTGGTGCATGGATTAATAGAATCACAACGCATCTACGATTTGCAAGACAAGATTATTGAATTGGCACCTGCTGAAGGACAACGACCATTAGGCATTTTCAAGGACAAATATGCAGAAGAAATGAACTTTCCAACATTATTTTATGGCAATGCACGTGATCATGACATCACAAATAGGTTTAGTTACCAAAAAATTGTACAATGGGAATTGTTACAAGCAGGTGGTGACTTCCAATATCATACAACAAATTTGTTTTTCAAGACAATGCAAATAATAATTGATAAAGTGCTTTCTTGCATATGGGTACGAATAAGAAAAGACAACTAAAAGGCAGGAAATATTAGCAAAAGATGTCAAGTATCGAGCGAATTTGGAAAAGTTATTGAAGTCTGACATTGGATACATAGATTTCAAAAACATTCGCATATCTTCTGATCATTTGGAACAAATTAGGAAAAACATATTTGCAATGATACGACAACTGGGGCCTCCAACTTTCTTTGTGACATTCACAAGTGCAGAACATCGATGGAAACCATTAGTAGATACACTCGTCACATTGTTTAGAAATAAAGCAAATAAAAATGCTATTGATATATTAGAAGATGATGACATTGACTACCTTATAAGAAAATATCCAGTCACATGTAGCCAATACTATAGACATAGAATTAATGCTATAAAGCGATTGATATGTCAAGATACTACATTCTTTGGAAAAATATCTGATTACTATTTCGTAACAGAATTCCAAAATAGAGGAACTGAACATGAACATGGACTGTTATGGATAGAGAATGCTCCAATATATGGAAAAGAAAGCAATTCATAAATTGAGAGGTTTCTTGACAATTACATCACTTGTAATACAGATCATTTGGAGCCAGATGTTGCTAAATTGCATAAACATCACCATACAAAAAGTTGTAAGAAGCAAAAAAATTCAAATTGCAGATACAACTTCCCCATGCCACCAATGAAATCAACAATGATCATTGAACCAACCAATGCAGAAAATAAAAAAATCGTAGAGAAATCAATATCATTTTTTGCATTCTTGGAGCAAACAAACTACAATGATTCAATAACACATGACAATTTCCTCCTAGAAATAGGGCTACGAGAAAATGAGTACATAGAACTATTACAACATACAATAAAGCAACCAACAATTTTCCTGAAACGAAAACCTTCTCACATTTGGAATAACAGTTTTGCAAAGGCTATGCCTACTTTATGGAATGCAAATACAGATGCACAATTTGTGCTAAATGCATATGCTGCAGCGTCATATTGTAGTTCATATATGACCAAAATTGACAAGTCTATGACAAATGCATTTAGAAGAATACGCAAAGAGCATCAGAAAGATGAAATTGATGCTATGCAAATGATTCGTAAACTTGGAAAAACATTACTCAATCTACAGCAAATGTCAGCTCAACAAGCAGTGCATATAGCACTTTCATTGCCATTGAGTTGTAGTTCAAGGGAATGTATATTTGTAAACACGTCTCCAGTTGATGAACGCACATTTATGATTAAACCGCCTATTCTTTTGAAACAAGAACCTGATGATTCAGAAGATGTTATGTGCCATTCCATTGTTGACTACTACATTGGACGGCCAAGTTCCATTAGCAAAATCTGCCTTGCAGAATTTGTATCAAATTACAAGAAAGATGGCAGACCCATATCTAAAAGGAAAAAACCAAATGTTATACGATTTGTCAAATATAACAAACACAATGATATTGAAAACTTTTGTCGAGAGAAATTGTTGTTATATATGCCATTTGAAAATTGTGAAGATACATTGAAACAAGAATTGCCTACATGGCTCTCTGCATATACATTACATGAAAAAACAATTCAAGTCAATGAAGCCAAATTTACATATAACATCAATCCAACATGGGGTGATCTAGAGACTGCAACAAATGAGCAAATTAGTTCTTTGAATACTAACCAAATGAATATGCAAAACCAAGAGAACAATTCCCATTACGAGGAATATGATTTGCAATTGGACTTGCAATTTCCAAAACAATTTGAAATGAAGAAAAAAATCAATCTTGGATTTCAAATTACTGCCCATCCATTTTTAATGGAGAACAATGAATATTACAAACTTAGAAGAATCTTGAACAAAGAGCAACAAGCAATTGTAAAAGACATTGCAATTAAAAAAAAAAAAACCCAAGGAACCAATTTACCTTTTTATTACAGGTGGAGCAGGTGTAGGTAAAACGCTCACAGCAAAAGCGATTTTCCAAATGCTTATACGAATTTATGATTCACAAAACACAACTGATCCTATGAAACCAAAAGGTCTAATATTAGCATACACAGGAAAAGTTGCATATAATGCAGGTGGAACAACAATCCATTCTGCATTGCTAATGCCTTTTAACAAGTCTCAATTGTTCTCACTGAGCAAAGAAGTATTGGACAACTTATCAAAGCTATATCAAGAATTGCAAGTAGCTTTCATAGATGAGATCTCGATGATTGGAAGTCGGTTCTTATATTCTATTGACAATAGACTCAGAAACATAAAACATGTCCAAACGAAATACTTTGGGAACATTGACATCATATTTTGTGGTGATTTCTATCAAGCACAACCTATTCAAGACTCTCTTATTTTTGAACAACCAACAATCAACAATCAAACAATAACACATGATATCTGGAAGGATAATGTCAAGTGCTTCCAATTGCATATGACGATGCGACAAACAAATAAGAGATTCATATCAGTGTTAAATAGAATGCGAACAAATTGTCAAACATCTGACGATATAATATACATGAATACAAGTTGCATGCGCCTTGTACCAAATGATCCAACATTTCCCTATTTATTTTACAAAAACAAAGATGTTGCAATGCATAACAAGAAAATGTTGATGCTGATGCCTGGAAAAGAAATTTTAATTAATGCAATTGATGAAAATGAGGAGAATAACGACAATTTCCCAACCCATCAACATACGGCTATTTTGCCTCCGCACCTTTTGATAAAGTTGAACATGTTAGTTGAAATGTATGCTTGCAATTATGATGCACCAGATGGGCTAGTGAATGGTGCAGATGGAATAGTTAAAGCATATACCCATACAGATAAGGTCGATGTTCTATGGATTAAGTTCCATGACCCTAATATTGGTCATCGACAATCTAGAAAACTAGCTCATTTGTATACTTCAGAGATAGCACATGATTGGACACCAATATTGCGAATATCAAAAGCAATGCCTATGACATCAAAGATGGCCCCATTGAAAATACGAAAACAATTTCCAATTCAACTTGCATGTGCACGCACAATACATAGATCACAAGGCTTAACCTTGGATAGGCTTGCATTTGACCCTACTGGAGTACAAGTGCATAGCCTAGTATACACAGCACTATCACGTGTCAGAAACATAGAATCATTGTATTTGCTTAATCCTCTTAAACATAATAATTTCAAGGTCAAGCAAAAAGTAAATTGTGAAATGCAACGTTTGCAAACCACTGCAAAATGGCAATTAGAATATGACTCTTCATCAATACAATCATTGTGATCCATCTTTATTCTTTCATTGAACACTCGCAATCTTCATGCGCATCTTACTGACGTATGCAATGATTATGACACAATGCAGTCTGATATCTTGTGCTTACAAGAAACACATATGTTGCTGTGTATGGAAAATGAATACTTCAAAATTTTCAATTGCATCTCAAGTTGCATTAAGCATGGAGTAATGATATTGATAAAGAAAAATATCATTATCCTTGAACATACCCATTTTGAAGACTACTTTGTAGAAGCATTGCTCGCAAAAATAAAAGTTCACACATTACAAATTGCAATACTCAATATATATGCATCGCCACATGCAAACCTAAACAATATCCTCAATGTCATTGCAAAAGCTTTATACCACTTAGATCTAAACAATATCATAGTTATATTAGGGGACTTCAATATTGATATGGTACATTGCAATCAAAAAACAAAGCAGCTAGAAACCTACATGCAAAACTACAATCTTCATTTCCTAGTTGATAAAACTAATAGCATGCACAAATCATTTATTGACCATGTTTGGGCAAATCTAGCTAATATAAAATATAGAATTTTCGTATTGGATACATATTGGTCTGACCATGATACAATAACTCTTGTCCTTCAGCTATGATATACACATGAAACAGTTTACAAAATTCCAAATTTTGACATTTTTGCAATACCTCATTGGTTTTACCATTTCTATTTTACTAAAGCATACTACAATATCCTTTTTGTACTAAACGAAATGATAACAGCATACATACTATGCATTCTATTGTACATTTACATATATGGCGTTCTGTATTGATCAATGCAAGCTATGCCAAAGACAGCCTTTTCAATTAACCAACACAAGTATCCTATCATAAATTTGCAGATATGACCTCATCTATTTATGGATGCAGATTCTGCTAGTAAAACCCTTTTCAATTGAACAGAACGACCAAGAAAAAAGAACAACAACATGCAACATAAACAAACAGAGTATATTCTTTTTGCCTTTCCTTTCCTATGGATCTTCTGTTCTTGTTCAACTTTTACTTTTATATGTTCTTTTGACTTGCACTAAATATGTCTTACTATTCTATAACATAGCATAAATCTTGAAAAAGGAAATGAAACAATTGAAGAAATAGAATGCATAAGCCAATTAGAAAGCGCAAGCCAACCACTTGTTTTGCAAAGGTATGTCTATGAGAACTACACAAATATGCTAATTTGTATTTAGAATATTAATGTTTACTATATATGCATTCTATTTTTATTTTTACATATGTATGGTTCTATGGTTTTAATGTTCTTGTTCACTTTTTACTTCTAATTTGCACTAAATATATGTTACTATTCTATAACATAGCCTAAATCTTCAAAGACGAAAAGAAACAATTGAAGAAATAGAATGCATAACCCAATTAGAAAGGGCAAGCCAACCACTTGTTTTGCAAAGGTATGTCTATGACAACTATACAAATATGCTAATTTGTATTTAGAATAATAATGTTCACTAAGGTATGTCTATGACAACTATACAAATATGCCAATTTGTTTTTAGAATATTAATGTTTACTATATATGCATTCTATCTTTACATATGTATGGTTCTATGGTTTTAATGTTCCTTGTTAACTGTTTACTTCTATATGCTCTTTCAAATTGAACTAAATATATGTTGCTATTCTATAACATAGCATAAATCCTGAAAAAGGAAAACAAACAACTGAAGAAATAGAGCACATAACTCAATTAGAAAAGGCAAACCAACCACTTGCTTTGAAAAGGTATGTATGACAACTATACAAATATGCTATTTTCTATTTAAAATATTAATGTTTACTATATATATCTTCTCTTTTTACATATCTATATTTAAATGTATATATATCAGATTAATGTTTACTATATATATCAGATTAATGTTTACTATATATATCTTCTCTTTTTACATATCTATATTTAAATGTATATAAATTAGAAAATCTTGGACGAGTGAAGAAAGCACTAGTAGTAAGTCCCCCCAAACAATGCAGCAAGAAGACATGTACAGGTTACATATCACAATTTCTTTATTGATTGCTTATCACAAAATACATGTGATAATATCCACATCATATTGAACCGTGTGTTTGCCTGTGTTAGTCCAACTGAAACAATCGCAGCCAAACTTCATTCAAAAAATGTACAAAATGATACATCAAAAAGGTATGCATATGAAACACAACACTCTAATCTATTTCTACTTATTCAGTCTTTAGGAGAAACATACTATTCTACAAATGTTTATAGCAATTTCTAACTAAGCAATTTTAATAGGCAAAAACAGATACTGCCAATTAAAGTATCAATTGAAGATCTCAATAGTCGTAAAATTGGGCAGCTATTTGTTGGAGACATAATGGTTGTCTATACTGCACTCCTTTATAAAGCAAACAAATCACGTCAAGTATTGCGAGCTGATTTGACAGATGCTCAAGGAATGATGACTATAACGTTGAGTGTACCTGCACATTTGGTGGAGCGACATGAACAGAAAATTTTGCAAGGCAACAGCATCTCAATTACAAATTTCAGGATATTGCCTAAAACCGTTTATGATCGCGGTGACTATGACAAAATAATTTTGCTTAATGAATCAAGTATCATAGAAACTGTACCTGAAGTTTGCAAAGAATATTGCTTCATTCCCAATACAACCATTAGGCAATTTGCAAACAAAAAAGAAATGTACCCAATTGGCACAATCGCTGCCGCCGTTACACTTGCCAAACGAGTTGGATTGCATTACATACTCCATATCAAAGATGGAGATTCTGAAAACGACAATGCAACTGTATGTATTCACATGTTACTTATTGCTAATTTTCAGTAGATAACATGCATCACTTCAATATATAGTTGTTGTAATTTGTCTATAGTTTTTGTAATTTGTCTACTGCAATTGCAATTTTTCAATGCATACGAACAATGTATTTGCATATTACTTTTTGTATTTTTCAATACATAACAATTTCTGTTTTGCAGTTGCAACTCTTTGACACATATGAACAATTTTTCCTTTCAATGGAAAAACAATTGCAAAAAGGACACTTTCCGCTCATCCTTTTCAAAAATTTAACAAAAAAGGAAAACACAACAGAAACAATATTCAGAGCATCGAAGTCAACGTTCATGACTGAACTTAACACAGATGCACTCAACAATCTCAGAAAACTAACTACATCTACCTATGCTGTAAGTATAGCAATAATAATGTTTTTGCTGCCTTTGCATTTGCCATGTAATAATGTAAATTAATGCTTGAATCTTTTTTAAACAGGTCGAAGGTATTCTAATCGCAACAAATCCATATTCAACTCCTTTCGAACCTGTTTGTGCAATTTGTAACTCCCCAATGAATTCATCCATAGCAATAGCCAATGCAACAATTTTTTGTTCACAATGCAATGATAATTGCCCTTTCCTCTACAAGCATTGTATAAATGCTGTAATAGAATCCATTACAAATAACTTTGTCCAGTGCATTATCAGGGAGCCCTTATTACATGACTTACTTCCTGATTTAAAATCAATGTCATATGAAACATATTTGCAACAGAAAGCTACCATTGTTTACATGTTACGTGACTTCAAAATTCAGAGCAAGTTCACACTCAATGAAGATAGTGAGCTATTACATGTCAACTAACAAATGGAAGGTACATCAACATATGCCTTAACATGTTTTCTCTCAAATATGTCCTCTCTTCAATTTACAATGTTATCATTTTGTTCTAACTAACCATTTGTTATACAGATTACAAAATCCAGGAACATGGCAGCCTTCACATCCACAACAAATGCAAAAGTAATATGAATATGTTTCTTCATATTATGCTCTTACTATAATACAAGTATTTGACTTGCAATTTTGACTCATTTACAAAGAATATGTAACGCAACAGTTGATGAAAAAAGGCTAGAAAGTCTTTATGCATCTGTGTTTGTACTGTTTCTGTTTCTGTTCTCTATCTCGAATGGAACGCATTCTGCATCATGCTTCAAGCTTGACAACCAGAGATTGTCTTGCCACCTTTTGTATTTATATTTTTGCCACATCTTAAAAAGTACCATGTTTGGTTTAAATTATATCATTGAATATAGCAAATGCAACATCAGATCAGCAATAATTTTGTATCTACAGCTGTTGAATGCAAACACCAAAGATTCCATAGATTGATTAAACATGGCACTTATTATCTACTCAAGTTAAATGACAAATTGTATATTGAATCGGCTACTCATTTCTGTTTCTTCCTATGTTATGGTTGAATGCTATGTTAGTTTTTGTTTCTTGCATAGTGTAGGTAACGATTCAGGAAAGAGGGCTAGAAAGTCTTTATACATGTCTGTTTGTACTGTTTCTGTTTTTGTCCTGTATTTGAGATCGAACGCATTCTGCAACATGCTTGAAGCTAGACTTTATAAATAGCACCAAACTATATGGACTTTAAAATGAATATATGTTGTTTGAAAATGGAATTATGGCATAATGCATTTGGTATTATTAGTCCTTCCCTGGGACTATATGCAATCGATCAATTGCTGACCGTTGGTTGACCGACATGATTTTTCATTATAATAGCATTATAACCTAAGTCGAACGAAAGTTTTGGGCTCGAAAGGTTTTGTTTTATTTTACCTATGTTTCTGTTTACTGTTACCTGTACAATTTGCTTAAATTTTTTCCATGTTCCTAAACACATCTGATTCAAAGTCAAACGTAGAGTTATATTTTCGAAATGAATGCTACAGGGTAATTGTTGTGCATAAAAACTAGTAACACTACCAGGAAAGAATTTATCCCACAGACCATCTGAATATGCCATATATCTGGAGACTGCTGACATGATTTTCAATTTACAATCTGAAGAATGGTCACATAGTTTCCAATCTACAAAGCACGAAGGACACAATGGCTGATATACATTTTTGGTAGCTTCCACTCATTCCATTGGTATTCTTGCTCAGACTCAATGTTGAATTTCAAACCAGTAAGTTTATCTCAACCCATTTCATTTTTTATATGATTTGAAGTCCACTTCACACAGAGAGTAAGTTTATCTCAACCCATTTCATTTTTTATATGATTTGAAGTCCACTTCACACAGAGTGTCGTGTATCAAGAAACTACCTTTGGAGTTCTTCGGCAAGGGGACTTAAAGGTTTTTACGAAACCCGTGCCTAGAATTTCTAGTCGGGTGTTTGCATTTTCTTGCACCATTTTTCCCCTTTGTTGTATACTAAGACAATGGCAATCTCATAATTGCCTACATCCTCAGCACTGTGGAATATTTTGAGCCAATGTTTGTATTAGATCTCGTTGAAAAGCAGGCACTGCAAGCCTTATTTCAGAAGTTTATGACTTTGTAGCCTCATGGTTTTGATCTCTCCTTCTGCATTGTCATGTTTAGCTAGTTAGCGTGAATGTGAAGTTTGATGACACATACAATTCTGTAACCAGTAATAGGATTGCATGTGATAAAGTACCTTTGAACAGCTTGATCTTATTTTGAAATTTTGTTGTCTAATTGGCAGCGGTGCTGCAGTGACTTCTGAAATGATGCACACAACAGCTGCCAATATTAGAATATTACCAAGAGAATACCTTCCTCGGTGTGCTTTCGAAACTGATCAGTTGGTTCAGGTATATACAATACTCAGTTTCTAATAAATTGTTTTTGCAAATTAAAAGAGATCTCGTCAAGATTGGAAAGCTGGAACAAGCCATGTTAGAGATGTGTTTTACTCTTATACAGCTTTAGTCAATCAAATACTCTTTTTAATGTTAAACAAGCTTTTGACACATTGTACATGATATAAGGATTGCACAAGAAGCTTTAGTTCACATAACTCCTTAACATGTTTTCTCTCAAATATGTCCTCTCTTCAATTTACAATGTTATCATTTTATTCTAACTAACTATTTGTTATACAGATTACAAAATGCAGGAACATGGTGGCCTTCACGTCCAGAACAAATGCAAAAGTAATATGAATATGTTTCTTCATATTATGCTCTTACTGTAATACAAGTATTTGACTTGCAATTTTGACTCATTTACAAAGAACATGTAATGCAACAGTTGACGAAAAAAGGCTACAAAGTCTTTATGCATCTGTGTTTGTACTGTTTCTGTTTCTGTTCTGTATCTCAAATGGAACGCATTCTGCATCATGCTTCAAGCTTGACAACCAGAGATTGTCTTTCCACCTTTTTTATTTATATTTTTGCTCCATCTTAAAAAGTACCATGTTTGGTTTAAATTATATCATTGAATACAGCAAATGCAACATCAGATGAGCAATAATTTTGTATCTATAGCTGCTGAATGCAAACACCAAAGATTCCATAGATTGATTAAACATGCACTTATTATCCACTCAGTTAAATGACAAATTGTATATTGAATCGGCTACTCATTTCTGTTTCTTCCTATGTTATGGCTGAATGCTATGTTAGTTTTTGTTTCTTGCATAGTGTAGGTAACAATTCAGGAAAGAGAGCTAGAAAGTCTTTATACATGTCTGTTTGTATTGTTTGTGTTTTTGTCTTGTATTTGAGATCGAACGCATTCTGCAACATGCTTGAAGCTAGACTTTATAAATAGCACCAAACTATATGGACTTTAAAATGAATATATGTTGTTTGAAAATGGAATTATGGCATAATGCATTTGGTATTATTACTATATGGGACCGATCAATTGCTGGTCGTTGCTTGACCGACATGATTTTTCATTATAATAGCATTATAACCTAAGTCGAACAAAAGTTTTGCGATGGAAAGGTTTTGTTTTATTTTACCTAAGTTTCTGTTTACTGTTACCTCTACAATTTGCTTAAATTTTTTGCATGTTCCTAAATACATCTGATTCAAAGTCAAACGTACAGTTATATTTTCGAAACGAATGCTACAGGGTAACTGCTTTGCATAAAATTTGCTAACACTACCAGGAAAGAATTTATCCCAGAGACCATCTGAATATGCCATATATCTGAAGAGTGCTGACATGGTTTGCAATTTACAATCTGAAGAATGGTCACATGGTTTCCAATCTACAAAGGACGAAGGACACAATGGCCGATATACATTTCTGGTAGCTTCCACTCATTCCATTGGTATTCTTGCTCGCACTCAATGCTGGATTTCAAAGCAGTAAGTTTACCTCAACCCATTTCATTTTTTATATGATTTGAAGTCCACTTCACACACAGTGTCGTGTATGGAGAAGCTACCTTTGGAGTACTTCGGCAAGGGGACTTAAAGGTTTTTATGAAACCCGTGCCTAAAATTTCTAGTCGGTTGTTTGCATTTTCTTGCACCATTTTTCCCCTTTGTTGTATACTAAGACAATGGCAATCTCATAATTGCCTACATCCTCAGCACTGTGCAATATTTTCAGCCAATGTTTGTATTAGATCTCATTGAAAAGCAGGCGCTGCAAGCCTTGTTCCAGAAGTTTATGACTTTGTAGCCTCACGGTTTTGATCTCTCCTTCTGCATTGTCATGTTTAGCTAGTTAGCGTGAATCTGAAGTTTGATGGCAAATACAGTTCTGTAACCAGTAATAGGATTGCATATGATAAAGTACCCTTCAGCAGCTTGATCTTATTTTGAAATTTTGTTGTCTAATTGGCAAGGGTGCTGCAGTGACTTCTGATATGAGGCACACAACAGCTGCCAATATTAGAATATTACAAAGAGAAGACCTTCCTCGGTGTGCTTTCGAAACTGATCAGTTCGTTCAGGTATATACAATACTCACTTTCTAATAAATTGTTTTTGCAAATCAAAAGAGATCTCGTCAACATTGCAAAGCTGCAACAAGCCATGTTAGGCATGTGTTTTACTCTTATACAGCTTTAGTCAATCAAATACTCTTTTTAATCTTAAGCAAGCTTTTGGCACATTGTACGTGATATAAGGGTTGCACAAGAAGCTTTAGTTCAGATAACTTCAACACTGCCCAAAAATTTAAACCATGAAAAGTCCAGTTATTCCTTTCTCCAAACCACAATACATTCCTTTAAAAAGCCAATATGCGGCACATACATACTCCAGCTTCAATCTAAATACCCATGAACCCCAATTTATTTAGATATTCATGTGCAAAAACAGTTCAAATTACAAAAGATTGCCGCTCAATCTGTACCAAGAATCACAGTTTCACCCGAAAAGAAGAAAAAAGAAACCCTACAACAATGTACCAATGGTTTCTTCAGCTAAAGCTGGCCAGACTTCGCTCAGGCTTCGAAGAAACAGGACAGCTTCTGTAAAAATTCTCACACTCCCACCCAAAAACAAAAACAAGAAATGTGCAAATGACGAAATTGGTTAACGAAGTCTCCAGAAGGCCCTCGAAAAATACTTGCAGGTCTTTATTCCTTTCTCCAAACCATAATACATTCCATTAAAAACACAATATGCGGCACATACATACTCCAGCTTAGTGATGTACCTATGTAGCCGTGGGAATGTACATCCGTCTGCGTTGAAAAGGACTCCCATCTGTACCGCAGTAACGTCAAACACTGAGCCAAAGCCTGCCATTCACCTCGAACAATGCGAAACCCGCAATAAGACCCCAAAACCTTTCCACCCCAAAACTTTGGTTCGACTTAGGTTATAATCCCTTGGTCATCAAAGTTCAGCTTTGTTTAAACATTTTTATTTATTTTCATCCATTGTTGATTAAAACAAGGTTTTTTCCGTCTTTGACTACTGTTATCAACTATTCAACATTATTTCTGCTCTACTATGCTTCAATGTATCATGTTTCAATTTCAGAATTTTAGAAAATGGCAGTTTCTGTCATTTTCATAATTTTGTAGTGGATCAATTTTTGACAGGATCTGTTCTGTATATTTAAAACTGTTGCCACATACTGGTTCCTGTATACCTTATGAGTTTTCTATTTTGAATATTCTTTTGCCCCAATGAAATAACATGGCAGCAGTATCAGATTAACGATAAATTTGGCTTCAATGCTAGAGCAAATAACAATGTGTTAAATGGCTAGTGATTGAAGCTCGATTGTTGATACCTTGCTATGAAGATCCTTTATTGATCATGTTTTCTTTGTATATTCAGATTTCTCGTGCCAAAGCTAATCTCCTTGAAGTTAGACAAGTCATGTTAGGGATGTCTCTTACTGTTATAGAGCTTTAGTCAATCAAATACTCTTTTTAATGTTAAACAAGCTTTTGGCACATTGTACATGATATAAGGGTTGCTCGAGAACCTTTAGTTCAGATAACTTCAAGACTGCAAGAAAATTTAAACCATGACAAGTACAGTACTGCAGCTATGGTTTCTTCATCGCTGGCACCATCAAGTACTAGAACAAGGTTTGAATACCGCTCTCCTCGTACATCTTTCTCTTCTAGCATCCCGTTTCAAGATTCTGGCCATTCATCATCAAGCTATCCGACTATGCAGTCTTCACCAGCCCCATGGTCATCAAAGGTCAGCTTTGTTTAAACACTTTTATTTATTTTCATCCATTGTTAATTAAAACAAGGTTTTTTGTCTTTGACGACTGTTATCAACTATTCGACATTATTTCTGCTCTCGTATTTGTACTGGATCAATTTTTGACGGGACCTGTTCTGTATATTTAAAACTGTTGCCACATTTCGCCACAATGAGATAACATGGCAGCAGTATGAGATTAACGATAAATTTAGCTTCAATGCTAGAGGAAATAACAATGTGTTAAACGGCTAGTGATTCAAGCTCAATTGTTGATACCTTGCTATGAAGACCCTTTATTTACTGATCATGTTTTCTTTGTATGGTCAGATTTCTCATGCCAAAGTTAATCTTCTTGAAGTTAGACCAAGAACATCTGAAGCAGTGGTTGAAATTTCAGGCACTCCACAGCAAACAAGTGCACCCATTTTGTATGCAGTTCTTGATTTCCCTCCGACATTTTCCAACATTTGCCAAGAATTCCTCTATTGTCCCTCTGTTGCTACTTTTTGATTTTGATTTCTTAGAATAAAAGCAGATTCTTTGCTGCAATTAAATTTCTATTTAAGATAATTAAGCATAAATCTGTCTACAAACACCGACGCCTCTAGTACTAACTATATGCTTTGTTTCAAAATTCAGTCAAATCGCGATATAAACAGTATTGGCAATTTCTCTGAGTTTGAGGAGCCAATTCTTCGTCAAGGGAGTTCTGCCGGATTTGGAAGGTACACAAGATTTGCAAAACTTTGTCGATTGCTGCTATCATGGGGGTTTTGCTGATCACCATTTCTGTACTAATGTCCCTGACATTGTATATCACCTTTGGCAGTGTCACAGCAGCTGGTGAGCTTATCACAAAAACTACAGTTGAAGTTGTAATATCTGAACGCGCAGTTGCAGCCATTCTAGGAAAGTCTGGAAATGATGTTGTTAAAATTCAGCAGCTAAGCTCGTATAAAGAAGCATAAATTTCTGCAAATTCCATGGGATCCCCTTCAACTGAAATTTTTGAAACGTGGAGACTTGGAATGAAGTGCTGTGATTGCTGACAGAATGACATTGTACTGACAGAATGACAAAATGTTACAGCACAAAATTTGACATTGTACTGACAGAACACTTATTTATCCAGCTTATAAAGTGTCATTTCTTTGACTTGACATAAATGTATTTTGCAACAAAAATGACAGAACGATTTTGATAAACATGAACTGGATTATATTTTGAATTTGGATTCTACTGCCACTGCTTATGCTCCAAAACCAATGTTCTCTGTGTAAAAAATATATATTTTTATATATATTCAATATATTATTACACAATGTATTAGCTTATCAGTTTAAATTATAAATTATATTTTTTAATTCGAATATTATGATATTGCATAAAGGAAGAGTATAGAACACCAAAAGATAATGAATTTTTTCTTGGAGATCATGATCAATTTAGATTTCGACTCGTAAAGTTTAAATGTTTTTTTAATTTTAATTTGTTTATTTTAATTTTTAATTTATAAAATAAACTTATCAAAATTATTTTATTATTGTAGTTAGATAGTATATTTACTAACCCAAAACTATAAAAAAGGCCAAAAGTCATGTCCTTTTGCATGACAACAAATTATTAATTAGATGCAACAAATTACTAATTAGAAATTAGATGCAGGGTTTATTTTCTTTGCTAATTAGTAATTGGACAAATTTAAAGTTCACACTAAAGTTATGATAAACAATATTTTTAAATAAATATATCTTTTGTTCTTTTGACCATGGAATAATTCCTCAATCATTGAGATTAACCTGAATGGTATCATTTATGTCCAAACATGTTACTAGATATGTAATCTTTCAATCATGGGTTCAAGACTCCATAACTATAATTTTTAAATGCTTAAGTTCTTCTTTGACCTTCGAGAATGATCTATGTAAATATTGAACACTCTCCACCGCGAATTTAATTAACAAATTTATATTCATAATAATGTTTATTTGGTCATTATCATTTTATGAATATTTCCATAATATTCAAATGTAAAAAAATAAGAAAATTCTATGTTTTGTGCACCATGGTTATTAAAATACATAACTTACTTTAACACCTTCCTATTATTTTAATATGTTTTGTGCACCATGGTTATTAAAATACATAACTTACTTTAACACCTTCCTATTAGTCATTCATTATGAATTTAAATATATTTTATACCCCTTGGTTATTAAAATACATAACTTACTTTAACACTCTCTAATTCTTCATACATTATAATGCATTATTATTAGCTTTTATAGTTTTTTTCCCTCAAGTTTTCTATGATTCACTGTTAAATTTTATTATATTTTAATTATTAATCTAAGCATTTTTTAAATCATGAGACATTGGAAAATTATATCTAAAACTAATCTTATTTTAAGAAATACAAACTCAACATTACAAGCATTTATCAGTTCAATGACATTTATGACAATTCTTACTTAACAAAGGCAAAGTTCATTATATTTCACTCTTTGCATAAAGTCAAAAAGTTCATACAACAATTGGCCATCCAATTCATTAAATCTTAATACAAGTAAGCATGCCTACAACACACTAGTAATGGAAACCAGCTCTCATGATAACGCAAATTAAATCTCATAATAATAACTGACCAAACTGTTCTGTTAACCGGCAGGGACTAGCGCCACAACAGTGGCTCCTTGTTTAATTAAAGAAGTTAATTCAATTAGTTATATTCTTATTAAAATAAAAGAAAAGGGATCGTTTTATAAACTTATAATTATAAATATATATTAAAATAAATTAATTTAAATTAATAGTTAGTTATAAAAGTTATAACATATATAAGCATTAGAGTAATTAATAGTTAATTATAAAAGTTTGTTAAATATATAAATATTAGAGTAATATATAAATAGTTCGTTTTATAAACTTATAATTATAAATATATATTAAAATATATTAATTATAAAATAAATTAATTTAAATTAATAGTTAGTTATAAAAGTTATAACATATATAAGCATTAGAGTAATTAATAGTTAATTATAAAAGTTTGTTAAATATATAAATATTAGAGTAATATATAAATAGTTAGTCATATTCTTTTACTTTAATAAGAATATAACTAACTGAATTAACTTATTTAAGTAAATAAAGGTTGTGCCCCTAATCCAGTCCATCTAACTGTTTCCCGGTCAAATTTAGCTGTTAGACAATATAGCTGTTACTTGGTCAAGAAATATAGCTGTTGGATGTTATGCTCTGACTATTTAATATGCAACCTAGATCTGATTCTTCAACTTGTCATGACGATGAACCACACTGGTTGGTTCAAAACGTGTCAATAAATTAAATATCATGTGATTTACGCTGAAAAATCTCTCATAAACTTTAAGATAATTGACAATCAAGCCATATTCTGCTTGGGGATCCTATCCCAAACACTGTGAGATCTAATTGGGACCACATATGAGGGAAACCCCTTGAATGTTGGCAAGTCTAGCATCATTAACACCGGCCTGTAGATTAACCCATCCTGGAGATGATAGTCAATGGCGTTGTCATAATCATGCACATGCCTTTGACTCTGCAACTGTTGATACACCTCCTTAAATTCCTCATTATCTGAATATGCCTCTTTGTATGCATCATGGGTGGATGGCTTCATGTGAATAAGAGTCCCCAAAGTTGTAATCTTCAATGTGGGCGGCCTTGAAAGAATGTCAACCAACTTGTTGGTGCTACCCTTCTTATACTTTATCACCAAATGAAATTGTTGTAAAAACCCCATCCGCTTGTAATGTATGGTTTGTTGTATCTTACTTTGGGCCTACAAGTATTGTAATGGTTGGTGATCTGTGTGGATTACTGTCTCGTTTCCCATCAGATAGTGCTTTCATTTATTCACAACTTGCACCATGGTGTAGAGCTCCTTATCGTAGGTAGGGTAGTTAAGAACTACCCCATGAAATACTTAAGAATGGTAGCATACAAGCCTTCGTCCCTGCATCAATACAACTCAATAACATACCTACTCGCATCAATCTCCACTTCAAAGGGTCATTGCATGTTTAGTAATTCCAGAACTAGTGCTTGGCCAATCTTCTTCTTTAGCTCTTCGAAAGCCATTTTTTGACCTTTTCCCCTTTGAAAACTCTTGTAACTTGTTGTTATTGCATGGAGCGGTGCTTCTACCGTTGAAAATGAAGCTATGAATTTCCTTAGGTACTGTGTTTCCTGAATGAAACTCTTGGCCTCAGAAATATTAGCAGGTATCGACCATTTCATGATGGCCTCACTCTTGGAAGGATCTATCTTCAACTCTCCTCCATCGATCACATACCCCAAATACACCAAATATTGTTATGCAAACTCGCACTTCTTGAGATTTGCTAGCAGCTGGTGCTTCTTCAATGTTTCCAGCAACTGCGTCAAATGTGAAATATGCTCCTCCCACGTAGTACATCATTCATTATTCTCATAAATGTATCTGGTGCATTACATATGTTGAATGGCATAACTAACCACTCATACAAACCTTGCCTGGTTTTAAAGGCAGTCTTCCATATATCTTCTTCTTTGACTCGAACCTGGTGATATCCAGACTTCAAGTCTAACTTGGTGAAGTAATTTTCTTGTTGCAACTGATCTAGTAGATCGTCTATCCTTGGTAGGGGGCATCTATTCCTGAGCGTAATTTTATTCAATGCCCTATAATCTATACACATCGGCCAAGTCCCATCCTTCTTTGGCATAATGATGATGGGTGACCCACATGGTGATGTACTCGGTCGAATGACACCCTGTTATAGCAGTTGCTGCAGTTACTTCACCTTGCTTGCTTCTATAACATACTTCCTGTATATCCCAATATTTGGCATTGGGGGTTCTAGCAATAATTGGATCTTGTGCTCTACTTCTCTCTTAGGTTGTAACCCTGTGGTTTCTCGAAACACATCCCTGTATGCCTGTAACAACTCCTGCAAAAAAAATTTATTTATTTCTTAGTACACCCCTTTAGGGATGCCTTGCTTCTTATTGACTCCTCTTTAGATTGACTTTCTCTTAGAAACAATAAAACATACTTCTTGTTGGAACTGATCAATTTCTTGGCTTGGTTGACACTTACTAGTGAAATTTTCAACTTGCCTTTGTGCGCATTGATAATGAACGATTTTCCATCCTTTATGAGCCAATATTGGTTGGCCCTCCTCATGAATGTTTCATCATGCATTTACATGTATGGATTCCCAAACATGACTCCACATACATCAAGGGGAACCATATCTAGATCTACTTCATCAATAAAATCAACAATAATAGAAAATATAATTTTACGTTGTTTTGTTACCTTCAGCTCTATATCCTTATTTATCCACCCCAATGGATATGGGTTTGGATGATCACGAACTTCTAGCCCCAACTTCTTGACATGATCTGCTGCAATGAGATTTGTCTGCAATCTTGAGTCAAGCATAGCATCAATCTTTGTCTTCTTGACCTGTATCTTTATATGGAAGAGTTTGGTCATTTCTTTCTCTTCATGTTGCTTAAGGCTACTCAAATTCACCTCTTTCTGCAATGATGTGTGGATGATCTTCTCATCCACGTCCGAGCTGCTTTCAAATTGGTTGCTCAAATCCGTATCCATGAGATTATTCTTATTATTTTCTTTCTTCTTGTTCTTCAGGTTTAGCTCTGGATACAACTTCCAACACTTCTCTTCTGTATGGCCATCAATGTTGCAGTGGTTGTAGTGGTTGCTTGGACCTTTGCACTAGTGTGTTGTGGTTGTTGTCTTTTTATCTTTTCCCTCTTTTGATTCTTCTTCCCCTCCTTAGAAGCTTCATGTTGCTCCTTCTGCTTCGATCCACTTGATTGCGCTCTTTTCAAGCCTATGTTTTCTAGGTATTGTGCCTATACACAAGCCTCATCCACCAATCTAGGCTTGAACAACATTATTTTCTAGATTTAAGACCTCTGTGGTTCATTAACATTATTTTCTCACTTAGATAGCAGTGCAGACCTCCCAAATACTTAAGGAGTACATCTGGGTTCTTTTGAGAGATATCCAACATTATAGACATCTTTCTGAATTTTGTGGTGTAGTCCTGCATGCTTTGGCCCGATGTTTTCTTGAAGTAATGCCATCGGATCCACTGGTACTCCACATACCCAATGGGATAAAACTGTGACTTAATGAGGGTTTTGAAATCCTCCCACTTAGTCTTTGGAGGTTCTCCCTCCATTTTCAAGGTTTTCATGTCTCTCTCCCACCAAGTAAGTGCATGGCCCTCTAATTTCAGTCGCGTGAATGAGATCCTTTACCCTTCCTCAATCTAATGGACACTGAAATAAACTTCCAGTTGCTGCAACCAATGGTTCTGCTACAGAGCATCGATCTCGTCTTGGTACAACTTGATATCAATTTTTGTTTCCATTTTAAACAAGGATTGATTCACGACACTTGAACTGGGTTGATCTTTTCTGGATTCTTTCTTCAGTTGGTTCTCTGTGTCTTCCCGATTTCCCAATCCCCCTTCTGATTTTTCCTCTACATTCGAAACCCCATCTTCTTCAAATATCCCCAACTTATTGCTTAGGGATGTCATGAGGAGGTTTACATTGTAGTTTATATCTGTGACTTGTTGTTCGAGACGCGAAAACCTAACCTCTGCAGGATCATGAGGTTCATTTACAAATTCATTGATCGTGAATAGGGTTTTACGATTTTCGGCCCCGCCAATCTAGATCCCTACAATCTCCACTAAATACCCAAAGAAATTGGCTCTAATACCAAATGATCTGTAAAATACCATGGATATTCCACTAGACAGTTCGTCACGACAAATTTGATAATATTATGTTAAAAATCTAAGATTCTACACTATTACAGTGTTATTTAACTTCTAGATCTGTAGATTTTACTATAATTAGTGGATGCATGTAAATGGAAATTAATGCATAAAAGTAGGGAACGAAAAAATAAGCTCACACACACATAAGACATAAGATATGCTCTCTGGGAAACCCTTTCAAGAGAAAACACAGCTAGAAGGTGAGGCTGCTTCGCTCTCTTTCTTTGCATGGAAATATAGTTGCAGGTACAAAGAAGTAATTTATGTAGCCCGTGGGCTGCTACAGTGCACTTGTACTCTATGTGTGTTCTACCTCCTATGTCTCCTGGCTATATTTTCTCAACTATGATATAAAATGATCTCGAAATAAAATAGAATGCCTCTTCCTCCTAGTGGCTCGGTTATAACGCAACCCGATAGCCTACTAGTGGTTATTTTTTACTACATCAACTCTTAACTAGAGTTACAAAATAGACTCTTCTAGAGTATTTTACATCAAAAACACATGGATAGCCCCTTTTCCATGAATAATGTGGGCTGACACGACATCCTCCCGAATTATAGGTGTGAAAACAGGAAGGTCAACTTCTGAGTGGCATAACTTTTGCATACAGACTCTGATTGACGTGCTTCTTGCGTCGTTGGAAATATCTCTTTGTGTACAATAACATGAAATAATGTTGCTCTTAAGTGACAATCCCCCCCCCCAAAAAAAATGTCGTTTGATGCCTCAATACACTCCCGGAGGGTTTTAGACCATGTTTCACCAAACTGGGTCCCACCGGTAAAAAAAGTTTCGTGAGTTGATTCCTCCACTTTTTCCACTCTGAATGCATCGAGATGGATGACAAACAATATAATGATCCAATCCAGAATTGTGTGTACAACTTGATTTTGAAGTAATGTTTCCATAGGATCAAGATTGTTTTAACTCTCTTGAGCCTATCTTAAAGTTATTCCATAGAAAAATCCTCAAGGGAGGAGTTAAAAGGAATCCAATTAGCAGAAACTAGGTGAAAGTAGTCTTCTTCTATTAGCCAAACTAGGGAGAATTTTGAAAGGAGAGGTAAGCTTCCCTTCAGGGAATTCTAGATTTAACACTATGGCCACGTGATTTAAAATACCTCCCACATCCACCCATGATTTGATATTCCATTCCACATCCATTAGGCCTTCTGAAATCAGAAAGAGGTCTAATCATTTAGCCACACTTGCTTCACCACTTCGACCATTTCCCCAAGTGGGAGATAACTTAGAGGAAGCAAGGTCCACTAGATGGAGAGAATTAAATTTATGATTCAAATACCCTTCCACAGGGTCTCAACGTGGAAGTATTCCTCATACTTCACTATGTGACAACATTAACTATAAATATCCCACTAATATTACCCGAAGAGTTGAGAGAAAACCTGAAGACATAAAAGAATCCCAAAATGTCTTCTAATCATAATATGGCCAGTAAATGTTGATGAAATTAAATAACAACCCAAACCCCTTCTTCCAATTCCACTGAGATCCTTGAGGAGATGAGATAAACGTAAGATTGAACGAGAGAAGGCTTCCAAGCCACCACCAAGTCGCCTAAGAGACCATCAAAATCTAGAGTCGTATATCCCCAATCCTTCAACTAAGGAGAAAGGCAACCTAAGGGATTTTGACCGAGGGCGCATCATTTATTAAAAAAAGATGATATCAAGAGAGCTAGATTGAACCAACCTTTTAAGGGCTAAGATCTTAGCCTTGCAACCTAGCCCTCGAACATGGAGGGAAAGACAAATCTCCTAGGAACTTGAGTGTATGCCTTGCTTGCTCTAAGGGCCCAAGATATAGTAGTATACTTTCCAATTATGATTTCATGCTTAGATTTTAACTTGGCCAAAGTTAATTAGACTTTCATCCACATGATTCCCTTGAGGTTTTTCAAGAGAAAAACTACCTTCAATAACTCATTTCTCAACAAATTTTACTCTAGAATGTAAAATATAGCCCAAATAGGAAGGACTATAATGGCTATTATAAAAATCCAAGGGGGAGGAACCTTTAAAAGGAAGAGGAGATCTTGTTGCAGAGGTCAAAATGACATGAGGGAGAATTCACATTTTGACAAGGAGGGAGATTGAGAGATGGATAAGAAGAGGGAGGAGGATGGGAAGGCCTTAGATGGGAGAGACAAAACAAAATTTCCATATAATTGGGTAGGGATGGGACTGAATAGGGAGGAAAGACATATCCTTAGAGCCAGCCAATACATGTGAAAAATGCAAGAGGAGGAGAAGATAATGTACTTGGCACATTGGTTACCAAAACCTCAACTAGCTCCATCTAATTCTCAACATTGGACTAGGAATGTTGCTTGCAACCATTTAGAAAACCTGCTTCCTTGGACAATGGATTCTTTGCGTTATGATATGAGTCCCCTTCCTTAAGAAAATTCACCTTAGGTTACCAGAAACGTCTAAGTGGGACCGAACTAGAATGGAAAAAATTGCATTCTTCTTGGACATGTCCAACACGTGACAACTAAAACATATAAATGGAACTCTCTAGTAGTCCAAACATTAGATCTAGTTAAAATTGTCATTCCATATTTCAATTTGATCCATGAGGCCTTTTGAAACATCCAATTCTACCAGCAACCACAACAAATGTCTATCTCTCTTACATTCTCATCCATTCTCCACTTTAATAGGTTGGTCAAACCAATTGCCTGTCTTTTCCACAAAACTCTTGTAAAAAAAATGGCCTAGAAGACTCGAAAAGTGTAATAACCCCGGGTTGATTTTCCATTTAATTAAAATTGAACCAAGGTCATGGGACACATATTCCAAGATGAATGGAGGGAAAAACATTATAGTGGGAATCACTTGTGGTTTATTAATGGCTATGGAATTTGGCAAAGGCATTAGCAGAGGCAAAGAGGAAATAAATGACAATTTTATATGAGAAATAATGGAAAATAAGAGGAAAGGAATATGAAGAGACATAAACATGCATGCAAGGGAAATTAGAGAGAAAATGAGGGGAAATGAAGAAAAAGGGAAAAGGAAAGGAAGAGACTAAACATCAATGATAAAAAGGCACCAGAGAAATAATTGACAACTTTTGATAGTTTTTGGCTCAGTTCTTATTCATTATAGCTCTCTTAGACTCTTGCACACTTAGAGCATTATTTGGGCATCCTAGCATTCACTTGGACTTGGAGAGAAGCAAGCAAAGGACAAGCAAAGGATTTTTGGGCAACGAAAAAGAAGGTTGGATCAACAGCTACAACCAAAGTTCATAGGATGTAAGAAGTTGCATGTGTGATTTCCTTGTTGATATTTGGATGCATGGTACATGCATGTGGTTCTTTGGTTTCTTTGCTGTCATTGGCATGGGATTTTCCTGGATTGACAGAGGTTGCAACCTTACCTTTCCATTTCTTGGATAACCATGGTTTAGTGGGTTCCTTATTTTGGTTTAAGCTTTGTATGACCAGTAAACTTTGGATCTTGGTGAGGTGGTATTGTGGAAATTCCCAAGGGTTAAGGGTGGAGATGGACTTTCTCTTGGCACTCTTGACGGATGGGTGGAGATAGGAAAATTCCTCTGGGTATGGTGAAGAAAGTTGGAGGCATCCAAACTTGTTGGTGTGAGTGATTTCTAGATTGGTTAGGTGAAATCACCATGGCTAAAGGTTGAGGTGGTTTAGCCTCTAGAAGCCTTGGTTGGTTCTATTTTGGTTTAACCCATATGATCCCACATTCATGCTTGGAATATGTCACGGGGGGTGATTGAATGAAAGAGAGATTTGGTTTAGCACAATCTATGGTCTGGTGGTATGTGGAAGTCCCTGACTTGGTTGACATTTGCATATGTTAATATGAGTTATTTCCTTATTGTGATCTATGAGAACATTTAATGGTAATTGTGTTGATATTATGGTTGGTTTTTCATGGATTTATTCTGGTTATATGTTGGTTGCAGGCATGGTTGAATGATGTGCTCTTACTATGGATCTTTTTCATGATTTGATTAGTTATGGAATGGTTAATGTATGCATGGGCTAACTAGTGTTGTTGCAACTAGCTTGAGAGGGCATTGAGCCTTACGGTGATTCTCTAATGAAGTTAAGAAGATCATGATCATATATGCATTCATGACCTGTAGTTACTATGTTTATTACATGTTTGACAAAATTTTTATCATGTGACTAACATGTTTGAGCAAGTTCTAGCCTTAGTATTCATTGTACATACTTCTTGTCATTCTAGAATGAGTTTTAAAGAGTTCTGGGTGGTACTGGGCAGTGGCCTATAGGCTAGCCCTAAAAAAGTGGCACAAATCTCGCAACCACACCCTCTAAACTGGATAATTTCAGTTATAACCGCATGGAGGAAAGATTATGCATGCGGTTGAAGCCTTCCAACCACATGCACAATGGGTCAATCCTATGGTTGGGGTGTAAAGCTTGAGAAAAGAAAGTTTCAGCTCAGGGATTGATCACCAATGGTTGTTGTCAGTCACCTAGGTGATCTAGTGTCCCCGAGGGATGACAATATGTTTCTAGTTAGTAGACCCCACTTCCATAACTAGAACTTGGATGCCAGGTCACACCATAGTAACATTCAACTCATGTTTACCCTGGAGAGCTTGTAAAAGCAGGTAAATATGGGATGGGGTGGTTACAAAAAGTGACCCGTATCTTAACAATTAATAAGGGCTTGAGGCGAGGGTTAAAGTCACATCCCAATTTTCTTACTAAGAGTCTTGAAGGACCCCAGCCTTAGCTCCCACTCAGAACCTTTTACTTATCCTACATCGAGCCAAACTTGAACACAAACTAACCACAACCAAGAAGAAAAAACTAGGAATATACTTTAAGCCCAAACTAGTTATGTTCTAGCCAAACTTAAGTCGAGGCAACCCCTGGGGATTTTCTGCAAAATCTACCAAATGTCACCCTATCTGAGAGCTAAGGGACATCTCCTAACAAAATGTCTTCACCAACTATCATCCCAACCCTATCTCTGCGCTCATGAACACATTTTACCTTCCACCCATAACAGTTTATTCCTTCCTGCTTTACATCAGCTGCCAACTGAGTGGAAGGATCAATGACATTTGGAGACACATAGGAGTCATGGTTAAGAAAAGGACAATGGACTTACCAAATAGAGCAAAGACAATGAAGAACATACTACTTTAGTGTGATTACCCACCCACCTCGAAGTTAAACTTCTCAAGCCTTTCAAAGGTAAATCTAACAGATGAGCACCATTTGTACCCTTAGGACTGTCAGATATTTGCAAATGGCTTGATTGATGTAGCAAGGAAATAATTCTTCATTTTTTAGAAATATGTGTGTAGAGGATATCAAATACTCACGAAAATCTAACATTTCATGGAACATAATTGCATAGGGTAGACTACACTAAATCAACCTCGGAGAACACACCCATCGATACAAGGGTATAGCATGTGGGCCTGAACACTTGAACATCCACCAGTGATTGCTATCATCCAAATACCATGCCATCTCAAACAAGACCCTAACCTCTCAAAAGCAATTCCTTATAAAAACTCCTTTCCACATTGATTTAAAACGATGAATGAGTGACTTAGGCTAGGCCAAGATCAAATCAACTATTTGTCGCTATAATTTAAAAGTATATTTAATAGCCTTAAAGACCTGCTTCCATACAATTTGAGCTATAGTACATTGACGAGGGTAACAAGCATATGCCTTCACCTTATGACATCCTATTTATAATTCACAATAGTTAACCACTTAAGCTAATTCATCAAGTCTTTTTAAATTTGAAGTGTAGAAATTTCCCAAATTCTCTACAAATCTCGCTCTAAGACCATGTAGAAAATCTGACTGTAGATTAACTCGATAATGCAATATAACCAAAGCAAAATACTATAACCTACTTCTACTATCAATTTGCGGAAGCTTAAAGATTGAGCTGAACACATATAACCAAAAGAAGAAAAATCAATGTGCAATACACATGAGAATACTTTGGGGAAAGCCTCAGCTAAAAACCCCACTATCTGTATTATCATACAAGGTGGAAATACATAGGAATTATACAAAGACTTAGCTCTCACAGCTAGCTAGCGCTCAGTACAATCCTCACAGATGATCACAGGCAATCCTGGCTTCTCACAAGTCTTTCTCTCTACCCTCCAAACTCCTATTTCCTTGCACTGTTCCTAGTGGATGATCTTAACCTCACCAAGTGGAACACTGCTCTCACACACTGTTAGAACTGCGCATCCCTCAAGGAATTATAATTCCTTATGCATGTATGAGTTTTCTTTATAGGAAAACACATGCAACTGATAGTACATTGTCCTTGTCTTTAATCTCAACTGGATCTTTCTCCAACTAGACATGCATGAGTTTCTGATGAGGGAATCTTCAGTTAACTGGAGTACACTAGTTGAGTGCATGCATGCATCAACTGTCTGTTAACTCTCTATTAGTTCCTCAAACAGTTTGGAACTAATTTAACTGGACTTAACTCAGTAAACTAAGTTAACTAATTACAACTCAAATATAACTCAATCTTATCTCCTAAATTTTAGGGATAACTCTTGCATGACTTCAGAAAGACTTCTAACTTGAATTTCTCCAACTAATTAATTTGAAACAAATTAATTAATTATTTCCAAGTAGTTGTTAAGACTAAATTCAATTTTAATTCACAATTTAATTCAAGGACAAATTAAATTGGAATATTCTAGTTGCCACATTTCAACACTCCTTCTCAACAAGAAAGGGATTATCTGCCACCCCGATCCCGTCTCTATGGAACTCGAATTTACACTTTGACAATGCCTTTGTCAAAATGTCAGCATCTTGCTCCTCTTTCGAAATATACACTGCAACAACATGATCCTCCTTGATCTGTGAAAAGCCACGGGCAACAAATCTTGCCTTATGCTTCTCCACACTTTCATCAGCAGCTTGCTTTACCTTGTAAAGCCAATGGGAACTCACAACTTACTTGTTCTCCGGTCTCGAAACCACGTCCCAAACACTGTTACAAACTATGGAGTCATACTCCTCCACCATAGCATCAACCCAAATCGGTTGTTGCATTTCTTCCTCAAAGGAAGATGGCTCTGTCTCAACACATTCCCCAACAAGGGCCATGTATCCAATGTACCTCTCAAGTGACCTCCTCTGTCTGCGCTGAGAAGATGGTGGTCCCACATTCTCTCTTGCATCCTTCAACAATCTTTCAACTTCTCTTGTGTGCTTCTGTCCATCTCTAGAAGACTTTGCTTGAGTGGATGTCTCCACTCCTGGAACCTCTGCATGTGGCTGCTCCGCATCAGTCTGAGGCTCCTCCTCCTTAGGAACCAACAGTTCCTCCACAGCCTGTAGTTGGAGCTCCCTCTCAAGGGAAACTCGCATGGCCTTCTGCTCATCAAACTTGAGATCTCTGTGAACCACTGTCCTCCGACTGGTAGGCAAGTACACCCGATAGTTGTGAGGTGTATCATTGTACCCCACAAGTATCCCCAACTCTGTTGTCGACTCAAGCTTCTTCCGTGCATCCTTTGTCACATGGAAATATACCGATGAGCCAAAGATCCTGAAGTGACCCACATTTGGTCTCTTACCGGAGAAAGCTTCCTCTGGTGTCTTCATCCCAAGTATGCGATGCGGGCTTCTATTCTACAAATAGACCATTGTGTTGCATGCCTCAGTCCACAAGTGAAGTGGTAGGCCTTAGTCATGCAACATTTCCCGTGATGCCCCTACAATAGTTTTGTTCTTCCTCTCGACCACCCCTTTCTGTTGTGCGTTATGAGGTGCCGTTAACTCTCGTTTAATTCCTTCCACTGCACAGAAGTCCTTAAACTCTTAAGAGACATATCCTCCATCGTTGTCACTTCTCAAGGCCTTGATCTTCTTCCATGACTCTTTCTAGACCAAAGCTTTGAACTCACAAAACTTTGAGAAGGTTTGGTCCTTCTTCTGCATGAAATAAATCCAACATTTACGAGAATAATCATCAACGAAAATCAAATAATACCTTTTCTTCATTTTGGATGCCATCGAGAATGATCCACACACATCAGTATGAACTCGCTCTAAGATAGCCTCTGCTCGACTGTCTCGTTCATGAAAGTAAGACTTGGTGTACTTTCCCAAGGTACAACCTTTGCATGTATCAACTTGCTCAAGTTTACCTTTGGGAAGTCCTGTAGATATCTGTTGCATTATCTTCAAAGCCCCATGATGCAAATGGCCCAACCACCTCTGCCACAACTCGCCAATGTCTTGGCTTTGCACCAATTCTAAATTCGTACTCAATGCTGCACAATCAACTACCTCTAGTTTATAAAGATTCTTCACCCAAATCCCTATCCTCTTGGTCTGACCCATGGCTATGTGTCTTAGGAATGCCTTTCCTTTACTAAAGACAACATCGTAGCCTTTGTCTTCCTACATCGTGACCGATACCAATTTCTTCTTCAGTCCATGCACATACTTCACATCTGTTAAGGTGATAGGAGCTCCATGCTCCCTCTGAGAAACAATCGTGCCCACTCCTGAAACACTATACTTTCTGTCGTCACCCATCTCTGTGCGCATCTTGAGGTCTTTCTCCTCCAAGGTACTGAATAAAATTTTATCGCCGATCATGTGGAATGAGGCTCCACTGTCAAGATACCAAACACAACCCATCATCGATGATACCATGCATGCGATGAGGGTAAAGTCCATTTCAAACTGAGATGCTAATGCCTCACCTTCCGATCCTTCCGAGGATCCCTTCTTGGACTTCTTCGATGGGAATTTAGTCGCATAATGTCCTATCTCATGACAATTAAAGCATCTTACTTTAGACTTGTCACCCTTCTTCCCTCCATTGGAAGAATTTGATTTGGAATGGGAAGCCTTGCCCTTCCCTTTCCTTACCTTACTTACTAAGGCTAGATTTTCTTCATCATCATCCTTGGATGAAGAACCATCTCGTGTGCTCCTCCTGATCTCCCCCTACATCCGATCTGACCACAGTCATTCCCAATCTGACAGTTTCTCCCTTCCATTCACAGAGTCTTGGTAGGTATTCCAACTCTTTGGAAGGCCAAGGAGAGCGAGGCTCACCATATCATCATCGGCAGTAGTTATTGCCACACTTCCAAGCTCATCTCTACATGTGGTGAGCTTGTTCAAATATGTGGAAATAGTATCGTCCTTCTCCATCTTGATTCTTCGAAGCTTATTCTTGAGATCCAATTTCCTATGGTCGCTACTGTTTTGGTAGAGGTCTTTCAATGTCTTCCACATTGAAAATGGAGTATCCTTCCCATGGAGACTCGAGACAATATGGTTTTGAACTCCCTCGAGGATGATCTGTCTCGCCTTCTCCACAGAGTTCTTCCACTCAACCAACTCTTGTGCATTAGTTGAAGTTGGCTTTGGGATTTATTGATCAATTAAATCCTTCAAGTCATTGTCTTCTAATACAACCTCCATTCTATCTTTCCATTCTATGTAATTCGAGCTACCTTCCAAGGCATACTCGAGTCTCAAGCCATAGAATGCCATTGGCCAACCTTGAAGTATGATAAGAATTCAATTTGCACCTGCAACCCCGAACTTCAAACATCGAATTCTCTTCTTAGTATACTGTTCACAACTCCGATAAACCTGGCTCTGATACCATGTAGAAATTTCCCAAATTCTCTACAAATATCGCTCTAAGACCATGTAGAAAATCTAATTGTAGATTAACCTGATAATGCAATATAACCAAAGAAAAATACTATAACCTACTTCTACTATCAATTTGTGGAAGCTTAAAGATCGAGCTGAACACATATAACCAGAAGAAGAAGAATCAATGCACAATACACATGATAATACTTTGGGGAAAGCCTCAGCTAAAAACCCCACTATTTGTATTATCATACAAGGTGGAAATACATAGGAATTATACAAAGCCTTAGCTCTCACAGCTAGACAACTCTTAGTACAATCCTCACAGATGCTCACAGGCAATCTTAGCTTCTCACAAGCCTTCCTCTCTGCCCTCCAAGCTCCTATTTCCTTACGTTGTTCCTAGTGGATGATCTTCACCTCACTAAGTGGAACACTACTCTCACACACTGTCAGAACTGCGCAATCCTTAAGGAATTATAATTCCTTTTGCATGCATGAGTTTTCTTTATAGGAAAACACATGCAATAATAGTACACTGTCCTTGTCTTTAATCTCAACTGGGTCTTTCTCCAACTAGACATGCATGAGTTTCTAATGAGGGAATCTTCAGTTAACTAGAGTACACTAGTTGAGTGCATGCATGCATCAACTGACTGTTAACTCTCTATTAGTTCCTTAGATAGTTTGGAACTAATTTAACTGGACTTAACTCAGTAAACTGGGTTAACTAATTACAACTTAAATATAACTCAATCTTATCTCCTGAATTTTAGGGATAACTCTTGCATGACTTCAGAAAGACTTCTAACTTGAATTTCTCCAACTAATTAATTTGAAACAAATTAATTAATTATTTCCAAGTAGTTGTTAAGACTAAATTCAATTTTAATTCACAATTTAATTCAAGGACAAATTAAATTGGAATATTCTTGTTGCCACATTTCAACATGAAGGACATAGGATAGGCTTTAATTCATTTATATTTTCATTAGTCATAAAAGATTATTGTTGGCATTTTGGCACAGGTGTGGCGCTACGATACAGGTGTTGTCCTTGATGGCAACTCTCTTTGATGACAGATCTCAGTCCAGACTACAAGTATGAAGAGAAATTTCATATACGCGGGTTCATTAAGCCCAAGTTGCGTATACACGCAGGTTCGCTATATACGAAGTCGCGTATGCACGCAGCTTCATGAACAGAAAAGGGCGTACATGTCGAGAAGCTTCCCTTTGATCCGTGGTAGTTACTCCTCGGTACTTGAGCCTATGTCTTTGGACCAAAGTATCTCGACAGACGTGTTGATCCCTAGTTTTGAAGTTGATGGTATTGGATTTCTATGGTTTTGGCCCTTGGTATTGAGCAAGGCCTAAGGCTATATAAGGAGAAGAAGATCATTAGGCAAATACAATTGAAAAGTCTTGAATATCTGAAAAAGAAAGAGATCTGGTATGCAGGTTCTGGGTTGCTTGATCTAAGCTAAGGAGAGATCACACCGGTTGATGGAAGACTAGATCTAAGGACAGATCGGGATCTAATGGTTTGAAATGCACTATTATGATATGGTTGATTATGCGTATTTCTAGATCTGCATACTGACGCAATGTTATGTTCTGGGTCTAACTGATGTCTGGTACAGCTGCAAGTTAAGAGAATTTATTTTTAGATCTGTACGCAGGTTGTCTTTAGTAAAAGCGCGTGTATACGCGGGTTTCTCTCATTGAAGTAGCATATATCTTTTGAAGTTTGATTTTTGGGGTTGCAGTTGGGTCTGACTGCTATTGCAGAGTTCTGTAGTCTGCTCTGTGTTCTGGTGACTGGTGTTGACAGGGTTTCAGTGGTTCAGTGATTCAAAGATTGATGATGCTAGTATTGGTTGTTTTGTGCTTCAATGATCTGTTATGAAAGTTGAATGAATTGTGGTCTTCAGATTGTAATGTTGTGCTTCAGGAATATCCAGTCTGAAAATGTATGAAAAGTGGTATCTGAAGGAAAGAAGATTGTAGGCTAGCACCTACGTACTAGTATCTTAGCTAGTACAAGAGAAAAGGGGGTTGGAGCTCCCTTCCAAGGAAGTTTGGAGAACGAGAGAAGGTTGAAGCCTTCAGCAGGTTGTAGCCTGCATACTGGTATAAGGCTGCACGAGTACAAAAGATTGTAAACTAAAGTTTCATATTAAAGAAAGATAGAGACGACTTGCAGCAGGTGGTTTTCACCCATATTGGGTTTCCACCTTATATCATGGTGTTCATGTGTGTGTTTTCTGTGTGATGATCTGTTCTGTTATACTGCACCTGTTTTACTATCATGGTTAATAATGTCCTGATGCATTTACTGAAGATAAGCTACTGAATCATAAGTTTTCTTGTTATACGTTGGTTTCTTTAGACACAGTAGCGTGTACACGCTGTTTCACTTAACTGAAGTAGCGTATATGTTTCTGAGCATAAAATGAAAAAGTTTTTCTGATAATACTGATTCACCCCCCCCCCTCTCAGTATTATTTCCAACAATTGGTATCAGAGCAGGTCCTTCAGAGAAGCTTGATCGCTTGAAGGTAGATCGTTCATCATGAGCAACTATGAGAGAGAAGCATCAATCAGGCCACCGATTTTTGATGGGACAAACTTCAATTATTGGAAGGTAAGAGTTACTGCCTATCTTCAATCTCTTGGTACATAAGTTTGGGACATCGTAGAGACAGGCTACACTTTTCCTTCAGCTACTCCTACAGATGTAGACGAGAAAAAGAAATATGAAACAAATGCGAAAGCAGTCAGTACTCTATTGGGATGTATATCCCAATCGGAATTCATGAAGGTAATGCACTATAAATCTGCAAAAGAAATATGGGACAAGATTGTCACGAGCTATGAAGTAGACGAACAGGTAAAGCGTGCTAAACTTCAAACTCTCAGGATTAAGTATGAGACTCTCAGAATGTATAATGATGAAAGTGTGGCTAACTATTTCCTTAGAGTTGATGAGATTGTTAATTGCATGAAAAACTTGGGTGAAGAAATAAAAGAGGCTATTGTGGTTGAAAAGGTTCTAAGATCATTGTCCCCCAAATTTGAATCTAAAGTGTCTGCAATAGAAGAAAAGGAAAATCTACGAATTCTTACTATGTCTCGGCTTCATGGAATTCTAACTGCTTATGAAATGAGAAAGGGAGGTCCATCAGACAGAAGAGAAGCTGCTTTCAAGGCTTCAGGCAAAGGAGATTATTATGAAGCAAGTCACATGCCAGAAGATGAAGAAGAAGAATCAAATTTTGTCAAAATCTTCAAAGGGGTTCTGGAAGGTTCAGAGGTAAGTTACCTTTTAAATGCTTTGCTTGTGGAAGAGTAGGTCATTATGCTACCAGATGTCCTCACAAAGATAAGAATGACAAGGGAAAGGAACCTGTTAAATGGAACAAGAAACAAAATGAAAAGAAGAAAAGCTATTACACTCATGAAGATAGTGATGGTCTTTCAAATAGTGATGAAGATGAACAAGGTAATAGATATAAACTTTTAATGGCTTTTGAAGATGATGACTACGTGGATGCTATAGATGTAGAAGGCTTTTGTGAAGAAATGAAAGATCTCAAAGTTTGCTTAGAAGAGAAGAGTGCTATTATTGATTCTCTACAATGTCAACTAGCTGAAAAGGAAAAACATCTTGAAAAATTGGAATGTGAGATTGTTTGTCTTAGGAAGGAGATTGAGAAAACAAAAGTGATTAATCTTAAATTTGTTAAAGGATCTGAAACCTTGGATGAGATTATCAATGTGCAGCGATCTCCTCTGATCAAGACAGGTCTTGGATATAATGGAGAAACATCTCAAGCCTCTACCTCTAAAAGTTATCTTGATGCAGCAAGGAGAAGCGAGCAAAGGCCAAATAAAAGTCATCAGGTGAATCAAGGACAGTTTGCCTCAAGAACAAATAAAGACCATCAAGAAATTCGGGGACAAACTGCCTTAAGGACAAACATAAGCTACAATCAGCCACATGTAAAATCTTCCCAATTTGCTCCAAGAATGAATGTGAATAGAAGCTACAATCGGTTGGATGATAGATCTGATTATCGCAGAAGTTTCTTTAATGGCCAATGCTTTTCTTGCCATAACTTCGGTCACAAAGCAGCTCAATGTGTTGCCTACAAGACAATCATGACTAGAGAAGCTCAAAAGCAAGGGAGAATGACTGGAACCATGAAAAGGACTTATAACAACTTTTCGGTTCTTGAAAATGAAATTGAATGCTCTATTTGTAATAACTTTGGTCATGAAGACTCTGAATGCAGGAGCAGGTTCCGGAAGACAACTCAGAAGGAACAAACCTCAAATGTCAGAACATGGAGAATAAAGGAACCGCAACCAGAAAGATGTGGGATAGCCTTTTATGCAGAAGGTCAAGAAAGTCTATGGAACATTGACAACGGATGTTCGAAGCATATGACAGGGGACAAAGAAAAGCTTGAGTCATATACCGCATTAGAGAAGGGGAAGAAAGTTTCTTTTGGAAACGATATCTCTGCAGCCATAAAAGGAAAAGGTGTTGCTCCATTGAAAGAGAAGGTCAAAGCTGGAAATGTTTTGTATGTTGATGGATTGAAGCATAATCTTCTGAGTGTCAGTCAGATGTGCGATCAAGGAACAGAGGTAATATCTAGATCAAATGGATGTTGTGTTCGTGATCTTGATACAGGTAAAACAGTGATCAAAGGAAGAAGGACTCCAAATAATCTATGCATATTTGAAGAAGGACCACAACAATGCTATTTGAGCAAGGATGATGAACACTGGCTATGGCATCGGAGGTTGGGGCATCTAAGCTTTTCACAAATAAGGAAAGCATGCAAATATCAGGCAGTTCGTGGTCTTCCAGATATCAAAATTCCAGACAACACTATATGCAAATCTTGTCAGTTTGGGAAGCAAACCAGAACTAATTTTCCAGAGAAGGAAGGATCAGCCAGCATACCTCTTGAGCTAGTCCATACAGATGTATGCGGTCCATTTAGGAAAAGGACACCTCGAGGAGAAGAATATTTGATATTATTCATTGACGATTTCTCCAGGTTTGTCTGGTTAGGGCTTATGAAGCACAAAGATGAAGCATTCGAAAAATTCAAATCCTTCAAAGCCTTGGTTGAAAATGAATCAGGACACAAAATTAAGTGCCTCAAATCTGACAGAGGTGGGGAGTTTACCTCAAACGAATTTTTCGATTTCTGTGAAGAACATGGGATAAGAAGAGAATTCTCTACAGCTAGAACTCCTCAGCAAAATGGGGTGGTGGAAAGAATGAACAGAACAATCCAACAAATGGCTCGTGCTATGCTTGATGAATCAGGTACTCCCACAACTTTCTGGGGTGAAGCTGCACATGCTGCGGTTATTATTCTTAACAAAACAAATGTCCGAGTAAACAGCACTCAAACACCTCATGAGCTCTGGAGTGGTGAGACTCCTTCGGTGAAGCACTTCAAAATCTTTGGGAGCAAATGTTGTATTAAGAATACTGATGAGCAACTTGGCAAACTTGAACCAAGAGCAGATGAAGGCATTCTTCTTGGTTATTCTCCACATAGCAAAGCATACAAGTGCTACAATAAAAGACTTGGCAGAATTGTTGACAGCATTGATGTATTGGTTGATGAGAAGGGATATATTCCTAGGCAAGTTCATCATGAAGACATTGAAGAAGATGAAGGCTACCCTCAAAGGCAGAATGATGAAGAAGAAGAACCAAAGGAGCAGACAAGAATAGAAGAGAAGACTCCATCCAGATATGTTCAAAAGAATCATCCAGAATCTCAGATTGTGGGGCAGAAAGAAGCAGGAGTACAAACAAGAAGAAGAATTGCAAAAGCTTCAAGCTATTTGGCATTACTCTCTTCCACTGAACCACAAAGTGTGAAAGAGGCATGCAAAGATGAATGTTGGGTCAAAGCAATGGATGAAGAACTTGAGCAGATCGAAAAGAACAACACTTGGGAATTGGTTCCTAGAGCAAAAGATAAAAATGTCATAGGGACAAAATGGGTCTTAAAAAATAAATTGAATGAAAATGGAGAAGTAATTAGAAACAAGGCCAGACTTGTTTGTAAAGGGTATGCGCAGCAAGAAGGAATAGATTTTGAAGAGACCTTTGCTCCTGTTGCAAGACTTGAGGCCATCCGGATGTTCCTTGCTCTCTCAAGCTTTCAAAACTTCAAGGTATTTCAAATGGACGTGAAATCAGCCTTTCTAAATGGAGACTTAGAAGAAGAAGTATATATTGAGCAGCCAGATGGTTTCATTCTTGGGAATGATCCAAACCTTGTATGCAGATTGAAAAAGGCTCTCTATGGTCTCAAACAAGCTCCAAGGGCTTGGTACTATCGATTGGACAAATATCTTCACCAACAAGGCTTTTCAAAAGGATCAGCAGATAGCAATCTCTATATAAAAGTTGAAAATAACAAATTGCTAATACTTGTTGTTTATGTAGATGATATTATCTTTGGCAGCAATGAAGAGACTATGAGTCAAAACTTTGCCTTGGTTATGCAGAAAGAATTCGAAATGTCACTACTTGGAGAATTGACATACTTTCTTGGATTGCAAATCCAACAAAATGAAGGAGGCATCTTCTTGTCTCAAACCAAGTACCTCAAGCAGATCTTGAAGAAGTATGGCATGGAAGATTCAAAGCCTGTATGTACACCCATGGTTACAAGATGCAGCCTCAGTGCAAATGATGAATCAGCAGCAGTTCATCAACCAACTTATACATCCATGATTGGGAGTTTGCTTTATTTGACAGGTACCCGACCAGACATCATGCATGCAGTTGGAATAGTTGGGAGATTTCAGGCAAATCCAAAGGAGACTCATCTTCAGGCAGTGAAGAGAATTTTCAAATATCTTCAAGGGACACAAAATTATGGATTATGGTATCCTAGAGATACAGATCTCACACTTCATGCTTATACAGATGCAGATTGGGCCGGAAGCGTGGATGACAGGAAGAGCACAAGTGGTGGTGCATTCTTTATGGGCTCCAGATTAGTATCTTGGTTCAGCAAGAAACAGAGTTCGATTGCCTTATCTACAGCTGAAGCAGAATATGTGGCTGCGGCATCTTGTTGCACACAACTTCTTTGGATGATGCAGACCTTGCAGGATTTTCAAATCACTTGCACTTCACCAGTCTCTATCTTATGTGATAATACAAGTGCAATCAGCATTTCAAAGAATCCAGTCATGCACTCAAAGACCAAGCACATACCAATCAAGTACCATTTTCTTCGGGAACAAGTGCTTGAGTAGAAGGTCAAGTTGGAGTATGTTCCTTCTAAGGAACAAGTTGCTGATATTCTCACAAAACCACTGCCCAGGGAAACTTTTGAATATCTCAGACAAAAGCTGGGAGTAGTTGATGCTTCATCCTGCTGTTGAAGCTTGTCTGTTCTACAGAAAAGTTGGTATACGCAAGTTACGTAAGGGATATCCGCGTATATACGCAGATTTATGCTGGGAAAGTCGCGTGTATGACGTGCGCATGTTGTAGAAAGGATATCTGCGTACATACGTTGTTTTATGGAGGAGAAGTCGCGTATATGGAGTTCTGAACAGCAAGGGCAGACTCTGGTTGGAGAAGGTCTGAGATTGGTATGCCAGAATTCTTCAGGCACAGTTTCAGGGGGTGCAACAGGCACAGGTTCAGGGGGAACAGCTTAAAGTCTCATAAAGCATTGTTGGCATTTATATGCTTTTGGTTCTAGTACACAACTATTGTTGATTTTAGGAGAAGGAGCTCAGAAGGAAATCTTGGTCGCTGATCTAAAAGATGTTTATCAGATGCTGCTTGTGACTTTCATAAGTCTTGGTCTAGATTTGTTGTCTCTATGTCATGTATCTCTTTTATCTCTTTTATGGTGTCAAGGTCATGTAATGGCCTATGTTGGTTTCCCCACTATGCCTCGGATGAATGATGTAATATAATTGGTTGTTATATGTAACTTTCTGATGTATCCCCTCTTGGAATATGGATGTATGTATTGAGTCTTTTGGTGATAGGAACGTCTTGGTTCTTTTAAAGAACATCTTTTGCAGATATTGCCTACAGTCAGGGGGAGCATGTTTCAGCACAGCCAAGCAGAGATATCAGCATGTACTCAGGGGGAGCACAGCCCTTTGCCCTTGATGACAAAGGGGGAGAATGGTTCTAAGGATCTTGGGGTTGCCATCAAGTCCAAAGGGGGAGATTGTTGGCATTTTGGCACAGGTGTGGCGCTACGATACAGGTGTTGTCCTTGATGGCAACTCTCTTTGATGACAGATCTCAGTCCAGACTACAAGTATGAAGAGAAATTTCATATACGCAGGTTCATTAAGCCCAAGTTGCGTATACACACAGGTACGCTATATACTAAGTCGCGGATACGCAGGTTCGCTATATACGAAGTCGCGTATGCACACAGCTTCATGAACAGAAAAGGGCGTACATGTCGAGAAGCTTCCCTTTGGTCCGTGGTAGTTAGTCCTCGGTACTTGAGCCTATGTCTTTGGACCAAAGTATCTCGACAGATGTGTTGATCCCTAGTTTTGAAGTTGATGGTATTGGATTTCTATGGTTTTGGCCCTTGGTATTGAGCAAGGCCTAAGGCTATATAAGGAGAAGAAGATCATTAGGCAAATACAATTGAAAAGTCTTGAATATCTGAAAAAGAAAGAGATCTGGTATGCAGGTTCTGGGTTGCTTGATCTAAGCTAAGGAGAGATCACACCGGTTGATGGAAGACTAGATCTAAGGACAGATCGGGATCTAATGGTTTGAAATGCACTATTATGATATGGTTGATTATGTGTATTTCTAGATCTGCATACTGACGCAATGTTATGTTCTGGGTCTAACTGATGTCTGGTACAGCTGCAAGTTAAGAGAATTTATTTTTAGATCTGTACGTAGGTTGTCTTTGGTAAAAGCGCGTGTATACGCGGGTTTCTCTCATTGAAGTAGCGTATATCTTTTGAAGTTTGATTTTTGGGGTTGCAGTTGGGTCTGACTGCTATTGCAGAGTTCTGTAGTCTGCTCTGTGTTCTGGTGACTGGTGTTGACAGGGTTTCAGTGGTTCAGTGATTCAAAGATTGATGATGCTAGTATTGGTTGTTTTGTGCTTCAATGATATGTTATGAAAGTTGAATGAATTTTGGTCTTCAGATTGTAATGTTGTGCTTCAGGAATATCCAGTCTGAAAATGTATGAAAAGTGGTATCTGAAGGAAAGAAGATTGTAGGCTAGCACCTACGTACTAGTATCTTAGCTAGTACAAGAGCAAAGGGGGTTGGAGCTCCCTTCCAAGGAAGTTTGGAGAACGAGAGAAGGTTGAAGCCTTCAGCAGGTTGTAGCCTGCATACTGGTATAAGGCTGCACGAGTACAAAAGATTGTAAACTGAAGTTTCATATTAAAGAAATATAGAGACGACTTGCAACAGGTGGTTTTCACCCACATTGGGTTTCCACCTTATATCATGGTGTTCATGTGTGTGTTTTCTGTGTGATGATCTGTTCTGTTATACTGCACCTGTTTTACTATCATGGTTAATAATGTCCTGATGCATTTACTGAAGATAAGCTACTGAATCATAAGTTTTCTTGTTATACGCTGGTTTCTTTAGACACAGTAGCGTGTACACGCTATTTCACTTAACTGAAGTAGCGTATATGTTTCTAAGCATAAAATGAAAAAGTTTTTCTGATAATACTGATTCACCGCCCCCCCCCCCTCTCAGTATTATTTCCAACAATTATTTGATATTGTTGATCTAGATTGTCATTGATGTCAATATGGCAATATTCCAGGATACTAAATGATGATATGAAGCCAAGGAGAAGCAGAGCAGATCCGTGAAGAAATAGGAGCAAAGCCATCAGGGAAGCCATTGGAAAGACATTGGAAGCCATTGGAAGTCAAGAATAGGAGCAGTTAAAGAAGAGTTAATTAGAAGCAGTTTATCGGAAGCCATCATGAAGCCAAAGCATAAGAGGAAGAGGTCAGCGGAAGCCACAAGAAGCAAAGAGGAACACATCGGTGGAGGTGCATAAACAGTGTTAACGAAGGAGTTAACAATAATATCGAAGAAAAAATAGACGAGCATAAACAGAGTTATTGGAGGTCACAGGAAGATAAGCCACAGGAGCAACAGCTATCGGAAGAGCAGAAGAGTGAAGAGAAGTCACAGGAGCAACAACTATCGGAAGAGCAGGGGTAGGAAAGTACAGACTCCCTTAATCATGGCTGAAGTCCCGCACTCAATCCTAGCCGTCGATCTCATAGTCAACCCTTAGATTATCGTCAACTGTGGGGGTTAAGGCCATTGTTAATCCATTTGCCAGTCGAAGTCCCACAAACTGTCAATTGCGATGAGCTGCGGACCCGACTGCTCCAATAAAACACGCTCTATTGTTATATCGCATCTGCCATACCAGAATAGCCGCATTAGAATTTATGTAATGCAAAGGAATTTCACACTGAAAATTTGCGATTGCGATCTATATATATATATATATATATATATATATATATATATATAGACCCACGTGACCATTACGATACACTGTAATACAACATCGCATCTGCCACATCGCAAGCCTTTTTAAAGCCTTGCCACATTAAAATCCGCCGATTGCGATATGTACTGCAGACCCAATCATTTTATGGTAACAACTCTATTGAAATATCGCATCCTTGCAAGATTTAAAGCCTTATCACGTCAAAACCCTGATTGTGATAGTATGCGGACCCGCTACACCATTATAATACGTCCTAAAGAAATATCACATTTTTCGCATATCGCAAGTCTTGAAGAGATGTAACGATGGAAAATCGCCGATTGCGATAAGGTTGTGGACCCAACGGGTTTATTAACAACTACTTAAGATCATATCGCATCTGCTCCATCGACAGTAGTGGAATCACTATGTTATGTGCAAACCTTCGAAAATTCCGATTGCGATTAAGGTGATCATGTGGCTGGTGGGACCACCCATTATATGGTTTTAACTATGTTGATGTGTGAATATCGATGATGTTGATATCGGAGGACAAAGCACACTTGTAAAACCTCAGATTTTCATGAAAGTTGCAATTGCAGGATTAAAGGAATGACGCGGCACGTGGGATCTCCAATATGGGCATAACCTCTCTTGTGATGCAATTTCCGTGAATAATTAATTCTGTGGATGAAAGGGCCTCTCTGATAAAATTTTAATATGAGACATCATAAGTCAGCCTCTCTTCCAAATGAATGTGTCTTTTGAGTATTGGTGAACTCGAAGAGACAGAGGAAGCCGAAGATCGAGAAGTCAAAGGTAGAGAAGCCAAAAGGTCGAGCGAGCGGTGAGGAAGCCGAAGATCAAGCGAGCGAAAAAGGAAGCCAAAGGTCAGGCGTATCAGGCATCTATAACAGAGAACAAGGAAAGTTCACAACTGGTGAACTGGAAGAAATAGAGAAAGTTGTAGGTCCAGCAGGACAGAAGGAAGCTGAAGGTCCAGAAGGACAAAAGAAAAAAGCCGAAGGTCCAACAAGACAGAAGGAAGCCGAAGGTCCAGCAAGATAGAAGGAAGCCGAAGGTCCAGCGGGAAAGAAGGAAGCCGAAGGACGAGCAACTCTATTGATCGGGTTAACCTTTGAAAGGCTCAGACCAGTGATGAATTAATCAAGTACATAACACAACCTGAAGAACAGTTCTATGAAAGGAAATAAAGTTTCATCTGTCATCGTTTGAAGGGAGCAGTAGACTGCACCAGCATTGAGGTGTTTGCAAGTTTGTTTCGTGGAAGTAAGATATCGCGACAATAAGAAGCAGTCACTCCTGAAATAGTTACTGCAATAGTAAAGAACGGAGGCTTGAAAACAAAGAATTGCTTTTGTGCATACATTGAGGCTTAGCACAGATATTTTGTTGGAAAGCTTCAATAAATCTTGGAAACATCATTGGAGATCATGGTGCCTATTTGAAATCATCCGAGGTAACTTTGCAGAATCTGTTAGGGCAATATGGAGAGTTGTGAAGACTCCTTCATATGAAGACAGGTTGTCATTGATTTAGCAGTGAAGGTGCAGATAGACAGAATTCAATGAAGAAGATGTTGGGAGCAGAGAATTACTACCAAACATATCTAGACAATATATAACAGAGGGTTGGAGCCCTTAGGGTTGGTGCCAGAGATTTGGAAGGATTGGTGCCCTTGGAGTCGGTGCTTTTAAATCCAAGGTTGGTGCCTTGACAAGATAGGGTCGGAGCCCTTGGGTTGGTGCCTCAGAATTGGAAGGATTGGTGTCCTTGGAGTTGGTGCTCCTAAATACAAGGTTGGTGCCTTGACAAGACAGTGTTGGTACCCTGGAGGTTGGAGCATCACAAAATGTCCAAGTTGGTGCTTGGAAACTGGTTGGAGCCCTATATACATTGTACATGATTTATTGTAAAGATTATATTAATAAAAGCATTTATTCCTATTATTCATTTTGTGTTCTAAATATAAATGATTTAACTGGTAAAATAACAATTGAAAAGGAATACTAATTCACCCCCCCCAGTATTTCCATCAATTAGTATCAAAGCCAGTACCTTCACTCAAAGCCTAACAACTTGAAGGTTGATCATTAGAACACAAATGGCAAAGCCAAGGAAGAAAGTCTCCAATCCTCCTAAAGATGTGTCTCCCTCTACCACTGAAATAGAAGACAATCAATTTGTGGAGGCTCCATGGTTCAATGGAAACTTTGATATATGGGAAGCAAGAATGAGGAATTTCTTAAAGACTCAAGGCATTGAAATCTGGAAATCAATGATTGTTGATAGCATGATGGATGGAGAATCCAAGGAGTACAATGCAAAATCAATGAAGGCAATCTTGAATGAGCTACCTGATTCTATAAAGAACAATTTAGGAAAATGTTCTTTAGCAAACGGTATATGGTACAAACTTCATGACCTTCACTCAAAAGGAGAATTCACCATGACCACTAGTCAAGAAGATGATGGAAACCAAGAACGAAATCCAAAACCCATCATAGAAGCTGAAAATGAGAATGATGACATCAAGGCTAAAGAAGACCTAGAAGATCAAGAGGATAAAAAAGATTCTGTAGAAGATCTCCTCACTAAACTTATGGCTGCCATGGAAGAGATTATCAATTTGAAAAAGGAAAACGAGGAACTTAATAAGAAAGCACTAGCTGGTTACCAAGACCAAACAAGGAAGAAAGTTGACCGTGTCAAGTTTCAAGTACAAGAAAGGGATGAAGAGCTTGCCAAGCTTAAGAAGGAATTTCAACAAAGCAAAAGAAAGCATCATGAAGAAGTCATATCCATGACAAATCAATCGGATAAAGCAAAGGCACAAGAGCTTGAACAAACTTGAAGAAGAGATTGTTCAATAGAAGGTAGAGGTCTCCTCTCTTAAATCTCAACTACGAGAAGCAAGAAAGTTAGCACAAGGAGCTGAGAAGACAATGGAAGCATTGGCAATCATAGAAGGATAGACTGATAAAGCAGAAAAGGAGAGAAACACCATGATATGTCAACTAAAAGCAAAGGATGGAGAAATCTTCAAATTAAAATCTAACATCAACCCTCTCAAGGCCGAATCATGTAAAGCTACAAGGATCAAGGAATAAATGGAAAGCAGTCTAGCAAAGGAAAATGAAGAAATATTCAAAATGAAGTCAGATATCATCTCCCTTAAATTAGAATGGGAAGCCTTGCCCTTCCCTTTCCTTACCTTACTTACTAAGGCTAGATTTTCTTCATCATCATCCTTGGATGAAGAACCATCTCGTGTGCTCCTCCTGATCTCCCCCTGCATCAGATCTAACCACAGTCATTCCCAATCTGACAGTTTCTCCCTTCCATTCACAGAGTCTTGGTAGGTATTCCAACTCTTTGGAAGGCCAAGGAGAGCGAGGCTCACCATATCATCATCGGCAGTAGTTATTACCACACTTCCAAGCTCATCTCTACATGTGGTGAGCTTGTTCAAATATGTGGAAATAGTATCGCCCTTCTCCATCTTGATTCTTCGAAGCTTATTCTTGAGCGCCAATTTCCTATGGTCGCTACTGTTTTGGTAGAGGTCTTTCAATGTCTTCCACATTGAAAATGGAGTATCCTTCCCATGGAGACTCGAGACAATATGGTCTTGTACTCCCTCGAGGATGATCTGTCTCGCCTTCGCCACAGAGTTCTTCCACTCAACCAACTCTTGTGCATTAGTTGAAGTTGGCTTTGGGATTTATTGATCAATTAAATCCTTCAAGCCATTGTCTTCTAATACAACCTCCTTTCTATCTTTCCATTCTATGTAATTCGAGCTACCTTCCAAGGCATACTCGAGTCTCAAGTCATAGAATGCCATTGGCCAACCTTGAAGTATGATAAGAATTCGATTTGCACCTGCAACCCCGAACTTCAAACATCGAATTCTCTTCTTAGTATACTGTTCACAACTCCGATAAACCTGGCTCCGATACCATGTAGAAATTTCCCAAATTCTCTACAAATATCGCTCTAAGACCATGTAGAAAATCTAATTGTAGATTAACCTGATAATGCAATATAACCAAAGAAAAATACTATAACCTACTTCTACTATCAATTTGTGGAAGCTTAAAGATCGAGCTGAACACATATAACCAGAAGAAGAAGAATCAATGCACAATACACATGAAAATACTTTGGGGAAAGCCTCAGCTAAAAACCCCACTATTTGTATTATCATACAAGGTGGAAATACATAGGAATTATACAAAGCCTTAGCTCTCACAGCTAGACAACTCTCAGTACAATCCTCACAGATGCTCACAGGAAATCTTGGCTTCTCACAAGCCTTCCTCTCTGCCCTCCAAGCTCCTATTTCCTTACGTTGTTCCTAGTGGATGATCTTCACCTCACTAAGTGGAACACTACTCTCACACACTGTCAGAACTACGCAATCCTTAAGGAATTATAAATCCTTTTGTATGCATGAGTTTTCTTTATAGGAAAACACATGCAATAATAGTACATTGTCCTTGTCTTTAATCTCAACTAGGTCTTTCTCCAACTAGACATGCATGAGTTTCTAATGAGGGAATCTTTAGTTAACTAGAGTACACTAGTTGAGTGCATGCATGCATCAACTGACTGTTAACTCTCTATTAGTTCCTTAGATAGTTTGGAACTAATTTAACTGGACTTAACTCAGTAAACTGGGTTAACTAATTACAACTCAAATATAACTCAATCTTATCTCCTAAATTTTAGGGATAACTCTTGCATGACTTCAGAAAGACTTCTAACTTGAATTTCTCCAACTAATTAATTTGAAACAAATTAATTAATTATTTCCAAGTAGTTGTTAAGACTAAATTCAATTTTAATTCACAATTTAATTCAAGGACAAATTAAATTGGAATATTCTTGTTGCCACATTTCAACATGAAGGACATAGGATAGGCTTTAATTCATTTATATTTTCATTGGTCATAAAAGATTATTTGATATTGTTGATCTAGATTGTCATTGATGTCAATATGGCAATATTCCAGGATACTAAATGATGATATGAAGCCAAGGAGAAGTAGAGCAGATCCGTGAAGAAATAGGAGCAAAGCCATCAGGGAAGCCATTGGAAAGACATTGGAAGCCATTGGAAGTCAAGAACAGGAGCAGTTAAAGAAGAGTTAATTAGAAGCAGTTTATAGGAAGCCATCATGAAGCCAAAGCATAAGAGGAAGAGGTCAGCGGAAGCCACAAGAAGCAAAGAGGAACACATCAGCGGAGGTGCATAAACAGTGTTAACGAAGGAGTTAACAATAATATCGAAGAAAAAATAGACGAGCATAAACAGAGTTATTGGAGGTCGTAGGAAGATAAGCCACAGGAGCAACAGCTATCGAAAGAGCAGAAGAGTGAAGAGAAGTCACAGGAGCAACAACTATCGGAAGAGCAGGGGTAGGAAAGTACAGACTCCCTTAATCATGGCTGAAGTCCCGCACTCAATCCTAGTCGTCGATCTCATAATCAACCCTTAGATTATCGTCAACTGCAGGGGTTAAGGCCATTGTTAATCCATTTGCCAGTCGAAGTCCCACAAACTGTCAATTGCGATGAGTTGTGGACCCGAGTGCTCCAATAAAACACGCTCTATTATTATATCGCATCTGCCATACCAGAATAGCCGCATTAGAATTTATGTAATGCAAAGGAATTTCACACTGAAAATTTGCGATTGCGATATATATATATATATATATATATATATATATATATATATATATATATATATATATATATATATATATATATATATACAGACCCACGTGACCATTACGATACGCTGTAATACAACATCGCATCTGCCACATCGCAAGCCTTTTTAAGGCCTTGCCACATTAAAATCCGCCGATTGCGATATGTACTGCAGACCCAATCATTTTATGATAACAACTCTATTGAAATATCGCATCCTTGCAAGATTTAAAGCCTTATCACGTCAAAACCCTGATTGTGATAGTATGCGGACCCGCTACACCATTATAATACGTCCTAAAGAAATATCACATTTGTCGCATATCACAAGTCTTGAAGAGATGTAACGATGGAAAATCGTCGATTGCGATAAGGTTGTGGACCCAACGGGTTTATTAACAACTACTTAAGATCATATCGCATCTGCTCCATCGACAGTAGTGGAATCACTATGTTATGTGCAAACCTTCGAAAATTCCGATTGCGATTAAGGTGATCATGTGGCTGGTGGGACCATCCATTATATGGTTTTAACTATGCTGATGTGTGAATATCGATGATGTTGATATCGGAGGACAAAACACACTTGTAAAACCTCAGATTTTCATGAAAGTTGCAATTGCAGGATTAAAGGAATGACGTGGCACGTGGGATCTCCAATATGGGTATAACCTCTCTTGTGATGCAATTTCCGTGAATAATTAATTCTGTGGATGAAAGGGCCTCTCTGATAAAATTTTAATATGAGACATCATAAGTCAGCCTCTCTTCCAAATGAATGTGTCTTTTGAGTATTGGTGAACTCGAAGAGACAGAGGAAGCCAAAGATCGAGAAGTCAAAGGTAGAGAAGCCAAAAGGTCGAGCGACCGGTGAGGAAGCCGAAGATCAAGCGAGCGAAAAAGGAAGCCAAAGGTCAGGCGTATCAGGGATCTATAACAGAGAACAAGGAAAGTTCACAACTGGTGAACTGGAAGAAATAGAGAAAGTTGTAGGTCCAGCAGGACAGAAGGAAGTTGAAGGTCCAGAAGGAAGTTGAAGGTCTAGAAGGACAAAAGAAAAAAGCCGAAGGTCCAACAAGACAGAAGGAAGCCGAAGGTCCAGCAAGATAGAAGGAAGTCGAAGGTCTAGCGGGAAAGAAGGAAGCCGAAGGACGAGAAACTCTATTGATCGGGTTAACCTTTGAAAGGCTCAGACCAGTGATGAATTAATCAAGTACATAACACAACCTGAAGAACAGTTCTATGAGAGGAAATAAAGTTTCATCTGTCATCGTTTGAAGGGAACAGTAGACTGCACCAGCATTGAGGTGTTTGCAAGTTTGTTTCGTGGAAGTAAGATTTCGCGACAATAAGAAGCACTCACTCCTGAAACAGTTACCGCAATAGTAAAGAACAGAGGCTTGAAAACAAAGAATTGCTTTTGTGCATACATTAAGGCTTAGCATAGATATTTTGTTGGAAAGCTTCAATAAATCTTGGAAACATCATTGGAGATCATGGTGCCTATTTGAAATCATCCGAGGTAACTTTGCAGACTCTGTTAGGGCAATATGGAGAGTTTTGAAGACTCCTTCATATGAAGACAGGTTGTCATTGATTTAGCAGTGAAGGTGCAGATAGACAGAATTCAATGAAGAAGATGTTGGGAGCAGAGAATTACTACCAAACATATCTAGACAATATATAACAGAGGGTTGGAGCCCTTAGGGTTGGTGCCTCAGATTTGGAAGGATCGGTGCCCTTGGAGTCGGTGCTTTTAAATCCAAGGTTGGTGCCTTGACAAGATAGGGTCGGAGCCCTTGGGTTGGTGCCTCAGAATTGGAAGGATTGGTGTCCTTGGAGTTGGTGCTCCTAAATACAAGGTTGGTGCCTTGACAAGACAGTGTTGGTGCCCTGGAGGTTGGAGCCTCACAAAATGTCCAAGTTGGTGCTTGGAAACTGGTTGGAGCCCTATATACATTGTACATGATTTATTGTAAAGATTATATTAATAAAAGCATTTATTCCTATTATTCATTTTGTGTTCTAAATATAAATGATTTAACTGGTAAAATAACAATTGAAAAGGAATACTAATTCACCCCCCCCCCCAGTATTTCCAACAATTGGTATCAAAGCCAGTACCTTCACTCAAAGCCTAACAACTTGAAGGTTGATCATTAGAACACAAATGGCGAAGCCAAGGAAGAAAGTCTCCAATCCTCCTAAAGATGTGTCTCCCTCTACCACTGAAATAGAAGACAATCAATTTGTGGAGGCTCCATGGTTCAATGGAAACTTTGATATATGGGAAGCAAGAATGAGGAATTTCTTAAAGACTCAAGGCATTGAAATCTGGAAATCAATGATTGTTGATAGCATGATGGATGGAGAATCCAAGGAGTACAATGCAAAATCAATGAAGGCAATCTTGAATGAGCTACCTGATTCTATAAAGAACAATTTAGGAAAATGTTCTTTAGCAAACGGTATATGGTACAAACTTCATGACCTTCACTCAAAAGGAGCATTCACCATGACCACTAGTCAAGAAGATGATGGAAACCAAGAACGAAATCCAAAACCCATCATAGAAGCTGAAAATGAGAATGATGACATCAAGGCTAAAGAAGACCTAGAAGATGAAGAGAATGAAAAAGATTTTGTAGAAGATCTCCTCACTAAACTTATGGCTGCCATGGAAGAGATTATCAATTTGAAAAAGGAAAACGAGGAACTTAATAAGAAAGCACTAGCTGGTTACCAAGACCAAACAAGGAAGAAAGTTTATTGTGTCAAGTTTCAAGTACAAGAAAGGGATGAAGAGCTTGCCAAGCTTAAGAAGGAATTTCAACAAAGCAAAAGAAAGCATCATGAAGAAGTCATATCCATGACAAATCAATTGGATAAAGCAAAGGCACAAGAGCTTGAACAAACTTGAAGAAGAGATTGTTCAATAGAAGGTAGAGGTCTCCTCTCTTAAATCTCAACTACGAGAAGCAAGAAAGTTAGCACAAGGAGCTGAGAAGACAATGGAAGCATTGGCAATCATAGAAGGATAGATTGATAAAGCAGAAAAGGAGAGAAACACCATGATATGTCAACTAAAAGCAAAGGATGGAGAAATCTTCAAATTAAAATCTAACATCAACCCTCTCAAGGCCGAAACATGTAAAGCTACAAGGATCAAGGAATAAATGGAAAGCAGTCTAGCAAAGGAAAATGAAGAAATATTTAAAATGAAGTCAGATATCATCTCCCTTAGATTAGAAGCAAATGAAGCAATACGTATTAAGGAAAAAACTCAGAAACAACTTGCTAAGAAGAATAATGATTGTGAAAGATTGGAAGAAGAGATTGTCTCCCTCAGGAAAAAGGTTGAAGGGATGGAAAAAACCTTGAAGAGCTCTCAAGCCTTGGATGACATGCTCAGCCATCAAAGATGTCCATTTGTAAATCAGATCTCGGGTATGCAGGTGAATCCTCAAGCAAGCATGATAATGCTTCAAACAACAAGGATATGAGGAAGTCTGAAAGAAATGTTGATGCTCCCAGTTCCAGCAAAGGCAAGGAGAAGAGTCAAGTCAACAATGGAAGAAATCCCTCTCCAAGAAGAAATGTAGATGATGTCAAGGATGTGAGAAGCAATGGTTATCATCAAAGGATCTCAACGTAGAAAGACTTCAAAAGTACATCGAGGAAATCTCCATCTCCTAGGTACCAAAGTTTATTTCTTGGTTATTGTTATGCTTGTACAAACTTTGGACACATGGCAAAAGATTGTAGGGCATATCATAAAGATAGATATTATGGTCCCCAACAATCTCCGAGGAACAATTTTGCAAGAAGAAATCATGAATTATTATTCATGAACAACAGAGAATGCTTCAAGTGTCATAACATTTGTCATATGGCACGTAAGTGCAACTTGGTTTGGGCACCTACTCAAGCTAGAACTATGCCAGACAAGGAAGTTACACAAGTATGGAGAAGGAAGCAAATACAATTCGAAAGTCCTTTGAACTTTCCAGCCAACAACACATGTTGTTGACCTGATCTTCGATAATCTAAGCATTGGATAAGGAGACTCTGCCAAAAGGAAGATCATGCATATAGTTAGGGGAGCTTATGATGATTAAAAATTCTTGTAGAAGCCATTTGTGAATGGGCCTTATGTAATCCTTGATGAGCTATATTGACAATAATTCTTTAATGGATCATTTTCTCAGGAACATTCATTTGAAAGAACATGATCTCTTAACTATCCAATGGACTGTTGTTGAAGATGGTTTTTTTTTTTTCACTTGATCACTAAGCAGAAATTGGAGCAACAGAGAAGGCCATCTAATGCTAATAAGGAAAATAACTATGTTGCTATTATTACAAAAGTTGAGTGTCTCGACTTAGGGATATGATGTAAGAACAGGTAAATTATGGACACAAACAGAAGCAACTTTCAAACAAACAGATACATTTGGGAATGGAGCTTGAAGCAAGAGCAGTTGTCAATCAGTAGAAAGAATTTAAAAGATAGTCACGATTGGATATCAAAATCTGCTAGTGGAGATAACTTGCAAGAACACAAAAAAAAAAGGAAAAAAAAAGGCCTCATCAAAAGGACTGTAGCAAGGAGAATGTTGTGGAGTCAAATATAACTCAAGTTGATACTGGTCACTTAGAAAAATAGCAATAGTGAGGCACAACCTCTCACCATTTCATCCAAATACAATGATGTTGAAATGTTGGATGGCAATGACTTAAGGAGAAACACAAAGACACAAAGGAACTCAGATCTGAAGAAAGATAGTAAGAAAGACAATTTCAGTGGCATTTTCTCTTGATTCAGACTATGAAGGCCTCTTAATTCTGACTGTGGAGACAATAGAATATGGATTGAAGCATAAAAACTTGGACTTGAACATTTGGTGTGTAGCTATTTGCAAACTGTTTGGAAGCACTGAAGTGGAGCATATTTAAGCATTGTTGAAAGCATTATGAAGAAGTTCTGAGACATGATGAGGGGATAATGTGCTAGTGGATGATGAGGCAACAATCCTTCTATCGTGAGTAAAAAGAAGAGCACTATGACAAGGGGAGTAACATACCCATGAAGATCTACTATTCATAAAGAATAGAAGTAGTTTGATAGGGGGAGAAGTTTGACAAGGGGAGTCCCGGAGCACTCCCTTGCCATTGATGTCAAAGGGGGAGAGAAGAAGAATATTGCCATCAAACAAAGGGGGAGATTGTTGATCTAGATTGTCATTGATGTCAATATGGCAATATTCGAGGATACTAAATGATGAAATGAAGCCAAGGAGAAGCATAGTAGATCCATGAAGAAACAGGAGCAAAGCCATCAGGGAAGCCATTGGAAGTCAAGAACAGGAGCAGTCAAATAAGAGTTCATCGGAAGCAGTTTATCAGAAGCCATTATGAAGCCAAAGCATAAGAGGAAGAAGTCATTGGAAGCCACGAGAATCAAAGAGGAACACATCGACGGAGGTGCATAAACAATGTTAACGGAGCAGTTAACAGTAATATCAAAGAAATAGCGAAGGAGCATAAACAGAGTTATCGGAGGTGACAGGAAGATAATCCACAAGAGCAACAACTATCGGAAGAGCGGAAGAGTGAAGAGAAGTCACAGGAGCAACAACTATCGGAAGAGCGAAGGTAAGAAAGTATGGATTTCCTTGATCGTTGTTGAAGTCCCGCACTCAATCCTAGCCGTCGATCTCATAGTCAACCCTTAGATCACGATCAACTACGGGGGTTAAGGCCGTTGTTAATCCATGTGCCAGTCGAAGTCCTGCAAACTGTTGATTGCGATGAACTACGGACCCAATTGCTCCAATAGAACACGCTCTATTGTTATATCGCATCCGCCATACCAGAATTGTTGCATCAGAAGTTATGTAATGCAAAGCAATGTCACACTAAAAATTTGTGATTGCGATATATATATATATATATATACGAACCCACGAGACCATTACAATACATCGTAATACAACATCACATTTGCCACATCGCAAGCCTCTTTAAAGCCTTGCCACATTGAAATCTGCCGATTGCGATATGTACTGTGGACCCGATCATTTTATGGTAACAACTCTATTGAAATATCGCATCCAGTTCATTGCAAGATTTAAAGCCTTATCACGTCGAAACCCCGATTATGATAGTATACAGACCCGCTGCACCATTATAATACGTCCTAAAGAAATATCACATCCGTCGCATATCGCAAGTATTGAAGAGATGTAATGATGGAAAACCGCCGATTGCAATAAGGTTGTGGACCCGACGGGTTTATTAACAACTGCTTAAGATTGCATCGCATTCGCTCCGTCGCCAGTAGTGGAATCGCTATGTTATGTGCAAACCTCCGAAAATTGTGATTAAAGTTGTGATTGCGGGATTAAAGGAATGATGTGGCACGTGGGATCTCCAATATGGGTATAACCTCTCTAGTGATGCGATTTCTGTGAATAATTAAGTTTGTGGATGAAAGGGCCTCTTTGAAATAATTTTAATATGCGACATCATAAGTCGGCCTCTCTTCCAAATGAACGTGTCTTTTGAGTATTGGTGAACTTGAAGAGACAGAGGAAGCCAGATAAGAACTATGCCAGATAAGAAAGTTACACAAGTATGGAGAAGGAAGCAAATACAATTCGAAAGTCTTTTGAACTTTCCAGCCAACAACACATGTTGTTGACCTGATCTTCGATAATCTAAGCATTTGATGAGGAGACTCTGCCAAAAGGAAGATCATGCATATAGTTAGGGGAGCTTATGATGATTAAGAATTCTTGTAGAAGCCATTTGTGAATGGGCCTTATGTAATCCTTGATGAGCTATATTGACAATAATTCTTTAATGGATCATTTTCTCAGGAACATTCATTTGAAAGAACATGATCTCTTAACTATCCAATGGACTGTTGTTGAAGATGGTTTTTTTTTGCACTTGATCACTATGCATAAATTGGAGCAACAGAGAAGGCCATCTAATGCTAATAAGGAAAAGAACTATGTTGCTATTATTACAGAAGTTGAGTGTCTCGACTCAGGGATATGATGTAAGAATAGGTAAATTATGGACACAAATAGAAGCAACCTTCAAACAAACAGATACATCTGGGAATGGAGCTTGAAGCAAGAGCAGTTGTCAATCAGTAGAAAGAATTTAAAAGATAGTCACAGATTGGATATCAAAATCTACTAGTGGAGATAACTTGCAAGAACACAAAAAAAAGGAAAAAAAAAGGCCTCATCAAAAGGACTGTAGCAAGGAGAATGTTGTGGAGTCAAATATAACTCAAGTTGATACTGGTCACTTAGAAAAATAGCAACAGTGAGGCACAACCTCTCACCATTTCATCCAAATACAATGATATTGAAATGTTGGATGGCAATGACTTAAGGAGAAACACAAAAACACAAAGGAACTCGGATCTGAAGAAAGATAGTAAGAAAGACAATTTCAGTGGCATTTTCTCTTGATTCAGACTATGAAGGCCTCTTAATTCTGACTGTGGAGACAATAGAATATGGATTGAAGCATAAAAACTTGGACTTGAACATTTGGTGTGTGGCTATTTGCAAATTGTTTGGAAGCACTGAAGTGGAGCATATTTAAGAATTGTTGAAAGCATTATGAAGAAGTTTTGAGACATGAAGAGGGGATAATGTGCTAGTGGATGATGAGGCAACAATCCTTCTATCGTGAGTAAAAAGAAGAGCACTATGACAGGGGGAGTAACATACCCATGAAGATCTACTATTCATAAAGAATAGAAGTAGTTTGATAGGGGGAGAAGTTTGACAAGGGGAGTCCCTGAGCACTCCCTTGCCATTGATGTCAAAGGGGGAGAGAAGAAGAATATTGCCATCAATGACAAAGGGGGAGATTGTTGATCTAGATTGTCATTGATGTGAATATGGCAATATTCCAGGATACTAAATGATGAAATGAAGCCAAGGAGAAGCAAAGTAGATCCATGAAGAAACAGGAGCAAAGCCATCAGGGAAGCCATTGGAAGTCAAGAACAGGAGCAGTCAAAGAAGAGTTCATCGGAAGTAGTTTATCGGAAGCCATTATGAAGCCATAGCATAAGAGGAAGAAGTCATTGGAAGCCACGAGAATCAAAGAGGAACACATCGACAGAGGTGCATAAACAATGTTAACGGAGCAGTTAACAGTAATATCGAAGAAATAGCGAAGGAGCATAAACAGAGTTATCGGAGGTGACAGGAAGATAATCCACAAGAGCAACAACTATCGGAAGAGCGGAAGAGTGAAGAGAAGTCACAGGAGCAACAACTATCGGAAGAGCGGAGGTAAGAAAGTATGGATTTCCTTGATCGTGGTTGAAGTCCCGCACTCAATCCTAGCCGTCGATCTCATAGTCAACCCTTAGATCACGATCAACTACGGGGGTTAAGGCCGTTGTTAATCCATGTGCCAATAGAAGTCCTGCAAACTGTTGATTGCGATGAACTACGGACCCAATTGCTCCAATAGAACACGCTCTATTGTTATATCGCATCCGCCATACCAGAATTGCTGCATCAGAAGTTATGTAATGCAAAGCAATGTCACATTAAGAATTTGTGATTGCGATATATATATATATATATATATATATATATATATATATATATATATATATATATATACATAACACGCTCTACTGCTCCAATAGAACACGCTCTATTGTTATATCGCATCCGCCATACCAGAATTGCCGCATCAGAAGTTATGTAATGCAAAGGAATGTCACACTAAAAATTTGCGATTGCGATATATATATATACGAACCCACGGGACCATTACAATACATCGTAATACAACATCACATTTGCCACATCGCAAGCCTCTTTAAAGCCTTGCCACATTGAAATCCGTCGATTGCGATATGTACTGTGGACCCGATCATTTTATGGTAACAACTCTATTGAAATATCGCATCCAGTTCATTGCAAGATTTAAAGCCTTATCACGTCGAAACCCCAATTATGATAGTATGCGGACCCGCTGCACCATTATAATACGTCCTAAAGAAATATCACATCCGTCGCATATCGCAAGTCTTGAAGAGATGTAATGATGGAAAACTGCCGATTGCGATAAGGTTGTGGACCCGACGGGTTTATTAACAACTGCTTAAGATTGCATCGCATTCGCTCCGTCGCCAGTAGTGGAATCGCTATGTTATGTGCAAACCTCCGAAAATTGTGATTAAAGTTGTGATTGCGGGATTAAAGGAATGATGTGGCACGTGGGATCTCCAATATGGGTATAACCTCTCTAGTGATGTGATTTCTGTGAATAATTAAGTCTGTGGATGAAAGGGCCTCTCTGATATAATTTTAATATGCGACATCATAAGTCGGCCTCTCTTCCAAATGAACGTGTCTTTTGAGTATTGGTGAACTTGAAGAGACAGAGGAAGCCGAAGATTGAGAAGTCAAAGGTCGAGAAGCCAAAATGTCGAGCGAGCGCAGAGGAAGTCGAAGATCAAGCGAGCGAAAAAGGAAGCCAAAGGTCAGGCGTATCAGGCATCTATAACAGAGAACAAGGAAAGTTCACAACTGGTGAACTGGAAGAAATAGAGAATGCCGTAGGTCCAGCAGGACAGAAGGAAGCCAAAGGTCCATCAGGAAAAAAGAAAAAAATTCGAAGGTTCAGCGGGACAGAAGGAAGCAGAATGTCCAGCAGGACAGAAGGAAGCCAAAGGTCCATAGAGAAAGAAGGAAGCCGAAGGACGAGAAACTATGTTGATCAGGTTAACCTTTGAAAGGCTCAAACCAATGATGAATTAATCAAGTACATAATGCACGCTGAAGAACAGTTCTATGAAAGGAAATAAAATTTCATCTATCATCATTTGAAGGGAGCAGTAGACTGCACCAGCATTGAGGTGTTTGCAAGTTTGTTTCTTGGAAGTAAGATATCGCGACAATAAGAAGCAGTCACTCCCGAAACAGTTACTTGAACAGTAAAGAACAGAGGCTTGAAAACATAGAATTGCCTTTGTGCATACATTGAGGCTTAGCGCATATATCTTGTTGGAAAGCTTCAACAAATCTTGGAAACATTATTGGAGATCATGATGCCTATTTGAAATCATCATGAGGTAACTTTGTAGACTCTGTTAGGGCAATATGAAGAGTTGTGAAGACTCCTTCATATGAAGACTGGCTGTGATTGATGTAGCAGTGAAGGTGTAGATAGACAGAATTCAGTGAAGAAGATGTTGGGAGCAAAGAATTACTACCAAACATATCTATACATATATAATAAAGGGTCGGAGCCCTTAGGGTTGGTGCTTCAGAATTGGAAGGATTGGTGTCCTTAGAGTTGGTGCTTTTAAATCCAAGGTTGGTGCCTTGACAAGACAAGATCAGAGCCCTTGGGGTTAGTGCCTCATAATTGGAAGGGTTGGTGTCCTTGGAGTTGGTGCTCCTAAATCCAAGGTTGGTGCCTTGACAAGACAGGGTTGGTGCCTTGGAGGTTGGAGCCTAACAAAAAGTCCAAGTTTGTGCTTGGCAACTGGTTGGAGCCCTATATACATTGTAATTGATTTATTGTAAAGATTATATTAATAAAAGCATTTATTCCTGTTGTTCATTTTGTGTTCCAAATATAAATGATTCAACTGGTAAAAATAACAATTAGAAAGGAATACTGATTCACCCCCCCCCCCCCCCCCTCAGTATTTCCAACAAATATATTTTTTAAAAAGGATGACCACTACCTTAAAGTGATCCAAGATTTTACTAAAACCCCTCATGAAAATTAAACATCATCCAACAACCAAAACCTAAATAATATTTATGTCATAAAGAATATGGACGATAAAAACACATCCTATTCATTGCTAACATATGTAGCCTACCCTTGTTACACTTATAGGCGTGTCTATTTTGGAATAGTGCTTCCACAATTTTAATTTAATTATCAATAATTATTAGGTAGATGGTAGGGATTTAACCTCCATGGAATACTCTATAATTTTCTTAATAGTATTCACAAATCAAAGATTAAGATCTATTTTCAAAGTAGTTATTCCCTTTCTGCCCTTTTAATTAAATTGATTAATTAAGAAAATTGTCATTTGAAATCAATTATAGTTTTTTGGGCATATGATATTAATAAACCATGATATTATAACAAAAGGTATTGACATGTAAGAATCTCCATGACTAAAAATCTTGTTACATATTTTTTTAAATTTATATATATTTAACTTGGATATATATATATATATATATATAAGTGCTACAATTAATTTTTTTTAATTACTATACTTTATAAATATAGAGTTAAGAATACACTTAACTTTATAAATATAGAGTTAAGAATACACTTAGTCAATTTTTTTAAGTCTTCTATTAAGTTACAATCTTTATTGTTCCTATTGTTTATCTATGGTATCATTGATCATTTTTATACTTTCAACTTGAATACCATATTATTTTAATATAAATTAAAGAAAATTAAAATCAATCATTAATCTTTAATTTACTCAGCATCTGTCTAAAAAATCTTATACAAAAAGGAAAAAAATATTATAAATCACGAGGGAAAAAAGAGAGAGAGAATGCCAAATTTATGGACAAAAGGCAACACATATCTACCCTCACACAAACCATTAATTGCTACGTAAGACTGCACTCTGACATGTGGGTATTTATGATGAATCTCAATATTCAAGTACTTGATAGATAGGTCATCAAATTATGAAGTGATTAGAATTTCACAACCTATAATACATTTCATAGCATTAAATGTTGCTTAGCGTAGATATTATTGGAGGAGCCACCTTTGTCTGATATAGGACAGACTCGTCTTAAAGCTAGATCTGTTTGGTACATAAGGCTGGGTGGCTATAGATTTGTTTTAAATGGGTTGGGAAATAAGGATTGTTTAAATAAATTGAAAATAAAATAAAATTATTTAAAAAATAAATAAATATATATATATATATATAATGTTATTTTTATAAAATGTAATTTAATTTTCAGTTAAATTGGAAAAAATTGATAGTTAAATTTGATTTCTATTGCGTTTGTTTATAGTATTTTTCTCGGGGAGAAAATATCATAATTTCATTAATTGGTGAAATTACATACTGTAGATGCTCTTAAGCATATGTAAACTATGACCGAAGTCAGCTGATAAGAAGTTCTAAAATAAATACAAGATAGACCCCGAGGGGTGTGCTGTGCAATTACAAACCAAATTTTCACCAGGACGTGATGACTGTTCAAGACCAAAAACTGATATTTACATCATTTACAAAACTAAAATTTTTAATCAAAAATATGCCGAAATTAGGGGCTGTCCCCCTCTGAAGATCCCTGTCTATGTAAGGCCTGTGAAAATACTGATAGATTCTTTCTGTTGTGTGTTCAGTGATCAACCATTCTCCTTGAGGACGATTCGTTGCCTCTTTCGAAAGCTTGTCCGCACTTTCATTACGCTCCCTGTAGATATGAGAGCATGAAATATGGTCAAAATGTGTTTAAAAAAAAACAATTTCATCCATAATAGTTCTTAGTGAAAATGCATGGCATGTAGCTGTGTTGTTAAACCAGTTTATCACATTCTTGGAATCCCCATATATTTGTATAAATCTGCACTGTTTAAGGATAGCAAAATAAATCAAATGTCAGAGAGAGATCAGTTCGGCGAAATTGTTTGTGCCTTCGCCCAAACCCATGCTAATCTGAAAAAAAATGTGATTCTGTGAGGTGAAAAAGAATGCCACCCCTGCAACCCTGTGCTTGAGCAGCCCATCAAAATATGCCCAGGGCCTAGATTTGTCTATCTGTTCCTGATTTATGATCCTGGGCCGGTTGATTTTCTCTTCAGCTGGGATTTCCTCATAACCCGAGCAGGCCTTGGGTGGAATCAGGGCCCAATTGACAGTCTTGTTTTGAAATATAATGAAATTACGCCCCAGCCAAATATGCCAGGAGACCAGGAGGGGCAGATTTCTTAACTTTGGATCGTTTGCTTCTCCCCACCAGATGTCCCAGGCATTTTGAATGTCTACTCCTTGCCAGATTTGATTTATGTTGAGAGATAGAAGAACTTGCTCCCAGATCAGCTTTGTAATAGGGCAAGTGAGGAAAAGATGTTGTGTTGATTCCTCCTCCTGATGGCAAAGTACACACCACATAGGACCAAAGAAGGCCCTCTTCCTCAGATTTGTTCCCGTGGGTGTTTTATCTTCAAGGATATTCCACATCAATAGTCTAGTGCGTAGGGGGGCTTTCAATTTCCAGATGTGTACCCACCATCCTTTCAGTCTATCTGGCTTAGCTTCTACTTGAATGATGTCATAACCCTGTTTTGGGGAGTACTGACCCTTTTTAGAATGTCCCCAAATAAGCTCATCCTCTTCTTCATTTAATCTAACATGGGACTCTATTAGAGCTTGAATATAGTTTTTCCACGATCTGTCCCATTGAATTGGGATATTCCAGTCCTCCCCAGAGTGCCAAGCTTGAGATAGAAAGGAAGTATTTCGGTGGTCACCAAGTTGCGCAATGTATAGAATGCCTATGTTGTTTAGATGTGTGATCAGCTCTGGTGGAAGTTGATATGAGTTCCCACTGCCAGTCCAGGGGTTAATCACGATGCGCACAAAAGCATTATTCCCTATTTTCCAGATGAGTCCTTCTTTGATGATGGGCAATGTATTTAGTATGGCCCTCCATATGACTGAGATTCCTTTTCTGCTCCAAGAGGGGCGCCTTATCCAATCCATAATGGTGTTGGGCCAGATATATTTGTGGGAGATCACCTCCAACCAGAGACTCTTGTGTTTTAATAATAGCCACCCCTGTTTTGCAGCCAGTGCTTGTGCAAAGGCTAGAAGATGCTTTAGTCCCCAACCCCCCCATTTTTTGGGAGTGGCAATTTTGCTCCATTTAACCCAGGTGAAAGGCTTCCCATCCTTCTGCCCCTTCCACAGGAATTGACTGCAAACTTTTTGTATTCTATGGAGAATCCCCATGGGGATCCAAGCCAAAGACATCCAAAAAACAGGTGTAGCTTCCAATACTGCTTTAATAAGAATCAGTCTACCTGCTCTCGATAGAAAGCGATGACACCAGATATTAATTCTTTTCTCCACCTTGGTGATTAGCTAGTTCCAATCAGTTATTTTGTAACTATCTGGTTTGAGTCTAAAACCCAGGTACTTCAGACCATCCTTTAGATCTAATACCTGGAAGGGGAAATTTTGTAGCGAGAGTTGTATTTCCTGCTAAGAACATTCTGAGAAGGAAATAGTAGACTTTCCCCTGTTAATTTCCATCCCTGTAGCACTGCTGAAAAGCTTTAAAGCCTCTTTCATGGACATGATATCCTGAACACTTCCATTGAGAAATATAAGTATATCATCCACAAATAGGAGATGGGACAGAGTAAATTGGTCAGTGATATTTAATCCCCTGAGTCTCCCTGATCTCTTCTCAGAATCTATCAATTTACTCAGTCCTTCCATGACAAGGAGAAAAAGTAATGGGGATAGTGGGCAACCCTGTCTTATTCCCCTGTCCGCTTGAAAGGAGTGGGAAGCAGACCCATTGATGAGGATTGCAAAGGATACGGATGTGATACAACCCATAATCCAGTTTATGAATTCCAGAGGGAAACCCAGATGGGTGAGGATCATTCTGAGGTATAACCAGCTTACTTTGTCAAAGGCTTTAGATAGGTCGATTTTGAGAGCCATCCCTTTGAGCTTTTTTAATTTGATAGAGTGAAGTGCTTCCTGTGTCGAGCCTATGGCTTCCTGAATGTGTCTATGGTGAAGGAAAGCAAATTGTTCATGGGAGATATGATCCGATAAGATGGGCTTAATGCGATTGGCAATGATCTTTGCTATAATTTTATAGAGGCAGTTGCAGAGAGAGATGGGTCAAAAATCATTGAAGGATGAGGGGGAGTCAGATTTAGGAATGAGGGCGATATAAGTGAAGTTGAGGGGGGCATATATATGACCCAGGGCTCGGCTCTCTTCAATAACAACAAGTAAATCCGGTCCAATAGTATCGAGAAAGGCAATGTAAAATTCCACAGGCCAGCCATCCGGGCCTGGGCTTTTATCTCTCTTAAACCATTTTAAAGTGCTCTCAAGTTCCCCCATGGAAACAGGTTTGATGAGGTCATCAATGCCTTCCGGATCCAGGTATCTAGGGAAGTGACCAGCCAGATTGATGATTTCAGGGAGAGTGGGGGCAGAGGGGGCTTTAAACAGACTTTTGAAGTGGGATGTTCCAAGCCGAGCTAGCTGAGTGTGTGTGGTAGCCAGTCCTTCTTGTTCCATGGGCATCTGCCAGATGGTGTTATTGGCTTTCCTACCATTTGCAAAATTGTGAAAAAAAATTGTATTGCCATCCCCGGCTTGCATCCAGATTGCGCGACTTCTAAGCCTCCATAGCTCTTCCCTTTCCAAAAGGATCTTTGATTTCTGATTTTCCAGTTCCACTAAGCGAAACTTAGTTTCATTTGATTGGAAGCCAAATCAATTTTCATCGATTAAAGAGGCAAGCTAATCTTTAATGTCCATCAGAGTCTGGTCATCCCTCGCTTTCTTCCTTTTGACCAGTCCATAGTAAGTCTCCTGAGCTGATTCAGGTGCCCACAGAAATCAGCTACCTTTCTCAGATCTCTAAGGGGCGACTTGTTGACATTATGACATAGGTTTGTCGCTTTGACACAAGTGTTGTCCTTGATGGCAACTCACTCAAATGATAGATCACAGTTCAGGCTCTCAAAATGAAGAAAAAAGAGATGTACGCAGGTTCCTGTTAACCAAGTCACGTATACACGCGGGATAGTCGATCAAAAGGCACATATACGTATGCACGCACTTTCATGCAAGGAAAAGCGCGTACATGTGGGAAAACTTATTTTTTGGCCCATGGTATCTAGTCCTTGGTATTTGGACCTATGGTTTTGGACCATGCTCATCTGAAGTGTTGAACCCAGGTATTGGTTCCATGGTATTGATTCTCTATGGTTTTGGACCATGGTATTGAGTAAGGCCTAAGACTATAAAAGGGGAAAGAGATCATTAGGCAAAGACACTCAAGCATTGAATATCTTATGAAGAGCAAGATCTAGAATTGGGTTATGCTACATAGCTGGATCTAAACCAAGGAGGAACCTAAGCGCTAGAAGAAGGATATGTTCTAATGATGGGTCAAGATCTTAAGGCTTGAATAGTAGTATCTTTGTGTGATTTTGATATGTTATATTTGGCGCATGACTTGATCTGTAAATCTGATAATCTGGGTATAATTGATGTCTGAATAAGTGAAAAGGGTAAATTATCTTTTATAGATATGTAAGCAAGTTCGGCATAGCAGAGGCACGTATACACGTTGGTTCAGTAATTCAAAACAGCGTATACGCTGGTTTGCCTTAATACAGAAGCATATGCATGCAGGTTTCACATACTAAAGTAGCGTACATCTCACAAAATATGTTTTAGCTACTTCTGTTTATTGCTGCAGTGTTCTAGGTTCAAGATTGGTTTCTGGTTACTGTTACTGTTTTTAGAGAAGTGACTGTTTGATTCAGTTTTGATTGGTGCAAAGGAGATTGGTTGATGCAGATACATTTGATGTTTGATTGATGTTATTGATGGATATAGTCTAAAAATTCATGAAACGTGGTCCCTGGAAGAAAAGACAAGGTTGTAGCCTTCTGTAGGTCAGCACCTACGTACTAGTATATCAGCTAGTACAAGAGCTAAGGGGGTTGTAGCTCCCTTCCAGGAGAAGCTGGAGAACGAGAGAAGGTTGTAGCCTTCTGCATGTAGAAGCCTGCGTACTGGTATAAGATTGCACCAGTACATAAATATTGTAAAAATAAGTTTCTTATTAAAAGAAGATAGAGACGAATTGCAGCAGGTGGTTTTCACCCACAATGGGTTTCCACCTTATATCTTGTGTTCATGTGTGTGATGATCTGTTCTGTTTTACTTCACCTGTTTACTGTTCTTATGGTTAATGAAGTTCTGATGTACTGACTAAAGGTCAACATTTAATGGATTAACTGAATCATAAGTTTACTGATATACGCTGGTTGCTTTAGACACAATTGCGTATATACGCAGTTTCCCATAACTAAAGTAGCGTATATGTATCTGAGAATGAAAATGAAAAGTGATTGACTTGATAATACTGACTCCCCCCCCCCCCCCCTCTCAGTATTATTTCCAACAGTTGGAATCAGAGCAGGTCCTTCAGAAGAAGCTTGATCGCTTGAAGGAAGATCTATCATCATGAGCAACTATGAAAGGGAGGCATCCATCAGGGCACCAATCTTTGATGGGAGCAACTTCGTCTATTAGAAGGTAAGAACCACAACCTATCTTCAATCTCTTGGTGCAGAAGTTTGGGATATCATGGAAGGAGGATACACATTCCCATTAGCAACTCCTACAGATACAGCTGGTAAAAAGCAGTATGAAACAAATGCAAAGGCTGTCAATACTTTCTTGGGGAGTCTATCTCAAGCAAAATTTGTCAAGGTTATGCAGCTCAGAACCGCCAAAGAAATATGGGACAAGATCATTCTAAGCTATGAAGGAGACGACCAGGTAAAACGTGTAAAACTACAATCTCTCAGAATTCAATATGAAACTCTCAAAATGCACAATGATGAAAGTGTAGCTATTATTTCTTACGTATAGATGAGATTGTTAATCGCATGAAAAAATTGGGTGAAGAGATAAAAGAAGTTACTTTAGTTGAAAAGGTTTTAAGATCTTTGTCTTCTAAGTTTGAATCAAAAGTTTCTACCATAGAAGAAAAGCAGAATCTTCAGAGTATTACCATGTCACAGTTGCACGGAATCCTAACTGCTTTTGAAATGAGAAAAGGGCGACCATCAGACATGAGAGAAGCCACATTCAAAGGAGAATACAATGAGTTAGGGCATACATCAGACGGAGAGGAAGAATCAAACTTCGTCAAGAACCTTCAACATGGTTCTGGAAGATTCAGAGGTAAGTTACCTTTCAAATGCTTTGCTTGTGGAAGAGTCGGTCACTATGCAGCCAAATGTCCTCATAAAGATAAGCTTGATAAAGGTAAGGAACCAATTAAATCGAGCAGAAAACAGAATGTAAGTGGGAAGAGTTATTATACACATGAACACAACGATGGACTTTCAAATAGTGATGAATATGAACATGGTAATAATTATAGACTTTTGATGGCTTTTGAAGGTGATGATTTCTTAGATGCTAT